>CM030370.1:23595887-24319675 GCA_003604175.2 Clonorchis sinensis
CATCACTGGTGATCCATGCTACGTGAATAAAGTGAATACAACTGAAATTACTAGCAACTGTGGGATACTCTAATGAATCACCTTTTTGTGAACGACATTAAGCACAAACGTTATCTTCCTTTGGTCATATCGATATTATTTGAGAACAACATGGACGATTACACTTGTCACAAGCAAGCCACGTTTAACTACTTGGAATTGCACATTTTCTGTCTTCACTACATTTAGAAATCTGTTATCAATGTAATTTTTTATTAGATACAACCGCATTATAACGCTATGCTTTGTTCAAAAGGTTCAATCATAAACCGCAAATCCGCCATCTTGCCCTTTTTGAATGTTCCCGCCATAGAAATTTCAGCCAATCAAAATGGGGATGACGCCGCAAGACACTTGATCGCCAGTAGTTTGGGTCGATTAAAAGTCAAATTCAAATAGCGCAACTCCCCCTGCAGTTATTGCATTCGCTCATTCGCAGTAAAGCTGTTGTGTTCCTTGCTGGCGAATGTTTTTACGGCACTGGGGCACTGGAGCAGAAACAGCAGTGATTTATAATAAAAGCACACATGCAATACTGAATATGACGAGGTTACTACGCCTTTTCCGCGTTATATAAGCGAAATGTGATTCAGCATTTTGGTAAACAACTCTTTTAGTACTGTGTAAATATTAAAAACCGGGTAGCGGGTGAATTCGGGCAACAAATTTCACACTACAAACTTATGCATGGGTTCTTCAGGTGGGGAAAGCGGAGTTCCTTGAATAGTCATTCAAATGACTACTAATCCTTGTTGGTCGTAAAGTCACGTGTGTGGTAACGAAGGCTAGGCTAAGAGTATTTTCCTCGATTTATAGAACTATGGGTTGCCATACGAGCACCAGCCGAGTTTGAAGGGGACTTAAGAACGCGGGGGTTAAAAGCACACTCGGGGGGCTTAAGTTCACCTTATGCATACAGTACCATCACGTGAGGCAGGGGTAATGGCAATGTGGAAAGTTTCGATAACTGTTGCGTAAGTGTGTGTGGTTATCATGAAGAAATTGGTAGAGGGAGCGAAAGCAAACTGGACTGAAATAGAGCACAAGCGCGTGGTGAGAAATATTGCGCAAACCACCCTCAAGGGTTTGTTCCAGTGTTTGAGCATTCTTAGCGCTCAAAAGCCCTGTTCTGGGAGTGTATAATAATACTAGACCCAGCCCGTAAATATCTTTTGGAAGATTTTAATTTTGTGGCTACCTAGACGGAGCGGTTTGGGTTGACGTTTAAAGCTTTGTGGTTCTGCTTTCCTGTAAGGCATGGAGGGTGAGATTCAGACAGTCTCACAGGCTCCTATATTTGGAAGAGGTACCGTTAGTTCTAGTCAGCCGTCCTGGGAATGCGGGTTTGCCCGATGTGGAGAGAGCTATGATGAGCCCAAGATGAGCACGCATCACTGGCGTCCTGCAATATGGCAGAGTCAATAAAAATCGTCTTGAGATAATCAGCATCCATAGACGCTCAGCATTTTTGGCGGTGGCAGAGAGAGTCGGACGTCGACAGAAAAAGATGAAAAACTAGGGTCAACAAGAGACTAGTAAGAAACTAAGAATGTCACTAGGAAAGTCAGAGAGAGAACCTAACTTGGGATTTTTGGGTGCTGAGTTCCCTTCCACTTGCCTTCTCCACTAAGAGGGGAGGTCATCACTAATGTGTTCACTGAGAAGTGAAACTCTTGCGCACTGTAGTTCAAGAGGGTAATTTATGAATGTCGAGTAAGCAACGATTCACTGTGAAATTTTAGATGCGGAGATAGATGTGACAGCAAATGATGCAGCCTGGACGACTGAATACAAATGATGGCGCAGACTGCTTAGATGCGTTCCAGTGCTGTTACCAATGCCGCTACGCCAGATGTGTTTGAGATGTGGAGAGTAACACGTTGATGGTGATAGTCAGGCAGGTACGGTTGGATATGGTTTGGTAGAATGTGGGTTGAGCAAGAGGAAGAAAGTGGTGACGATGGGCAAAATTAATGGATTGTGTTGGGAACACGTTGTGGAGTGCGCACGGCGAAGTTAGAAACGAAATGAGAAAGTGAACTTACGCACATTGAGAAAGTAGGGAGCGGCAGAGGTTCATGAGGAGTGGCTTTTGGTTTACGGTATGCCGCATGGGGATATTTGGGTGTCGACGATTTGAGAATTTTAGGCGGTCATTAGAACTGGAAGTGTGACCCCGGGTCACCATCGACATGTGGCGCATAAAGGAATGGGTGAAAATCAATAACTGGCTTCTTGCACGACTGAGATAAACGAGTCTTGGTGAAATATTCGTTGTTTTTCTCGCACAACAGATGCAGCTTAGTGGTCCGTTTTGCTCGTTATGGTAGCGGAGGCTTTGCTTGACTTTTGTGGGGTTTCTTTGTTTTGCTTGACCGGATATTCGGGAGTGGGCCATCTGGGGTTATCCTCTGGACTGGAAGCCGGTGCTGGCACTGTTGGGATCGTGCGGATTTGGCTCTTCGTTTGGTGTGATGTTTTGGTGGGTATCTGAGAGGAAGATTCTGCGGAACTACTGAGAGTGGAAAACAGTATTGTTGTCCGAAATTGAGGAGGGAGATGGCGCGGGGCATATGGTTGGTGGGATTACGTGACTTTGGGCTTACGGTCTCCGATTTCATTGGCTTAGTTTGTGAGTGTTCCTAGAGGCACAGGGGTTCTACCGTAAGCTGCTTCGAGGATGTTCAAAGCCGGAACAAGAAATATTTTTCTGCGACTGAGAAAGAGGTGGAGCGTAGCTGATGAGTACCGGCTAAGCCCTTTCTGGAAAGACAAGTTGTTGAGGAAACCTCAATGTTGGGTGATGTTAATGGCGAAGTAATTTTGACCAGCATGTATATATAGGGTAGTTTGGACTAGACAAAAGACGGGTAGTGTTTGGGGCCAGCTTCTGCACCCACAGGTGGACTTAGTCTTTTGGATACACAGAGTGAGAAATATCCGCCAGGCAGCTCACTATTTGCACAGTGGAATTGATTTCTCGAAAGCAGCGACATTTTCAGAGTTGCCACTTCATAGTGTAGACTGTCTATGCATAAGGTATATGTTCGTGTATTATTGCAAAATCTCTACATTGGTGATTTGTTTAAGTGACTGAATCTTCAAGGTTATGTTTAAGTGAGCGAATCTTCAAGGTTAGTAAACACCACCGACTGTGAATATGCTGCCTAATGTAATAAGAAAGCGCGAGTTGCACAAAAAGGTCACTCGCTTACAATGCATGGAAGTTTCAGTTCGTTTTGCAGCTGAAATAATTCTCTGAACACTCTAGAATGTGTATGGTCCTTGTGGATGCAGAATATGCGGTGTTCCCATTCCTGTAAACAATTTTTGCTCCATAATTGCTGTTACAAGTTCAAATTGCATAGGCTGCGTTCATTATTGGCGGAAAATCCTGCAATTTTGTTGTTAAACAGCAGTCTTCTGTACTAGCCTGCGAATTATGCTAGGAAGACCATGATGTTGATCGATAAGCTGACGCACACGAGTAACTTGCGGCTAGTGGTCCACGATGCCCAATCAACTAGCCACATGAACCTACGTTGATCATAGCGGACAGCTGAACGAACCTAGCTGACGCCGTCCTGAGTTGTGATGACCTTGCCGAATTCATCAGCCACAAACTGCCGCACCTCACACGATGGCGTTCCGTTCCAGAAGACCCTGCAGGTGCCCAACTCGTCTTCCGTTAACCGTCGATTAACTGGAAGCCGATCGTGCAAAAATTTTGAAAACTTATTGTTGTCTTCAAGAACATAAGAGGTGACTGCCAAGTGGTTCCTTTGCCTCTATAGACAGAACCGCACTGGACTGCCGGTGCTTCGCGTACTGTTTTTAGTAGAGAACACCCTCAGCTTATTAGCTTCTTTGGATTCCTCGACTTTTCATTGACCTTGGAGGTCGCCTGCTGCATTTGTAGTACACCCATTCGTAACACAAAACAGAGTTGGTGCCTCGATTACTGGACGAACGCACAAATACCACATAGTTCTCCTCCATGTACTGATTTAAAGCATTCTCAAATGCCGTGAAGGATGAAAAAGATACAGCCCCAAATTTCTCAGCAAACGCCTGTGCAGCCACTTCTGATGCTATTGTGCAGCAAGCTCAAAGTCGAATATGCGCCAACAATTTCGAAAGGAGATTAATTAAAACAAATCGCAAAAAAGGACCGCAGATGAGGGTGATTTTTGGTCTCAGCACATATGCAAAGAAATGCAAGGTTTTGACGTAGAAAGTTTTATTTCGCTCGCAAGCGTTTTGCAGAAAAATGCATTGTGCATCCAAGGTGCGGCATCTGTCAGTGGACCAAACTGTGCGGTTTTAAATGCCACAACCGTCTTCGAGCATAGCGACTTCACTTAGTGGGGGCCGTCGGTTAAGTATTGTTAGGCCATTTTGCCCTTCTGATTAGCAGGACGTAGTGTGAGAAGCAGGCTAGCGGGGGATTCCTTCAAAACGTGGTAATTTAGATGCAGTGCGAGGGCAGCGTGGGACTGGGATCACAGTTTGAGGTACGGAGGAGCCGGGGGGGAGCAGAAAAACGAAGAGGAAGAGAAACACAGGGATGGGCCACAGCGGTCCACTTGTGGCAGAGGCTGGCTCTGTTTTTGTTGGTGCGATGAACCGTTTGTAAAAGGCTGAAGATTCTTCTAGGTACCGCTCCAAATATTCGTCACATTACATACACACACTTACACATTACACACGAAACTGACGGCAATTAGAAGTAAAGCTAACTGAATTTTCAGCTGTGACCATGAGCGGTTACGTCAGATATCACTATTGTCTGTTGGTGTGATGTAGGAATTCATGGAGGGTCTACTGTGCGGTAAAGTATGACGCAAGCATATCCCGGACAAATGGCAATCGAGTGACGGATGAGACAGATAGTTCAACCGCACGCGATTTCACTTCGGCTTACTTAAGTGTGCGTAATTTCTTCCCTTCCGTGATCACATAACTGAGCCATGCAGACCGTTTAGCACAGAAGTAGTCTGTCGCTGCCAGACTGACTGAATGCTAGTTGTCTCATTTTGTTTGAATTAGGCAGTAGCCTGAACTGGTTGACTCCGGCACTGCCTTCAATTTGGTACGCGTTCCCGTGGCTTAAAGGGACTTTGGATGACATGGTTGGTTGGGAACTGTTTAATCTATCATTTACGTTCACAGAAGCCAGAAACAAAAGAGCTAATCCAAGGATGCATTGCAATATTTGGAGGAATTCTGATACACTTTACTTTTGGTCATTTTTACACGATCGGTAAGACCGAAATGATATTAGCAAGCTTTTAGCAAACATGGTCCCATATATAATGGGGTATACGAAGGCACGAGTACAGCCTGATATCAATGATGGTTTGACCATCTGGTTATCAGCCCTTGCTCTTGGTGTTCAGGGCGTCGTAATGCCCATTGGTGGTATCCTTGCAGCAAAAATTGGTTTCCGGTATGTCGTGGCAGCCAGCTGTCTGCTAGAAAGGTAAGAATGCTAGAATTATTTACCTGCTGTCGTGAGCTTGCGTGAAGGTGATGTTGTTGCGTATTCGGTTATCCCTTATGAGACAGAGACCTAGGATTTCTCCATATAAACTGAATCCTACGTTAATATCAGACGCAATGCTTCCTAATTGGTTAATTTGGACTACACTCACTTTGGTCCAGGTTTTATTTCCATGCAAGAGAGCCGAATAGTTTTTGGAAAATTCTTAGTGGACTCAAATGTTGGTGTCATGAGAAGAATCTTGAGCAGGTCATTCTACCTACTGAATTGGAAGCTAGGCGCACACCGTTTGTGCCTCCACTAGCATTCAACTCCCAGGAGCATTATAACTGCTTTGTTTGAAACTTATGTCAAGCAGTAAGCTATTAAGTCGTATATTGGTTAGTTAAGTCGTTCATTCTTTCAATAATCCAAGTAGTTGTATTTTTTAGCGGAGATGAGTTCATCGTTGCAGCTGTGCTGCATAACCCTATTGCCCCTTTTGGCTTGACCACTCAAGCAGTATGCCGTGGACATCAGAAGCCAGAATCCGCAGGCTACCGCACTGGTAACAGAAAAGTGCATTGACAAAACTGAAAATAAACGTTTGCAAGTTTTCATAAAATTGGTTCGTAAAGGTAAGTGGCTGAATGTGGAGGATAATTCAGATTATAAGACGCTAATTTTGAGTGCTAGACGGGGGACCACGATAATTCCATAGTTCCCAAAGGTGTCCCATACTTTCTTGTCATTAGCAACATCATACAGGGTAGTGACCACTCATTCCATTACCCAGTGAGTAGAATCCAAGAGCAGCGGCTTTGAGGGTGAAAAAGTCAGTTGCAGGTGTATTTGAACCGGACAGTCTGTATCAAACTCCTAGGCATCCCTATAGCTTTTTTCAGCAATGATCCTACAACCTATGGCTCTGGGGTTCTCTTGTATCAAGTGTTCTGATCCATACGCCACTCAGAAATCGTACCTCACAATGTGTTTCTCGTGTTAACCGGGTGCTGTAAGTGCCAGCATTTGCTGAGCTGGTCATTTGAAAGGGGCATTATTAGTTCCGTATGCTTCAGAGGTTTGTTTCTAGTAGCCGGCTGAGGATTTCATGCTCCACTGAATGAAGTATGTTGGAGTCGGGGGATGTGAATGCACCAGTTGCCTACTGTGAAGATTGAACAGAATAGAACTTCCTTTTTGGATCGTGGTTAGTTAAATTTCGAACACATTTGACTTAGGACAAAGGGGGAGACAAACACAAATTATGCGGAACCACCTACGGCTTCGGAGTTTTACGATTGCATATGGTCTCTCAAGCGCCACCGAGCACGTGGTCCGGACGATCTCCCACCCGAGTTGTTCAAAGATGGGGGTTAAGTCCTCAGTCAGTGCTTGTCTTATCTGTTAGCTTGCATTTGGGAAAAGCAGTCTGTCTCAGACAACTGGGGAGAGTTAATGATAGTGCCCATTTTCAGAGAAGGGGGCTCGTAGTGAGTGTGGTAATCACAGGGGGATCAGTTTGACCCCGGCCGTAACGAGACTATTGGCGTCACTTGTGCTTCGTAGCCTTACGGCCGCTCGTGAAACACTGTAACGAGAGAAGCAAGCGGGATTCCGGCCTTGTAGAGGTTGCGTTGACCAAATCTTTACACTCCGTCAGGTGCTAGAACAACGCCATACGTATAAACGACCCACAATTATAGTGTTCCTGGATTTCCAAAGCGCATTTGACTCGGTTGACCGGTCTGTTCTGCACGACACGCTTGCCCACCAAAGAATGCCCCAGAAGTTTGTGAACATAATACGCTCTTTGTATTCTCAGACTTCTGGACGTGTGAGAGTATATGGAGAGCTCTCCAGAAACTTCCGTACACAAAGCGGTGTCCGTCAGGGATGCCCACTCTCTCCATTCCTCTTCAACTTCGTAATCGATGAGCCAATGAGACGAACGCTGGAGGGTCTCCAAAACCCTGGTGTTCAAATAGCCTGTGAAGAAAACCTTGTCGATCTGGAGTATGCAAACGACATCGTCCTCGTCTTCGAAGAGGAGAAGAAGGCGAGGCCGTTTTGGATGAATTGGCCAAAGTCATCCCGTCCTTTGGTATACACTTTGCACCCACAAAGTGTAAGGTCATGCTCGTGGACATGCAGTCACTGAATACGCCACTTACAATGCAGGGTGAGACACTGGAAGTTGTGGAGCGTTGTATCAGTTATGATTGTAGTGTGACAGATGAGGTCGATGCACGAATCTGCAAGGCTTGGATCGCGTGTGCTAATTTGAGACATCTTTGGCGTCAAAATGGGGTATCTCTGAATCTCAAGGGACGTATGTATCAAGCTAGAGTGCGGGCTGTTTTCATTGTATGGTTGTGAGACTTGGCTTCTTCGAGTAGCGGAACTGAGACGTTTTCAGCTGTTCGACAATCGTTGTCTCAGAACCATAGCTCGTGTAAGTTTTTGTCGGCGTATGCGTAACGAGGCAATTAGAAAGCGAATTTTCGGTTGTGCAACGGGTACTCCCATTGAAGAATGTGTCCAGCACCAGAAGCTGCGTTGGTTGGGACATGTGTTGCGTATGCCTAACCATCGTTTGCCGAAGAGCGTGCTGTTTTCCATGTCCAATTCAGAGTGGCGTAAGCAGAGAGGTGGCCAACCTTTGACCTGGCAGAGGGGTATGAAATAGATTACGAAACTCTTGGGTGCTGTCAATGCTACTCCTCTTCTAGGATGGGGACCGCGTGATCCCTACTGCGCCTGATTAAAGACAATACAAGATATGGCTGCCAGTTGATGTCAGTGGCGATCTTGTTGTCAGTTTCTATCCAGATTGCCTGAATGAATGTTTGGAGATGTAAGCACCTCGGATCGATTGTAGTAAGCTAGCACTGACTGCCTTTCCCTCCACCTTGATTCTTTTCTTCACAATAAGGCTCTCAAATAAATCATGGTTGTACGGCAGTGAAGCATCGGTGTTGACCACTGATATCATGCGGTCGATGATGATGATGATGATGATGATGATGAGGATGATGATGATGATGATGATGATGATGATGAGGATGATGATGATGATGATGATGATGATGAGGATGATGATGATGATGATGATGATGATGATGATGATGAGGATGATGATGATGATGATGATGATGATGATGCGGAAGCAATAGAAATGGTGGTGCAAATCCCGGCGGATTGATTGGTAGAGATATAAGATGTTCTTATCAGGTTTGGATCATCGGCAACTTATTTCGCACAAGACTAATGGAGAGAGACAAATGTCACTGCTTAAAAAGAAAGGGTGAATCTTCTGACGACTACTGCCTGCCTACTGGTTTTAAATAAGAGCACACCCTGATACCAAAAGCTCTGTGTTGTAGATGATAGTAAAGGTTTTGTATGAGGCAACCCTGGTTGTCACTTGCACCCCATCGTTACACATTCAAAGGCAGCATAGACGATCATGCCACAACGTTTGAGGCTTGTGTGCAACTATTGGATGGGAGGGTAGCGATAGGCCCTCTGTGGTCTCCAGAAGGCGGTGTACTTGTACACACAAGATTATTGCCTAATTTTTTGACAGAAAATAGCAGACAGCTACGTTGCCTCATCTGCCAAGTAGAATCTGATGGTGTCAATTTTTATGTGGTTTCATGTACGCACGTCCAGAATCGCTTGAGTAAAAGTGTTATGCTACTGTACTCGGTAGAATGTGGGCACCTCAAAGCCATTCCGAACATTATCCTAAATTGAACGCATCTTACTAAGGGCTAAGAACCCTATCGAACCGAAACATCGCACAAATGTTGTCTGCCAAATTCCCTGTGAAGAAAGTCTAGCCAAGCACATAGACCAGACAACCAGAAAACTCTGTGTGTGAATCGCGGAACACAAATGAAATACATGACTTGTTCCACGAAATCCAACTGAGTTTCGAAAACTTGGAAGTGACCCAATCACTGATTTTTACGCACTTGAGTCAAACCATTCAATCAACTTCAATGGCATCTGTATACTTCAGTCGGAATTCAGTCGAAATATACATGCGCTAAAGCACTAAAGGTTGGTGCAGAACCGAACTGCGCCAACCGTATTGATAAAGCCAGCATCTTTTTTACCGAGCTTGAAATTACGGCACACTTGAGTAGGCACAGTGTCCAGAGGTCAAGCAGGAATCTCAAAAATTGCGCATCACAGGCAGAATAGCAACAAACGGGGGCACATCTTAGCCAAAGTACACACCATCACGCTTACAAGTGCACAGAGCTAACATACACCCGCAGGCGCTTGTAACGTCTGACTGCCAAATGATCTCAGCAACACACTAATCGGAAGACCTGATAAGAGGGCCGAAAAACGCTACATTTGGTGCGTATTCAACTGACTGTAAAAATCCTTTAAAAGTGTTGCCTACGGCAAATGAAGCATCTGATTATAACCACTTATTCCATTACGCTGTTTTTTGCTTTGAACGTTTCATAATATGACCATGTTGGTTACTGAACTGACCACTCCACAGATACTTCCTTTTTCTCCGTTACCCACCACTTTTAACTCAGAATCCGAGGCTGGTATTATTTAAACCTGCTGAACCAAAGACTCTGTGCTTAGGTGGATACCGGCTGATAGTTTCGTGTGCATCATCTGCGATATGCGAGAAAGTCAGTTAGGTGCGCTGGTAATCTGGCTTACATCCAGACAAATCAAAACCGTTATAGCCTAAAAGAATGATCTTACGCGTGTACACTTTATCGTGATGGACTTAGAGGTAGGTTTTTTCTGTCGGATACGCAGGTAACCGTAGCGTTGCTGAATCACAACTGAGCGATTATCTTGGACTAGAACTGACGCGCACGTCAACAAAAAACGTCTGCTACAGTAACATGTTGACCACGAATAATCTATATGCAGTACCAACGTTTAAAAAATCGAACCTGATAGACCGCACGATGCCGACAGAATTCCAGCCATAATCAAACGTAGGCAGACTACATCGCAATCAGCCAAATGTGGTGCAGATTAGCTGATGGTACTTGGTTTGGAGGATCCATCCGAAATCTGATGACGCACCTGCCTGTTGCCACTTTGGTTTGCGCTTTTTTGTGAGGCGCAAGATGTGGACCCTCCTCCCGGCCATTAAAACACATTCAAAGGTAAGCATCTTGGAACTGTTCATTGAAGTTCATCTTGGATAATTCGGCAGTCTTGCATGGTGTTGAGCGCTCTGTTTGTGGGATGATGCAGCCGAATCCATCTTATACAGGGTCTTGAGCAGAACTCTAAACTGGTGATCTAGAGTACAACGTCAGCTAAAGTATGCTCACGAATCTAAAACTTCAGTGAGTCTAAAAGGATGAAGAAGTGGAAGGTGACAAAAGCTAAGAATGTTCAAAAACCATTCCAACTAATACGCGCAACAGAAGTAAACCACCCTTAGTGAGCCAGGTAATCAGCGACGAAAACTAGTTGCTCGCCTCTATGGAAAACCAAAAGCTTTGAACTTACCACCTTTAACAACAAATAAGCTCTCCACGTGTTACTACTCAATGGGCTTCTCTAATCCTTGTGAAACCAGGATGTTATATTTAAAACCTCTAACGGTTTTCTCTCCGAACAGCATCAAGCTGCTGATCTCGACAAACCCGCGACCACCCTGCTTAAAGCTGACGACAAAATTCTTAGTCTCTGTTTGAGTGAAACAGACCGTCCCATCTAAATAAGACTGGACGGTAGGAGTGTTCACTTAAAAGAACTGATGGAACTCCGTTTCGACTGAGTCCTTTGCGTGGCTTAATTTACGTTGATTTAGGAGGGCACCGGAAGAAATGACTCGAGAACAAACAGTCTAATTCCAACTGGGAAGGGGTGCATAGACTAGGGCTGTGTGCTTCGTCCAGTGTCAAAGCAGCAAAACACGTAGGAATGTCTTAAAATCTTGTTGTTACTTGACTTTAAGGGCAATGTTTGCATCAAAATATTTGTGGCCTGGTGAGAATGCTATCGGGTTTGTCTAGAAATTTTATTATTAACAGTAAGATGTTAAAAAGCTGTCCACAGATCTTAAAGCTGTCGTGGGGGTTGAGCCTTAATGTAGTAATCATCCTGCGGGCTACGCTGACTGGAACTCGCTAGCCACATTAGGAGCGAGCAGGTAAAGCCTTACTCCCTGCGTCATTTGGCCGGACTAGCTCCATGCCGTGGATAAAACGATCAAGTCATTGTCTCCGGGAGGGGTCCCCCAACAAAAGCCTAGAAACTGCTGCCTGCTGAGTCAAAAGCTCAAGGTGGGATATCTAAACCAAATCCTTTTCGTCGAGAACTACCATTCGCCCTTGCAGTTTTTCGTTCACCGGCCTTCAGCCACATCCCCTCCCCATCCTCAACCCGTCTGTCACTTAACCATTTTTCCCTCTTCAAATTTGTTGCTGATGTGCTGCTTGGAATTCTTCTGCCTGTCTATGACACCCCGGGGGTCGAAATGATCCTGGGACGTTCGCTCGATGACATTGAGTGTGCGGACTATAGTACTCTTTTTGGTTCAGATCCTTCAAAAATGCAAATCATTTTAAGGCACCTAAATAACTACCACAAAGTTAAGCTTGCGTTCCATACCTGCAAATGTAAAGTGTTGCTACAAGACTGAATTGGATCAGACCCAAACCTTATGCTTCGAGACCAACGAATGTACATGATAGGTCAATTTGCTTAACTGGGCAGTTGTGTGAGTTCCGGCAGACTGTCTGTAGATCAGATAACTTCCCAAATCGGGCAGGTCAGGGCAGCTTTTGCCAATTTCCGACACCCATGGCGCTGACCTGACGTCAGTTTGTCTGTCAAGTACAGGGTTTGCACTGCTGCAGTGCGATTCATACTGCTTCGTGGATCAGAAACGGGGCCTCTACGTGCAGAGGACATACTAACTCTGCCAGTGTTTGACCATAGGTGTCTAAGAAACATTTGTCGAATCTTGTGGGAAAATCGTCTTAATAATGCTGAGTTTCGCAAGATGGTCCTAATAAAAATAATAAAAATAAAAATAAAAAATAATAATATTCACCAGTGATAGGTGAATTACTGACGCTTCACAGTTTACGATGGCTGCAACATATACTACACATGCCAGAGGACAGTCTGTCTCGCAGAGCTCTTTTTGTCCAGACTATGTTGAGTGGAAGCGACCGAGAGTTGGACAGTTTTGATCTGGCGATGACGTATAAAATACCCAGTGGACTGAGACGGGGCGACAAAGGCAGCCTTCCTGGATGAGGACCCAGGGCTCGACTCAACCAATCGCGCAGTCAGTAGAGATCACGTATCAAAACTGTCTACTTCAACGTATAGGCGCCCAGTTCCCAGACTAACTGAACTTACCATGACCTCCAGTGCTGGGCTGTATACCCCAACTCCCTCACCTCCAGGTATTCGAAACTGTAGCTGCTGGACCCAATGTATCTATGGTTAATGACAGCTGATAAATTTAGCCGGACTGAAAACTGAACATATGTGTCCATTTTATTTTCGTTGAGTCTTGTTGCTGTTGAGATTTCAACTTTAGTATTTTAAAACTACAACGTTCAGATCTGTCTAAGTGAGAGCTTTATCAACCTGAAAAATGAAGATGACATTGTTGACACTTTTGAAATTGAATAGGAAGTGTACATGTTACCGAAAAAGCTTATTTAGGTCGTTTAACCCTTTGGCATGTGTCTTACATCACCAAAGTGTAATGTCCCACTTCCAAAAATGAAGTTCAAAATGTGCCTCCAAAGACTCGAGACGAGACACTTAGAGTCGTGAATCACTATCCGTCTCAAGGAAGTTGCTTCAACTCTGACGGTGGTGTGACAGACAAACTCACTACGCGAATCTTAAAAGCCAGAGTTTTACTCGCCAATGCGCGTCGTTTTTGCCAGCAAACGGACTCCCCTTGGTCTTAAAGTAGGTGTGTTGGCTGTATTGTCGTGCGGCTGAGAGACTCAGCCGCGGTTAGTGAAGGATGTGATATGTCATCAGCTGTTTCGCCACCAATTTCTCATAACCACCACTGAAATGGCGAAGTTCTCAATAAGGTGCTTGGGAGACTGACCTTTGGTTACGTTGATGATGCTCTACTCAATGACTGCATTTGGAACTTCCGCCTTTCCAGAACGGCGTAGTTTTCCGTGCGTGTTCTGTAGTGGGAGCAACATGGCAGTAAGTAAGATATCGTGTAACGGGAGAAATGAGGAGTCTGGGTATGAGGCACCCGGAAGACAGAGATCTGGAGGTTGGCCAGAAAGATGTTCCTCTGTACTGGGAACCGGCTGAATAATGGCACTCAGTTAGCGCATGTTAGTCCTTGAACGCTACTGGCGACCAGAAGCTAGGCGCTATTGCTTGCTGTGCGGATTAGAACTGTACAGTCTGTGAGTGATTAGTCTGACCACCTTGACGAACACTCTTATGGTCCTAGGAGTCAATCAGTTTAAAATAGGTGGTGTATGACTAATAATGATCCTTTTAGATTTGGTCCTTTTAGCCCTCATCTTCATGTTACATATGATAAAATCGATACGCTAAGACATCCGACTATCAACTGCAGTACGTAGTTTTGAGGACATTTCGTGAGAAGTGTGAAACAGCGGCTTGTTGATGGCGTATGTTGTTGGCTGTTTGTAGTAGATATAGAGTGGTGTTTTTGAGATAGTTCGCCACACTGTACGAGCAAACGGAGACCTCTGAAATGCAGTACCGCTGTTGAGGCCCTTGACATAAAGATTTAGGAGTGCGGGTGTAAGAGCGGATATTTGTGGCGCTCCGTATTGCCGTTTACTTCATGCTAATTCACTCACAAGATGACTTAATTCAGACTGGAAGCAATATATCTGAGCTGTTTCAAGGCTTTTGTCCATCTCATAAGTAATCTTTATGCGTGTTTCATTTGCCACTTCCCGTTTATCTTAAAATCGCAATACACCAGCGCTGCGTATTGCAGAAAGCAAAAAATGAGCATAGCATTTGGTTTCAGTGTAATGCTTCTTGGTTACAAAGCGCTCATAACTTTCCCTCCACTCCCACCATCCTGACAATGTGATCGGGTTTGGATTGTAATCCCACTATAGAATGAGAAGAATATAAAACTTCCTGCGGTGTTCTGTCATCCCAGGAGTATTAACACCTAATAGGGTTGACTGAAATATTTTTCGCTGGCTATGTGCATTCAGCTATCTCAATGTTCTGCCCCGACCAGTGAGGTAGCCCATTCGCATTGATTTCACAAAATTATGAGACCCGAAATCAGCACCTGGAGCGCAGCACTTGCTTTGCGTAACCATTAGATAGTTTTCCGTTATCCTACAGGCATGGGATTCTAGAATGTGAGCTACATACTATGTTCAATTCACGACAAAACCTTGGTTAATTATGTGCGCTGTATGTGGATGAAGGATTTACCTGACGCTCTCGACAGGTAACAAAACTAACGAAGCTTTTGCATGCCAGCAAAATTTTCATGAAGCAAGATCTCTTTTCATTTTTTCTCCATGTACTTTCATTCTCTTCACTTGCTCCTCAACGACTTCTGAGTGCCAATTCTAAGCCGGCTGTTTTCACTGGTTGGATCGCGTTCTCAAGTTACCTAAAATTGGTACTGAAGTAACTTTTCCTTGCTTCAGTTGTCATATGCTTCCACGAAACAAACGGATATTCAGTTTGTTCGGATGCTGCAGTATTGATATTGCTCCGGGCAGTTTGAAACTGCAGGATTTATGTTGTGATGATAAGTGATCCAGAGCTTCACAGTTTCTGGCGTTGGATTAAGCACATGCAAGCAACAGTGTATCATTTCCATCGTCAGTAACCGCTTTACCTGACTAACCCATCAGCAAAGCCCGGTTGTTACGGCAGCGAACAACTTCACACACCACATATAACCGCGGTTATTCTGTTGCCACGTTAGGTTTAATTTTCAGGCTAATCCTCACAGTTTGAAATAAGCATACGGACAAACATAGGTAGAAACACTTCAGATGGCAACGGAAATATGCAGGGACCGTCAAGTTAGATTTTACTGAATAATACAAGTAATCTTTTATCTGCAGCGCCCGTTCAATAGAAACCTGTTGTGTCATCAGGAGGAATCAGGATGGCTGAGATACCGCCAAGTTGCTCAACCCTAGATAGGAGATTTCGAGATTCAAAGGTTGGATTTGAACTATGAACCTTTCAGTCAGTAAGGCCGCACCTTGAGCGGTCACAAGAGAGCGCTTGACTTATGGGATATTTACTAGCCTTAGTTGCTTTTCTGACTTGCCGTCTGTTCGTCCTCTCCATATTGAGAATGAGTTTGATTGAGGTGCAGGTTGAATTTGTATTATTATTTATTCCAGTAATGCAAGTTCATGGCCACAGTCGTTGCTTGCCTGTGTAAGATTTCCGGCATTATCCTGATTCTACCAATGATCCTCATTCTTTTAGTATGGTCGAAAAGCAGGACAGGGAGTTGGACTCCATAATCACATCATCTTTCATATGTTACAATGCATTATTTTGGTATTCGCAGCCAAAATTTTATTGGATGCCGTTGGAAAATTCTTGGACCAGCCACAGCTACTCTCCGGTTCTAAGTGGGTGGCACACCTTTTGTCGACTTCCGGGATCATTAAAAATGCGTATTCCTGTACCATGTGAATGAATAATGAGCTTGGGATGTAGCTGTCTACTCGCAACTAATAATCGTATGATATAACGAAGTTCGCTGGTGATTTAAACTAGATGAGACAGTGGAAACGTTTATGTCGGAAGCTGGTGGCCAGTGCAAGCTTGCAAATTCACTGCCCGTTTTTCCTAACATACTCTTTGAATCCGTATAGATAACTGAGTTGTGCCTTTACAGACTCAGTCTACCAGGTTGAGCTTTTATATCACAAGCAAGGACAGTGTGAGAGTTTCTGCCTGATAAAGTGGCCAAATTAGACAGCAACAAAATATACATCTGCATCGTCCGTGTTGATGTTAGCTGCAGCGTACGCTGGCGCCACAGATAAGAACTTGCTAGTGTCTCAGTGATTACTGACGTTGACAAAGCCAGAAGTATAGACAGCGCAATAACTACTATTTTCCGGAATCCAGTCAAGCAGAGCGCATTCAGCTCTGAGGATGAAGGCGGATCCTCCACCGCACATATATTAGGCTACTGTCTCACGATCACCGGACACATGATGAGTGAAATGCTGAAAGGTTGGGCTAGTTCTGGCGTCTCAAGAGCGTAACTTATCTGTTTTTTTGTATGCCTGTTTTGGAAGCCCATCTTACGTCTACCTTGGGAATTGAATGACCTCTTGGTCTATTCGGCCTAAAGTGTGGAACTTGAGAAACCTTGCTCTAAATGAATCCCTTGGATTTACCGAGTAGTAGGTAAAACAATAGTGACCGAGTGTACATTGATACAGTAGCGTCACCTGACGAGATACGGTTGGGATCGAGACAAATATCAATGTAAATGCGCCGGCGATAATAAGTGGCACTTGTCAGTTGCTGAGGGGGAAAAAGTTTTATTTTTGCACCACCTTGAGCCCTTGAGATTAAGGAAAAGGCGACGGATATGAGAACGTTAGGACGTACTTTTGTCATCGATTTGCAAAAGTACTGATGTTGTCTGATATGTACGTTCTTATGAAATATTGTCATTGTTTCTTTAATACAGATAAAAAAAATTGTCATGAAAGAGATTTTTGATATGGCTACCAGTTTGAGCGCTCATGCACTGGTCTACCCTATGCCTCAGCAGGATTTCTTCCAGTTCACATTGAATTATGTGATAAGCGAAGTTAGGTCTGGTCGGGGCGAGATGGCTCAAGTGGCTAAAGAACGAATTTACTGACCGGAAGGTCGGTGGTTCGAACTCGACCTCTGCCTCTCGACTTCCTCTGTCTAGGCTTGGACAACCTGGCAGTATCCAAGCCCTCGTGCTTCCTTCGGGTGGCATGGCAGCTAAGCACCGGAAGGATACTACAGCCGAAAGGTGGCATGGCAGCTAAGCACCGGAAGGGTACTACAGCCGAAAGTTTTTTTTGAGAAAAATTCGCTGATGTGAGGAATTGTATATTGGACAAGCTGGTGTTAATCGGTATATGAACCCGGACCATAGGCATAAGGCGTTCTTTCCAGGACAGTGATTTAGTTGTATAAAGGCATGGAAGACATATTTTGTTGATTTGGGGAATGGGCTTCCATGGCCGGAACTGCCATGGACTAAATCCGTACGTCCAGCATGGTCCTCTTGATAGATGTATTTCCTGCTATCAGGGAGAATTCTAATAGCTCAGGTTGTATAAATGGTTGTTGTGTTGTTCATTAAGGTGGCACTCGGTTAGCATGAGTATGGCACTGCGCACCGTCTTCACTTCGATGCACTACTACGCACCGCCAATTCACTACTGCAGTGATGATTTCACCTCGGCCGGTGACGAAACGCCTCCAACTACGTTGTCCAACTCAGCCGACAGAAAAACAACTTGGTGTATTTCCCCTTAGGAGTCTCCTAATGATTTGAGCACATCGACGTTTTGATAGAGAAGTTGTATTTGACTGATTAATGCTCGGTTATCGATGACGTTAATTATTAGATGATATGGATTTTTAATCAGGAGGTAATTTTCACCAAGTTGCCGCTATCTTATATGTTGTGTGCAACAACGTCTGTCAAAAACATTTTAGTAATGTTTCGTTTTTCTGTTTGATACTTTGCGATCTAAATTGGGTCGAATTATGTGAAATGGTAAAGAGGTTAAGTTGCAGACTTCTATCCGGAAGGGTAATTTGTTCCAGGTCACCGGTATTCCGACAAAAAATTTGATGGGTCTAACTGTGGGCCTGTGAAGAACTGCATGTCATTTACAGACTAGGAGGTCAACTTCCTCTGTTAAACCCTCAAACGAATGCATTAGTACGCCTCCTAATGATGAGTACATTTACTGAAAAATAACGACAGAACAAAACTAAACTCAGATTTCCAACCACAATGCAACGGTTGACATCGAGAAACGAAGACAGCTACAGTCAAATAGGGCACTTTGAGATCTTTGTGTGTTCGTGGTACAAGTGGATTTTCTTACAGGTGGTTGGGATCCTATCATGTCGTAGTACAGATCTCAGTGACATTTATGCAGTCCCTTCTTGCCGGACTCCAGCTAAGTCTTTTTTTATCATTGTACTGTTTTTTAATGAAGCTGGGTCATTTCTACGGATGGCACTCCTCCCTAATTTGGTGGTCAGACTAATTTTTTCTCCCAGCCGCTCCAAGATGCAGACGTATAGTTCTTGGTCAATTTCCCTAGAGATACACTGTCTTTTCCTCTCAACCCTACCATTTATGTGGTACTTATGTGGCATTATTTACTACTTGACTATCATCGATGGTGGTAAAGTATGACGCACTAAATGAAGCACGAATTCTGCAAAGTTTTCTGGAAAAAAAAACAAGATAACGGGTCATCCCACATAGGACTAATTACTTTTAGCGGAAACGCAACAGGATCAGGATAGACTTACAGTTCTTTCGGATGTCACGATGACAAGGTGGGATTTGGACGTGGATGTGATTCGAAATTGCTCATGAGAGTTCTGTTATCATGATAAACTCCACCACGAGTGGAATATCATTACAGGAACGGTTTTCTGCTGTCGTACATACCCACTCCATTTGTTCCTCTGTTCTTTCACGGGGTTACCAGTTAGAAGTTGATGGAACTGGGTATTACAGTTTAGTGTTAGCGCATCGTGTTTTTCAAAACAGACTAAATCTATGATAATGATTATTCTCCTTTCCCCACAGCGGTGGCGTCCTCCTCACATATTTTACCATCCAGAAGAGTTTCATCGGTGTCATTTTCACATACTCACTGATCAAAGGCGCGGGACTAGGGTTCGGATACGCGGTGGTACTTGGAGTAGCAACAACAGTAAGTGGGGTCCAGGCTGTTCAACTGACTATAATCCCGAGATAATCAACAGGCCTTTATACACGTTGAGTCTGACGCCCTCAAGTTTGTGCATGCACAAGCGGTCATTTTATTTTTTCTGTAGTTGACTTTTAACGTGCAGAAAACCAACTCTCGTTTCACACGGTAGTCCTGAGCTAGTTGAATGTTGTTTTAACCTTTTCAGGGAAAAGGTGTTTGTGCACTTTCGATTTTGAGCCGTCAGCATAAGCGTGGTTAACGAAAACATCTAGTGGGGATTAGTTCTTCCTAGTGATTTTTTTCGCCAGCCAAATCGTTTAGCGACCTCCTGCATCGGTCGCCGAAGGAACAAACATTACTCTGAAACTTTTGGTTACCTTGGTCAGCAGAGATCTCGGTCGTAGGGAGAATGCACTGGTCTCGTTTCAATTCATTCCACTCTGGTGGGAACACCTTGCCTCTAAAGGAAACCCTCTGTCCCGCCACAATGAACTTCACCGTTGCACTGGTGTACAAAACATCGACATTTCTGTGAATTTAGCTTCTATTAGTACCCCAACTTTAGTCGGCATTGGAAGGACGCGAAAGCTGTTAATTTCTGCTTAACTATGATGAGCTAAGTTGCCTGGATAAAGGTCATTCATTTGTTTCTGGTGGACATTTTTTATACTATTTTTCGAGCTTGGCAGGTGAACTTTCGTACGAGGGTTTATGCATAGTAGTGGCGCAAACCGCAAGGTGTATCATTGAGCTCAACAACGGTTGGTCTAGATTTTCTCAGTCGAGGATGTGAGTGCTTTAAGATGTATTGCACGCAATCTCTCAGTAAGAGCTTAGCTGTAAGGTTGGCAAACCAGATGGATGGCCTAAGCCCCCAAGGTATACAGAATAAGATATTTCTCTCCTCAAAAGTAATGTGGGAGTTTTTGGATTCATTCCATCAGCTAACTCTGCCCAGATATCTATTAGCAACTATCAGTGTAGTAGTAACTATATAGTCGAATGAAAATGAAAACATTCCAATCGCTGCTTTCTGGAGGTACATTTGTTCGCACATTTTTCAATGCACTCTTCCTCGGACATCTTCTGATGCTTCATGGTGTCATTCAAGCGTAATACATTATAAAAGTTCAATGAAGATACATCCTGTATGATCGTGCTTTGGCCTAGAGCGACCTGTCTTCTTTCAAAACGGTCTTAAGCAGGCTTAGACAAATACGGATAAGGTATTATGATAATCTAAGCACGAGCACACTAGAAAGTCGTTCATGCAAGTTAGTTTTATCCATATCAGACAAACGACCATCCATTCCACGTACATATATTGCTTTTTTACGTTCAGCTACAGCAGGTGTAACTTAGAACTGGTTTGTGATATATATTTTTTTCTCTGTAGATAGTTCTTTTTTACTTGGTGATAAATCTGAGGACAGTCAACCAAACAGCTCAAACGAAGACGAAGTAATGAGTGATCAGTAGACAACTCTAAGATTAGGGAAAGAGACTCATGGTACCTGTTCCCTTTAAGTTGGTTTCGGGAACACTTAGGTTCTTGGTGTCATCTCATGTCGCTTTCCAAACAATGACAACTAGAAGGAATGTGAGATAAAAACAGATGTGATAGGTTTGTTAACTTAAATTTTTCACTTAATAGACTTTCGGTTATCAGAGAAAAGTGTGATTGCTCCCTATCATTTGGAATAGGAGCTTGGTCCACAGGTGGGCCCTGAAGCTGGCATGTGTTGGGACGGTCCGAATTCCCAAAAACCGAGATTGACTGTTGTCCACCATTGAACAAACCACAGCGTTTTCTGGTGCATTACTATTCCAGTGAGAAAGTTGTTTGACATTTTTACCACATTTTAACCACCACATGTAACATTCGATGTTTTGGTAGTACTTCTATCAGGAAATTCAAACGTAGATCGGGTCTACAGATTTTCAGGTCTATTTGCTATTGGATTTTGGTGACCATCTAGAAAATTCGCTGAGCATAAAGATATGAGGCATTTTATATTATACTTCCGCTATCCTGGGCTCATGAGTGCAACTCGGTGATGGTAATTACATGACGCCAGTACATCCTCATCTAATTTCCTCTTCTCTTTAATGCTCAGTGGTTCCCCCAGCGTAGAGGTATTGTCAGCGGTCTTATAGTCGGTGGGTTCGGTCTTGGCGCGCTGATCTTTACTCCAATTCAAACGGCGTTCATCAATCCGAAAAACGTGAAGGTGCATAATGTGACCCGGTGAGTCTGTCAGATGCAAACGTGGCCTTTAATGGGACACCCAAGTACTTTACTAACTGCTATGTTCAAATTGTGCTATACCTTACTTGCAAAAAATGCATATGTGGGTTGGTGGCAGTTTTTTCCGGTGATCTGGTATAACCTCTGGTTGGATGGCTTGCTAAGGGTCTTCAATGAATGTTTCTTGCATGCTTATCAAGTCAGATAAGGCGGTCAGTCAAGGCTCTGCTAACAAATCAGAATGTGTTATTTTGTTACCAGCCCAGGTTACCACAGGCTTTTTTTATCGTGCTGCATTGTTCATTAGTATGTAAGTGAAGCTGGATGAATGCGAAGGTCGAACGTGTCTGATATGCGACAATTGCACTTTGCCACGCCACACAGCTCATGAACAGAAACATGGCTATATATATATATTACCAAACAAGCCTAAAAGACAAACAAATCAAACCAAACCTTGGCAACTGGTTAATTTGTGTAGCGTTCTGAACTAATTGTTTGGCTTTCGTTTGGACGCAACAGCACTGAAAAACTGTGCGTGCATTTGTTAGCGAATAGCATGAAAAACAACAACGTGGAGTCAAGCAAAAAGTGGGCACAGAAATGTCCAAATTTGTCACGTCCCAAGGATTGTAATTTAAAGGTACAAGTTAAGTGACCCAAAGCAGGATTCTCTTGAGGAATAGAAGCAAGACGGTGAAAAATTGGTTTAAACCTCGTTGGGAAATGCAGCCGTTGATCATTCGGAACTAGTAGTTGAGCGATTAAGTTGTTTTATTTGACGAACATTGTACGGTTTGGCTATTGGTGACTGGTCACCTCGAGAAAACATCTCATTGCCTTCTTCATCTTATCATAGAGGAGAGTGGAACCGCACTTTCAGATAGCTGTATCAAATGATTTTCCCATGTGTTTGTCTATGTGATGTTCATTCTGTTTGGCTGTTCCCGTCAGTGTGCTGTTAAAGGACTCAAACCCAACCAATAGGGGAAGGTTGCAGTGGAAATTCGGTTTGATACGAAAAAATGACAGAGTTTGGAAGCTTTCATTATTCGGGTGAGGATTGTTAATTCGTCATAGGATCAAACCGTTGGTCATGTGGGTGATTGGGGGATCAATCCACTCTACAAATTCATATTCAACTAACTCACCTTAACGACTGTGGGCCCAGCTCTGACTGCACGGCGTTTCGTCGGCTAATATTTGTACGTGAGTACAGCTAACCACAAACCTTTCAGAACATTGGAACGCCAGAGAGTTTTCCTTTAAGCTATTTCACGGTAAGCAGTTAAAAGAATCAAAAAGCAGTATACTGGCACATTGTTTTATTGATGAAACCCCGAAGGAGTTTCACTTTATTCGCAACTGCAACCCCCCTTGTGAGACTCCGGGTTCTCATGGCGCGACATAAAATAATAGAACCGACTGCTCCACAGCACAAGTAGTTCCGCGCAGAATTTATATTCCCACGTTCTCATTTGTCGAAAATGCGACTAAACGCCGTTAAAATTTTCAACTGGGGCCATTAAATCAACTGTACAACACCGATGTGTTAGACGCAGAACAATACTGGTGGTACCTCATCAACGTTCTGTTCTGCATCTTTGAATTGGGTAAAATGCTGACATATAACAGCGTGCTTCAGCTACTGGTAACTTATTGTGCATGCCAATGTTTTCTGGAAATGGTCTGATATTTTCACACTTCAGTACTCAAGAAGCACTGGGTTTTCTACTTCATTCCTCACCATCGCTGTCATAAAACCGTTTGTGGTGGGTGAATTTCGCATTGTGTGAGAGCAATGTTCTGCCATCTTCCTGACGGTCGAGAAGTAGACCTGCAGACTGGTCATTAGTAGATTCATTCACTTATCCAGTACTTTGAAATCGTTTGTATGTGAACCATTTAGCCAACGTTATTGATCGCATGATTGTAGGAATTTTTCCTGATCGTGGAGTAATTTATTATTTCACAACGGCCTATCTGCTGAGATTAAATTAACCTTATGTGCCTGAATGTACAGACCTCTTTTTGTTCTACACAAAAGGATTGTTATTCCGTTTTTTCGGTTTTCTAACACAGGTAACGAAGTGTTCCTTTTTGCAACGGAAACTATGTTTTCTCCCACCTTCTGATGCGTGGATATCCGCTTTAAACAGGCGGTTATTTATGAAATCTTACCGTTCCCTACCTAATATAGAGAGTTTACGGACCCAGAATTGTTGGATCGTGTGCCAAACGTGTTTCTGCTTCTTGGCGGATTACTTCTGGGGCTTCAGATAATTGGCTTCATCCTTCTGCGTTCGAAGCCACGACCCGTGAGTTATCAAGCTTATTGTCTACGAACCGGCATTCAAGTCGGGATCAAAACATCCGTCAGTGGTGTTGGAATCATTTATCTTGCTTCCCCAAAGTGTAGCTAAGATATCTAGGTCGTTGTGACCAATTTTACAGAACCTGTATTCTGTCTACTTCCAAAAGTATGACTCCCATTTGTTTCTAATTGGACAGTTTGGTTGCAACTAAGTTGTCTAGCTCAGCAAACAGGACAACAACGTTCTCCGCAGTTGAAAACTGCTAGTTATGCTAGTTTTGGTTCACGTCAGGACACCATTCACTCTACAGTCGGGCAATTTTTCGTTCGCTTGGTGGGAGCTTTTCCACCTCACTCCACGCAGTCGATCAATAATTGTCTACCTTTTTGGCGGCCATTAGTTTCTGTCACGTGGCTTGATTTTTAGAGGTGGACAATACGTGTTCGACCAGGTTTTACGAGGCTTTTATAAACCCGAGCGAAGTAACAAATAGATGGCTCGATGGTTATTCGCTTCCGCTTGTTTACATTATTGTTTGTGATTACTGACATCCGTAGTTGTAACTCGGTTTTCGTCACCTTAGCTTCGTAGGTAAAGTGATACCGCCCAGCATTATACATGTATTATATATATATATATAAACCGGAAATGTTTAAACAAAACACATTATCCCAAAGCACGATGGGTTCCAAATTTCTTTACTATGGGTTTTCGCTCGACACTGTGGTTGAAGCTTGTTTACTGCATGCTGAAAATGGGTTTACTAGATATTTGCCTTTTTGCAGAATCCAGGTTGTTCATGGTACTTACCTGCAATCAAAAGGGATGGTACATTTATATGCTTGAGTTCATCAGAGTTTACGTGATAGTGTTTTCAACACACACGCTGGATATGCTTACTTGATAAGGTTTCCTTCTGATGGGACACAACCAATTAACAAGTCTCACCAAGGCGTACCTTCAGTGAACAGGCCTTGTTATTGTGCTTACGTGCGAACCGACGCCAATTGATTGTTGGTCTGTTCTCCGAGCTTGGCAGTTGGGTTGTAAACGTTTCATCATCAATCGAGGTGACATCGTCAGTACGGGGTTGAGTGGGTCCACAACATTGCCGAACCGACACTAATCAAGTGGGGGTATCCTCGTGTTCGCCTTGATTTTCACTGTCAAGCGGATGCATTCATCCACGCGACGCGCTCGTTGTCAGTGAACGAGCTCAGAGTGATCCGGTTTGTAGCCTGCGTTTTCTGATTCTCCTGTCCCGTCGAACTACGTCCATTGGACTTCTTGGGACGATAAGTAAAGCTTGACTGTCGCTAGTCAGTAATCAGATTGATCTGTTTAACTGTGCCTATGGACTGCCACTTCCAGAATCGTTGGGCACTTCGGAATGTTCAGCAGTATTTTAAGTCATTTGCAGACACTTGCAGTACACACAATAAAAGAAACTCCGGTCTAGCGGAATTGAGTGAAATACAACAAACGGGATGCAAATCAATAGAACACAGTTAAGTGCAAGAAGAAATGAAGACAAGATGCCGGTGAAAACAAAACACGGACAACCCAAATCAGGTGCTTGGTATGGCATACCACGCAAATCTTCCATAAGTTTGGAGGATTGCACTTCCTCGGAAGACAGTGGGTGTTGTGTACAACATAAACCCATGCATGTGTTTACGCACACGGAACAACAGTCCGCAGAACATTTGCAGAGGACGCAAATATTATCCTTTATTTTTGAAGAGTGTGGTCACGGACATAAGAAGTAAATGCAAGCGATGAATGAATGAAGTGAGAAACGTCTCATTTGAATTCATCCCACCAACAGTTCCAGTCAGACAAGATGAATCCCAACGTATGTAAGAATGTTTGATATGGAAGCATGCTTGTAAAGTCCAACAAACGAGGAAGGGACAAAAAATGCCGAATGCTCTTCAAGGCGCGGTAAGCGCTAGCACAGTCAAGACTCGCACACCAAGCACAAAGTGTCCATCATACTGGGTGTGGTGTGAGATTCAATTGCAAGAATATACACTCAACGCCATGTACCACATAAAAGTGCCGTAAGTACGCAGAGAGTCCACAATGGCAAGCAAACCCAAGTCACTGATTATGACGAGCACATCTGGCGTCATGCGTGATCCAGCAGGATTGCAAAATATGCACCAAACTCTCTGGTTGGCCACAGTTTCCACGACATAAGATCGTCTGGCCACCGTGACCATGTCGAGCGCTTCTAACTCTCGTCCTGAGCAGGTTGCATCGGAGCTGGATACCGCGGATAAATATCCGAGGAAACTCTCGTTCTGGAAATACAAGCCATCGATTACAAAGAGACGAGGCGACCAACTCTCGTAAACCGCGACCGTCAACTCTGTTGTGCAGACTACCACCCCAAGCAGTCACCACCTCTTCCTTGGTGTTTATGCATGCACCATGGACTCGGATCGGAACGCTAAGATCACGGACAATCTTGCCAAATGCGGAATCGTTGTCCACATTGCGTAGTACTCGGCACTGGGTAGAAAGGAGCTTCTCCATACGCGCTCTCCGCTGCATCAGGATTGTTGCACTCAGACTCGGGATACCAAGTCCCCCATGTTGTTTACCGGCATGGATGTGGCTGATCGGGGTATCCTTCGGTAGACGTAGCCAGCCGCGAATAGATTGCCCGCGAATAGATTGCTTGATGTAGTTGTCCAACCTTTTGAGCGTGTTTCGGTGGACTTGGCCGAGCACGAGCGAACATGTTAGCCTCGGTATCAGGTAGTTCCTTGTGATCTCCATTCTTTGATGCGGCTTCAACGGGGCACGCGTCAACTCATCGAGCAGTTTGAGCGAATGCTGTCGGTGGTTGAGCACTCCTCACCCTTTGAAAGTTAAGGGAATGCCTAAATATGTTACGATGTCTGTCGGACCCAGAGGAGTGATGAGTTCCTCGGTGAAGCAAAATGGTTCGAATGAGACTGTTGTCGCCCGATTTTTCCTGTCCCCACAAATCCCCACCACTTTCGTCGTTCGGGGTTTGTCTTCATACCAGCTTTTCCCAACTCTACCGCAGCAGTTTGGAGCTTCTCCTTAAGGCGAGCCTGATTTTCTGCACACACAACCCAGTAGTCAGCAAAGGTAAAACCATCTACGTTGCCATGATGAACAATAATGGGGAGAGTGGATCTCCTTGCCTCACACCTCTGTGGCAGTGAACCTCGGAACTGGGGAAAACTGCTACAACATTCTCATAGGACTGTGCGATGTATCGAACTAGAGGTGACGGTGCTCCAAACGCCTCGGCAGATCTGACGATTGTGTAATGCGAAACCGAATCAAACGCTTTCGAGATATCAACAAACGCCAAGCTGAGGTTAGAAGCAGTCACTGAAAAGTGACGAAGCACGGCGTGTAACAGCGATGTAGCATCCGAACAACCGTCCGGATGTAGAAATGCAAACTGGAGTGAGGGAGGTTGCAATCTACGACTCCAGCGATCAGCAAGCACCTTATGAAAGTACCGGACAAGAATGGATGACACGGAGATCGGTTTCAGTTGTTCCGATGAAGTCGGATTTGGGACCTTCGGAAATAGGGTAATAAGGGCACGAAACAGATGTGGGGGACAACCCCCAGACAGTAAGAGTAAGTTGAAGTACCCAGCAAGTACGTTCGCATTGAACCGGCGGAGCATCCTGGGTGTGAGCTTGTCCAGGCCTGGGGACGAATTGCACTAGACGGATCGTGCAGCCGACTTCCTCTCCTGTAATTGGCTCGATCAAGCTCCTATCGGATGGTACTACTACGCGACTTGGCTGGCTATCCACGTTGTTTTGAAGCCGAGAGCACCTGTTTCTAATACTGCTCGGCGTCCAGAGGTAGGCCTCAGTTACCTTTGTATAGATCCTTTTATGACCCTTCGAACACAGCAGATGCTGCATCTTTCAGTCTTTGATGGTATAGCGTCTGGATAACGGCGTAGTTGGCTCGGCGGATCTGCTTTCGGTTGACCGGCACCCGATGGGCTGCCTTACCACGGCGTCGGGATACAGTTTTTCAGGTGTGTGGAAATGTCCTTGAGGCGTGGAGATCTAGAAGCGACAGGACTTGCTCCGGTGAATGGCTCCTTCCATACCAATGTATTAACAACGAACTGAATGGTTTGAGCAAACCAAATTGCCAAACAGATCAGCCCTTATAATTCCGAGCAAAAACTCAATAAATAAGACACCCATATCAGCGATATCGGCTTGTGCAACCCAGGGCGTTACTAGTGCTCCCTAATACTTCTCTAAGCTGATCGCGTCAAAGTCTAATTTCACTGAAATATTCACTAAATTGTTATCTACTGATGCTGTTGAGTTTTCATATGTCGGTTCTATAAGGAACCACAAACCAGTGACTGATGCGCGGTAACAACATAGATATTATCGTAGGGAAAGATTGAGGAAAAACTTATGTGAATACGTAGGTGTGAAATCCTATTGTACGCTACTTTGGAACTCCAAGGTATCGTCTACAACGAAAAGTCCCATAGGAACTCAAAGTCATGAATTCTGTCCTGCTTCAGGTGAGCTGACTAACCATGACAAAGACATGCTACAGGCTTGCCAAATTAGGCAATTTAGTCACGGATGCAAACATTTCTGCCCATTCACTATTTGTCTTCCATTTTCGCTCCCTAAACAACGTGAGAAAAACATCCGGTATATTTTTGTTCTCACCACAGGCTGAGAAAGAAGACCGACATGAGATGCGAGAGGAGAAGAAACGTCTGACCGGACCCGAAAATGTAAGTTCATCACCGTAATGGCGTTTCGTGTATTTTGCACCGTCGTATGTTTAATAGAATTTGTAATATCAATTCTACGGATAGCAAAGTAGTTGATCTTGTCTGTTTTCCAGACTGCCGGTGACAGTGATACAAAGCAGACCAGGTGAGTAAGGCTCTTCTCATACCATTCTTTATGCATCCTGACATAATGCTCAGTCTTCTAACATTTTTTCTCGAAATTGAGATATACTTGGTTACAGTGTCTGTTGAAACTGAATTATCATCCGGCTAGAAAAGTTCTGTCCAGTTTTTCAAAAGCTGCATATTTTTAAAATCAACTCCTGAATGAGCTCGGTCGTGAAACAACAAACAAACATTCAGGCGGCTTCATCTCATTGGCACTGTCTTAGGCGAACTTTTGAGCAAATGCCCATTTTAGTTTTGAACGTGCTGCTGTGCTGAGAATCTAACACCAGCGGCACTCAGCATCACTGAGGAAGTAAAACACAGATTTCATCAAGTGTACATAAACCCGCCTTGCGCTGATGACGATTAATCCGTCTATTTGGTTTGCGAGGACGTTAACCTTGTCGAATTGCTCTGTGAGCGTTTGCCATTCTTGGCCACGAACTTATTCTCACTTGGATTACTTCAAACCCTGTAAGGCTTCTTCTGAGTTGCCAAGGTTTGACGCCGAGAGGTGGGAAGTTCCATGTATAGGTATAACCTCATCCTGTAACTATCAAACGAACTGAGCTTTTGGAATGCAGGACTATGGTAGACCTTATGTCGTTCGCGGTATGGAGCATTTAGCATTCCAGATAAGAACGCAGGCGACGGATGAGTTCTTGAACACTGAACTACACCATCGAGTTGAATGGATATCAGAGTGGGATTACATCTACCATTTGGAATAGAGGAAATTTTTGATCGAACTATCGTTTGAGAGAGAAATAAATGAGATTTTAAGGCACGATCGTCTAGCAATCAGGTCCGTTTTTAGGTTTATCTTTCGAATAATGACCACTTTAGTCCAAACCCATGCGAACTTATGTGCGAACTCCAATGGTTTATTTGAGTCCCATGGCAGCCGTACATCGAAAGTCTGTCCCAGTTGAAAAGGTTGATTAGTCTTTCTAGAAGCGTTTAAGTGTATTAGAAAAACGAAGTAACGAATGACCATCTAGATAGCATCGTGGATTGAATAAGAGGTAATTAGGAAGCATCCTGGAGTGGTGTTCTATCTAGCCCGGAAAACCAGATAGTCCTTTGTTAGAAAGCCAATAATGAAATGCGTTTTCGAGAAGCCGTCTGATATGAAAGCTTCGCGCCTTTGAGTAGATGAAATACTTTTCAGCAGCAAAGGCTTGTTAAGTCTTGATAAAAACAAATTTGGGGACGAAAATGATGTTATATCATTATCATTCCAAGTGTCGTCAGTCTTACACATACAGTCGAAATTTGTTCATCAAGAGTATTGTGAAAACAATGAATAATTCAGTTGAAGGTACTCAAAAGGTGCAAGGTTATGAAACCCAGAGCAGAGTCATTCCGATCGGAATCTTCCCGTCGTCACACTCCTGGTTGTCACATTCTACTCTGCACTACCTCGCTGAAAACCAGCGCCTTAGACTGGGGAGCGCTTGCATATTATGGACAGAAGTGGTCTATTTGGGTTATTCTTCCAGATCAGCTGGTCTCCCACAGCATAACCTCTTTGTTGCATTGTATCCACCACAGCCAAAGATGCAGCACAGGATCACTGAAAGAACCCTGGTCAACGATGGCTCCGGAAAGACAACCTCCAGAGTGAGAGTTGCGCCTGTTTCTATGTGATGCATGTTTGTCCGTGAATGTTTTGCCCATGTATGTTATCACGCCAGTGGGTTTTTTTCTCACAGTCATTACAGCTCTCACCCTCATTCAGTACTATGTTAGTTTCCTCTTGCTACATGTTTGGCCGTTCATATTGTGTCTGATTTCTTACCAACGGCAATTCTTTGAAATTTTCCAGAGACGAAAATTTAACTCCAGCTCAAGTTCTTCGACGCTGCGATTTCTATCGCATGTGGGTCATCATGTTCTGCAACATTATCCCGATTACAATAATCACATCTGCGTACAAGGTCGGTTGAGTTGAAAATGCATGAAGTGTTACGTAACCGTCCTGTTGCTTTCGACCCCCAAATGCTTATCGATAAAGAATATTTGCTTCATTTGTGTTACAGTACTTTGGACAAGCCTACATTTCCGATGATTTCTTCCTGTCCATTGTCGCAACAATATCAGCAATCTTCAATGCTGGTGGTCGCGTCATGTGGGGAGCTTTTGTGGACAAAGTCTCCTTCAAGGTAAGACATCGTTTACGCCGAGGGAACGCTTACTCATTGGAGTCATCAGCCAAGTTGATTATATGTCAAACACCTTCATGAGCGTTTGATGTTCATCATTTTCAACTAGTTGGCCTGTTTTCTACCTACACATGTTGATACCGCGTTGTCACATCGCTTTTTTTCAGATCCCACTTTGCACAATGTTGGTGGCCTGGTCAACCATTCTATTTACCTTCCCCCATCTGCGCTATTTAGAGGGGAGCGTCCTTAAGGCTTTCTACGCTGTGTGGGTTTGTCTGCTCTTCATCTCCCTTAGTGGTGTGTTCGCCATTATGCCAACCGCCACAGGAACTCTCTTCGGACCGGAACGAATGGCTATCAACTACGGTCTTGTTTTCAGTGCATTTGTGAGTGTTTTCTGTTAACCAAATGCAGTTGTCAGTTGTAGACTCTCATTAACAAAACCATACTAAGACATCCCATTTCCCATACTGACAGGCTTTTGGAAGTGTCACCTGCTCGATTATCAATACGTTGGTTTCTTCGAAGGGAGCCTATGTTATGCAGTTTACCGGCTGTGGTTGCGTCTGTCTGGTTGGTAAGTTGTTCGCTTGCTTTCAGTGCTGTTTCGATATGCCCAACGAGCAGAGCAGTAAGAAATGAAGCAAACATAACGAACAGAAGATGTCACAGAAGTAAACTTGCTAGTGCAGCAAACTAGTAGTTTTAGCTTGGATGGTTTTCGTTCCTGATGCTTCTTGGCGTTTCACATAAACATGTTTTGGATTCATTCAGTACTAATTCCGTTTTTCGGTGGTTTGAATGTCAGTGTGTAGGTGTGCGGTTGTGAACTCAGTGAACTATATTGTCCTTGCTTTTTATAATCGGAAATCTCCCGATGATTGTGGCTTCCGCCAGGTGTCTTCCATGACAAATCACCTACGGTTCAAACGCATAATCAGAGCCACCCACCACAACGCCAAGTTGCACTTATTAATGGTGAAGTGCTTCGGAAAAAAGCCGTCCAACGTGTGCTAAAATGTTTGAATGGACGCATTTGCTTTGGTGGAGTCTACAATTTAACAAGCTCCGCTGTCTCTCACAAATCAAATCAATGACATAGGAGACAACTGTTCCAAGAAAAGAAATAATCTGTTTAAAGGTCGTTAAAATAGAACGTTATAAAGATGCCCGTCCGTTCAGCCGTTCAAGTCGGTAAAAACACCGGAAACTATCCATCAGAACCGTCGTAAGCAGCGTTCATCAAACAAGCACTCAAGTATTGTAAGCTTTTCTAATTGGAACACGCTGATTTTCTACCTCACATGCAGGTCGTGCTAAAATCGACGGATGTCAACAACAAAAGCTAGTAGGCTGACATCCATTCGTTTCTGACTCATCAAGATAGTCAGGAAGAAATTAATGCGAATGGCCTGAGGAGTATTGCAAATGACCTTGAGACTCAGTGTCATCCTTTCCAGTGCAACAGCCTACGGCAGTGATGAGATACTCACGCACAGGTATGAAGTGGAACAAGACAGCTAGGTACCGGGAAACTATCCTGGCTAATCGATATCTTCGACCGGTTTTTAAAACGTTCAATTATACGCCGGTTTGCCGGTCAATTTAAAGGAAACTGCCCACCGGACTCCTGATTTACTTCTGGAAAACCGTAAACCTGAAACACTGTGTCAAACTGGTTCACTTCTCGGACGAGATGCTATTTCCGTCAGCCATGTTGTTTGTGGTCCACTGCGGATCTATTCATTTCAAGCCAGCTTGTCTGTTTCACTGTAGACTTGCAAGGTATTAGGGGCCTTAAGTAAAGGTAGCCGATGAGAACCTGCCGACTTTGACGGCTTGTATCAGTTCAGTACCAGGTACCATGTCTGCCATATTCTGCAGTAACGTAAACAGCGCAGATCGGACGACACGTAGAATTTTATATCGGCGAGACATTGTATTGCAACCCTCTTGCAGGCGCCAAGATAGCACCATATCCACTGCCACTGATCGGCCATTCTGTAGCGTAATTTGATTTCCTCCTACATGACGACTTTGCTGTAATAAGTGTGTCACTTGTTGATCACAGATGTGTCTGGCGTGACCCCAGTGGTACGAAGGAATATCGGCACATTCACTAGTCTCCTGATGAACTCTGTTAACTTAATTTCGTGTCTTACCCTCCTCATGAGACTAGGAATGTCCGTTGATTTTTACCAGTTCGGAGTCAAAACAGACGATCAGTAGCTTTTAGCGATTATCGTCCCGAGAAAAATGTATGGATAGATAGGTAAATTAACTGGGTTCGGTTTCGCGACAAGATGTCGAAGCTAACAGAGACTGCCGCATCATGACCCGATTATTGGCCATACTTGTGAATTGACTGCGGAACTGTCGGTATAATTTTTAGCCATTTATTCTCAATCCACAACTTTTCAAGTCAGTTCCTCTGCAACTTTTGGTTGCATGTCGATTATGCGTAGCGCAATTCTCCATGGTAGGATATTTACTTTACGATATCCGTGCAAGATGTACGTTGTGACGATGTCATACAGCAAAAATATTGGTCTTCCTCCGGAGGGGCTACTTTCACTAAGGAACGCTTGTGGTGGTTCGTCTAATCTTGTTATATATTTTAGAACCATGTAAAAACCACCTCTTAACCCATACTACAGGTCACTTTCCAAACCATATTTTCGTTAAAACCCATCTCACAAAGACGATCTGCATGTAAGATGGGCTTCTAGACATACCCTTACAGATTTGCAAACTTTCTCTGAGGAGAGAAAACAAACTCCTAGCTAGAGCTGGCGTAACTCTATCTGAATGAGCCAACTTTGAACTATCGGAATAAACTAGTAAAACGCCCAGCTTCCGCGCGTTATTTCGACACCGCCCATATTTACTTAGCATCGTCTGATCCCCAGTCGGGAACACTTTCGAAATTCTTTACATCATTGTGTTTATACGATTTGTATGGTGAATTGTTGCCGGCGTTCTATTTTGTAGCCAGTTGTCCCGACTGACGCTCCATCCATCAATGAATGTCAGCCCTGTTTCATCCAGCTCTGCAACAGTTTGTGTTTAGAGCCACATTGTAACTTGTAGTCAACTTGTATTGAGGGTTTAGAACATAATGCGCAAGAAATACGAAATGTGAGATGCACGAGGCGGAGCGGATTCAACTCTTTCGGACTCTGTTCATTTCCAGTCAGTTTTAATCGATCAGAACAGATTGCCTCACAGAAGCGCCTATTTTGACTAGTCTCTTCGGGTGGTCCGCTTGGAGGATACAGTTTTGTTTGCAACCAAATAGACATCGTACAAACACGCAACCGGTGTTTGGGTGTTTTCCTCCAGAACTTGCGTTAACCAATGAATGGTTTCACTTCTTTCGGATGTTCTGCAACTTTTTTTCTATGCTTTGCAAATGCATATGAGTTTGTACTAGAACAGTAAATTTACCTGCCCTCATCCAATGCGGTTCACTAACAGTATAGCTTAATGTTAGAAATTCAGAGTAACTGTGGTGAAGCAGCTGTGCAAAAAGCGTATACAAATCCTTTTCAATAGTCCGTTTCTCCTTTCATTTTAATAATTATTTTGGAGCGACTATTCTTCTGCTCAAGTTGAATGAGATTCCTCTTTCTTCAGTCCCAAATACCACAAAAATATTTATAACCGCCATGCATATTTTAGGAAGTTGAATGAGATTCCTCTTTCTTCAGTCGGAAATACCACAAAAATCTTTATAACCGCCATGCATATTTTAGTGGAAAGCTAGAACAGCTGTTTAGCAGGAGCACTTCGTAGCTTAGACAGCTTATTGTATCCTTTTTGTTATTATCCGCATCCTATTATAGCCCTATTGCAGTCCGCACCGATGATGTCACCTCAACTGGTGACGAGCCGTTTGCAAGCTGATTGTCAAGCTCGGAGAACAGATCAACGGCCACCTGATCAACCATCAAGCCTTGTTTGCCTGCATTAGAGTGACCGTTTTACGCTTTGTCACCGATGACAGTCATAAAATCTCTCAGACGACGTATTCTACATTAGTCCGGGGAAATTACCGGAAAGGTCCATCTTGCAATGGTTTGGTGTCTAATTTCCAATAGTGATCTCATCACTTGACTGTTCTTGCAAGACGAATGCGACCGTTTGAGACCCTGAAATTGTGATACTTAAAATTCCAAACACCTCGTACAAACCTCGTACAGTCCCCCGTATTTTAGGATCTGGTAAAGTTTGGTTTTCATATAAGAATACAGTAGGCTTACTCACGTTTCCCGCTTTACGGATGTGAATGCTGACTCCTATAAAAACCCAGGATGTGTTTTCCGACAGAAATTGGGCAAAGAGTGATGAATCACTGTGGGTTGTCAGAGAGCTCGGTGTACCTTGGAGAAATACCAACCGTGGAGTAGTAACATGCCATTGTTTCGATTAACCCAGCAAGCTTTCGGTGGAGGGACCACAGAAAGACTACCGTTTTCTATGTGCCACGTGGGTTGAACAGTTAAAGCTTATTAGGAACTGGGCACTCGTATGGGGTTCTCCACAAGGATTGGATGAGAGACAGATGGAATGGCCCAACTATTTACAAGCAGCCCGATCATTGGGCTAATTTGAGGTGGACGGACCAAGGTAGCAAACGTTAGTGACCGACCTCACGGCCCTAACAAAGGCAGTTTCATTTGACAATGTTGACAGGACTCGATGAAGTTGGTAAGATAATCGATGTATATTGAAAACTACGTGGTGTCATACATGCTGAAACCAGCCTGAAGCGACTATAAGCGAGGCCTAATCCGAGAAGTGACATGCACGTGCCTGAAGGTTTCACTATTATTCGTTTTTTTAGTGACTGAATTCAGCCTGGCCTGGACCATACTGTATAACGGTACACAACATCCGGTAGCTACGTCTCGTCTGTGTAACTGGTTAAACTTTCACTATTCACGAGTGGTTGACTGTAGTGCACCGGGGCGTGATCAAAATACCTATCCTATGTATCATGTTGATCAAGATATAAACTATGACAAGCAGCAGACTGTCTGGTAAACAGCTATCATCATCCGTATATAGTACATATGCTAGCTTATTGCATTCCCACATTCCTGAGATTTTGTTTCATACGCTGAATCCTCAAAATCCGGTGCGCCACATCGGGTTTTCTTGCACGCAACGTGCAGCACTTCGTCGGTACAAAGGAGGAGATTTTAGGCAAGCTCATCAAGTGGTTTATCTCATTAAGTGAACTTCACGCTGAATGTAGTGACACGTTTGGCGCGCCAAATCGTGCATGTGTGGGGTTAACAAATGTCGCAATGAAAAGCCCGCTTGGTCTCTTCCTAACGTAGCCTCTAACTCCAGAGCTGAAGTTCATTCTAGAGCCTCGCCGACTATGAACTTCACTTTATTACAACTATGCATGCTAGTCATACAGTTTCTACTAGATTTACCAACCACTGTTAACTTTCCTTTGGAAATTTCAGCGTTTTTCATCGCTCTTTCTCTGACTGACAAGAAAATGAATCCAAGATACGATGTGTTCCGTTCGTGCAAGAATCGGTGCAACTGCTAATTGTGGTTCTTCCAGAATGAACTCGGCAACTCCGGTCCAGATCAACAATAGCGCCTTTTAGTTTCAATTATGCATATTGAACTTCTGTCAATCCTTGAATTTTATGCCTGCGCATCGGTGGTTTTTCTACAGCGGTACAGTCCGCTGACCTTCTTCTATGGTAAAAACAAACATTCCTGCAAACCAGTTAGGAACAAGTTGATTTTGCGTTCTGTTGTTGATTACACCCCTTTTTGATTGTCCAAGTTAGTTATTACAAGAGTTTAATAAACGTGTTTTCTGGTGAACACCTTATATGTAAGAGTGGCTGGTAGCGGTGCCCACATTGCCATTCAAAAAGCATATAATCGTTCACATCTGTTTTTTGCACTGGTTCACAACACTTTAACACCTGCAGCCAACATATTCTGGGTACTAGTAAATTGAACTGGTTTACGTATGACTGTGGATGGTATTTCCTGGCAAGGATTCGAGCATTTGTTTATTCGTCTAAATACTTTGTTAACGGGCACCTGTGCTCTTGTCACACTTGAATTCTATGGGCCGCTATATGTGGAACCGGGCTGATTTTCGCGGGGGGGGCATCAGCTTCGGCAGACCACATGAACCAGTCCCTGTTCACAGTTGGTTAACTGAGTACTCAGAAAGACGAACTGAAAGCATGAGACCTTAGAAGGTCGGCGGAAAGGCACTTAGGTAGCCGATCTCAGTTTGTATCGTCTCTCGGGTGACCGGTGAATATGTTCTTGCCAAACATTAGGGCAGGTGTGTATTACGCTCTACCACTATATGCTTGAGGGCATATGCAGTTGAAAGGGACGGTAAAACACCGCGCGGTAACTTCGGTTGAAACAACCGACAATCATATGATAGCGTTGCAAAGACGTGTCTCGAAATCTGCAGTTTGAAAGCATATGCTTTCTACTGTGACAGTACACATGTGACTTACAGTAATGAACACTCATGAAACAGTTATGGATCTCTTCTGCTTTATTCAATCGATTTCTGTCTAGTTAGAGCCGTTCAATTCAAGGAACGAGTCCAAATGAAGCTATCGATTTCCGATACAATGCTCCTATCCTATTAAGCAGCCGCCCAAAACTTGGCTTAAGATGTACTGATAAGCACTCAAGTTCACTACGTTTTCCTGCAGTCAAACTGCGTGTTGTAATTCCTTGTGAAATTGGTGGAGCTCGTAGCAAGTGAGCATTGAATATGGAAGTCGTTTTCCACATTTTCGGTGGTATTATTTTCTCGTGGCTGACACCGATTAAACTTATCATTACAGGGATGACGTAGGTAGTTTGGTTGGTTTGCCTTGACACAACATGACAAATGGACGTTTCAAGCAAACCATTTTGACAAGGTTTAACCGGAGAGATACACTCATTTGCAAATCAATTTGTTTTTTGCGAGAGACTCACCTGGAGCCCAGCTGAATCTCCCGTTTGTGATGTTTTCAGGCAACTGAATGTGCTGCACCAGGCCGCCTCATGTTCCAGTTGCTACGATATTCGAGATATCGCGATACATGTATATTCGTAATGCACTACTCATAAGGTTGCTGAAAATTCTTCGACAGCTCACGACCGGTTTCGCCCTTCTTGGGGCTCATCAGGTAGGTGCAGTCCCCGAGTTTCCGTCAACCTTATGTTCTACTTGAACCCAAATTGGACTGTTTTCGAGAAATACACTCATTTCAACCGGAGGTTGTAGAGTGCCGCCGGAGTTCCCGTGTATGGTGTTTTCGGAGAAATCCATCGCCTACACGAGATCTGGTCAAGTGAATGTGAAATGACTGGAGCTGAAAACAAGCGGCTGTACCGAACAGAAACGCCAATAGTGGATGAATGTGGATACCAGGTTGTGTTGGAATTAGACCCTTGCCACACCACCGTCTGAAGTATTAATGCGGGGTAGGCATAGAAACATGGCTTTACTGGATTCTATTGAAACCTATTTGGGTATGCCCAACTCCAGTGATTGGGTGACGATAAACCATGAGTTACTGAGGCAATTGACGAGAGAGCACTCAGTTACATTTCCAAAGCCGTTATTTGGTCAGTCGATGAAATGTGTTATCATACTAGGCGTCTAGGACCGCCTAAGGTCTGATCATAACGAACGTGCTGTCTATCGAACCTCCTGATTGCTCATTGCTCTCAAGTTTATCCTAGGAATTCTGTTGACCCTAGTATCTACTGTATGCACCGCCACCTCACGTGACACGGCGGTGGGAACTGCGTTAATAAAAACGTCAATACTTTCTGTGTAAAGGCCGGACAGGGGTCATGCTTTGGCCACATTTTGACCGGATTTTCTGACGTTAGTCGCACCGTACTCAACTATACCAAATATGATGCACTTTTGCAATTTGATGGAAACGAAAAAAGAAAAGTCGACATTCAGAGTCTCAACATCCTGAATCTGGACATCGTGACAGCATGATATGCAGCTTGTGCTATAATGGAACTGCTGAAAAAAATGGGAACCAGCGGCAACAAGTTTTCGGAACATGCCATGACGGAACAGAACAAGCTATACCCTTTGGACGTCCAGGAACGTACGTGTCACTGCTGCATTTGAAAAACGGTTTCCTTGTATAGTTGGAGTGATCTATCACCGTTTTCGAAAATGTGCCTTAATTAGGGTTGGAGAAATATGTCGGCGTGAGGAAAACAATCCGATGAAGAATTTCAGCTTATATTTATGCTTAGAATCAAAACAGAAGGACCAAGTCGAACAAAGCTGTGTAAAGCATTGCCTAGTCCGGGTCGAATTTAGACAGCCATGTTGCAGGCAATGCAGTTCAGACGGTGACTGGACTCCTATTTATTTAGGGAATGGGGGGGGGATTTTCCATGATTCCCGAATATGATATTATTGGCAAAGTTGGAAAGTGTATTTGCGCCTGAATGCCTTCCATAACTTCACACTCTGATTACCGTACGGTACTTTCATCACCCATCCCACTAGGCACACGAGGAAAACCTAGACATCGTGAGGTTAGTGCAGAAAATAACTACGCTGTAATCATTTGCTTGTTTGCTTCACGTTAATCATGACGCCAGATTCATTAGGCTCAAAAAGGCGGCATATGCACAAGCGCGTCCTTCATTTTAATGACCATTTGAAAGACTGAAAAGGCTCAGGCGTCATTTTTAACGCGTGAACTGAGGCATACAGATTTTCCCTGGCCGTTTTTATTTAACGGTACTGTTTGAGCGTAGTGTGGCGACGGATTGCCCAAATTCCGTTTATATAATGAGAATTTTACTAAAAGGTTTCCGAATGTCAGAAGAGGCGCCTGGAATGCAATAGTAGTCGGGGCAATCATATTCTTTGGTGACAGTCTTATTGTATCAATATCCGCTCCCTTTCCAGTTCCGCAAGAACGGATTTCTGGCAGCGATGTATATAGACTTGAGATTGTGAATAGACTTATTTACTACTAAGAGCATTTAATGGTCACTTACAATACCAAATTCGGAGGAGTCGATAGTCCAGCTTTGCCCGTATTGGTTGAGATACTGACTCATATGACATGATCGACCGCACTGCATAAAAACCATAGGGTCCCCGATTTCCGGTTAATTTTTTCATACACTAACAATTCCTGGAAAATATTTGACCAACGAATCTCTGGAAGTGAAAAATTTTACTTGCATAGGCTAATACACTATTACTGTTCGACAGCCCACGACCGGTTTCGCCCTTCTTGGGGCTCATCAGGTAGGCGCAGTCCCCGAGTTTCCGTCAACCTTATGTTCTACTTGAACCCAAATTGGACTGTTTTTCAAAATCATCACAAACGAGAGATTCAGCTGGGTTTCAGGTGAGTCTCTCGCAAAAACCAAATTGATTTGCAGATGAGTGTATTTCTCGAAAAAGTAGTTTAGTTTCTTCTGTCACAGACTTTCCCAAACCTAGTACCGAATGCCCATGTAACGTTCACTAGTTCTGAAGTTTTAGAGGTGAGTTGGCTTCCAGGTCCTGACCTACTAACTGTTTGCTCAAATGCTCTATCTGTGTTTTGGAGTTGGCGCTTGTACCGATAACATACGCAATGTGTGCCCGTCACTGTCCATTTCCTGAAATTTCTACTGTGATATTGCATCAGTAATACCTAAATCGCTAAAGGCTGCTAAAGGGATAACGTAGCACATGGGACTCTGTTCCTCTGCTAAGCAGCCAAAATATACGAGCAGCAGCAAAAAATCTCATAGATGAAGAACCCAGCGTGTGTGGCAAACATAAGTAGCCAAACTATCGCATTACCTAAAGAACATTTAGAATGAATTCGCACTGTGAATAAGATTCACACAAGCTTTGACATGGTTGAAACAACTTAGTATAGAAATACACTAATTTGCAAATCAGTTTGGTTTCTTGCGAGGGACGCACCTGGAACCCAGCTGAATCTCCCGTTTGTGATGTTTTCAGGCAACTGAATGTGCTGCACCAGGCCGCCCCATGTTCCGGTTGCTACGATATTCGAGATATCGCGATACATGTATATACGTAATGCACTCCTCATAAGGTTGCTGAAAATTCTTCGGCAGTCCACGACCGGTTTCGCCCTTCTTGGGGCTCATCAGGTAGACGCGGTCCCCGAGTTTCCGTCAACCTTATGTTCTACTTGACCCCCAATTGGACCGATTTTAACAGCTACACTCATTGGTGTATCAATTTGATTTTGACGGGAGATTTACTTGGAACACAGTCATAAGCGACAGATTCGGTTGGGTTCCAAACTGAAATGCAAATGAGTGTATTTGTCGAAAAAAGTTTACTTTTATTGCTTGCAGAAAATTAGGACATCGAATCACTCCAGAAAACGTCAACAAATGTAACTCAGAAAGAGAAACACGTCGATGTATTAGACAGCAATGCGAACTTCTGAGTATATACATATATATATATATATATATGATAAGTTTGTTGCATGGTACAGGCCAATTGATGTCCCTTTGCTTGTAATTTGGAAACCAGATGTTCAGTTATATCCACTTCAGCACCATTTGGGCACCGACGGCTTTAGGACTGCCTCTTCCTGTTCATCTTACGTTCACCTGGGTTCACACCGGCTGCAGGACGTCCGGGTTGATGGACATGCGGCTCCGCGCAAGCTGCTGTTTTGGGCGGCTGTTAATGTGATAAGCCAGTCCGAAAACAGAGGTTGGCCCATCACCAATACCTCAAAAATCGGCGACCTTGCGTTCCAGCACCGATTATAAATGACTTTGTTTTGAGCAATTATTGTGGGCCGTCCTCGTCAAAGTGGGCTGCGCCGGATTAAAGTTTTGCCCTTATTCGAGCTCATCAGCGGTGCATATCCTCGGACGTACCGGGGTTTTAGCCCCCCAGCTGTGACATGCGACGCCGGTTTGCCGCCCCTACTCGACCAGCGCACGGCGAACGGACCTGAATTTTTGAACATGCGAACGTGTTTACGCTTGAGGGATGCGACAGGTTTGCTGGACGATTCGACCAACGACCCAGTTAGTGTCCTGGTTGTGTTGATCGACTGACCGCTTGTATTTGTTACACGAGTGCTTATTTGTTAACATCACCCCCAAAAGTCTTAAATTTACTCGCGTCTGCTTGACATCAATCGGAATAAAAACATGCCCGAACAAAATACGGTATCAAACAAAAAGGCTATTGAAGTAATACATTTTGCATAGTGCTCCAGAGTAAATGCTCCCTTAAGGGCCTGTTGTCTGTGCATCTTTTAACAGACAGGAGTAGCGAGATTCGTAAAAATTCATCGTCCGGAAATCAGCCACACACTATTGGCGAATTTCGAGATGACCTTGCGAGTCTTCTACCCATTGGTGGACACAAAATTGTCAGGTTAGAGTCAAAATTACGTGGGACAGTAGAGTAGTGACACGGGTAAAATAGCAATCGTTTTCAATTAATCGATTCTAGTTAGTAAAAACCGAACTTCAGTAGATGGCATGTGAAGAATGCTATTTCTGTCTACTTTTGAACACAATGGGGCACTGTCATGATTTGACTTCAAGCTTGGCGGAGACGCTTAACAACCTTTCGCTTTGGGCAATGAGTAATCGGTTTGGGGTGCAGGAGTGGTCAGCCTACAACAGTTTGCACAGGAAGCAACACTTATCGAAGACCTTTTCTAGAAACAAACTTCTAGGGATGTAGGTGGATGATAATGTCTCCAATGTTTACCTGAACCTGGGGTGCGACGGACTGTTTTTTCTTGTCATTTGATACATTTATTCAAGATTTAAAATGCCATTTGGGGTCTCTGGTTGAACGACATCACAATGTTCTGATTTACGGTCAAGCATCCATAAAAAATGAAGTTAAAATTTGCATTTTGGGGCGTGGGTTCTTCCACAACCGGAAAAAATGGTGGTCTTGGTAATTATATTACTAGAATGATTTCTTGAAAACTGATTACAGTTTGAATTTTTGAACTGTGTAAATTTATCCCCTGCTGGGAAGTCACGTGGTAGTATTCACTCGGTATGACTCGGTACTAATGGGTCTCAAACTTGACTTCCCGTTATCGTAAACGATTTCTTTGCTATAAAAAACACTTAGGTTCACTTTCCTCACTCTTTGTGTTTTTGGACTTTCGAGTGGTGTGACAAAGCAACATTCGGAAATGCCCGTTAGGACGTGAAACGACTAGAAGAGAGAACTCCACACAGACGATGGCACTTCGATTGATGATGAAGCGTTTGCAATCTAACTGCCAAGCTCGGTGAAATGACCGACAACCAACTTTGCAATATTTCGAAATATTGGCTGATCAAAAAGATGTTTATCTGTTCGCCAAGCTTGGTTATTGGCTTACGGACTTGTAGGAAGACATCTGTTGCGCAGATTTACTTAAAGAGCATTCGGGCGGTTCAAATACTTATATTTGGAATCTGATTCCGAATGACATTTTCGGCAAATAGAGTTGCTTCAAATTTCACTGGATGCTTTGCAACTTGTTTTGCTCTGTGGTTTTCGTTTCACCGATTCGTGACGTGTGCTCGATAGAAATTTTTGTTTCTTGGAAAATACTTTCCCCAGGAGGCATTTGAAGGGCGTACGGAGAAATGCAGTGGTGCATAACACACCGGGTATATTTTGCTGCATCTCTTCGCATGTACGCCAAAAATTAGCCAGGTAAACAAGTTGAATAGAACAAAAGTACTTGCTGTCGGGAAATCGAAAGCAATTCAATCGCCAGAGAAGTGCCAACACCTTCTACTTAAACTATTCTATATAAACTGTCTTTTTTCATTTCGGATCGCAGTAGTTCCGCAAACCGTAACATCTCGTCATCCGTGGTTCTCGACACGATGTATCACGTATCCGCCACTTGAAGCAAATGGCAGACAATCGATGTAGCCAGTATCGATCGTACAGTTGTCTCCGGATTTGAATTTGTAATTGGGCGTGGTGGAACAGACTGATTCATACGGTTGTCGGTTTCGACATGTTTAGCAACGGCAATTTGGTGAGGTACTATGCTTCAAGAAGTCCGCATTTTTTTTATTCTTACCCAGTATGTAAAAACACCGTCCCAGTGCAATGCGTGTCCTTCCTGATTTTCTGACACGAGTAAAATGGAAGTTGGTCGTCGAACCCCATCCTCCCCCTCCCATTTGAAGGGATTTTTTTAAAGAGGCGCGTCCCAGGAGTACGAAAGTAAAACCTTCCAAACTAACTATGATGAAAGATGAAATATCATTTCACTGGCTAATACTCAGGAAAGAGTGCAAAACGATTTCTAGGACAGCTGAAGAACCAACGTAGAAGAAGACAAAGTATTGGTAAGCTTGCTATTTACGTCTCTGGATTTTGAATTTTTCACGGTAACCGCCGCTTAATTGCCGGATGAACATTGTGTGCTAAATGGATCCATACAGGAACAAGGCATTGGAGTTTTTTCAGGATATGTTTGATTACATATGGTCCATTCAGTGGACAGTATTATGGATCGATCTGATGCGTATCAATGGGACCCTAAATCCATCTTCCGTGGGGAAAGCGCAAAGTTAAAGTTGGAACCGATCGTGTTGTTAGATCCACCCGTAAGATATGGATCTGTGATACGAGTTCAACAAGAAGATCGAACTGCAGTAAACAAGATTAATAATGATTAATCTTTTTTGGATGACTTTCAATTCACAATGGAAGCAATGGAAAACTGATAAGTTTTGAAGTTCTTAACAGATTTCCACAGCGACTAAAAGAATGTCTGCAGAAGTACGGCGCGCACGCACTAAATTCTGAGCTGCCACACTAAACTGTCGCAAACAAAGCCATATTCGGACATTCTTCGGGTGGCTAGAGGCTCCTTGCGAAGTCTATGACGAATGAAGAAATACTCCAATACAAAGTCCCTTAAAGTAATGGATATACAAGGAAATTTCACCTAGGTGTGTCAACTCGGCTAACTCAAGAACACATAGACCAACCAAAAGGAACCACAATCAGCGAAAACGTCATGCACGTAGCGGATCCATTTCATATTATTTTTTAGCAAAAACATGACAATAAAGAAGATGTGGGAGACAGCGGTGAATCCAACGGATGAGCATATGCCTTCAGTACTGTCCTTTGCATCACCATCGTTCGTACACTGCTTACCATGTTGTCCGATTGACAATCGCTTTCTGTAAAACAAACCGCACAATCGAGTTTTCATAGATCATCCAGGTCACTGCAGTATCTGCGGCCAACGACCGATGAAACGTCACGATCTATGGCATGCAGTCAAATTACCTGACATCACTATGCTCATTTGGGTTCACGCCTATATAGGTAGTATGTTAAGTTATACTTCTTCGTCGTCACAGGATTCCTCGTGACACCGATCCGATCGTGTGGTAATTTTAGGATTAAGGATTAATCAGCAATCGACCGTACGACCAACCTGACCTAGACTTTGCAGTAGAACTGATGTAAGTAAGACTGTCATGCAACTATAAATTGACAAGTGGCTAAAATGCCTGCATGACAATAAGCGGAACACACGTGAAGAATGTGTTTTCCGGTTCGGAATATAGCTGTTGTGTTCACTTCTGTGAGTCTTTTTTCCTGACATTAGGCACTGGAGCGGGTCAGAAGTCAGATACAGCAGATTGGCGAATCAGCAGACATAACAGCATGGTATTCTAAAGGCTAGTTACTTTGGCCTTAGCCAAGCTAAAACATGAGTCTTCCGTGCTGAGCCGGGTTGAGAAAGTGTGAGTCATCTAACCCCACTGTAATTTAGATAAACACACCAGTTAATCTAAGGGGAATTTCCAAAAAGCTATGGATTTATCGTGGAAAATCCACTAGTTCTATATAAGGTGAACAATATCAGTAGCCCGATTTTCAGTGGATCCACTCACCTGATGGAAGAAAAAATTCCACAAACCAGCCTCTCTCTCTCTCAGGATTTATGTCAACTTGCAGGTGGTTCTACGTGATTCAGTTCATCTTGGTAGTTGAGAGTCGATTGGGATCAACCGACAGATATACATCCGTTGTTTATCAGCATCTACCCGCTACTCGTAAAATGGGTTCTCTAGACTGCCTGTTAAAAACGCTTGTTTACGTGCGGCCGTCCATTATCCATCTTGAGAAAATCTCTGGCACTTGAATATCAACGTTAAGTGAATGGCTATCTGACGTACGATAGGGTGGGTAATAATCTAAACAATTCTCGGGTTCCAAACAAATAGTGAGCTACTGAAACGTGGATAAAATATAGCCAGCAGGGCTTATGAAAAAACACAACTGAAATTTAGCTGTGATTTCGGCTAACTAGGACCCTTGGTGATTCGGCGCTACAATAAACAACATTAGCCTCATTACGTTGAGACTCTGAAGAATTAGTTGAAAATGAGTAACATTTCAGCGCAGAAAGCTTTGTTTCCGTGATGCTCATGCAATATACTTTTAATCGGAAAGCGAGCTGAACTAACGCGCGTCCGTAAGTTGTTGATGTAAAAGGAGTTTCCGCGCTAAGGTCTGCCACAATTGCCAGCGCGCGAAAGAGTTTTCATTGCACTCGTTTAGCCCTTTCGGCTGTTACCCGACACCTCATTTATTTCTAAGACTCTATGTGGGTCAGTTAAGTTTGACTTTTGGATCGATGACATACAGCCTTCCATAGTTAACTCAAACTTCACTAGAATAATGAGTTGTTCGTGCGATACTACTAGTGTAACGGTGGATACTACTGATGAGGCACGCGAGTAGTATGTCTTCTCGTAAATCCGTTTCGCGTCCCTTGAACCGTGAGATTTATTACGGAATTTGTGGAGTCATTTTGTAGCATTTGCTTGCATTTGAGTAACAGTCAATGAACATCCAGGAAAGTTCAGGAAGATGCGTTTAAGGACAAGATGGATATTCAGTTTTGTAAACAAGATGCATATGAGAGTTTTGCTTCCCTGTCCAATAATCTGTACTGGTTAAGTTGGTGTTTCTCTAACAAACAACTCCGCAGCGAAGGCCTTCTTCCTTTCACTAGTAAGCAAAATAAGGAAAGTGCAAGGACACCATTTAGAGCGATTTCAAAACGTTTCGTCTTCGAGATGAACTCCAGGTAGCTTTGATGTTTTGCGATCCAATATACGAATTCACAGTAAAATTAAACCATGGATTTGGTCCTGGTTTTACGTGTTCACATTTTCATGTCGAAAAAAAGAAATTTTTAGGCAAAGTGAGACAAATTGTGACAGGCAACGGCCAATGTTCGCTGGAAATCTTGTAGAATTGGGTTGGATTCAATCACTATCGGCTCCACTATAGTCAACGGTGCGGCCCTGTTTGGACGACCTTGAAGTCTACTTCTCCACTTCATTTGTAAAGCGCGACCGTCATCCATTCGTCTTCAAGAGTTTTTAACTGACCATTTGTTACTTTTACTCACCCATCAAGTAATCAGGCGGTCCCCGTTTTTTGGACTACCGAAAGAACTGTTCATTTTCTTTTGCGCATCTGGCATGCCAATGACTTACCGCACCGTACAAATTTCGCATCGTTCTTCAGTAGCTAGGCTTTTTCTGAAGGTTTACCTAGTTTGCTCCTTATCCTTGCATCTTTCCCGTCATACACACAGCAAAATTTCAGTCGGCATAATGTTCGCAAATACTCCCTTTCGCTTGTAATCCGAACTGACTATTTTACCCTTCTTTGAAGTGCGTAAATGCTAAACAATGCTTTGTTCTCTGTGTGTTGGTAGTTGGGAAAAGATATGCCCGGTCGGACAGACAAACCACAAGATAACTTGTTTCTGTGTCTGGAATGCCACGTAACATAAAAAGTTTTATATATAGCGGAGGGACTGTCTTTGTCCTAAAAAATAGCCAGTTCGAAGAAATTACACGAACGTTTTACTCTCATAGGTATCCGGGAAAAAGACAGCGGGACAACGGACTTAGTTCAAAATACGGTAGGATTGATCCGCCGAACAAAATAGCATTAAAACTAGTTTCTACATTTCACTGTTTTGTTTTTACTCGATTCCGTGTCAGTTTTGGTGAGGCACCGACAAGGGAAAATGCGACAGCGCCTCCACTCAACCAGCAAGTGGCTGTGAGTAACAACCACTTTAGAGGACACCATGTTTCACAAATCTAACGCTTAGGATGTAACCAGACGCCACTAAGTTCCCTGTTCTCTCTCACTCACTGTCATATCATATCTCTCCATGGATAAACTGACGTTTTCAACTATGCTCAACTGGCTAATTAATCGCTAAGTTTAGTTCCCACTGCCACATTCAAGAGCACGGCCTCGTTTTCTGCAGTGCTTCGTAGTTGGTGGTCAAAAATGCTAGGCAGGAAAACTTTTTTAAATTTACCTGTTTTTGACCCACCACCAAACGACCACTTCCGTCTCATATTGCATTGAATTACATATCCTTCGAGACCTACCACAGCTAGTACATTAGAAACTTCAGGCTGGCTATTTGTCCTATTGGAAGTTATAGTCTGTACACAACCCCTATTTTCGGGGCAAATTTTCTTGGCTGAATGATACGTAGCAAAGTGAAAAATTGTAGTTCATGAGAGCGTGACAAAGTTGGCATTGAAAATTTGCGGAGCACAATTGGCGGACAAGGCCGAGATCTGCATCTGCTCTCACAAACTGTCATTTTTGTTTGATTTTATGGACTGACGTTTGTGACTACTGCCATGTACCATCGTCATATGTGACTTCTATTTGTGGTAAAGTGTGAGCAGAGGTGAATAATGCCCCCACACGGGCGTCATAGACTCATCGAACACCGTCCCCCATTACCTTTTCTTTCACGCACCAACCGCTGAAATGCTAATTGTGTACTAATGGGGGACATCATTTGCACGGCGGTTAACACAAGGCTGTAACAAATTTTGATACTGTAAGAATTTAAGGTTGACGAAATTAGAATAGGTTAATTTATATGAAGCATACAGGCGCCTTGGCTGTTCACCCTGATGAAAATATTTAGTTTTCTAGTTGACACGTTCTGGCCGGACCAGGAGAACAATTGACCGATCAAGGTACAGTGCACAACAACAGTTGCGTTTGGGTCAACAAATTCTCACCAAATATACACTTTTTCACCAAAACTGTCGTCAACGCGTTGCACCTAAGAGTTGATGTGAATCGGCTGGCCATTCACTCGACAAAGGTGTGTGCACTAAGTGCCTACTGCAGACTGAATTAACCCGCTCCATACCCAATATCCGGACAGCTTTGTCTCTGTTTTTACATCTTGCAAACACATCAGTTTTCTGCCCAGTTTCTAGACAACAGTCAGACAATACCTAAACCTCGTTCATCCATCACAACGTCCATACGGGCTGGTCGGGAGCAACAATATTTTTGCAGACAAGGGGAAAACGCGAGGATTTAGGTGGCGCGCAAGCTTTGCTTTGCTATGGAAGCTCCACAATGTAGAAGAAGAAGCAGACTGATATGAAATGACGTCAGATTGGGACAGGAAATCTTGGTGTGACTAAACAATTTTAGAAATCCTGTGTAACAAATGTACTGTGGAACTTTGTTGAATTACAACATCCTGACAGTTAGTGAGCTATTTTGGTCTCCAAGTTGAAAACCTTCATGCGTTTATGAAAAAATCTTAGGTCACCTTTAAAGTGCTTACATGTTACCTACACAGTGAGGCTTGTACTGAAAACCGAGATCGGCTGTTCAAAAGGAGATCAAAAAGTCCGTCAAATTGATCAAGACTTCACTAATGTAGAGTACGTTTTTACCATGTGGGTGAGGGTTCATATTCAGGATATTCCGAAATTGGGGAGGGGGAGATGGCTTAAGTGGTTAGAGCGCGAATTTACTGACCGAAAGGTCCGAGGTTCGAACCCGACCTCTGCCTCTCGACTTCCCTGTCTAGGCTTGGGCAACCTGGCAGTATCCCAGCCTTCGTGCTTCCTCAGGTGGCATGGCAGCTAGGCACCGAAAGGGTGTTACAGCTGAACAGTTTTTAGAAATCACATCGCCTTAAGAACACCCTATTTTGACGAAACGAAATATTTCCATACACTGAGCGCAAATTCATACTTCTTGTAGAATAGCTCAGAAATTCACCAAAATGGTAGGGCTACGTAAGTCGTTCAGCTGTGCCTAGCGGCCATGACACCCAAAGGAATCACGAGGGCTATGATCGCCAGGCTGCCCAAGCCCAGACAGCTGAAGTCGAGAGACAGAAGTCGGGTTCGAACCATATGCCTTCCGATCAGTAGATCTGCACGAGCCACCGAGCCATCTCACCCCTCCTCAGGGATTTTCGACCCAAATACATCAAAGAATAGGGCACACCTTGCATGTGTGGCTTGGTTAGAAGACTCTCAGATCATATTCAATCAAATCTGCCTGAATATTTAACCAAATCAATCTAACTTACGAAGTTTTGTTGTAAAATGTCACATGTGGAAGCATAGACCAACATGTCACTGTGAGGCGGTGGGGCCCAGAAGCACACATACACAGACAGTTACTGTCACGCGAAGATTGATTAGCAGGGTTAGATTGAAGGACTTGGGAAAACAGCAGTGACCGAAATGAGACGGCATTCAGAAAGCGATTAACTCGGTTATTGGGAGTGTGGGTGGAATGTTCAAACGATGTTGCACAACACTGTAAGGTGGATAGGTGAACAATGCGAGCGATCGTAGAAACGAGTTTTGTGGCGTTACTTCTGGTCAAATTTGCTCGATCCATCCGATGCAGGAGGTTCTGTGTATCAACAGAAGAAGACCTCGGACAGCTTCCTATTGTTTATACTCCGTGAGAACATGCAACTAGAAGCTGCTCAGCAAAGTGATGCAATTAGAGCGAAAATGTGCTTGAATTAAGTAGAATTCGCTAAGCAATTTTTTTCGGATTTTTTCCGCAACAGGGCTTGAATATCATCTTTGGAATCGAAATTGATGGAAAGGGGGGTAAAAAGGAATTGTATACGTCGACCTTTTGGATATTCTGGAAAAATCGGCTCCCAGAAAGTACGTGACACAGTTTTTGAGGCATACAGGTAAAGAATACCCCTTTGACCTTTTGATGATGGTAACGCGAGAGTTATGACCGATGTTGTGGTTAAAAGCGAAGTGGTCGTCACGAAGAAAGGTTTCAGCTAAAGTCGAAGCGTCATTGAAAGCACAAACCGCAGCAGAACTATTAGAAATAAGCCGGGTGGGATTCGGTTTTTGTCTGCAATCTGTTCAATCCGCTACAGGTCATTCAAAAGTGACCAGTTACCTCCTAGTTTTTGGCACCTTTCGTACAACAGCTGCATGGACAAAAGGACTGAGTTCACTAGTGCGATGCAACAAGTAGGACTATACAGAATTGCGGAGTCTTCTTCACCGCACTTTTGTTTGAGTGATGAGTTTAGCGACACTTCTCTCTCCGACCGGATTGATTGTAAAAACATTTACAAACCGCACCGGTTTTAACGATGGAATCGACTGAATTCTGACTTAGGCTATTCTCCAACTGGATGGGCTGCGTAAATACACCACGATACGGGGAATTTCACTACTCACAACAAAAACATCCGACTTTGTGCAGCACATTCAGTTGAAGAAAGGCAAAACTGAGAAAGTCACTTGCATCGCTAGTTAAGGCCATCGTAATTTGTAAAATATGTGCATTCTGCCAAATAGTAGTAGTAGTAAGTAGTATTTAAAGCAAAACAGTCGAAAGAACCATCCATTTAAAGACATTCTTGTATAGTTGGAGACACTCTTAATATCACACACACTACTGAATATTCTAGTTAGTTCGCCAAGCTGGTGGTTTTCGTTTTATTGTTTGCAAGATTTTTACAGATGAGAAGCCGGGGTATGAAAAAAGACGGAATAAGCCATTCCAGGAGCAAAAATTCACATTCAACGAATTGTTAAAATAATTTATTTGATTCGCACACCACCGATTGTGACAGAGGACAAATCATTCCCATGCAACCTTTCAACTCTCCTTGTGTGCCTTCATTAGAAGCTGAAAGACTACTACTAAGCTGGCGTGGCCTGTACCAAGAGAATAATCCATTGTGAGTTCTGTGTTGATTAGAATTCATAAGGCGAATGCAGTAACATTCGGAAGCCTGAAGTTCATGTTTAAAATTTTCAAATTAAAATCGGACATCAAGAAGTCACCGACCGCACTCGTGGGGCTCGAGTGTATGATATCACTTGGTTGTTACATGGTTTGGATTGAAATTCGCTAGGAATTTTACTGCCTTTCGAAAAGGCGGCGTTGGCCACCACTTCCGTCATTGTGCTGTTAAAGATGGGCCTGACAATCATCTCGAAGATTCTACAAATGATAAGTAGCTATTAGAACAATCCCCCCACGTTTCGTGCTGGATAGGACTCACTGGATGAATGTTCTGGGAGTCGACTGCTCCGTACTCTTTACGGAGGCTAGTAAAGGTTGAAAACACTCGCACATTATGTAACAGTTATGCAAAATGTTAGGGAAAGTATCGAAATATTCGCTTTGTGTATGTTTAGAATATCCGTATCCGTCTTAGTCAATAAACATATAGATCGGAACCCGACCGTAGATGAAGAAAACTTCCCCTCTCATATTACAGAATCCCCCATAGATAGTGTTCTGCGGTAGAGAAAACAGACGGTTTCTTTGCAAACGCAGATTTCAGCATTGACGTTCACGGAGTCAAGTAGGTTACATTTATGGCATCATACGGAACCGGAAGGACATTAACACTTGTCTGTTCGTCGCCCCCGGAAATTCGATTAACGTGGCCATCAACCAGGAGTGATTGATTTCCTACTGTTATTCAAGAATATGCATTCGATCAGCTGACTTTTGAAATCACACCAAAGAACGGTCGAAACCATTAAGTCGAACCAAAAATTGACGTGTTACTTGTGGTGAGTCTCTACTCGGAAGGGTGAAGATTACGCGTTCCGTCCTGGGATGTTCCGTCGGGTGGATGTGCGGTCCCAATTACAATGAGCAGAATTTGACGAGAAGAGTTCTTTTTTGGCGATTTATCAAAACCAATAAGCCTCGCCTTTCGTTTCCTCTTGATTGGTCTCCCTTTAATAAGGAGGAACGAAGCAGGTTGAAAATACTCCACGGCCGCTCTTATGAAAAAAGATATGAAAGTTGCCTGACAATTTCAAATAAGCTAGGATAGGCTACAGTCTTCTGGAGTCCGATGATGATGACTGGATTACCCTCCAGCTCGCTTCAAACTAACCATTCAGAAGGACAAACGCCTCCGAATTAGTTATCAGGTTTCCAGACCACAATGGGAACAACAGGTTTAGCGGTGACACCCATGTCTTACACGCGTTATAGGACGCATGCACTGACCTGTTTGCCGTGCCAACAGACTAGTTTACGATAGCCTTCCATTGAAATCATTAGCATACAGCAAACAATTAAAGTTTATGGGACGCGTTAGATCCGTTAGATGAGTTCTCAGGAATGACACTGCGTGTTTGAAAAGCACAGGCAAACCTTTGTTAATTTTGAAGTGGTACTTGCGACCGCAGACAAATTCAGAGCCCTCTTGAATTCTGCATGAACCAATGTTCCAGACTGGCTGTTGTTGAGGGACATCATCGGCGTCGCTAAAATCCACATTTCCCAATTCGCTGTTGGGGCGAGATAGCTCAGCGGTTAGAGCGCGAGCGTACTGACCGGAAGGTCCGTGGTTCGAACCCTGCCTCTGCCTACATTGTGATGTCAACTGTTGGTGTGCATTTTTCCCTGGCAAACTCAGTATAAGATCGGCGTTTCTAAAATCTCTGTTGGTCAGAAGGAATCGGGCCATTCTTGTCAAAGTATTATCTGTTTAATATTGCAGCAAAACACAGACGAAGGATTATTGGGCCTGTGATTGGCCGATTCGTGCTTACATGGGCTTGACTACTGTCGCTTTCCAATTTTCGGGTAACCATTCCGCGTTCAACGACAGGTGGAATATTTGCCAGTCTGACATTGCCATTTGGGGTGCACGGTGTCCAAGAGATAGCGTCAAAGGTCACAACATGCAGTATGGATCTAGTCCCAGGAGGAGCTGCAGAAAATGGTGAAGCTGAAACTGAAGGTCATAAGCTTCTTCTGGTGGAAGAAATGAGAACCTCAAATAGTGGAACTCACACATGTGCACAGACCTTGGTATAGCGTGGCGTCTGAGAACTTCTGTGCTAGTTCCTTCGAGTCATCCAGCAGAAGAGGTTGAATTCACATACCAGATTTAGTTCTGCGTATGCATACAACCTCTTGCGGGCGGCTTGGATGAAACACTCAGATTGTTTTTGCAATCCTTTAGTTTTCATTTCAGAAGAAGAGAAGTGTAAGCATTTCGACATCATTTGTGGCTCAACTAGTTTACTCTGGAACCAAACAGGCACCAAGGTGTTTTCCGGCCTTTCAGTAGTGTTTCCAACTCCAAATCGACTCATGACGGACCATTAGAACGGCAACGCCTACTAGAAGCCGGAGTAAACGTTCCCCATATTTCAAGATAAGCGGGTAACACCTAGCTGATGAGCTATATCACAGTCCGTATGGAATCCAACTTGACCTCATGATAATTCCCCCATTCATTTGCTTACATCGCCTATGTACTTTTGACTCTCCACTTGTTTTGCTTATCTGTACGCGCCAGTCACTGCCGCAAAGGCCGACCCGTCCGAAACTTATGTATTAACATGTGTGTTTGTGTTTGAATGTGTGCATCTGACCTACTTACCCATGCGCGTTCGTGTACCGCCTGTTGAGGCTGCCTTGACTTGTTTTCTCATGAGTTCCGTGGGATCGCATGGTCGCCGGAAAGGACACTATTGAACCAACATTCCGCTCGCCGTTGTTTGGTGTACGGATTTTGACACCCCACTGTACCGATCAGTGACCGTGTACAGACTTGTGCACTCGTTGCTGTTACGAACGGGGACAATTGAGTGCCGTAGAATTTCGAACTCAAATCTTCCTTTCGAAATTCGGAATTGCCGAACCTACGCGTCACTCGAAATTCCGTGTCGGGAACCCCTCAACAGTTCGTCTCTTGAGTTTCAGAATTTGTCTTCCAGACTTCCTTGCAGGCGAGCAACGGAATAGCTGGGAGTCCCACCAATCCAGCGGAAACTCAAAGATGATTATTAGTTTCGAACTAAGGAAGATAACTCATGCAATAGAATTCAATAGACTGTGGAGTAATGACTAAATTCGAACAGTCTTCACAGTAGCTTGGTACGATGCCAGTGGACGGAGTAGCGTTTTGTATTAGGCTAGGTCCAGGGGTACAGTGACCAGACGGAAACAAGTCAAATCCTGATGGACGTTTGGAGGATAAGCGCTAATGAAAGTTTGGATTTCTTCGAGCTACGTCCCTTGAAAAGTCCTGTATTTTTCGCTCGGACGCATGTTTCATGAGGGCCTACTCTTAGTACTAGGAACTGAGCATTTATTCACCGAACGGACACCTTTTGGTGCATATTAAAGCGATGGAAATAGGTGTGCGGAGAGAGACCAAATGACTCACTAGAGCTTTACGGTTGGAGATACCATGGTGTGCGGGTACTAAGGGACAAATGAATACCGGTCGCAGCTGGTTCACCGTTCTCTGGCAGGGGAACAGCCTGAAACTCACTAATCAGATTGTCATCGAAACTTCCATTCTTGGTCAAACTGGGCTCCGATTGTACACCGGGGTTTTTCCGAACGAGGTCCAATTTTAGATAGCAGTGGCCACATGTGAACCCCGTGTTACTGCATCAGAAGTTGGTTCACGTTGTCCTCCACACGGCGGAGTTTAGTGCGCTCCCACCTGTCACATTCACCCTTCATTCACACCCCTTGCAAGGTGACAGGGTCAGTGGGAGTCCAGAAGAGCAGAGCTCCTCGGTAGAAAGAGATTCAGACCGAGTCAGTACCGGTTACTGACTTTCGACAAGGCTAGCTCACGAAAAAAACCTCAGTCATGTATACCTTTGAAAAGGTAGCTGCATAAATGGCAGTTTTACATAGCAAAGCTGTACTAAAAAGTATGAGGTTTTCTAACTTCACTTTTTAAAACTCACAAAGGGCTACTCCTCTTTGATGACAGACTTATGTGAATCCCATTTAGTCTTCGTGCACCTTAAGATAACCAGTCATATGCAGATGAAGTACCCGAAAAGGATTTAAAAACTAGCTGTCCGAGGATACTAGCCAGTAGTGTTCATTCCCCATGTAGTTTACAGGGACACCTGTCAATGGGGCATACGGTTGGCATTCTTCTAAAAATGGGGCATATCGAATGACAAATATATCAAATAGGCTGATACCAGTGAATCGAATTGGGAAGAAAACTGTTCAGCTGTGACAAAATTTCGGTGCCTAGCTACCATGCCACCCGAGGGAAGCACGAGAGCTGGGATACTGCCAGGTTGCCCAAGCCTAGACAGGGGAAGTCGAGAGGCAGAGGTCAGGTTCGAACCACGGACCTTTCGTTTAGTAAATTCGCACTCTAACCACTTGAGCCATCTCGCCCCCAATTGGGAAGAACAACATAAGGAAATCATAACTCAGCTGACTTCGGAAAATGCAAGCTCTGTTGCTTCATGGTAGCGGGTTAAAACATTTTCGGGTAGCAAGAAATAAAGCTGGAACATTTCAGCCGGCAGATAACGACCTATTCAAAAAACTTCGTTTCCTAGCAGAACAACCGCCGTTTTCTTATTCACTACCGGGCCAGGAAATGATAGATTTCGGTGGGCCGAAGGCTAATCCAATGGGACCAGTTTTAACAAGTAAATCACAGTTGTCTAGAGTTTATAACATCTGTATTTTCTAAAGGATTATGCATTTACATTCACTCTGCGTCAGTCGTCAGTATTTGATGTATTCTCCTATGAACATACTTTCACATTTACTGATACATTAATCATCAGTCTGAGATATTCGGTATTGTTATGCGAAGTAGATGTCATTACGGGAGTTTGTAAACAACTTGGCAAACCGCTCCCTCCCACGAATACACCTACACCACTTTAACCACTGTCAGTGGTTCACCGCTTTAACTTATACTATTAGGTAAATCATACAGAATTAAGGGGAGAAAAAGAATATAGTCGTCAGCATAATCATAAGAAAGGAACAGCAACCAAAACGCACACATGAGATGACAAGAATAATCCAAAATCCCATTCTATTTTTTTAACATTTCATTATCATAGATTTGCTGTCAGCTTCTGAAATGGTTCCATTTGATAAGATCGAGTCTGTTCAAATGCCTTCCCCAAAATAGATGCTTCTTTCATTTGTGGCAGACATCGCCATATGGGCACACAAGCTATGAAAACAGAATGTGTGCTACCGCGTTTATGGCAAGAATCTTAGTTTATCCAGTGGTTAAATGATTGTACAGCCTGACCGTTCCCTCAAATTAGTCGTCAATCTTTGCGGGTGACTGGACTGTTACTAAACCATGACCTTGAACAATTTCAGGATGTTTACATTGAAGTTGTAACGGCATACCATTAACCTCAGTAACCCAAGGACTTCTGTACTTATTACGGCCGACTGGGTGGGCATATGTACCAAGGACCACAGCTGACTTCCAATTCACAGGCCATGGTAAGTTTGTGGCTCGTAAGTAATAGTTACAAACCTTTAAGGACGAATCTCCAACGTCTCAATAATGACAGGAGGCCTCGCCGGGCTGCGCTTTTCGAAAACCGGTCAGATGTCTGGTCAACTGTTTACGGTACAGACTGCTTTGGCATTAGGAGACATTTACGAATAGGGCCGAACGTGCAGCCTCCTGTTAAAGCGAGTGTCGCAAGAACCACATCTTTCACCAGATCATGCATAATTTCAAGTACCGGTCGAAAAGCACCGCATATTTTATCAAAGTTTGGGAGAAATTTGACTTTGACGCCACAGGGGCTTTCCTGGCCGAATGTAATTCCAGCAATTCACAACTTAGACTGGGCAATTTTAAGGAATATCATGAAATCGTACATCATCCCGTAAAAAACACACCAGTATATTTAGATCACGCAGCGGTACCAAAAACTCAAGGATTCCTATGAAAAGTTGAATATCTTCAAACTCTGGTATTAAACACGGACAGTGATGTTCATCTTCAAAGATAGGACGGAGTAAATATCAGGCACGATGGACCTTGAATCTCTGGATAAAACCTCTCTCGTTGCTTCAGAATCCTATGGCCCACAGCAGGTCCTCAATCGAACTTGCTAGGGTGTGTTTACAGTCGGTTCGGAGATCAGTAATTTGAAGAACCAATTTCTACAACCGTTCTTCTAAACGGCAAAGTTAACGGCGGAGACGAATTTCCTTGTGATAACCTAGAGAGCTTTTCGACCCAATACTAGATAGAGGATGAATCGTTCTGAAGGCTTGCTCTGACTTATTTCTGCGAAACGTGGCCAATGGGCGTTTTAGACCTTCGCAACCTATGATAGACCTTCAACCAAAGGCAAATGAGGAATATTTTCGGGCATCGCAGTCAAGTTCTGTGCGACATACCAGTGAAAGGAGGAAGGCCTTCGCTGCGGAGTTATCTATTTGAGAACACCAACTTAACAGTTACAGACTATTGAACGGAGGAGCAAAACTCTCATATGCATCTCGTTTACAAAACTGAATATCCACCTTCTCCTTGAACGCGTCTTTCTGAACTTTTCTGGATATTCATTGACTGTTACTCAAATGCAGGCAAATGCTGCAAAGAGACTCCGCCAATTCCGTAAAAGATATCACTTCTCAAGAGACGCAAAGCGGATTTACGAGAAGACGTACCACTCACATGCCTCATCAGTAGTATCCACCGTTACACCAGGAGTTCCATATCCGTGGCACTGGCACCAACCCAGCAATGATGACTCAGACGGTTTAAACACGTTCTCAATAACAAGCTTGAGGTACAAAGAGAGGGCACTCCTGATGGGGTGCCAAACTAAACGCTATCGTCCGAAGCAAAGATGTGAGCTGAAGAACTGTCCATGAAAATAACACAAGAAATCGTTGGGTATTGGCATTTACTTCCCTAGGGTTTCTGGAACCCTTCAAATGCTGCTGCAGCTAGCCGAATACAGGTGAGCAGGCAATCAACAAAATGTCGGAGGATAGTTGCATGAAAAATTATCGAGTATTCCACAATCATGGAAACATATTACGCGGCCTCAATCACTGTTCCATTATCAGCAAGAACAATGAAACGTGGAACAATCTTGGATCAGTGCAAAAACTCCATTGCTGCGGGGTAACAGATGTTTTCTAGAATAACTCTTGTACACTGTTTGGAAATAGTACGGATATATTCGACTTTGTAGTTAACATTCGAATACGTGAGAGTCTCACTAACTTGAGCAAATTTAACTGGAGTTGCCACTGGTTAAGAAGAGAAGCTTTAGTAACTCGTGATGGTTGGAAGGCAGTTTTTGTACTCATTCAAACATATGTCCAGTGACATCACCACTGCAAAGTGTTCCACCGTAGTCCAACTGCGTGCATTGCTACATTCACGCGGTTCAGAGTGGTTAGCTGGTAGAATTTGGAGACAAAATTTATTTAGCCAGCTAAGAGCAACATTCCACAAATACGCTTATTGCTGAACAAGTAAGTAAGTGTTATTTTATGTCCTGGTTCACTAGCTATTCTTCTGGTTATTGCGTTTGAATGTTGGGTTCGGCGGACAAAGGTCCTTGTTCGAATAAATGACCCTAGCCGCGCAGAAATCCTACCGGATACAATTTGATGGTTGTGACTCAAACATAAAAATGTGGTCGGGTTGATTGTTACAGGGAACAGGCCTGGTTCGTCTGAGTTTTACTCCTCTTTAACTGGCCTTCAGAACATTTACAAGGGAACTTTTGTGTACCTTGTGACTGATAATTTTATTGTGAATTACCCGACCTAGTGGGCGGATTGACAGACAAGTGTTTCTATACCCACCGGGTGCATTCCTGCTCCATAATATACACTATTGATTCTCCTCAACTTCCGATGTTCAATGCGCCCCATGGTGAATGAATCAGTACCTCATTCAGAACAGCTCAAGGTAGAACCAAAAATTCATTCAGCTTACAATTAGGGCGATTGTAGTCAGTGTTTAAACAGTGCTTAAACAATTCCCGTCTCCATTAGAAGGGATGAAGGCACTTGGGTTTATACCTTTCCCTTGTGCATACTGAAATAGTATATGCTCACAATGAGATTCTAAGCAAATCATCAATGGTTTTGAAATAGGTGAGTGCAAAGTAGCGCGCCACAGGGGCTTTTCTGGCCGAATGTAATTCCAGCAATTCACAAAATGAGTTAAAAAGGACTTTCACATGTGGTTGGTTGTAGACTACGACAAATTAGCGAAAATATGCGGGATGCGCTTTGAAAGGCAGATTCGGACATGAAAATCCAAGCATAAGATGGCGAAAAGCTATGGTCCTGGGCTTTGTGCAGCTTTGTTCATCCCTCCATTATGTTGAATAAGCATTCTACACTTCAACCTCGTTCAACTCTTCCAGCATCCTCCAATCTTCGGCAGGTTGTAGGCAAAACCGTGTGCACGAACGAGTAAACGTAAAACAGACAATAAATCACAAATTCTGTGAGTCCGATGAACCTGCTGAGTTACGAAAATCGGCTGATGCACTGGTCATTCTGAAAATCTGACAAAACCCTACAAACTCCCCTTTTACCGTCAGGAATGAATAAACTTTCGGAAGCAATTTTTAATGGTTTTCGAAGGCAAACATTGGTAAAACCATGTGCATGAACGAGTAAACGTAAAACAGACAATGAATCACAAATTCTGTGAGCCCGATGAACCTGCTGGGTTACGAAAATCGGCTGATGCATTGGTCATTCTGAAAATCTGACAAATTCCTACAAACTCCCCATTTACCGCCAGAAAGGAATAAACTTTCGGGAGCAATTTTTAATGGTTTTCGAAGGCAAACCATCCAGTTTAAACATATACTGGATAGCATTTAATCCTTGGGATGTCGTTTAAAGCCCCACTGTACGTTTCAATACAACACTGTTACAAAGAAGGATTTGTTATTAGGTATCCTCATTGGCTGTTGCGGCACACATCAGTTGCGCACCAGAACCACTGAAGAGGGGACGTATATCACGTATATCACTGGTGGAGTGTCGTTTGGCCTCTATTTCAGGAACTTGGTTGTTTTTCTAAAATGAGTTCTGTTGAGTCAGTCATTTTACTAGCTGGATACTGAGTGGCCATTCACCGCACAAAACATTCTAGGTAGGTAGGAAAGATAACCAAGTGAATTCTTTATAGTTAGGTGCTAACGCACTCCTACTTTGGGTTTTGTGTTGTAAAATCAATGAAAAAAATATTCACAAAGATAGAAGTGCATTTTTGCAAAACTGCTGACATCTTCACCCAAAGTCAGTGGTGTTAAGATTGTCCTTCCTGTTCATTTCAAACGGTAGTTGAAACCAAGACGAAAATAGAAAGGTAATAGAACAGAGGGTCAATAGGATAAACAGGATAGGCAAATCTTTCAAACCACAAAGTTTTCAGACACCCCTCGCATCTCCATCATCAAAGTTTTTGTTTCGCATGCTGCAGCGCGAGAAAATATCCAAATAAGGTTTTATTTTTCTGTCTCAATCCAAACTAGAATGCATAGAGCTGAAATAAAACAAAATAAACTTATATGTGCAGTGCATTTGGGGTATCAAGTCTAACAACACATAAATTCCTACACAAAGTCGGTTAGGTGGGAGGCTACAAGAATGACGGATGTGAATAAAGGTGGGCTAGAGGACTTGACTGTTATCAGTTAACGATTGCGTGGATTGAGTATCGTTTGTCATCATTACTTGGACCCCAATCACACCTTTCCCGTGATTTGCACGTCCAAAACAAAAAATACTCACACCTCCCTTGACCACCTCTAGCGCCAAAAGTAAACCTAATGTATCACACAGGTCTGATTGGCGGATTTTGGATGTTGAATATTACTGATCAAAAACTCGAAGGCCATACGCAACGACGGAGCTTCTATATGCGATGCAACACAGCCTGCCTATTTAAGGATTATATCTCTGAAAAAAGTGTGGCTTTTGTGGAGTTCGGAAGATATAGTTCCTCTAATGGAAACCACAGTCCAACACAGGATACCAGTAGACGCTGATAAACACTATGAGTGCGTGAAGAACGCCGAGGCCTTTTGGGTCCAGAGAATTGACAACAAAATACCGAAGGTTGAACTTGTAGTCGGAATGGGGAAAAACTTAATGGCATTTGGTTAGCAAGACGCTCGAAAGAATTCAGAGCTGCTTCTGATCGTTTACCTTGCACAGTGATTTTATAAATAGCGTGGAACAAAAAAGACAGGGTGACAGTTACTCAAGAACGCTAGAATTCAAATTAATGGACGGTATTAGTAAGCTTAACTTTCTGGAATGTCCAATAACGCAACAGAGGCCTTCGTGGAAATTAATCCTTCACTATTTATGATCTCCGTCACATTCTGTATAAATCTGCCGAATACATCATTCTCACAAAATGATACTAGTACACTGGTTAGTAAGGGTTGAACGGAGATTCTGAGGTTGAAAATGCTGACCATTCACGTCATCAGCCAAGTCACTCATGCGACGTGTCGTCACTCTTATTCCAGTACGCAGTGTCTTGATTCTAAACCATCCAAACTTAACAAGTGTTCCTCACAATGAAGTAATCGACAAACTCTGTCGTCTTGTTAGGGATGAATGAGTAAATTATGTGTATCTCATAGCGAATACTCAAACATACATACACTGATATTGTCTGTTTTATGAAAATATTAGGCGATAGAAAGACTGGTGTCGTGATGGATTCTCCAGGAGGTCTACTGTGTTCCTTTAAAACGAAAACGAAATCTGGCCCGTTGGTTAGTGGAATTGTGAAGATAGTATGTACACCATACAATGTAGAAAAAGAGAACAGAAAGATTGTGGGACGCGGTATCTCAGCGGCTGCCAGAGAGTCTTGGAAAAACCAATGAATATCAGAATTCCACAATCAGTCATTGTGATGGTTGGCATACAACTGGTCTAAAAAGCTTGCTGTTTGCAGAGAATACGACCATGTGCAGTTGGACTTGATCCTTTGGTTTGTGCGCACGTGGACTCCGACAGATTCCTCTTCAGAGCAAAAGTACCAGATATGTTTGGAGCCAAACTAACCACTGTGTATTTCCCTCTGTAAGTAACTATTCATGTGGGAAGTCTTGTACCGGCAAACATTATTGTGAGGACTCAACGAGTTGAAAACGGAACAACTATGGAAAATAAACCAGCAACGGAATGCAGAAACTAGGATAAAAGGCTTTGCAGTATCGCGTGGGACCGTCTAGCCTTGTTTTATTTGTTGTTTTGAAATTATGCCGGACTCACCTCATTCATTATACTTACCAACCAGAGAACAAAAGCTGCAACAGGTAAATTGAGCCACGTGCGAGATGTTGTCAGTGACGAATGTAGTTATCAGGCCAGATAGGATACTTGCAAATGCCTAAAGATAAAAGGACAGGGAGTGGTGAGGTGGTGTAGAATAGGTTTTCCTGAAAATTATCCCAAGTTACAAAAGGGTATACGGTGTAAACTGTGAACTTTGTATGCCCAGGATACCTATTCTCGAGAGAGCAAACACAGAACCAGGGACTATGTCTACAAAACTAAGTGTAACGACTGCACCAAGGTCTACATAGGACAGACGGCCAGGGAACTTCACACCAGAATCGGAGAGTATTGTATAAAAATAAACAGGCCGCCGAGAAACGCACATGAACATCAAGCGTTACTGAAAGACTCGGCAATTGCGGAACACGAATTGGACACGGGACACAAAATAGATTTAGAAAATATTGAGGTTTTGAGGCGAGAACTACGGTCCACGTCATAGGACTGATAGCCGAGGCGGTAGAAATCTCCAAACATTTAAGTGTTAACAGAATAGAAGGCGTGGAACTGGTAAGCGTGTGAGAACGGTCTTGGGTCAATCGAGCTAACACGTGTTGGTGTGCGATTATCAGAAGGAGGAATAGCCATCATCTGGATTCCACTTAATCTTACCCATTCCCCTCCCCTCAACTAAATTGTCGCAACACTCACAAACCCACGAAGACCAAGGAAAATCTACCAGTGAATCTACCGGTGAGTCATCAATTGAATCACCCTGAAGTGGAAGATTAAGGAACAACAGCCGAAGCGGAAACTCCTCCAACCCATCAGTTGAAGATTTTGGCAACCACGCTAACTGACAAGAGCCGTTAATTGACACTCAAACACTGATCTAGTGGGATAATCTGATTGGTTCCCCGTCTGCCTTATAACCTGGCCAATTTGGTGACTTGCTCATTTGGCCCGATGAAGCTTTTGTGTCAAAAGCGAAACATTGCCCAATTAGAAACCACCGATTATTTACCAAGCTCTTCTGAAACGAAGATATTACTCCGTTATGTTCAGGGAATTCGACCAATGCATCTTTTTTTCAAGTTGGGTTTTGAGCAAAGTATGTCTCGAAAACCATCGGAAGGTTTCTTTGTGACAAAACAACGTTTCGCCCAATCAGAAGTGGTTTCCGTGAAATACACTCATATGCAGTTCCGCATATTAAGTAAACGGCTGGCAGTGACAAGTAAACGGCAGAAAAGACAGTGAATTTTTACCACATGACATAAGTTGGCGGAACAGGCCAATACTGGTTCATGGTTAGGAAAATTACGACTCAGTTGTGTTGAAAAAGTGCACCAGTGAGACACGCACCCACTCCGAAAGCGCCTGACTGAGCTGACACATAAGTTTGATCATTTTATGTGCTGATAGTACCCCGTATTCCATTCCCCTTATAGAACAGCTCTAATCAGTGAAGCGTTTTAAACCTTAGCGAGTTTAGTTCCATTGTTTATCATAAAACCTGCAACGTCAAAGTTCAGGTAATAAAATTTTCTCCACTTTTCAACCTGGAAACCATTTGAGCAGAGAAAAAATGAACAAGGACAAACACAGATTTCTCCTTTTTCTTACATCTCCACTGATAGCAGCGATATCCATCGTTATTGCTTTGATTCTAGTCGTTTTTTAGATTGACGGAAGTAAGCAAGTGGTTCAAACATGTAATGCTCACCTGCGCAGAAAATAGAATCCCGTAATTCACTGCCATGTTAGCTGGCCCGAAGATTGTGCTTACTGCCATCGGCATGATAGTGAAAAAACTGCCCAGAAAGGTGAATATTAGGCAAACCCAGATTGTGTAGAGTATTTTCAGTGATAGCCCTGAAGCGTAACTGAGATGTGGAAACGTGGCCAACAATGCAGTCGAGAAAAACAACATGACGCACAGCGGAACCTGTAGAAGTTAGAAAAAATACCGGACATGTAAATTTAACTGATAACACAGTGGTAAGGCTGATAATCACAAATGCTCATGTCCTGGAAGTAGGAACAGACTAATGATAACTCTGATAACTAAAGCTGTGCCCTTATTTACTAATATTTACATGGATGGCCGCGATGCATTTAATAAGAGGACGATACTGGTGCAGCACATTCAGTTGCCTGGAAACATCAAAAACGGGAGATTCAGCTGGGTTCCAGGTGAGTCCCTCGCAAGAAACCAAATTGATTTTCAAATTAGTGTATTTCTATACTAAGTTATTTCAACCATGTCAAAGCTTGTGTGAATCTTATTCACAGTGCGAATTCATTCTAAATGTTCTTTAGGTAATGCGGTAGTTTGGCTACTTATGTTTGCCACACGCTAGGTTCTTCATCTATGAGATTTTTTGCTGCTGCTCGTGTATTTTGGCTGCTTAGCAGAGGAACAGAGTCCCATGTGCTACGTTATCCCTTTAGCAGCCTTTAGCGATTTAGGTATTACTGATGCAATATCACAGTAGAAATTTCAGGAAATGGACAGTGACGGGCACACATTGCGTATGTTATCGGTACAAGCGCCAACTCCAAAACACAGATAGAGCATTTGAGCAAACAGTTAGTAGGTCAGGACCTGGAAGCCAACTCACCTCTAAAACTTCAGAACTAGTGAACGTTACATGGGCATTCGGTACTAGGTTTGGGAAAGTCTGTGACAGAAGAAACTAAACTACTTTTTCGAGAAATACACTCATCTGCAAATCAATTTGGTTTTTGCGAGAGACTCACCTGAAACCCAGCTGAATCTCTCGTTTGTGATGATTTTGAAAAACAGTCCAATTTGGGTTCAAGTAGAACATAAGGTTGACGGAAACTCGGGGACTGCACCTACCTGATGAGCCCCAAGAAGGGCGAAACCGGTCGTGGGCTGTCGAAGAGTTTTCAGCAACCTTATGAGTAGTCCATTACGAAACTAAACTACTGTTAAAGTAAGACCTTCACGGTCGAGACGAACTGATTGCATTTGTGGCTCTGAGTGGCAGATTACGGTCATGGTGGATGTCATTCTAAACGATAGTTTTTATTCAAAGCATCATCCTTCGATTCTTTGCTCAAAATATTTCGTGCGCTTAGTTCGCCTTCGGGAGCAGAAGAAACTACGCTTTGGATTTTGCATTTCGCTGATATAGCCGAGTCTGTTCCTCCTAACCCTGACCTTTTTAACTTAACACGCGTCACACAGGGCGCTCAACAAGGTTTTCAGCATTCCTGCAATCCATCTAAAATAACGTGAGCGATAGTATAAAGATATGGGTTTCAACGTCATCTTCGTCGCCTTGAGAGCTAGTTAGTCCATTCCTAGTTTTGTTGATCATTGAAGTACAGCTGTAAAAACTCTGGTTTTAACTGGTGTCCTCGATGTTATCAGCACTCACTGAACAGTTTTATTTCCCATGTGAGGAGTTTTTGAACGACTTCCGGCTTTTTTTAGTTTTCAAACAAGGAAGCCTGAATAGAGGGACTGAATTTCCAACTGCGTTTGCATTGGACTGGCAACTACACAGCTGTATGTGCATAAAGCACGGTTGGAGAATAAACCTTTCGCCCTCAGATACTGGGCATTACGAGAGTGAGTTGCAGAATAAATGGGAGGGATTAGAAAATGCGCAAAATAGATGAACGCGATAGCTGTGCACGATAGCTTCATCCGGCGTCAGAAAATTTCGAGGAAAGGTTCATCAGTGTGGGAATGACAAACAGAGAAGTGTGAGCATATCGGGATGCCTAACAGCGGAAATACTTCTTCAACCAAGACTGAATTACCAGCCATCGTAAATCGATAAGGCAGTGTTAGACTGTGTCCAGGGCATGGTGACACAAGATTCAGCAATAGTAACATAGAGCACAACCACCGACCTATCGCTACGCATCATTATGCCCCATATGATGATGTCACTTCGATTGGTGATTAAACGTTTGCGATCAAATTGCCCAGCTCAATCAACAAACCAGCGACCACCTAGAGTAATGTGTCAACTGTATTGCGACAGCTATGAAAAGGCAAATACAAATGTCTAAAGGAGAATGACCATTTGAAGATTAATGATAGGGTAGACGTATGTACTGAATCAACAATGTCTACGCGTATAATATCAGCCGTATCAGTATCAATCCGCTCAAAGCTAGGTTGAGGGTATTCCGCTGCGTAAGAAAAGATTGATTACCCAATCTTCAATCAAGGATGGGGGGTTCCGATTGGATGACTTTATCTAATTTTGTGCAGCAGGTATTTTGAAAGATGTTCAGCTACACTCAGAGATACGTGAACTGATAAACGGAGCTGGTCAAAGAAATTTTGGATCCTCGCTGAAGGTTAGCCTGAAATTTGTGGACAACAGTATAAGGACACCCTTAGACACGCACACGTAACAACCTGCTCCAGGTTCGCTGTTAGTTACTCTCATTGCTTTGGGGACATTTGCCCACCCACAACATATCCTATTAGTTTTGGGATTTCTTTATAACACTTTACTCCTGAACTAAGGCAACATCCCGGACGGAACTCTATTCACCATCCTGTTTGGTCACGTTTCCCCGTATAAAATTTAGTCCACGCCTCTCAAATCTCATTCACATCGATTCACGGCAGCAATAGCGTGTTGTGCCAATTTCCCTGTGAATCATAGTCCATGAGGTTGTTTTCCTCCACCTCTGATGTGCAGAAAGTACACCTTGGAATAATCAAAAACAACTAACCCATTGACATGTTGTCGTGGTAGCAGACAGAAGAGTTCGCTAAAAAGCACGACGTTGTTGTTGACCTTGACCGCAGAGATATGACCAGGGCGACACAAAGCGTGTGGAACTGCTTAATTTGTACACGGACCCAGGTAGATGGGTTTCAAACGACGAGCTACATCGTAATCAGTGGTAAAACGATCCTGGCATGTCGGATAATCCTTCTGACCATACAACCTATGGTAGTGGTAAGGTTGTTTCCTTTTGAAACGAGGCGATCTGGAATCGCAACCATGAAAATTAGTTGCCGAATATCAGTGGAGAATGAGTTTAAAATCAGCTTGAGAGTGAAGACCGTGGATGGGCATCACGCCAGGTCTAAATTTGATGCACCTAAGTGTTTTCTGAATAATTGTACAATGAAATTATACGCGTCTTTAGGAAATAAATCGTTCAGCTGTAACACCCTTTCGGCGCCTAGCTGCCATGCCACCCGAAGGGAGCACGAGGGCTGGGATACTGCCAGGTTGCCCAAGCCTAGACAGGGGAAGTCGAGAGACAGAGGTCAGGTTCGAACCACGAACCTTCCGGTCAGTAAGTTCGCGCTCTAACCACTGAGCCATCTGCGTCTTTGCTTTTGAACTAGTTAATGGTCCCGTATTGGATTCAGGCCGTTTCCGGTGACTTATTCTGCAGAAATGCTCAGCAACAGAAGACTAATCCAGGTGTATTGTTAGACAGTGGCTTGAGAAAGTTTTTTTTGGAGTGCACTCATGTGTCTTTCATCATTAGAGGTTTATTCAAGGCCAAAGATAGCTGATTTGTTTGTTCGAGTTTTCTTTTCTGAAAAGATTAGTAAACTGCGGAATCCCGCGACGATTTAAAAACTCCTTGGAAATTAATAAAATACTGAGGTTGCTAAAAGTGTGACGGTTGATAATAATTGTACTACTTAAATATCAAATCCTTCTAGAATTTTATTTTATTTACTTATTTGTAATAACACGTGCACATCCGAATTCTTCCATCCTCCATAGACAGTAGCATTCGGGGATTCGACCCTGATCAAGGCTTCCCAGGATTACAGTCCTTTTGAAATTGGCAAGAGTCTCGGTGCAAATCAGTCGCATCTGCCACGTGTTTATAAGCACCGCCTTAAAAGGTAAGTTAATAATGGACAGATGTATAGATTCAACTGCTTCCGTCAGGTGCACAGCAAAAGAACACTTGTCTTTAGTTATTTCCTCTTAGGATCTGCTGGTAGTTACAGTCATTACAGTTAGTACTTGTAATTCGTTTGATTTAAAGAATATTTGTTAAAAATCATGAAAATACTGGAAATACCATATTTTTTAACTGGAAAAGGCCGGTTCGAGCTCCGTTATTTCCCAACCAATTTAACTTGAGAACTGACCATTGTCAGCAGTCGTACACCAAATTGCTCTCGCTGAAGTGTCTTCCTTCATTTTATCATTTTCGATTAGGAAATAAGGCGACAGTCAACAAACTGCTAGTCACCCGCAGCAGCTCACGCACCTGACCGGAGACATTCGCACTTCCGTTAAGCAACCAAACGTCCTGAACGCTAGCATTCAGTGAGGCAGTACAGAATGAGACAGCCAGCGCTACGTGCGCAGGCGTTAGTAAAGCAAAATTGTGCAGTAACCTCTGAAGGACAATTTCCATTTGAATGTTTTAATTAATCTTTTCTGTGGTCCTGATGGAAGAGCATGTGCCACAGCTGAAAGACTGTCCAAATTACAGGAAACATTGACACTGTATCAGCTGCGTCTTCCCATTGTTCAGTTTGAAAAAATTAAGGGGTTCCATACTGCCCACCTACAACCAGTAGAAGGAACAAATAGTTAACTTTTGATCACATCCAGAATAAATATCGCCAAGGACAGTAAGTAGGTCCTCCTTTGAGACGTACTTCATTAGAGGGTCAGCATGCTAATTGAAGAGAATCTGTGTACCTGAATGGCAGGTTCAGCTATCAGATGGAAAGTTCACTGCAACGTTGATAGGTTTTCACTAGCAGTGTTCAATCACTCACTGCGAGTTCGCGTTTTCTTCACAGTTCATCACATGCGCGTCGCCGCGCATAGGTCGTCAGCTTATAAGCCTAAGATGGCCACAGTCTGTATGACAAAATCCACAACTTAATCTCTGCCCCGAAAAGCACGTCACTTATGGCTTATCGGAAACTCCACTGTGTAATTTACGTGAGATTCATATGGACGGATTTCAAGTTAGGCCAAAACAGACGCCTACGCGTATGTAACAATTACGGTAATAAAATCTGTACCAGTAATAAAAAAAACACCGATTTCAAGGTTTAGTCTCATAAAATTGGAGTCCCTCAGGCACATTCGACCACAAAATGTGGCAGTTGGGGAAGAATCCAAGGCACACGTACTGCCGGAGAAGGGGCTGCCACTGATGAGTGCGCGTTTCCGTACATTCAAGAAATGCATCGAACTGAAGAATATTTTGTTGTTTGAGGATTTTGGACCTTACTTGAAAATCCTGCAAAATCTTTGTAGAATCAGTACAATCCACCGCTCATGATGGAGTTTCCCCAGAACAAGTACCTCACAAACGTTCTGAAGCGCTAGACTGATGAGTTTTTGTGGGTCGGTGGTCGGTATCCCGTTTTGGCGGTCCGCGTGCAGTTCCTATCACAAACACCTTCAGATTAACTGTGGGCTTCCTCTTTGAAATTGCGTATGAATAGTGGCTTGTCAATAAAATTACAAAAAAGTACTTAGGCACACACTCACTTTTTTCATTCTATAATGCTTATTCATCACTACTATTTGTTGTGTAAGTAGACTTCCATAGGTTAACATAGCTTCACTCTTTTGCATCAACACCTTCAAGTTCTCCGACTGGCTGAATGAAGCACCGCCGTAGTCCCTACTCTTATTCGCCAAAAATGAAGAAAGGACTGACTCAATTTTAATCCATGCAGCTGCTACTGAAGCAATCACAACATGAGTACCAACGCGCTGTAGAAACAGCAAATGATGAAACCAAAAAGCTGGTTACCTTGAATGACAGTTTGTCCACCAGCATTCCCCACAGGATCCGTCCGAATGAGTTCAGTAGTAGTGATATTACCATGATAAGATATATGAACCGGTCATCTGATATGTACTTCTGACCAAAATGCTGAATAGAAAAAGATACAGAGCCGATTTTCAAAATGCTCGCAACAACCAAGACAGTGATGACAATTCAAGAACTCCAAATAGGTTAATTCGTTCTCTAGGGTGAAGGAAGACCCAGACCTTTCGAGCTACCTACTCACTGAAATCTGAACCATAAACCTCATCGCTTTTGGATACGCCTAAAATATTCATTTAGGAACCATTTGGGCACATCTCACTTACTTCCCTTAAAATGACCAATAAACCAAATGCCATATTTCTAAGCAATTAAGCTGATAAATGGAGTATTTCAAGTTCACCACTGTTAGTTTCGAACAAGATTGAAAGAGCCGTGGAATGCTTTTCGACCGTTAAGCATACGTCGACTTCAGCTACTGAGTGAAATAGCGAATGAAATTGTACGATGACCGCTAGCTGTATTTTGCAGCAACATTCTTTCTCCCTACCTCGTTTAAATCTAAACAAGGCACACTTTCTGGCACTCAATCTTCTTGTTTGCAAAACATAAACAGGGCAATGAGAACAGTGTGTCTGTCGACGCACAACCAACTTGTCTCAGAAGGATGGTGGGCAGCAAACTCCGGTCATCAAAAGCCATAAGTAATACGTGCCTAGTTCCCGAAAGTCAAAGGAGAACTTTTAAGACAAATAAATTTCTGACGAGTACGAATCTGATTGGCAAATGATGGTGGCTATTTGGAAGGATGCTGTGGTCAGCGCTTGGACCGGTTACGCCTACGGACAGGAAAACAGATGTGCATTGTTAAGCACCATATCACTTGAAAGCAATAAATGTTGGGCATCATTATCGCCGGAAACACCAGACTCTGCCCCACTTCGTCACTATCGTACCTAATATACCAGTCAGTTTAATAGCATAGGACAGGACCGTCGGTAAAGTGAACGCTTCGTTACTCGGTAGCCACAGGAAACGCATGATGGAAAGCTTGTGGCGTCTAACTGCAAGCAAGAAGAAAGGAAAAGAACTCACCATTTTTCCATCACCAAGGGCTCAACAGCATGAGAAAATGGAATATCTAGGAATAATATTTATTCTATCGCGCACCTGTATGTTGGAAACTCTTCTTATAAATGCCATATCACTTCCACACATAAGCATTATATATAAGTCGACCTATGTTGACCTGTCATATTTTCATTTACGTGACTAAATAGAGTGAGTCATGACCCACCTGAATGGGTATTACTCAAAGAAGAACAAGAGGGGCAAGCGTCGTAAACCATAATTAAATGCTCAGACCTGTGAGGGGCGTCGTATGCTGAAAGCTTGTCTAGCATATGCATTCAATTGAGTGCAGCCGTTCTTTATGTAAAAGTTTATCGTCTGTTGTGTCGCTCTTGGTCACGGGGAAAACTTTTACAAAGCATCACAAAACGGCGCACAGCTAATTAGGTTTTAGCAGGTATGTTACTACGCAAATGCAGAAATACCCTTAGTCCGCGTAAGTGAAAATTATCAGTCTATTGTTTGATTTGTCGTGGGGATAATCAGTGCGCAAATTTAGGCCGAAAACTCTAAAACAAAAACTCAGCCTCTTTAGCGATGGACCTGGTGGGAACACCGGATCAGCAATGCTGAAGTACGTCGAATGGTATTCGGGAGAAATAACTCACCCTCGATAGATGAACTGATCACACTGCATAGGCTGCGCTGGCTTGGCCACGTGCTGCGCATGCCAGTCGACCGACTTCCTCGAAGGGTTCTTTTCGCACAACCACGTGAAGGGTGGAAACGAGCCAGAGGCGGTCAAACAATGGATGAGGATGAGGATGAGGATGAGGATGAGGATGAGGATGAGGATGAGGATGAGGATGAGGATGAGGATGAGGATGAGGATGAGGATGAGGATGAGGATGAGGATGAGGATGAGGATGAGGATGAGGATGAGGATGAGGATGAGGATGAGGATGAGGATGAGGATGAGGATGAGGATGAGGATGAGGATGAGGATGAGGATGAGGATGAGGATGAGGATGAGGATGAGGATGAGGATGAGGATGAGGATGAGGATGAGGATGAGGATGAGGATGAGGATGAGGATGAGGATGAGGATGAGGATGAGGATGAGGATGAGGATGAGGATGAGGATGAGGATGAGGATGAGGATGAGGATGAGGATGAGGATGAGGATGAGGATGATGATGATGGGTAAGCGTACATCCCTTAGAATGTGTACAGATATGGTGGTGATCCGTAAGATTTCAATGTTTTATTTTATGCTTTTTACTCAAAAGAGACTCACCTTATATGTGTCCGTCACAACTGCTACCGAAATGAATCCGAAAAAAATTACAAGCCACAGTAGATAGAATCCCAAGCGTTGCAGCATTCTAACCATGGAATAATTTATTCCACTGAAGAGAAAAAATTTGATAAGTTTTATGGAAGGCTTCTGCATTTAAAAAATGCGCAGAATGAAGACAGAATTCAAGTTAGGCCATCATCACTGACTGAAATCAATACTGTTGTCCGCTGATAAAAATGGAAACATGGTGACAGTAATTTTAGGGACTGAATATTGAGAAACAATTTTTCAGAACCCTGTGGAACACGACGGTGGTATGCTAGGGAAAAACCAGGTAGTTATTAGACAATCTTACCACACCTTGAAAATCAATCGGGTTTTTCGGTCGTATTAGAACATATTTGCATGGTGGCACCACCATAAAAGCCACGGGGTTCAAAACCACACTGGTGATACTCGCCAGATTGTGACTTCACGTTCCATCCTTAGAATCTTCAGCAGATTGTTCCTACTTTTTACTGACCACGGGAAGGAAACTCGGGCCAGACTATTTGCTGCACAGTTTACTGGACCGACAACGTACTGGAAACTGATAACAAGCACAAAACTCACTTGACGGGGCTAGTTACTCCGGACGTTTTCAAGTGTTCAGGTGAAGAATTAGGCGATGTGTTTCTGCATGGCTCTTGGCTTTCATTCTCCGTAAACAGTTCTTGTTCTGCTTGAGCTTGTTGTGCTTCAGTTCTCCATTCTTCCGCGTCTACTGTCTTCTTTTCATGGTCGACTACTCTGTTCATTGGCAGAAGTGCTTCCTGTTGGTCGTTTGTCCTGTTTTGTCTCTGCTCCTCTTTTATGTGCGGGTCATCTTGGCTATCCGCTTGTTGAACCGACTTTGCCCCTGGGTCTGATGCCAGCAAAACTATATCTGTGTGCTGTTGTCCAGGTTGTTTGGGCAGGATTGTTTCCTTCTGATATTTGCGTTTGTCCCGTGTCTTCCGCTGTCGGCGATTCCGCTTTCCTAAGAAGAACCATCGGAGTCGATTGAGAGGTTGATTGTGATGTCGGGATGACCTTCTCATCTGCATATCCTGCTGCTCACGCACAATGACTTTAACGCTTTCCAGAGGCCTTGTAGCTATGTGCGATTGTGCTGCTGGTACTTGTAAAAGCTCCGATATTCCAGACCGTTCTAATAATTCGTTACTCGGTTCCGTTCTTTGCTTTGACTCTTCAGCGTGCTCAAAATGTGTTTTTGTCTCAGGTTCCTCTTTCGTTTCTTCATGCTGGCAGTTTTTAGGTAGACTCAGTCCTTCGACCTGCTCTGTGTGCTCGAGTTTTCCTCCGCTGTTTAATTTTACTTTGTCCTCCTCTATTTTATTTTCTCGTTTTTCTTCATGCTCTGATTTGCGTCCGGCTCTCCTTCCTTCACTTGCACTACTTGTCCTAAAAATAAAAACTTACTGAAAAAGCAAACTTGTCACAAGTGAATTCCAACAATTCCAACGGATAAAGCCAAAATTGTACGCATTGCGCAGTCGCCGACTACTCATGAGTAGCACAAAATTGACGCCGAAATACGAACTACCGTAAGTGTACTTCAAGGACCTGTGACTACTAGGATAAGAAAAGAGTCTTTCTGACCCAACCTTGGGCGTATACGAAATCCTAATTTCAACTAGACAGCTGAATCCTAGGGTCTATTTTATTAAGGAGGAACATAGGTTGTCTTCATCTTTAGGGAGCAGTGTCCCCCCGGAGGGAACAATTCTAATGAGGAAACAAGCAAGAGTTAAACGAATGATGAAGTACCAATTAAAAAGGTAGTTTATTAGAACCAAGGGGAACGAGTGCTCCGTATGCTACAGTGAATGTGCTTATCATATCCGAGTGAAACCACACGACTTCTTTCGTACCTAGATTTAATGATGAACTAAAAACTTCCAAATATTTGGCATCAGGCTCACTAGAGTTTTCAACTAAGGCACAAGGATGATTGATCACATTATGTGAGCAGTAATGGGGTTTGCGTGCACCAAACATTATTAGGAACCCATCATAGCTGTAAAGAGGCTCAACTTCGTTATCTGCAGAAATTAGTCAAATCCTCCTTGCTCTTACGGATATCGTCCACGCAGTCTTTTCCAACTCGGCTGAAGTTTCCTTCAAAAGCGATCATTGAGCTTACAACGGGGTTTCACTAGTTTTGCACCCCTAGGAAGACCGTCTTCAACCAGAGTCTTCAATGGTGGCTGCACCACATATCTGCTGGCCTTTTGGCAAAGTGCCGGACTGTTGCAGTCGTATGGTCCTCCCTCACTGCATCCAGGAGATAGTATAAACTGTCTTAAAGTCATTGTTGCATGTATTCTGTGGTGAATCAGTGGAATAGCAACTTGAATGTGCTACCGTGTACTTCCATCCGATTGAAGACTAGTAAAGAGCATAGGCGTTTGTGCGCCCCGGGAGCAACCTTCAGTCTATCTGGCCGCCTTCAACGTGCGTACTCTGAAGCAAGCAGGACAACAAGCTGCTCTTGCTCTCTGCCGAAGAGAGTGCTGTTTCCCGTGCCCAATTCAGAGTGGCGGAAGCAGAGATGTGGCCAATCCTTGACCTGGCAGAAAGGTATGAACGAAATCACGAAACGGTTGGGTGCCGTCGGTGCTACCCGCCTTCCAGGATGGGGACCGCGTGATCCCAACTGCGCCTGGTTGGAGACGCTGCAAGAAATGGCTGCCAACCGATGTCAGCGGCGATCTTGTTGTCATTTTCTATCCAGATTGCCTGAATGAGTGTTTAGAGGTGTAGACACCTCGGAATGATTGTAGTAAGGCAGCATTAAGTCCCCTCCCGGTCCATTTTTGTTCTTCTCTTTACAATAAGGCTTTCAAATAAATCATGGTTGTACGGTAGCGAAGCATCGGTGTTGAACACTGATATCATGCTGTCGATGATGATGATGACGATGCGGACGACAAGTTCTGCACACTACAGTTTTGTCAATTCATACTAGACAGTGACAGCATTGAAAAGTGCCGTGTTAATAATGCCTTTTTTTATCATGTGGACAATATTTCAGAGGTTACTATGTCGGCCAAAAAAGTGTGTTATACACTGGGTAACTTTTTACAGAAATAGCAGGGGACTACGTATGGCTAATTTAGCCAAGAATTTCGGGTAATGTGGAATCTGGAATCTGTGAGGTCGTCATAGTTAACTTACCCATGACAATTTACTTTGAATTCCTATGTTGCGCTGTAAAAGCAACCCGCCGTTGAAACCTGAGCTTCTTGTTTCCGATAGAGTGCAAATTGGCATAGACAAGGGCAGCAAACGCATCTCACATGTCTACATCTGAACCGGAAGAAATGTCATATGTTTCGACTATAAATAATGTGTTTCACAAATTCCCTGTACCACCAAGCACCTCTAAACAATATGAGTTACAGAAAAGTGTAAAAGCTTGACCTACGTGCTACGGTACAGTACTTCCCAGCGGTAAGAATCTCCCTTCGCGGTTCCCAAAATATTTCCTCAGTGGAGGTAGAGAGGGTGTGTTATATCGATCTACCTTACGGTTTCTGCATCGTGATAACAAAAGTTCATTTGCAGCCGATCATTTCAGAACGTTGTCAGCAAGATGGGGGATTGCTCTTGCTCATCCTAACTTAATATTCTACACGCTTGCTAAAGGAAGTAATCCATCTCAATAACATGTTCACTCTACCATAGTTTTTTCGGCGGCTTTCCAAATCGGCTAAACGAACAGGGGTTATGATTTTTGGTACACAGGTACCGAATTTTTTCACAATTAAACATCGAATTTACAAAAGCAGTGCTCTGGTCATTTGAAGCAGAACATCAAGAGCTGAAGAATTTAGGCTGCAAAACTGTAGGGTCAATGTATCCCGCCGTCTCCCCGAAGGAGATTTCGATGATTTTTCTAGGTTTTGGCCTCAAACATTCTGTAATCACTCTCGTACACTTTCAATAACTCTTGAAAGAAGTTTCGAATGACGCTTATTCAGTGTAGTTTCAGGGCCATAACCACTCACTTGTCTGTGCACCCCTTGTGACATACTGCGTCAGAATGGGCCAGTCGGATACAGATCAGGACGGTCAGTTTGTCCGTCCAACGACACTAATTCAACAGAGGTCAGCTCTGGATAATTATATATTATATATATGTAACGATAGAACGGCCATCGGAGGGTAGGGTGTGTGGGCGAAAAAGTATTAATTTCTTTGGTAATGTGTTGAAACATTTGTAGCTCGGATGAGTTTATTGGTTGTTGACCAGGTGCCGGTTGATCTGTTCGCCGAGCATGACACCTTGCTTGCCAACGTTTCGTCACCATACGATAATATATCATCAGCGCGCAGTCGGGTGGGTTGTGTTTTTATTGTTATCAGGGGCGTGTTTTTCCAAGAGCAGAATACAATGGAACAAAGCTGAAGAAGGAATACTACGTCATTACAATGCATTTGAGTGAAGTCTTTTGGGCCAGCATTTTAACTCTTGATTTACACTTGTGTCAGATCAAAAAGTAAGGCACAATAGAAAACAACTATCATATTACAAATTATACGTGTGTTCTAAGAAGTTCGAGAAGCAAAACGGTAGTAAAACGAGAAAATGCTACATTGGAGGTAGGTCAGTTGGTATACCATCGTTCCGCTGTAGCACCCTTTCGATGCCTAGCTGCCATGCCACCCGAGGGAAGCACGAGGGCTGGGATACTGCCAGGTTGCCCAAGCCTTGACAGCAAGCCTAGACAGGGGAAGTCGAGAGGCAGAGGTCAGGTTCGAACCACGGACCTTCCGGTCAATAGGTTCGCGCTCTAACCACTTGGGCCGTCTCGCCTCATGATCAAACGGTGTTCAACAAACAGAGAAAAAGAGCTCACTTTCAGTGTCGGGCTACCCTAAATTGACAGGCAACACGCATAACACGGCTAAACCACACTTTAAAGGTTGAATTTACTTCTGTTCAATTACAGTGGATAATATAGTCCTGCACTAGCCCACAGTATTTTGATAAGGTTTTCTCACGATAAAGCTATAGAATTAGAGGAGCGATTTTCAAAAATCTCCGCAGCTTTTTGCACGTTTGGGGAAATCTGATCGCACTGTAAGACTTTTTTTTACAAACGAGGAACACTTCAGGCTTAATGATGGCGGTGCACCTTCTGTCCAGTTTCACTCGGATTTCTTATTAAAAATCAAAACATCCTCACTACCAGAGCTGAAGCTTCACCTCTTTAATTGAAGGTAATCACAGGCAGGTTAGTAATAGCGGGAAATATCGGTAGTTCGTTCGAACTCTTTATTTATTTTCGTTCGCCGAGATTGGCAACTGACTTGCAAATGTTTACTTGTCATTCAAGAGAATAAACTAACAATCTTTCAATCTGCACATAGAGTTCGGCTGCCATTATGCAACACTCAAATTGTGCAGATCGCTTATAAACCGCAACTCACGACGCGTTTGGAAAACAATCATTTCACGTCTCTCTTGCCTACTTCGCACTGTAAACAGGCGAAAATGAATGAGAATGGCCAAGACGGTAGTAGAAACTTACAGGTCCCCAAAGGTTTCTGGTTCCGTGTGAGCCTGAAAACATTGAAATTATAAATTCTTCTCAATAGTTGTCAGAACAAGAACTTGTCTTAAAATTTCTACCTATGTGGTACACATTACGTTGAACGGTACGCATTAAAACAATACAGGCCGATTAAAGCACTGCAAATTGTGAATAACGACCATATCAATGATAAAGAGTAATGAATAGTAACGATAATAATTCGGTTATGAGGCCTTTAGAGACTCAGCACCTACTCCAGGACAGTTCTGAATAAACAGCAGGATACTAAATAGTGGACGCTGGAAAAAACAAACTCGTCGAGATTTCCAACGATATAACCCTTCTCAGGCGTAGCACTAGAGGAAACGAGGCTTGAGGTTGTTTGTGCGTTTTAATCAGGTCTCACACAAACCTAAGACAAACAAAATGATATGTGTATGACAAGGACCAGTTTATTAAGTATTTACTAGCATTCAAAGCCTTGGTTTGGTATGTGGAATACTTTCTTAGAATCAGAACAAGAAAACTTCATCGTTTGGATATGGATATACACGAGTTAAGAAGGAGTATCGTGTGCCAAGCAAGTGAGTCAACGTTCTTTCATAAAGCGTTGTCACACAAGCCGTACTCGGAACTGGCATCTATCCCTTCATGCCAGTCGTTGTCTATCCACTGATCGTCATGCCAGTTGGTGAACGGGGCTCGAACCACTAAGATCACTCAGCAGTGGTAGTACTTAGTTTTCCGTGCTTCATATTCATGAGGAGATTCATTTGGTCCAACGGCACTTCTCAAAAAGTAGCGTCGCTTGAAGAAAAAGATGACACATTTGGTTGTTTATTACATGAGAACCGGAAATTTGGATGAAGTGGATGATAAAAGGGTTAGCTAGATGTAGAATTCGAATGAAGTGTCCGTGCCCCACAGAAGTCGGGTATTTTGTCAGTAAAGTTGTTAGTGTCCTCAGGATAGATAACTAGAATCCAGAGTACGGCAACTGTAATGAAATCATGAGTGTAACACTTCATATAGGTTCTTCACTGTTTCTTGTTTCATTTATAAATTTCGGTTAGAGACCAGCTCAGGCATAGTGTTCAGACGGCTAACCAAAAAAGGTTTACAGCCTAACTCTCGATTAGCTCGAAAAAGAAGAAAAAATGATGCCTTTGGAAAACAAGTACAAATATGTTTGAGGAATTTAGACACTGTGGGTTGTTACCTCATGGTCATAGCAGGAAAACTGTCCAACGTTTCAACCACCGGTTTTATCAAAAACAAACAGTAATGTTTTACGGTGGGTCATTTGTTCCCGCGACAGTGGTGGGACCACATTCCGTAGCATATCAGCAAGTGAACATCAGTCGCGCTTTTCAACTAACGAAATACCTCCTAGCTTGTTGTACTGTAGTCGGAGTTTGTTACTTACCTTCTGCTTGCTGCTATCAAAATGATTGATAGGGAGTAGCTAGGAGCAGCAGCACACAGTGGTCTCAGTTCTTGGAGAGACTGCTGAGTTAGATGGCTGCACTTTTGTAGTCAGCAGCTGGCAAGACCAATAATTACACCAGTCAAATTCGCCGGTCGCACAAGCCGGTGAGCGGACATGTAGTCTACAGTTAACTAGGTCACGTTTCCGATCTCTTTATATCTGGATTAAATGAAAACGATCCTGTGGCTGAGCTTTTCAAGATCCATTCACTTCCAGCATGCGGTAGAATTTCAAGCTCAATTACTGCCAAGAGAACCAATTATTAGTCCGGCAAACTTTCCGACTATTCAGGAGTTGGATGATTGTCTGGCTTCACCGACATTTTCTCAAACCGAAAATCATACGTGAACTGTTTATTTGTCTGTGACCGACCCTGGGTTCGTTACTTAACCAAACGAACAAGAGGGAAAGCTGTATTTGGGAAGATACTAATCTAAACAATGGAAAGGATGGATACTGATTGGGCAGACGTTGCATTTCACGAGGTACGGATGGGTAGGTTCAATCTACATGAAAAGCTGTTTAACAAGCACCCGAGAAAGTCTACTTGAAAACGGTTGCAAGAATATAACCTATGGCGCTCTGGTGAACAGAGCCCAGAGGTTACAGAGTGTTGTATAACCAAGCATTTTTCCATGGATATCCATCTACTGTTGTGTCCGCCACTGTCCTCATTGAGGATGAGAACGACTATTCTGCTCGTGAGTGAAAGTGAAGAGGTGTTACGACCCTTCATCAACAGATAAATTTCTACATCCGCACCCATCAGAATGGTTCTTCAGTCCATAAAACTAAAGAGATAACTGGAATGATAAACCATACGTCTTGTGTACACCAAGGATCCCAACACATTTATGTCAAAAATAATCTCAAATTCTCTGATAATTTCATTCTCAAATAGTTCGTGCTTACCTATCGTATGTATTCTAATTATTGAACTTTTGCTTGTGCTTGGGTGTTTTTTCGATCATTTTAACCATACAAAAATCTTCGACCATAGCGCTGTGACCCGTGAGTTAGTAAGACGTCTTCTCCGATGGAATCAGCTTGCTCAGAAAATGAATCACCGGTGGTTAGAATGTTCAAAAACATAGAACTTTACGTGAAAAATGTTTCAGCTTGCCTTAGGATTTGACTTTCAAATGATATGGTTATTGGAGTTCGTTTGAATTCAGCCCCGACTATTGGAAACACAAAATGTACTTTACAGATGGTTTCTAAAGCTTCGAATAACGCTTTGATTGCGCGTTTCAGTACATGTAACTGTCATGTTAACCGTAGTATAAGAATTCTTTCCAAACCAGGTAACTTTTATTAGGCGCTGCGATAGCTAAATTACCTACAGCACTTTGGTCGACAACTAAATCTGTACTGGTGGCATTACACTTTCATGCTCTTCCTACAAGCCTGGTGACCCGCAATATATACTGTTGATACCAGAGGAACTCAAGCATTCCTGCTTCCGGTATATCTAAGGCGTTATTCCTCTGCAAGTCAAGTAGTTTATAGTAAAAAGAAGTACTTCAGAGTATTTCAACATCTGTCATGCACCCGATGTACTTTGGGCGTAGCTAAGGTGGGACAATTCGTTAGATAAGCAACTATTGTTAAATAAGGTAATGGCACTTACCCCAAGATTCATTGGACGCCGAGTTAGCAGTATAAATCCCATTAACTGAATAGCTAACAAACAGCCACTGAGAAGGCAGAAAACGGAAGGCACTCGATCCAAAACGGCCTTATCCTTAAATAGCGTGTAAGGGAAAACGACTTTTGAACAGCAGGCACTTTCTAGTTTGTTCGCATTCAATAGTCAGTTTTCTAAATGAGATATGGAATGATCCAACTGCCGGAATAGTTGTCAAGTATCAGAGTGTTTCTTTTCAATCACCTGTTTATTAGGCTACTTGCAGAAGTAGATACGTTTGGCTATATGCTTGACTGGTCAGCAGCAGACTAAAGCACTAGAGTAAGTGGGTATCGTGGCAGGCGAATCAGATAATCTGACGAAAAACTGATTGCCTTTACTGTATTAAAAGTTATACAGCTTCTGGTACACCTTTCATTATAAGAAAGTAAAAGTAAACGCAAGCGTTCATCGATGCCACACCTCGTGTAGCCTTCTGCGGCTTCAGCAGATATTTCAAGACGTTACATTTGCTCGTTCAAATGCGTGGAAGAAAGCAGATGAGGAATTCCTTTTTACCCCTCGAGAGTTCTACATATATCACTTTTTTCCAAATACAAAACCCTCATACACGCAACGGTTTTAAAGAGACGGTTTTCACAGCAGCACATCATAAAACGAGCCGCAAATCTTTATGAGAAACCTCCATCTTGGAAAAGCTTTCAGTGGACTATTTTACTACTGAAAGTACAGGTTTTTGGCAGCATTACATGGCACTTAGATTAATCCACTCTCTAGGCAAGATGCAGCGGACCAAATGTCATGTTTTCAGTACACATTTGTAATACATATATGAGATAATGCACACACATCAATGTGTGAGATCATGACAGACGGATCACGAAATAATCGGATGAAGACTCCAGGAGAACCTGCCTTTTGCGAAGAAAGTTTCTCTTCTAGGAATTGAGGGGAGATGTATGAGGCATAAATGATTCATCTACCTTGAAACGAAATGCAGGTAACCTTGCTTCAGACAAATTTTTATTGCCACCAGTCTACTCATTGTAATACTTTCTTCTGTTGTTCTTAGCCCATAAGTAATCCTTAACTGAACAGAAAACAAACTCTGCCATATAAGTGAAACCAGTTTATGCTGAGAAGCCGAGAAGTAATGTATAGCGGCTTTATCCTTACTTGGAACCCTTTGTGTGAAGTGTTGCGTTGAACGTGAACATCTGGCACACTTGTTGCAACAAATTCGGCTGAAAAAATAGCATAAACAAGAGCTCAGGATAGCTCAGTGATCAAGACCGAACTTATTGACCAGAAGGTCCATGGTTTGAATCCAACCTATGAATCTCGAATGTTTCTGTTTAGGCTTGGGCAACCTGACAGCGCCTAAGCCGTCGTGCTTCCTTCGGGTGGCACAGCAGCGTGGCACCGAATGGATGCTACGGCTGAACAACCGCATTATTGTTATTTTTATTATAGACAAATGCCTCATCTGCAGCTCGCGTTGACGTAATCGTAGTCTGTAACCGCAGTGGTTTGCAGCGTATGTGTATCTCGCCACAGGTTGCTGTTTGCTTTTATCCTTGGGCAATCTTAGCAACCTGGGGCTTTGGAGCATGGTAAGAAATTTATAAGCTTAGAGATGAAAGTATTTGGGGTTATAAAGCAGCAGGAAATAACTGGTTTGATACCAGATACTTGCGATACAGCAATAAGACAGCCGATATAATCGTCTGGTGTAAAAGCAGTGAAAACTTTCCCTTAAGCGTTGCCCGCTTCTCAAGATTAACCAGCCAGCATGCCCGATCCTGAATTTACTTCCTTATGTGTGTTCGGATTTGCAGAGTTCAACTGTTAATATAACTGTAATAGTAAAAGCTGTATTGATACACGATCATGCCGATCCGGTTTAAATACCTTGAAGGAGCACCATTGTTTTCATGAGCAGGTCTGCCCTTACCTCCCGCTACCGTTTCTCGACGTATACCTAGACATCAACACTAGTGGTAGTTACAATACTAGTAAACCTGTAACAGAGAGAAAAAATGTCCGCGTAAAAAGAAACCTTCCCAGTGCTTTTAAACATAAGCAAGCCATTTTATCTGGTCCCTCTAAAGTTCCTTCTTAAGATGTGGCTCCTCAAAAGATTCCACAGGATGTTCTGCACACAGTGTTACTTGCCCAAATCGTGTCGTACCTAGAATCAGCAAGCCCAGCAGTGATTCGAGTGAAAATGGTGGGTCGGATTTGTAAAGCGTAGTTTACCTAAGCAAGATGCGTTCAAACGCTCACCCTGTTTTGTTGTCTACGGCAACATTATTTGGATTCATGTACGCTGTTTGAATGGGTGTGAATACCAGAGTACTTAGTCCAAGACCTCCAGCGACAATTCCGAACACACATCCACGTTGCCTGGTAAACCACTGAAAGAACGAAGGTATCAAAATTTATCCCGAGTAATTGAGTCACAGATAAATACTCTAGTTAAAGGAAATCAGGCCTGTATGGGGCTTCGTAATTTCCAAAGCAAAGTCGTTCAGATCAGGAAGCCCAAGAATTATTTGGGATAAAAATGAAGGGCTGAATAAATAACAGGCAAACAAGAGTTTTTGGTAATCAGCTGTTGCATTGCTGGTCTCTTGCTCGTAGTGAGAACCAGCAAATTTCGACTGAACAAATGCTGAACAAGAGTAACCATTCGGTAGTGAAATTACCTGCACGATACCCTTCAGCTTTATCAAACTACTACGTTAGAGGTGCGAAAACTGCAATTATATTTGGGGACACAATGTTCATTCGTATACTGTCTTTTTAAGAGCGAATATGCTGACGAATCCTTCACGTCAATGAATAATGGTCAACGGGAAACCCATATACAGAAAGCGTCAGGAATGCCTCAGTAGCTTACTTTGTCCCATATTCAGCTCTCCCGCTTCTTGAGGATTCTAAACCGTGTCTTTTGAGTGCACAGTGGTTAAAGAATCCCTTTGCACCGAGAAAAAAATATAGCTATAGTTCTGCCTAAAACTGACTGATCTTAAAATCGTGTGCTACCATCCAATGGGATATTGCCCTGTCACTTGTTAATTGACGGTTAAAACAAACAGAATCATCACCTTTAATTTTAAATTATACTCTTTAATCTGCAAAACACATGTTTTTGAAGCAATTCTGTCTGCTACTTACGGCAGGGCATACTTTTGGCGCTGGCTAACAGGCAGAGAGAGATGTTTACCGGGGTTATCCCTTTCCAAATTTACAGATAGATCTAGATAAGAGATGTGTCTGCACGTAACGGTTTAACGGAAGCCAAGAATCTATAAAAATTTGAAAGTTGACTGGGAAGGATTGGGTACATCCTGTAAATGCAGATCGCTGGAGGGGATAGAACTGTTATCACTGGAAGTAGAACTAAGGCTCATGAGAGTGCCAGAACAACCAAAACTACAAAGCCGCCGTCCTGGCTTGTACCAATGCTGTTCCTATTTTTTAAGCAGATAAATCTCTGTATAATTAGAACTGAGGAGGACTTTCTGATGGTTTCATAACTGATAATTTTAGCATGCGCATATATGAAGCTGGAATTTTGTGGAAAATCTTGGTTAACATAAGTACACATATGTACTCAATAATTGCTAGTGTTGCTCGGGCATAATAAAGTAGTCGGAGATCTAAAAAAAGCTCACCTCTGGGTAGTGTGGTACCCACGTACCGAAGGGGAGTCACAGTCAAATGATTATTTTTCTGGTACGATGCAACTACGAATATCATTATATCTGTTGCGAAATAAGCACGCCAGTTTGCATGGGATATTTCGATATGCAATTCCCCTTGTCAGACGTAGCACATCATAGGAGTCTGCTCCTTAAAATAGGGTACTTTTGGTTGCTAATTGTGAGCTGGCCCCTCCAGGTGAATCGGCCGTGCATTTTCAAAACACAACACAGGACGTTTTTCTCTTACGGAGAAGGGATTTCGTCCCACCTTTTGGTATCTGCACCTTCTTAACGAATGAACTGTCTGCCTGCGATAAGCCTGCTAATCTTTGTTTCGTTTTCGTTCTTTGACCTAGGTAAGTGAGATCATTGGATAGCTGTCTATCTCGTGATTATAATCAAAAAGCTATGAGCAGGCTCTGACTTATAAGAACTAGACTGGAACAACTTGCATGCATGTAGTGATGTAGATAGATGGTGTACAAAGGACGTGGATATCTGCTCTGCCCTGACGAACGTATCTGGAAATAACCCAAGCACTTTTATGACATTATCGTTTCTATTCGCATAGGTAGAAGAAACATTTCCATGTAGCACCAATGTTTACGTGTTCTGCAAACATCTTCTTTTCTCTCTTCTATAATTTTGGTTTTCTATGTAGATCCCAAAAATTAGTTAGATATCAACTTTTAGGTGACAAGAATTTATCACTGTTCCAGATAACCGGTGGTTAGATTTAAGGGCTCAAATAAAAATCTGTAGTAGACGTATACGAATTTTATTTCCTCGATTCACAAAACGAAAGAATATCAGCAAACCGTAAAATTCAAAGTTTAAGTGGTAGCAATTCCTCAACCTAACGCCTTATGGAAACATGATAACTACGGCACTGAAGTACGCTCATGAAGTGCGCGTTCTTCTCGCAGACCACGCAATCCATAACTAGGACAAATATATTTGACATGGTAATAGATTTTCTGAGTGTGTTTTTATGGAGGTCAGTCAAATGAAATGTGAATTGGCAACCAAACTGCCCCCCGTTTTCAAGCGAGCAGTGTTTGACGATGTTCGGATCCCGATAAATACGTTGGATATATTAAACGCATCCACTTGCATAAAAAAGAATATATATATACAAAATGGCTGGTCTAATTTCAAAAACCAAAAACTTACTGAACTGGCAATCGCAAGCACAACTGTTTAACCAAGACCCAGTCCGGCACCACTGAGTAGTGGTGCCATTACTGAGTATGTAACTAGGACACCTAAGTAGGAACCTTTTATGGAGATGTACGTGATGAAAACTCCCAAGCTAAAACAAAAAACGGAGAAAACATTTCATTCGCGACAAAAGCGGGTTCGAAAATGATGTATCTATAAATATGCTCTAAGGCGTTATGACACTAATGTACTTTCAAACGGTTTGTGCATCTCACCCGCACCAGCCGTTTAGTAAGATAGTCGTGTTATCCTGCTGTATTCAGCTGTAGCACTCTTTTGGTTAAATTAAAAGAAGCATGACTTATAATTGTCAGATAACAGGAGGCATACAATAACCCCAATATGCTTTGGGTTAAAAAGATGGGCTACAACTTTTCATTTGTGCTTCCAGGTAGAATGTATCTACATCCTAAAACCAGAATAACGGAAGCTTTCAAGTTTTGATTTTCTTATCAGTGTTTGTGTAGGCCGTATAGAGGTATTTTCTGAGGGCTTACTTTCACAAGAATAAATGACCCGCGTTCACAATGATACCATAAAATCAAGTACCTCTAATCAGTATAGTCGAAAAATGAGCGTGTTGTGTAAATATTGATAGTGACGACAGCTCTGTTTGTCCTAACTGATGCAATTAGATGTGATAATGCCCAGTTCCCATATAAGTAGTATACGTGTTTAAAGTTCAGCTATAACCAATACAAATGATGTGAAATATCGCCACGTTAAAATTTCAAATTTGTTAACTACCATGCCAGTAAACTTTTAGGCATTAACTGCATCATCTATAACTCCTGCTTTCCGTTCACAGTTGCTGCATTACTGCATGAAATCCCGTTTACTTTTCACTCAACGGGAGCACATTAATAGATAAGAGGCCTTGTGAAAGAAAAAATGGAGTAGAAGGAGACAGTCTCATCCAAATGCCTTTCGAGCCCATAAAAAACAGTTGCAGGCATGGGTTTTACACCACACATCTTTTTAAAACAATAGATCAGAGGGGTTATATCCGTTCTAGTTTTACAAAATTCGCCAAATACACACTCAAAAAATATCAAAAGACGAGCTTTAGCCTGACATTTATATGTTCTCAGGGTTTCAATCGAAATCAGTTACGTGCCCTGTCCTGTAGCGCTTCTAACCAGTCACAAAGGACTGATGTGGCTTCCATCCAGAAAAGCAAAACGTCCACAGCGTACGGAATGACAACAAGCACTTCACAGCTGGTCTCCTAAAAACACTTTAGAACATCTCTGAGACGGGCAGCATATCTTAGGTAAGTGATACCTAAATACGTCTGATCATTGTGCTGTCACTTTAAAGAAAAGGTAAAAGAGGCCAAAACTAAGGTACCTGGGGTAAATGTCACCTAGAGGAAACATCAGTAGAGAAATGTTAGGGCAGGTAAAGAGGGATGGTGGATGTGTTCATATTTAAGTTTAAAAGAAGTCATCCTATCCACAAGTATGATTTGCTGTGCAGAGTAATGACGCCAAAAGGTATGTTATCTACCCACCAACTGCACTCTGCAATAAAAATATGCTGAGTGATGCAGGCTCAAATCACTTGTCCTGTTCAAAGACCGGTGAGCCGAGTTCATACTTTACACTTAGCTTTGGTTAGAAAAGACAATCAGTGGATATAATTCGTGAAATTTTAGAGTACACAAACCACAACACAGTAAGTCTACTGAATACTAAATCTATCCTCTGGGTGTTCTAGTCTTTTGGAGTGGCGATGTAACACGGATATAATAAACCCGCATGCATCTGACCAGATTGCCATTTTCAAGGTCATAAAACGGAAAACACGTTAATTAACCGCTAAAAAATGTTATTTTAAAGTCCTTCAGTGTTACATACTATCAACTTTTCTCATAAGTAACCTCTTGTGTTGTTATTATGATGTGCAGGCTTCCATCAAACCTGGGAATTTTCGTCAATTACAGCTACACTAACCGGATGAATAAACGGTTTCCAAAATTCTCCTGTTATCTTCATTACTTATTCTAAAGGAATTGCGAAGACAAGAAGCTCGGTATTAAACAAACTTATTTCAACCTGTTTCATCCTGAAAACGCGTCAAAAATCGATCAGAGATCCGTTAAAAAGCAATAACATGTAAGTAGAAACATGCTGCTGTTTAGTGTTCCTAAACTCCGCGGACGCAACTCCAGACCGTTTTATATACGGTAGTAACAAGTGCGGGGAATATTCGGAAAGCCTTTATGCAAACATATAACCAAGATATATTCCTAGTCACACGAACCAATCGCGTACCTCAATATGCTCTAATCCACAAACGTGGGGCAATAAACTAAGATTGGCCTGACGATGGGAAAATTATCTTACCAAAGTAGGTGGGCCAGAATTTTGCTCTATACAACTGGGGAAATTTTAGCAGAGATTACCCGGCGGCCATTTTTTTGAGAAACATTAAACAATTTGGACAATGCAGTGGTAATGAACGTGTCTAAATATGCTTGCTACAGGCCTGAGTACAGGTCTGAGTACAGTATAGTTCATTCATGCTCTTGCTTCCTTTATTTCAGCGGACAAATGTTGAGTGGAAACAAACTTTTGCAGCATATTCCGACCCATTCTTGATCTCGTACGCAAAAGCCGGCATTTTATTTCCCAGAGAAAAAAATTCTTCCTGCTGGAACAATTCCTGCGCAGTGAAATATGACGAGGATTGAGGAACCTTTTACACCTTGAGATACTAAACAAGTATGGGTTGTACTTTCTCAATTACAAGAGGCATGGAAACGACCGAACCTAAATTTCCCTTTCATTACTAAACTGATTTATATAGGTCACGTATTTTTTCCACTCTCGCTCAGTTTCCAGTTAGGTCACATTCGAGGTTTCTCTCCAACTTTCTTTGGCTTTGTTATCTTTAGCAACACGGTAAGCTTCGCCCACTTATCTTCCACTGTCAGTGATATCTACTAGTGAACGTAAACATTTCGGCTACATGTTAAATCGGGGGTTATTGAATGGACATAAATTACAGGGGTCAACCAGCTGTGAATACACTATAGTTAAGGGGATACAAGAACTCACCTCTCAGTGAGGCAACTCAACCCAACAATCCAGCGATATCCAAGGGTTGAACAAAGCAAGCCACCTAGTGGCATACACACACTTTGAATTCCCAGAGTTGTTATGGAGAGCCATACAGCTAGACTGCTGTCAAGAGCTGGATTTACCCTTGTCGTCAAATACCCTATGATGTAAGGTACCCTGTTTGCTGATCGTTTTGTTAGATGAAGTCTGATTAACTTACCCATTGTATAAAAAGGACCGTATGTGAGATGCAATAAAAAGCACCAATTACTGCGCCTATTCCCCGGAACCCACTCGCCTCTTTTTCATTCTATGCATGTGGGACTGCTGAATACTGAATGCAACAAAGCACGCACTAAATAATGTGCACAGACAAAAGGACAGACGCTGGTGATAACATTTGGACCGTAACTCTCTTCGGAATCGTCTTCTGAAACCACCATATTCATGCTCAGTAGCAGACCCAATTCGGGGACAATTTTCTCGCACACACAACTTGCTCCAAAACACGGTTAGTCATCACATGCACTGAACTGGGGGCGTCTTTACAGCCACAGCCACTCTGCTCTTTGACGAACTCAAACAACACCTCAAAGTTTTATAAGTTTATAACATTCAGCTAGTTAATAAGCTAGGGAGAAAAAGGCAGTTCATGTAAAACCAAATAGCTGTTGTTTATGCCAAGTAACAGAAGTCATGCGAGCTCAGCAGACCCGGTAGAATTAATATGTTGGAGATTCTGTCAAGAGATCCAGGTCGCCGCTCAGCATTCGCACAACGGAAGTGATTTCTCGAAAGCTACAGGAACTTCAGGGTTGCCACTTCATAGTGTAGAATATCTATGTATAATGAATTTTTCCACAAATTATTTATACGGGTGCTTCGTTTAAGTGAGCGAATCCTCAGGGTCATCAAACAACACCGATGTGAATACATTGCCTAAGGTAATAAGGCATCGCGAATTTCGGAAAAAGGTGAATCACTTACAATAAACGGAACTTGTGGATAGTTCTGCAGCTGAAATAATTCGTTGAGCTTTGTGAAATTACATGGCCTTTGTGGATGCAAAATATATGGAGATAGCGTTCCTCTAAATATTTTTTGCTATTTATGTCTGCTTGAGTGCTCGAATATCGAAGTATATGCTTAAGGACCTCGATAATTGCCATTCTGAGTTAAAAGCTTGGAAGTCCTATTCATTATTGCCGAAAGATCGTGCAAGTTTTTTGTTAAACAGCAGCTCCAATTTAAAGCAAGGACGACAATGGGCGTTGACCATAGCGGGCAGATGAATGAATCCAGCTGAGACACACGACTAACATGCGGCTAGGTGTCCACAATGCCGGATCAACTGGCTGGAGCGTGCCCATCTACCTCTACGGGGAAAAGCCCCAAATTGTACTACATGAAAAGCTGAATTGTGGTGGTCGTTTTGATGAGTAGATATGCATCATGCCGGATAGCGTATGGTCATCTTAGTGCGTAAGTTCACTGAGCTACTGACGTCCTCAAATGAGATAAAGATATGTTAGGTTATTAAAATGGCACAATGAGGATGACAAACTGGGAGCAATACTTACACTATACAGGGAGCCCTTCAGTGGCGACAATCCCGTATAAGCTTGTTTACACAACGCCATTTTCAACGGCTGATTTGCATTGCGTGATTTCCCGTAGCTTGTTGCCTACTAACTATGACCCTCCTCATGAAAAATCGTTAACTTAACTGCGACAGATTTATGAAGTGAATTTCAGTCAAAACGCAATTACGTACCAACTATGGCCTTCCCCGATTCGAATGCCAGCGTTCGTAGTATTCGGACATTTACTCAGGACTGTCGGTTAGCTCCTCCTTGGAGCCGAAGAGACGGACGCACACAGGCTTCCGGGATACAGTGTGCTCGGATGCTTTGCTTCGGTCAAGGCCAACATCATAAGACACCTTTATTCGGACAGGTAAGCAAGCATATATTTGCGCTTTCTGGACGGGCGTGGGACTAAGAAACAAAAATCAGTTATTCATCTGTGGAATCACCTTTGGGACAAGCCTGAAGATCATCACCACACGACGGGCAAGGTTCACCATTACAACAGTCGTGATATGATGCGCGATCCGTTGCACACCAGCGGTAACTTCTATTACTGGGGTGGTCACGAAGCACACAAAAGCCCAAGTTTGTGTTCCTGGACCGCCATCCGGGTTAAGATGAAGTATCCTCGACCAAAGACGGCAGGCCGTCATTTGTTGACTTTGAGTCTTGGCACAGCTGGATTTGCTCCTGAACAATCAACTGGTTAATAATGGTTTTGGCCCTCCTGGTTTCCGGGTCCTGAAGCTTATCCACCACCAGGTTCAGTTGCTCTAGCGGGTCGTTGAAAGCTGTCGATGGTGCCTTAGGAACAAGTTTAAGGGGTATATATTGTTCCGGTAGGTTGTAATCCGACAGCCACCGTTGGTGGATTGGGAAGAAACCTAAGAAAAAACTATGAAGAATGTTTCATACTAATGGGGATCGACCGATCTTTAAACACGGAAAAAATGGATGCCGGGACACCACACTGCCTGGAAGAAGAGGCAGGTGCATTCGCCAGCACAGGTGTCAATCGTCTGGGAACACCCAATTTTTACACCACAAAATATAAGTTAATTACCGTAGATCGACCCCACCCTGTTTGTTCCAACAGGATGCCCAATGTCTTGCTCTTTCTCGTTTTTTGTTTTTACCGGCCTGCTTCAAACTCTAACGATTGCGTCGGATGACGTCCACCGTTTCAGGCACTGTTACTTTGCGCGCAATCCCCTGTAACCACAAACCCCGCCAGTCATGCTTTTACTTTGAATGTAACAGTATTATCATGCCTGATGTTATGCCACTCACCAATTGGGAATAAACATTATTATTAATGATAATGATATTGTTATTGTTAAATGTTAGCGCAGGCTGGGTGGTCGCGTCCCCAGGTGTCTCAAAACGAGGGAACATTCGGAATGTAGGCACCAGCCTCCAGGATTTCCCGTCGGTCGCATCGCTATGACCTGTGCATCTCAAATTCCCGGATGAGCCACCCGGAGTGCCGGGACACCGTCTGCTCAGCGTGCTCCAGTAAGTCTGAGTGATGCGAGCGTTTGCATTCTCCAGACGGTCATTGGTCACGTTATTAAAATGGGTCATCTCGAATTGTGTGTGCGGCCCATTTGCAGGTGATGTACAGCCAGTAAGCCGCATGATAAGAGACAAATCGCGGGTCCGTGCGGCGCAGAACTTGAAGGTCTTGCCGGAATCTGTGTAGTCTTATTATACTAAACAAAAAACCTACTGTGCAGCATTGTCCAAGCAAGCTACAAGGTAGGTTATTAGCGGCTATTTGCAGTGTGTCTGTGACCAAAAATACATGGATTTCATATGACACATACTTGCCTCCTTATAGCTTTTCCAAAGTGAACGCAACACAAAATTACTTTGCAGCCGAACACAACCCTTGCATCTCGCACTTGTGCCCCCAACTTGTCCATGACAAAACTCCCCACTTGATAATGCTATTCCATCATTTCTCCGAATAAGCCAAACAGTTTACCCATGGGAGCATACTGTTCGCTTTCCATGAAGGCATACATAACCGAACGACCGGTTCCCATGCCATCCGTGAGCAGGAAGGTATACAGTTCTTATGTGCAGTCCGGATATTAGTTGCTTTAAACAACTCACCCAAAGCAGTTTGCCGCATGCTTTCCGTCGACATTTACTACATCTGGGAGGCGTCGAAGCAACGCCATCCGCTGCCATCCGGGAAATCATATGTGGCTATAGTGACCTTCCCCTGACTACTGTACAATCACGTGTTTGGTTCCTGAAATTGTTCAAGGACCGAAGGTACAATAAAACCCAGCTATGCGGCACCTACTCGACAGAGCTGGTCGACGCTTCCGACGGTAATTGTATATGTCCGGTGTGAGAAGAATCTTGTCATATTCATTGGTTGCAAACTGCCGCGCTTTACATGACGGCGTTCAATACTTCGAAAGAGACCTGCAGGTGCCCAAATCCTCTTCGGTTAGTCATCCATTAACCGGAAGTTGAGCGTACAAAAACGTGGAAACCTTATGGTTGCACTGTACAATCACGTGTTTGGTTCCTGAAATTGTTCAAGGACCGAAGGTACAATAAAACCCAGCTATGCGGCACCTACTCGACAGAGCTGGTCGACGCTTCCGACGGTAATTGTATATGTCCGGTGTGAGAAGAATCTTGTCATATTCATTGGTTGCAAACTGCCGCGCTTTACATGACGGCGTTCAATACTTCGAAAGAGACCTGCAGGTGCCCAAATCCTCTTCGGTTAGTCATCCATTAACCGGAAGTTGAGCGTACAAAAACGTGGAAACCTTATGGTTGCGTTCAAGATAATAAGAGGTGACCGATAAATGATTAACCCGCTTCCTTAGACAAAAAAGCACTGCACAGCCAGCGCTTTGCGTACTGCTGATTGATCCCAAATGCGCTCGGCTTGCTAGCACCTTCACATTCTTGCACTTCGCGTTTATCTTGATGGCCGTCTGCTGGATTTATACTACACCTCTTTGTAACGCGAGACAGCGTTGGTGCTTCGATTTCTGGGTGGGCACACAAATACAGCATAGTTATCCTTCATGCATTTAACGCATTTGCAGCCGCTGTGAAAGATGCTAAGGATATGATCCTTAAATTTTCAACAAGCATAGGTGAAGCCACTTCTGAAGCAAAAGCACAGCAAGTTCAAAGTCAAATGCGCACCAAAATATTTAAAAGGGAGTTTCAAAACAAAATGACAATATGAACGTACAATAAGGTGCTTTTTGGTCTGAGCACATATGCAACGAAATGCAACATTTTAGCGTAAAATGTTTATTCTACCAGCAAAGGTTTTGTAGGTGGCCGCATGGCGCGCCTAAGGCGCGGCATCGGGATCCAGAAGCATGATTACGCAGGTTCCAGAGATCTAAGCTATCCCTGGACGACACTAGCCCTAGACGGTTACTGAGACCTATGGCAGAACGCATCAAGATCCCCTTTGCCCTTCTAGATGCTGCTCTGGTAAACGTCAAAGTCAACAATTTTAAGTCAAAGACGTGAAGTAACCCTCAGCCAGGATCAGTAGGTTCGTCGGCCACAAGTAACACGGATTCACGGATTCACGGTTTGATACACAGGATCGAGGCTTTCGCCCAAGGTTCCCGGGTCGGTTTTGTTCTTGTCGTTCAGCAGCTGTCGTTCACCTGAAAGGCACAAGTGAAAAAAGGGGTGTAGCACTGCTCTTTATGTTCTCAGCGCGGGGCAGTATGTTTGCCAGCGCGAGGACTCGCGTAAATAAGTGTCTAATAGTGTTTTGAACTGAGTTCTAGAGGGAGCGTGGACAACCGTCTCAGGAAGGTTATTCCACGCAGCAACTACCCGAAATGAGAAAAAAGTTTGCCTAATGAAGGTGTGCGCTCTGAGCTTAAAAATCTTCTTACCGTGTCCCCGCCGTGTGTTTGCTGGGTCAACGGTGAAAAACCTGTTGGCCAAGCCTTGTTCAAACAGGGCGTAAGTAAGAATTAAGTCCCCTCGGAGGCGACGATACTCCAAGGGAAAGAGGTCGAGCACCACGAGACGCGTTTCGTAGTCCATGGACTTGAGACCGGCAACCATTTTCGTAGCAGCTCGCTGGACACGCTCAATGAGGATTACGTCTTTCGTGCGTCCTGAATAGACAACCGGGTTGGCATATTCAAGGAGCGGTCTGACATAGGCCCCATAGAGTATTTGGAAGTCCGTGCGAGTAATACGAGAGAAGGTACGCCGAATCATCCGTAGAACAGCGAATGCCTTCTGAGCCGATTTCTCAAGGTGCAGTGAGAAGGACAGGTTTGGAGAGAGCCGGATACCCAAATCCTTTTTGGCATCTATCCTCGTGATGTCTCCTGGTCCTTTCTCACCAAAAATAGGACAAAGCTGGAAGAAACACCAGTCAATGTAGTGTGAGCACCTATAGCCAAGAGCTAAAGAGGATTCCAAGGGTGGCAATAGGGTCGTAAGTATCAAAATCGACAAATCAAGTCAAACACCGTAGAAATCATGTAACATATTTATGCAGAAAGAGCCAGCCGAGTGACGGACTTCTAAAAAGCAAAGAATGTCCATGGTGGAATTCAGTGAATCAGTACTCACTGCAAATAGATTCATTGCTGACTAGTGAGGGATTCATTTGATCAACATTCCGTCACGCTGTAGAGCATATCGCCATAACTTGAAGAAACCACTGCTCGGTGTCATATTTTACATAACCAATTGGTTATAACAGCATGCCAGATTGGGGGTTACATTTCACTTATAGAGAAAGGCGGTGTTCTGGAGAACATAACGGTATGCAAACGTCTTTCGCTGTCAAAGCTGAAATCAAACAAGCAAGATTCCTGCGTAAAAAGATCTGCTTATCTGAACACCGTGATGTTCGTGGGTGGAAGCTTCTGAGTTCAAGCAATATTCGCTCAAGCTAAGACGTCCCAACATTGGGATCATTGTTTTAATAGATTTTTGGACGCCCGACGAAGCCCACAGTACCGCGTCCTGTGAGGTACGCCTATTAATATTTTGCAATCTGTATGCCCTGAACTTCTTCCTAAGGCGTTATGCACTCTACGTTACTTTGTTCAAATTCACCCATTTTAAACCATGCCCCAAGAATCGCCCGTGGGTTTAAACTGCATGAAGTTTAACGCATAAAGCTATTGTGAGTCCTATTGTATACTCCGTGCGCGCACACAAATTAGCCAGTCAATCCTTATCAATTATTTTTACATTTTCAAGAAGTACTGGCACTAGAACCGGATTAGTATTGTCCCAAAGATCGATTAGTATAATTTTTAGGAACAACGTGCTACTTCCACGCTCTCAATCTGGGATTGGTTGCCTATACTAGTAGCCGTTTCCTTGTGTTTGCCACAATATTTGTCACGTCACGGGGCAACTCTTTGCTCACGATGAGATGCAGCCCATACGGCCTTAGTGTTTGGTGGTACCAAAAATTTCTAATAGTTGTGTCCATTCCTTTGAAACTGTAATTTTATCATTTCACTTGACATTGCAGCTAGTTGTGTCCATTCCTTTGAAACTCTAATTTTATCATTTCACTTGACATTGCAGCTAAATATTCCTTTTTTTGAATCTTTCATTTAGGTTGAGTCTTGTCCATTCCATTACGTTAGGCAATCCCGTAACGTAACTAGCGTTTTTCAGGAATCTGACAGTCTTCGAGCATCTAAGCAGTGCTCTTATTTTGGTAAACCACCTCTTGTCCCAGAACCCTTCATATCTTAGAAGCAGTTGCTACAGTAAAAGGCAAGAGTCAGCAAAGCTGTTCGTATTTCAGTAGATTTTGTTCATTCGTCAGACGTAACCCCTTTGTAAGTCCCTCCCAGCCCTTTTATTTTACACCCCAACTTCTATCCGGTGATCCCTTTATGTAAAGGCCGCGGTGTGTCCAACAAACAAGTGCCAAAAGCTTGCCGTGGTGTGTTCATATATTCTTTTGATTTTCGCTTATACAAATTTATTAACGGAACTTTTCACTATCCAGCCTGTCTGATTTTATCACCAAGGGGTGACCTACACGTAGATAACTTTCAGGTTGCACATCATTTTTGCCGTTTTTCTACTTACTAGAGACATGCGCCAGATCGTATCAGGCTGCCATCAGCCGGAGCTAACAACGCACTACAATGGATGCAGAAGAAATGGATGTCCTCTTGAAAGAAAAGGTAAAATTCAGTGTCACCCTCTTTGTGTCCGGTGGCATTTTCAGCGTACGAGCTGCAATAATGACTACCAAGACCGATCCACAATTCTTTGTCCTACTTGTGTGAACCAACTGTCTCCACTTTAGTGGTGCCACGTATTCCACAAACAACAAGACGCCTGTCGACAATAAAGCTAAGCCGCCACTTCTAGGTGGGAAGAAACAGTTCAAATATTTCTTCTCACTCGGGACACTTGGGGCAACATGGCACTTAGCTGGAAGGCTCTGGAGAGTGCAAACACGCAGAACTTATTGGCATGTACAAATGTCGACAAGACTTTCCTGTCTGAACAAATGCTTATCGATATCCGCCCTCAATTTATATGTTGCTTGGGTGATGCTACAGCACTCTAACGTGACGTTCAGGGCCAACATAGAGTCACTACTGGATAGACGCATAAAAGACTGTTGGATAATCATCTGTAGGTCGTTTTCCAGAACAATCAAGCAAACACAATTGGCGAGGCTTCTTAAAAAATCTGAATACGAATACTCATGTGTAGAAAATACGCGGAAGAGGAAGCAAATGAACCTTTCGACTTTCCATCACAATCTTCTTTCCATCTTCTGTATGTGGACCTTGTTACTGCTAATCAATATTTAAAAAGCTTTCCCGAAAATCAGGCGCCTAAACAAGGATTGCTTCCTATGCGCTCGAAGGCTACGTCATGTCGGTTCTCCGGGGTAAGCCGGAAACATGCATCGCTTTGGTCAGAAATCAACCCATCCCAAGCCCCTGCTCATACCAATGGCAGTTATGAAGACTGATCCAACTGACCACGGCATCAGATTGCGGCCTCGACTCAAACGTGAATGACCGGTTAACTACAAAGGACGTTGATGCTCGAGTTGAATCAGCGGTCGCGAGGACAGCGCATCCAACATGTGGAACCATTGTCACTTAGTTCCTTGGGGAAGGACAAGTGCGTGGCACTGAACTCCACCTAGAGGTCACAGGGCCGAATCTTGCTTCTATCAGTTGTGCAAAAACACGTAACTAAGTACGTCGACAGATTCAGCACAAACGTCTTTCTCGACGCCCGGGGGGTTCAAAAGCACCAGAACCACTGTTTGCTCAAATAGGACGAAGGCATCTTGCTACATGAGGCAGCTTTAGTGAAAGCAACTGTGGAAAATCATTCTGAAAATGCTCAACTACGGGCCCCTTGCTCTATCTTGTCAAAGGCGGTTGGACTGACTACAGGTCCAGCTGCCACTTGTCACCCCGACGGTTAAAGCAATCAATCCGAAAAAGATTCCGTGGAAATTCGGCTTGCATCTAGCCAATAAGAATGATCCTAGGTGAGCTTTGGGCTAGTACAAGAAAAGCAGAAGCGATCTCAGTCGGAAAGGTTACGTATACTTCACATACACGGGAAGCTTATTGCCGTGATTAAGATGCAAGCATCTGTGAAAAGGTAAACCCGGGTTCAACCCGACGGCCAATCAACTCAACAGGGTTTCACAGGGACACATTGACCGCCAAATCGCGTCCATAAGCCCAAGGATGCATACGAGGGCGTACACACCGCAATTCTTTGAACAGCGTTGAATCCGAATACCCATATGTGATATTTTATGCGTTGTAAGCAACGAATACCAAAACGTTCCAGTACAACTTACCCCAATAACGAAAGATCGACGAAGACCGAAGTCCTAAGTAGCGAAACTCCCCCAAGATGAAAAGAAGGCACTTGCGGCACCAGGGCAGGAGGTAAACAAGAACAAAGCGGGGCACCTTGGAAGCTTTAAAATAAAAGCCTGCTTAGGGTCCACAAATCTGCTCACTTCTATGGTGGGTCAAAACCCATCTGCTCCCAGCCTTCTAAAGCAGAATAAATAGTTTTTAAGGAGTTATACATGAACTGCATCAGCCTCCTCAAAATGTTTCTTGACATGCGGCTGTCAGCTTGTATTAAACGGCCGCCGATTATCACACTGGATGAACTTTCAGCACACCGGATCTGCTGGATAATGTGCATCATCGCCTGCCAAGTTCGTACAACGAAGCGCTTAGACTCAACATGTTGTCGCACTCACCGGATACTGGGCACGCAAACTACGATCCCTACTGGATATGGTATTCACCACCGCAGAACATTCTTTCTGTCAAGTAATAAATAAGGCTCCCCCGACAAACGGGAAATACTAGGCTCTGACCCCAGACTTCTACTGCTAATGGGTCACAAACCCAGAATCTCAAACATAGTTTTGAAACTGCTGCGGAGCAGACGTATCAGGAAAGCATATCCTTCTTTGACCAGTTTAAATTGGGAACAGCTTCATCGCGGAGGGCTTATAGGAACGTTGTCCGTAATATTCACAAAGATGATGCAGCGCTCGTTCCAATAAAGTGCGCAATTTGACGAACAGTAACCTTCTCATAACGATTATGTGGCTACAAAAATGAGATCACAAGCATTCATCAAAAGGACAAATACAGGGGACCCTTAGAACGAACTAGCATATAGTAGAATGCAGGAAAGCTGTAGATCAGAAATTCATCAATAAAACATAAGGAAATAGACAGCGATAGTGGGTTATACCCGGAAAAACAAACACTTTAAGCGTGTTTGACACCACCACCCATCTACTTCTCCAGTAACACAAAAGCGCAAGCCACGTGTGCCCGTGCAATGGTATCTAAATCCTACAGAGAACCCAGTTTAGTCCTGTATTTCGGTCAAAAACCTCACCACATACAACTTGGCAAGGCGCAAATGCAAACGCTCTCTAACCACATGAAGGCTTTTTTCTTTTAATGCATATTATCCCATCTGATATCTCCTCAAATGCGCCAGACTTTACTGAGCCATCCCATTCCCTCGGATTCCCAAGTTTCGACCCTACATGGTTTGGACGCCCTGTTTGGCTGTCATCCAATCCATCTAGCCTGTGATCTGCATCCACATGGATACCGACGGGACAAGAGAAACACCTGCGATCTTACATCGGCTTCGTTCCATTTCTGCGGATTTACAAGGCCAACATGAAAAAATCCCGCTGCTGAAAGAACTGTACATCCCAGCTCAATGACCTCAGACACGACGTCCGTTATAGGGCTGTCCAAAAACCGAAGCATGTTAAACCAATTATGGCATGGTACAGCCGTACCCACTCTGATAGGGCATCCGTAACTATTTCCTTCCTACTCTTGACAGTACCCTGTAGCCCACTCGTTCCATTAACTGCAAAACATGGGCAAACTATTCACCTGGCCCCAGGCGCCTCCAGGAGGCGTTAATTCCAATCTGCTGAGCCTTTCGCTCGGATTTAAAAAATTCGGTGGATTTTCACTCTGTGCTCCCCATAAACTAAATAATTTTCCGTGCCGTTCACGTTCTGGTTCGCGTGTTGTCAACAACTCATTCTTTCAATGGACTTTTACAACCGACTCCACCACAACAGCATCCCCAGTGAGTCTCTACATTTTCGCTGTATACCATGGTTCTGAGATTCCTGCTACCATTTGACCGCATTGTTAATCCCTTCACTCCATCATCCCCACTTACGTTTTTTTACTCTGGCCAATGGCCCAATGGCGCAAGGCCACAAGGCCTCAGCGATGGTTTTAGGTTTTAGTTCAAATTGACCAACTGGATTACGCCAGCCCTGCTGATTCACCAAATACGCTGTTCCGGTTCCTCATTTTCCGCGATTTTCACTTTCTTCACCATGTTTCAGGCAGGATGCCCCGGGTTCAGCCCTCCCTACTGCCAATCATGTTTATATTGTGACTGTAACATTATGATCATACCTGACTGTATGCCACCCATCAGTCAGCAATAGATGTTATTATTACTCATTAGCTGTTGGTAATAATGGTAAAAATGGTTGGTTTGTCAAAATATCTCTACGCGGTATGTCGTCGTTTGCTTAAAAATGTGAACTTTTTTGCTTAGAAGAAGGCGACTGTCTCGCCATTTTACCTATCTTGTCACCGCTTTCCGCCAGCATCTGCAGATTGACCATACTCACTGACGTACCATGCAAGGTGATGAAGCACAGCCTGAAGCCAGCGTTATACATCGCCTCGGTACCAACAACCTGAGATCCGGCATGCGATACATGCACAAGCCAGCACTCTGATTGGTTAGCTGTGCACAAGCCAGGAAGTGCGCGCATTCAAACTGCATTTGTGCACAAGCCAAAAAACGCTGAACCTTGGGTGCGCACCCAAATTTTCTCAGAAGCCATGGTCCGGAAGAAGAAAACTTTAGAATAGAGTTTCAGCATTTGATGGTATTTATTCGGTCCCTTAAGATCTTCACATGCGGCCTCAGTTTTGTTGAAAGTTGTTTAAACGTACTGGAGGTCTACCAGGGGAGCGGAATTCGTATTTTAATGGCTGCCAATTGCTTCGTGTGATGTCTCCCTGATGGCGGTCGGAATTTTGTGGTTTCTTTACGTGTTTTGTTTTGTATTGCATTTGGAAATAATCTCCAAACGACAAGTCCAATAAATGCGCCATCTATGTCGTTGAAATTCAAAATTGAGCAAGCTTTCACGACTCGTATATGAAAAAGTCTCATATCGTTGTGGCAGGTGTCCTGATAAACCAATCCAAGGAATTCGTCACGGCCAGTAAGTTGTTTTTTTATGGTGGTCAGTACACACTATGTCGGGTGCAAACTATATCGGCTATACCGAAGCATCGATAATGACGTTGGGAGGATTAGTGTGTTTATGGTCAGAACAAGCAGACAGCGCGTAAGATGGCCAGTGCTTTCAAGTCCTGGCACAAAATTTAACGGATTGAGGCGGTCTTGTGGGTGCACGTAAGACACTCATCCGCTAATTATTATGGATATGGTGAATTATGGGCAAGTCATCAGACTGAGTATGATAGTCGCGGTACCGTCACCGCGACGCCGTACTTGGATCCGTGGGCAGCTCCGTACATGAACATCTTGGGTGGGTCGTTTAGGACTGTCACCGTATTTAGGGTTCGCCAAAGAATCGTCACAAATCCGGACCGGCGTGGATCGACGACATTCTTGGGCCTATTGTGGGCAGTTCGTTGCCATCATTCAGACGAGGAAATAAGACAGGCGTGCCTGCATTGAAGACTAGAAATAGGAAGTCTCAGAAGGTCCACTGGAAAGCAATATGATGTGAGTTAGACTGTGGCCCGAAATAACAAAGCCAACAGTCGTCACAAGTTCTAACTAACTAAAGTCTTCTGGACCCCGATTTTCAAGTATCTGACGAAAACCTTGTCGATATGGAGTATACAGACATCGTTCTCATCTTCAAAGGGGAGGAGAAGGCGCATGTGTTTTTGAATGAATTGACCAAAGCCATTTGGTATGCACCCTGCACTCACAAAGTGTAAGGTAACAATGATGTTTATTCACAACTGTTGGGTAGTACGATCGGGCAGGCATGATCATAAGATTACATTCAGAATTAAGCACGAGTTTGTTTGTAGTTGCAGGTAATGGACCGAGTAGGCAAAAGGGTACAGGCAAGAGTAGGAAGGGATTTGTTGCGGGTGTGCTATCAAACTGGGTATGGCAGTGGCATGTCATCATTGCACTGACGTACTTCGGTCTCTGGACAGCCCCGTAACTGACGTCATGTTTGAGATGCTCAGGCTGGTACTTGCAATCCTGTGAGCAGCTGGTTTTTTGAGATGGCCAAGGAAATTCGCAGAGGTATGACGAAGCCAGTGTAAGATCGGAGGTATTTTCTGGTTCGTTTGGAGATCTCTGGGGATGTAAATCACTGGCCAGGTGGAGTGGATAACAGCAAACAAGGTGTCCAAACCGGGTACTGCCGAAGTTCAAAGCTTAGTAGTAAGAGAGAATGAGATGAGGTCGGTGAAGCCCAGTGAGTTTAAGGAGTTGTCTGATAGGATGAAAGGCGTTATTACAGAGAAGAATCTGAACGGCTCCCTCATTATCGCCAACGGGACTAATGAAGCAGCTGATGAGTTTACCTTTTTAACAGCAAGATTCCAGCTTCAGCGTAGACAGCGATTTGGAATTGTGGACAAATGGATTTATTAAGCACTTGCTGAGTTAGCCACTACAACTTTGTTTAATTATGTGTTTTAAGTAATATCACGTAAGATGCTTACGAGTCACACTTGATTAAACATCTCTCCTTTCAGAAACTGTCGAGCAAAAGCGGATTCCTGAAATTGAGAACTGGACACACATTACGTCTGTACCGATGAAACCAATAAATAGAAACGTTGTTTGTTAAGGATGGTTGGGTATTTTTAGGCATGGGGTTGGCGGACGGATGCCATGTATGGATTTTGAGGACCGCCGTTGGTCGTTGGATAAGTCTATTATGTATAGTTGGGGCATTAGTCAGTTACAAGCATGTGTACGGGCCATCCAGTTACTATAAGTAGCCACGGTAGGCGACATTCGATGAGTACGGCCATGGGTGTGACGAGCCTTCGTTGGCCATCGTGTTAGGCTGCTGAGCTCAGTTGTTGTCTCATATTCAGCGTTGCACACAGACACAGGCCCAGGAATTACGATAAGCAGTCAAGGTAGGCAATATCGACTACAGTTGTGTGTATGACGACCCACTTTGGGTATAAGATTAGGATATCACGCATAGTTGAGGCCTCATTTTTGTCGGCCCGCATAAATACTGGCCTGATGTTTACTATAGGTAACAGAAGCAAGCGACAGCTCACACAGTTACGGAGTATGATGGGCCGTCCTTAGATTAATAATAATAATAATAATAATAATAATAATAATAATGTTTATTCCCAACTTGTGGGGGCATGCCGTCAGGCATGATCATAAGGTTACAGTCAGAATAAAGGTATGACTGGTGGGACTGTGAGTACAGGGGTTTTGGGTGGGAAAAGAGGACAGCGCCATAGGCGGTGAGCTGTATCCAATGTAAACGTGGTCGTCACTAAACCGGCACGAGCAGGAAGCTCTTTTGTCGAAGAGAACATCAAGCAAGGTCAGATCGTTAGGATTTGAAGGTGGCGGGCAAAAACAAAGCGAGGGAGGGCAAAACAAGAGGCTTCTTGCCTGAAATATGACAAGAGAAATGTAAGCTGTGGAAAATCAGAAACCAGAACATCAGATCTGGTGAAGCAGCAAAGTTGGCATCATCCAGCCGATCAAATTGAACTGAAGCCAAAAACAACCGCTGAGGCCTCGCGGCCTTGGACTATTGGGCTCGTGGCCAGGGTCACAAAAGCGTAAGTGGGGATGATGAAATGGAGGGACCAGCAAAGCGGGTAAATGGTAGCAGGGATCTCAGAAACATGGTATACAGTTAAACTGTAGTGACTCACTGGTGTCGCTGTTGTGGAGGCGGGCATAATAGTTCCTTTGGAAGAGAGAGATGGTGGCAACACACGAGCCGGAACGCGAACTGTATAGAAAGTTATTGGATTTGGTGGGAAGCACAGTAACACAGAGATGGTTAAATTTCAACCAACAGTTCAGCAGGTTGGAATGAATGTGTCATGGAGTCAGCTGGGGTCGATTGGGGAGTTCGTCGTATTTGCAGTTAATGGAACGAGTGGGCGAGGGCACGGTCGAGAGAAGGAATGGAATAGTTGCGGGTGTGCTATCGAACTGGGTATGGCAGTGCCGTGCCATCATTGGCCTGACATGCTTCAGTTTTTGGACAGCCCGTAACGGACGTCACATTTTAAGGTGAGTGGGCTGGGGTGTGCAGTTCTTTGTGCAGCGGGATTCATTTCAGGCTGGCCGAGAAACAAGGTGGAGCGAAGCCGATATGGAATCGCAGGGTTCTTGGTCCGTTTTGTTTGAAGATCACCGGCCAGGTGGAGTGGGTAACAGCCAACCAGGTCCTCCAAACCAGGCATTGCCGAAGTTCGAAGTGTGTCGTCGCTAAACTCAAACTTAATGGACGATTAGTAGAGGAGGTCAGGGGTAGTTGGGTACTAAGTAAGGCGGCAGCAGTTTCACAGGTAAGGAATTTGTCTACGGACATGCACTAATATACACGGCAGAACCGTATAGCATAAGTGAGGTCGAATAATCAGCGTCGCATATAGGCATTGGCCTAGCGGTGACAAGGAAGCCAAGGTAGGCGACATTACGTACAGTCATGGTATGACGTCCGTCGTTCACCGTTAAGTTAGGTTTGCGTGCGCAGTTGGGGCCTCGTACTCATCGGTTAGCCGGCCTGGTGTTTATTTTAGTAGCAGAGATAAGCGACAACGAGTAAAGTTATGAGTATGACGGACTAGGTTACCGCGCATAACCAGTGCTTCGTAAACGCCACACATGGACATGGGCCTGGTTCGAATACGGCCTCTGCCGCTCGACTTCCCTGTCTAGGCTTGGGCAACCTGGCAGTATTCTAGCCCTCGTGCTTCCTTCTGATTGCATGGCAGCTAGGCACCAAAAAGACGTTACAGCCGAACTTTTTTATGACAGGACGTCGGATTGGGCTATCACGCATAGTGGAGGCCTTATTTTCATCGACCCGCATAGATACTGACCTGGTGTTTACTATAGGTGGCAAAGATAGGCGACATCGCGTGCAGTTATGAGGATGAGATACCGTCGTCGGTCATTGGATTAGCTTAGGTGAGGCCTCATAAGCAACGTCACACATATACCCGGGCCTACAGTTACAATAAGCATTCGAGATGATTGAAAACACGCACAGTTCTGAGTATGAATGGCCGTCATTGGCCATTGAATTAGGTTGCCGTGTATAGGTGAGGCTCAGTAATCAGCGTCACACATCGACACGGGCCTAACAGTTACGACAACTAGTCCAGGTGAGTGACAACGGTTACTGCTATCATTATGCCCGCTTTATGACGTATTCCACCTATGGTGAGTCATATTCCTAATAGAAACGATACCAGTATTTTGGTAATTTACCTAAGTTTACCTCCTGACGCCGTATTATTTACAAGTTAGTTATACATAGCTGAGAAAGGCAATCATCGCATCTCCACTAAAAAATTCATGCTGTTTTCTGACAGTGTTGTGCCTAATGGAAGCTGAGCTCCATAAGGAAAAGTGTGTTGTGACGAAGTTTGTTGAACAAAATTACCTCGTTTGTTAAATCTGGGGAGTATAAAGCAACCAAACGTCAATGACAGAGTTTCTTTGGTGGAATTTGCATTGGATACTCTGTAGATGTTATTTCTATTCTTAAAGAACACCAAAAGATGGTAATGTGCGGATTCGTGTTTTATATCTCGTAAACCGGTAACAAAATGCAAATCGGTGATGGTCCGTGACCTTGAAATTTCGGTCACCTAAACAAAATCCATGAGCAACATATCACCCAAGTGTCAATGGATTGAACTAACTCCCGTAGAAGTCACAACTTCGAAAGCCCTATAGTTTCGGCGAAAATAATTTGGGTGTGCTTCCAGTGAGAGGCTAAAAAACGAGTTGAATGGTTAAAGCGCATAAACTAAGGAAAGGTGGACCGTCAATGCGAGCGTGAAAATAGTCTGAAACAATATAGAGATTTTATTTCAAAGGTCTCTGTTTCTCCGCGTGAAGTATGTACCATATGACGTTTATAAAATGAATAAGTGAACTTAACATCCAAAGCGTATCCGCGTCCCTTAAAATGTCCTCCATCGACCTGACTTTCCTCACACAACCTGTTTCTGACTACCCACATCACTTCTTCAATAAACGTTTGGCAGGAACTCGATATTTGTCTTTTCGGAAATATCGATTCAAACTTAACAATAGTCTTAGGTGTGTTTACATATCCTAGACTTTTCGCACTCGGAACTTCAAGTTCCTTTCATCTTAATCATATTTTTATGCTGGAAAAGCGGTAGTGTCCTAAGAAGAGACGTGTTGACGGGGAAAGTCGAAAAGGCGGACGACGTGCCCGGGGTTTGAACCATGAACCACCAGGTCCGTGTGACCAAGCTTATCTCACCAAGCTGTTGAGCCACGACATGCCATTTTAGCATACGTTTGCTAAGCAGCTAGGCCTTGTATGGAGTAGTCGTATGTTTTGGTATGGATCACTGACTCGAAGCAGCCAATCATTTGCTTGAGTTTGGCTTGTGCATGGATCGACTTTTGTGATGTCCTCGATGCAACTGGATTCCTCCCAAACCGCTTTCGCGCGACGAACGAGCTAGCATATATGGACGGCTTAATCGAAGCCAAAGCCGAAAGACTAATATCGGACGCCATACTTTTCGAATTCTCATGACAGAGCCCCAAAGGTTTTGTCTCCTCAACACTCCGATTCTCGTGAAATTTAAGGAGAAATTCCACAAAGAATCAAGGCTTATATATCAGGCAAAAATATCAGAGTAAAAGTCGACTCAGTCTATTTTTTCTTTATTGGCCTCCAGTGGACTGCCTAAAGGCTCCACCTTGAGAGCACTTTTCTTCTTGGTCTACACACGCTTTCAAGCAACAGTTCTCCTCATTTCGGAAAGTAGATGCATGAAATAACTTTCTTCCGACAGCTGTTTATACTACATATTGAACCCCGTCCAAAGCATTTTGAGATGCCTTTATATGTAACTTTTTCACGCTGGCAAGCTTACCGCACAGCGTGGAAACTGAAAGAGCGGTACTTCACACTTTTGCCTTTGCTCATCAGATAACGAAAATCCTCTGAACGGTAGAACGACCTCTACCAGGAAGCTTGTGTTCAGGCCTCGATCCTGTTTATCAGCCCGTAGACCTGCAAGTTGAGAACAGCGCCCTTGCTTGTATGGCGAACATGCATAAAATGCCTTTTGCTTGCAGCTATTCCTTTGACAACGTCTACATCGGATGATGCCCAAGGTTTACGACACTGTCCCCTTTCCGCGAAATACCCTGTAACCACAAACCTCGCCAGTCATGCTTTTATTGTGATTATAATGTTATGATCATGCCTGACGGTATGCCAGCCATCAATTGGGAATAAACGTCATTTATATTATTACTGCTACTCGACGGCTAAAGCATGCAACCCGTGAATGTGTCCTTCCAACCCATGTTGGAAAGAAGCGCATCTTCGAGTGCGGATTTGTTGATTGACTTACAAGAAATAATCGGCCACAAAATAGTTGGCGCAAAATGGTAGACCACATGTGCAGAGAACTTTTGAAAATTCAACATCCTCTTGAACTTTCTTGTACGTTATTTAAATATTAGACAATAATGAACAATCCCTACAAGGCGGTTCACAAATTTCCATCTCAGCCTTCCGTCGGATGCTTGAACAGCAATTTTGCAAATGGCCAGAGAACGCTAACGTGTTCCGTTACAAGTCGACAACGTAACATACACCCCGTAAAAAATTTCGGATGCGCGTTACTGATGTTTAGCGTGCCTGAGTCGAATTCGACAACCGGCACATTCGGTACTGTTTCGTTGCCGCTTATTCGTGTTGACATTCAACCGCCTTAAATTGTACAAACTTTCTTTTGAAGGCCAGCAAAAGACCATTAGGCTCTGTTACCACTATCCTAGTGCACTTTTGGTAATCTTCCTAAATGATCTTCGCTCCTATGATCATGATTTCATGTTCATGATTTCCTACTTGCCATAGTTTTTTTCATTCCGTTCCTGGTCGACCGTGGAAGTTTTCAGTATCTCTGCTTCCCAATAGCTCCTTCGAAAACAGACCTATTTTTAGCCCCGCCTTTTTTGTCTGATTAACTACGAGGCATTGATACTTCCGGTAAATCAACATGAATATAGACCTACCTGTGACTAACTGGATCGATGCGCGCGTTGTCAACGGTACCGTCGGTAGGATCACTTTCGAAATGTCTCACTTAGCCGAAAGGAAATTCTCTTTTTAATATAATGTTTCTGCAGGCGGTAGGGTGCAGTCTCCAGCCGCATGATGCCCTGGCGCTTCAAGCCATTCCTGAATCCTTTTCTCCCCAGGTACGTCCCACAGTATTTTAAAATCACAATTGGTGCCTCGCAGTACGCCACAATGTAACACGCCACTACTCTACTGATCCTATTCGTCTTTTAACTTGGTGAAGCTGCCAATTGACCCACCGCGACGGGTGTCAAATCATTGTCGCAAAGCATTGCCTATCACAAGCTGTCACTGAAAATTGTCCGCTGACGTCAGTAGACCATAATGTTCTGACCTCCTACGAAGGGATATGCAGCATACCCTTTGGCCATCTGGCACCGCCGGGAGGCCAAAAAATGCTCCACCACATCGTTTCTTTTCTTTGGTAAGTGAACCCTTTGCGGAAGCAAGTCATACGTTTTGGAAAGTCCTATACCGTCTGCGCCACCTTGTGCCATTCGACAAGCGGAATCGTCTAAACCCATGAGTAGTCATGGGTCGTCTGACATCCAAATTGTTCACCCTCAAGAACATTCACGCTCGGTCAACCGAAATGCTCTCGAATTATCTAGAGTTCTCCGTCACATTTCGCGTCCCCAATGATTGCTGCATCCAAAAAGGCCAGTTTGACCTTTTGCAGTATGGCATTCTTGGGGCTGTAGTCGTGTCAGCCTCCTGGAATCAAGTTCGTCGACGATGTCACTGGCACCAAATATGAACCTTCCGGCCTTACCTCTACCATCCTACCCTGAAAGCCAATCAGCCAGGTGGTTCTCGGTCCCCAATTAGTGCCAGATCAAGTGTCGTGCTCCTGGAGTCTGAGAGCTCATCACACGAGCTCTCCAAAAGGATCTCCGGTGATGCTTATTCAATCAAAGGCATTACGCTTGGTCGTGAAGTGGACTTTCGCCCCAAGAAATATGGCCTTGACTTATCTAGGGCCCAAGCAATTGCTAAGCACTATTTCTTTATGGTTGAATACTGTTGCCCGGTGTTAGTGAGTGTATGGCAGGTACATCTAATGGTCGCTACCAACTAGTCTGCTTCCCAATCTGTAAACCGAGGAGATCCACGTGTGAGCATCTTTGTTTGACTTTACGTGAAAGTATATCTTGAACTGCATCACCCATATTATAGCTGATTTGGCCCAGTCTTTGAGGACTAGTGGGAAAGCGGTTTATCAAATGCTGTTTTATTCAAAAGTGGAGTATTCATAATTTTAGTTCCATTAACTTTTGGGTTCGAAAGAGCATTTTCTTATGCGCCCGATCGTCTGGAACGTCCATACGGCTACCACAGGCATTCGCGATGTGTAACCTGCTAGATTATCTTGCGTTGGGAAGCGCCTGCGCAGTAATAATTCATTAGCAACGAAAGTTTCCTGGTTGAGCTTTCCGTTACATATCTTTATGTAATGAGAGACAGTTACACACACGGTAGACAGATAGGTACTATCTACTTTGAAATTTAGATATCTCAGGACGTGGTGTTTCAAACTGACAGACGGATCAATAGCTTGGAATTTCAGTCGCGGTGTAGTAACATGTTTTATGGAGGAAACTGATTTACTAATCAGAAGACGGCAGTATGCCATCACAGGGCTGCTTAGAAAAAATACACAAGCAACAAATCCACGGCTAAGTTCGGAGGCATAAGAGGAAAAATGAATTGCAGTTCAACAGCTCGTACGACTTCCATGCACTCTTTGTATCTCACGCTGCCAAACCTCCTACATGGCTTCCACAGTTCCATAAATGCGTCGATCTCAGCTACATTTCTTGCACATTCGTTGTCTAAATCACTGAGGTCGAAATAAAAGTGTGGTAAAGAGTCCAAGGAAAGCGTACATCGAGGCGATATAAGAAAGCATGCGACGTTTGGTCGCTGGGCCTACCAGCAAACCGATCCTCAATCGGAAGCAGTGAACTTCTTCGGACTAGCAAAAACTCAGTGTTTTATGCAAAGTCGATTCCGAAATGCTGATGTCAACTAGCTCGAAGGCATGCATGCTGGTGGGGATGCTGCTCAAGATTCCATGACTGTCACCCACCTACTTGTGCTCACAAGCTTGCTCTTTACTCCCTCGACAAGGCAGTCGGTTGCCTAAAGGTTTCTCTTTACAAATCTTCCTTCCATTGAAAACATTTCTGTTGTCATTGTTGTTGTCAATCTGAAGATTTCACTAGATTGCCGCCGGTGAATATCATACAAATGCCTACCGCTTCGTCCACTGATGAGAAGCGTACTTGAAAAAATTTCTATATCTTCGGACAAAACAGTTTTACACAATCGGAAACGAAGTAAAATACCAGTGATGTCATTCCTAAATCTGAGTTGTGAATATAAGTAGTCACTAAGAAAAATGCCATGAGGTTTTGGAGCAAAGAAGACATGTGTACGGAACTTCCTAGCCTTTCGGTGATTGGGTATGGGACAATGCGTAGTGCGCACGCCTTCGGTCAAGCCAACTAGGAATGGTTGTGGGCCTTAAATCCGTGGACTATAAAACGCGTCTTGCGGTGTTTGACCACCTTCCCCTGGAGCATCCTTGCCTCTGCTTATGTATGCCCTTTTTGAATAAGGTTTCGCCAACAGGTTTTTCGCTGTCGGTCCAGCATACACACGCCAGGAACTTGGTAAGAAGAGTTTCAAGCTCAGAGCGCACACTTTTATTAGTTATTATTATTATTGTTAGAATAACCTTGCTCCGATGGTTGTCCACGCTCCGTCTGGTACTTAGTTCAAAGCACTAGTTGACGCCTTTTTATTCGAGTCCCCGCTCAGGCTAGCTTACCGCCCGGCGCTAAGAAGCGTACCGCCCCGCATTGGCAAGCTTACCGCCGAAAGCTGTGAACTTAAAGAGCAATGCCTTTCAGGTGAACGGTAGCCGCTGAACGACAGGAACAAATCCGACCCGGAAAACTTGGGCGAAAGCCTCGATCCTGTTTATCAACACGTGAATCCGTGAGTATTCCCAAATGTCGTGAAGCATGAAAACCGAACAATCACAATGTGTCAACAAACATATCTGGAGTCAATTCCGAAGCCAAAGCACCGCAACTCTAAACTCAAATGCGCGCCAATAATTATGAAAAGAGATTAATTAAACCAAATTGCGACACAAAGAAGGTAGATTGGGGTGATTGTCGGTTTGAGCATGCATACAACAAAGTGCAAAGAGCGATTTATCTTCAGAGAGCAACAACTAAAGGGGATATAGTCACAAAACGGGGACTCCAATTTTACATAGCAGAACTATAGGAAAAGAGTCAACAAGATTAAGGCGGGAAAGTTAATCAGAATGAGAATATCAGCATTGCAGTTGGGCGGAAAATCAAAGGCTCTTTCAGTGAGAATACCGGCAAAGATATGACAGGAGTCCTCTAATCCTCACCCTTTACAATGAGGTGAAGGAAATCCACATAGGCAAATTTTGAGGGCAAAAAGGGCCGCGTAATCGGATGACCAGGAGTTTGATGGGAATATCTACGGGAGTTTGTCAGTAATGTTCACTTTTGAAATTGTCTTGGTGAAGGATGGTGTGATGTTGTATTTGAATAAATAACCACTATGCGAAATGGCCCTTCACTATTGGCGTGATAAGGCACAGCACTCGCTTTTCGTGTTGCGAGTGAGATTTGCTCGCAGTTTGATAGGGACCGGTTTGTTTCGGGCAGCTGGGGACAAAAAACGATGGTTAGAAATGAAGTGAAATACAACAGGTTTACAAGTGTCATATTTCTCCCAAAGCAACTCAACAGCAATGAGGTATAAAGGCTTTTTTAACAGAGACAATGACTTGTGATATTACTGCAGAAAGCTCTAAAAATCCATAGAAATGATGGTTCATGTGTGGACAGCTAAATACGAACAAGAGGAATTTTAGGGTAAGTATCTAGTGCTGGTGCTTTAGGCATTGAGGTGTTTCGAAGTAGACGGTATTTGGCGGTGCGAAGGTCCCATTATCCATCAGGGCGTCAAACGTACCCGCTTTTTTCCTAAAGAAAATAAACAGTCTTGAGAGTCAGTTTTGTTCTTTAGCTCTGCTCATTGCGACGTAGGATCAGGTATATCGTTTTAAGTACCTGAATCAAATCAATCGTTGTTCCGTTGATGTAGCAACAAAACCTCAGTGAGGATCGCCGGTTATTTTGGATTGCACGCGATCCATGCAGGTGCATCCTAAAAGAGCATGAGTTGTGAAGCAGGACGCCTAGCCGATAGATATATTCTCGTTTAGAAAACTCGCTTAAATCCGGACTGACGAGTGACGATTATTTCCTAACTACTTGAATTTACAAGATCATCATATTTAAAGATGTGTTTTAAAATCAAACACCAAAAATGTACTCTTGCACTGCAACTAAAACACAATTCCCGATGGGTCCGCTGGCTGAAATGAACTCAAAAATAGTGATCTTTTTAGAATTGCCCACCAACAAACAGGAACGCAACAACTTACTGGAGCCATAAGAGAAACTAGAAGGTTAGTGCTTTCTACTGTATCACGCAAAAATGGGGGTGTATCCAGTTAGCAGACGACAACTCTTCAGAACTTAATTTCGGTTTACCACGTAAAAAACACTTTTCTAACCGGAATACCACGCCTCGTTGTTCGCCAAATAAGTCGTAAATATACTTGAGAATTTGTTTAATCTGTAAGAACCGCTGCGGAAATTTTGCACTTAAGGAAATACTTGCTCATTTCGAACCTGAGTTTAAAATTACTTACTGGCACCTACATCTAAATCAGCGTTACAAAGGTGAATAAGATGCACTACGCGGAAGAAAACAGTAAAAAGATAAAAGGGGTGAAAACCTAATGTATATTGAAAACCGGCTGTAATCGTTTGAAACAGGATGAAAAAGCATGAGGTCCAGGTGAAATCGACAAAAATCAAGTCACTGAGGACAGGATCAAAGATACCATGCACTTCATTACGGTAAGCATGACACCACAGGTTTACCTTAACCAAAAACGAAAAAACATGGGAAATGGGAGTGAAACGCTTTAACCAAATAACACAATGGGAGGTTCGTTTGGACTAACACGGATGTAAAAACCCGAATAGCGATTTTGAACAGATTCTCTCTCTGTAACTCATAATTACGTTTGCGCGGAATAAACCAAACTGGATCATTTGCTCACCTACTTCGTTCGCTTGTTGTTTGTTCAGGAGATTTATTCACTTCATAGGACTGTCGATTAGTAAATCCATGTCGGTATCACAGGTCGCTTTCATTGCAATGTTTTCTCTTGTGAAAGAAACCGGTGTTGAAGTGGGTCAAAAGGTGTTTCTTCGTACATTGAGAAGACTTAAGTCTCCTTATGAGGGAGTTGCTAGGAGGGAATTTTATGCTTTCAGAGCTCCCTACTTAAAGTAGATGTTCTTTCAGACACGGTGGTTTTCTTACGGGAAACATAGCACCATGAGTACAATTTACTATATGGTTAGCCAAAGTCATATTAGAGTTTTATAGGTTCCTTGTTGAAGATCTTCTCTGTGTAGAGTTTTAGCTGCACTTTAGGTTTTCCTCGCAGATTAACTACCTCATGATTCCAACTTCAGTATAAAAGTGTTAATTCGAATGCATACGGTTTGAGTTTAATTTTGCTCTTGAATAGGTATGACATCAGTGGGTGGATTCTACTAGTCAGGGGTTTACGTTACTTTTTGTGCTTTTGTCCACACGATAGCCCACCACGTTCGACTCAATAAGAAAGACATGGAGTCAAAAATACCGGGTTAGTTATCTGAGCGTGATCGAGCGGCTCTAACAGTGGATTTTGGAGACGCTACACAGCAAAAGATGGAACGCCGGAGAACTTTACGCGAAATTTCAAATGCCATACCTAGAAACCATTGGAATTGGAGCCCTGAGAACACAGCGTCTTGTCCCAGCTTTGAACAACCATAGAGTGTGTAGATTCAGCGGAAAGCCATGACTGCAGTCAAGTCCTTTTCAAAGGACGTGTTACGAGTATACAACCAGGCAAAATATATTTGCAGCCTTGGTCCAACCGCATGTTGGCCCAAAAATTGTGTTTAGTTAAATATAATCATAGAAGTTCATCTGTTATTAAATGATTCTCCTCGAAAGTTCTGTTTAACCTTCATCGGCCTCTTCAGATAAGTACTCTGATACCAAGAGAGCCGAAACCGGTCCAAGGCCATCAAAGCGTTTTAGCAGCCTTGTAAGTTGTGTTTCTTCGAGAGTATTTTAGCATTCATAACCAACGGAAAAGTGTGTTTCCCAGAATTAATTACCTTTATACAGTAGGTGAATTAAACTACCGTGTCAAATCTCATATGCCGCAATTATGTGGGGCAAAACAATCTGAATAGAAAACAGGTGAATGTGTGGATTAGCTCACTGTTGGTCAACAGAAACTCTCATCTCAGTTGAGAGACGCCCGATGACCCATTCCCATACACTATGGGTTAACCCTAGAGGTGTTAAGCTAAACTCAACTGCGGCACTAACAGCTAAATGGAATTGTCAGGAAAGTTACGCAAGCTAACGCTAACTGCTTAGCACTGCTTAGAGCATTGATTGATTGATTGATTGGTTGGTTGGTTGGTTGATTGATTGATTGATTGGTTGATTGATTGATTGATTGACTGACTGACTGGCTGACTGACTGATTGATTGATTGAGTGATTGGCCACAAAAATATGACGGTGCGTAAGGAACGACTACATACTCAGCATACCTTGGACACAAAATGCGCTAAAGTACATCAACAAAAATCCGGAGCAGCGTGTATCCGGACGAAAATGTGGACACATGACCGCTGATGACTGCTTCACTTGGTCAAGTAGCAGTCCAAAACACCACAGGTAAAAGACCTGTTCTCCCCTGTACCCACATGATAGCCCTTTCCTTGAGTATCCTTAGATGCTTCACTTCTACCGAACAGTGAATCGTGCATAATTTTTTTGACTGAGCCGAACCACCTAAACGGTACCAAAATCCCAGCTGGGTTGCTGAGTTGCTGGATCATCGCGGTTGAACTGAAAGCAACTCGGTCCAACTATCACTATCGTTTATTTCACTCCCTCTTGTGTTGACCAAATACACCAGGAAAACTCTATTTAAAATGTTCTGCAGAATTCCCCTCACCATGGAATAGCGTACTCTTTCAGATAGTTGTTCAGTTATCTAACTCACCACTCAGTATCAAAAGTGTGCATCGGACGCAACCAAGGGGAGATAAATATGGCGTTTGAATAGTATGACTATCCAAAGGCACATTCAGTAAATCAAGCACTGCTTTTGCTCCCAACTTTGCAACCAACTTGTGCTCCATTTTACCAGTAAATCCGCGGGACCAGGAAAAAATCGGGCAAACGTTTGTGTTGAATGAAAACAGCTCAAATTTCTGACATTTTTGAAAGGTTTAAAAGTGGAAGAAATCGGGTGGGAAAGACAAAATGAGATTATAACGCTGTAGTCATTTATGATTTGATCCGGTTGATCAGAATTAGGGCAATCCTGTTTCTTTTTACAAAAGACTTTGGCAACCGCAGCTGATAAAGGCCATCATATAAAAAGAACGTTTGTTTTTCGTCAAGCTTGTCTACAATGCCAAAAAGAATTTGGTAATCATTCAACTTTTTACACATGTAAAGACTCAGCGTAGGTCTTCTAATGTCCGTGCCAACATTATGACTATGTATGGACACTGGAATTTTCAGAGTAGCGTTGAAACCTCAAAACACCGGGGATCGGTTCGTTTCTAATGAAAGAAAAGGACTGGTGAGTTCATAAAAATTATAACTATCTGATTAATTTTTAGGTTTTCGCAAGATTTCAGATGAGACGTGTATTTGAATGGGCAGGCTGACGATTGGTTGGTGTTTTGTTCGCTGAGCTGAGCTGAGCTGAGCTGAGCTGAGCTGAGCTGAGCTGAGCTGAGCTGAGCTGAGCTGAGCTGAGCTGAGCTGAGCTGAGCTGAGCTGAGCTGAGCTGAGCTGAGCTGAGCTGAGCTGAGCTGAGCTGAGCTGAGCTGAGCTGAGCTGAGCTGAGCTGAGCTGAGCTGAGCTGAGCTGAGCTGAGCTGAGCTGAGCTGAGCTGAGCTGAGCTGAGCTGAGCTGAGCTGAGCTGAGCTGAGCTGAGCTGAGCTGAGCTGAGCTGAGCTGAGCTGAGCTGAGCTGAGCTGAGCTGAGCTGAGCTGAGCTGAGCTGAGCTGAGCTGAGCTGAGCTGAGCTGAGCTGAGCTGAGCTGAGCTGAGCTGTCGGTTTTTCACTGTAAGTTCCGTGTGGATCGGACATCTGCTTGTTTCAGTGGTGGTTCATTCCAGAAATGCATCGTCATTTAGGTGATCGTTTTGATGAAGGAAACTTGCCCTTGGTAGTCTTAACGGTGAAATATGATCTGTCACAATCTTGAAATTGCACAAGTTAACGTTCTCAGTTTTGTACAACCAGGGTTGTATTGTTTTTTGTGCACCATTTATGGAAATTCGCTTATAGTACTTACGGTCAATACTTACTAGTCGAAGAAGGCAGGTGAACTTAGTCCAAAAACCGTTGCACAAGACTTCTTCATATTTTCGCGATCTATCCAAAAGACATGGTTTTCGACCAAATTTGACTGAGTACTAAACCTAAGGTGGAACATCTGTCAGTCAGGACTACAGAATACCAAAAGCTTGCAACGACTGCCAGGTGTAACATTGTCATTGATTTGTTGTTAGTTTCAAAAAAAACCTTTGAACTATTTTCTGAGTTAGGTGTTACAGCAAGAGTAGCATTCGATCGATAATTAGGAGAGAGATGTCTTCAGTAAATTGCGGTGCTACAAAAAAGAAAATTTCTAGTGATCGGCTTAATTGACCGAGGGCTGCTGAGATCTAACCTTTTATACAGTCATTTGGGCAACCTGGTGTACATATGTTGTATTTACATAGGCTTTAAATTGGCAAAAAATTTTAAAGGGATGAACATACATGATACTGTGTGATAACACGTTGTAGTATCTGCCTACCTAAATGTTAAGAGGGGCAGGTGGTTCTTCGCTCCATGCATCGAATAAATATCAGCTGATTGGCTGATTAGTATCGCTCACTCAATGGCCGTTATTGCGTTTCCCATGTTCTCTGTTATCATTAGGAATATTACGAATTCACGCCAGGTTCTTTGCACCCTCTTCAACTAATGGAGACCAGATGAACAAAGCAGACTACACTCTCAAAAAGATCACCAACTATGCAGGAGAACAAATTGATTATGTGTAAGTTTACAAACCACCGCGGACAGCGACCGCCATCCATCTTGCCAGGATAGGCTTGCCAGCACGAATGTGCCAGTTGCCACAGTCAGTTACACTCTCCCATTCCAAACCAGGTTGAGGACGCACCATTCATCTTAACATTTCTATGTCCCAGCACTGATACCAAGATCGTTTTGGCAGCTTGTCAGTACTCATGCCTGATGGCTTTCGCCTTCCAAGTCGCACTGGTGGACAGGAGATGAGGTCACCTCGGTCGATAACCTTTATTGTATATTCCAAGTCTAAACTGGTTTCATCAATGACGTTCCTCTTTCGATGGTATCCGTTTGCAACTTGATGCGCAGAAACTGCAGAACTAGCATATTTTCACCCGAGTGTAGCCAAAGTTCCTCCGTGATACTAGAAGCCCTTCGATTATTGAAAACACTATAGGGAGAAGTGGAGACTGTAAGTACTGCGAGTTAAGAGGGTGCATCCTTTTCAGTAGTAGCAACTCAGTTAGTATAAACGAGCAGCTTGCACTGTGAGAACTGATGCCTACTAAAAGACGTGAGCAGCAATTCACTTATATGTATGGTTTACAATGAGGCCAACCTTTTGTCTTTCGTTCAGAACATTTAGACCTATTTATTGGAAACACATTTCGAAAAAGAACAACAAGAAAACAAAGCTGTGATCTACCATTTTTGGAGTGAAACCTATATTCGACGAACTTTTCTATAGGCTAAACATCTCAGTTCGTTTTGTTTTAAATCTCGATCAGAAAACAATACACCATTTGGGTGAAAACAGCTCGGCTGGAAATCGTTATGATCGCAATTAGGCTGCATGAAACTGGATATATTCCTGTTGAAAACCCTTCGGCAGCCCACGACCGGTTTCGCCCTTCTTGGAGCTCATCAGGTAGGCGCAATCCCCGAGTTTCCGTCAAACTTATGTTCTACTTGAACCCAAATTAGACTGATTGCAACAAATACACTCATTTGCAAATCAATTTGGTTTTCACGGGAGACCCAAGGAAACTATTCGCAATCAGTCCAATTTGGATTCAAGAGAACATAAGGTTAACGGAAACTCGGGGACTGCGTCTACGTGATGAGCCCCAAGAAGGGCGAAACTAACCTTATGTTCTCTTGAATCCAAATTGGACTGATTGCGAATAGTTTCCTTGGGTCTCCCGTGAAAACCAAATTGATTTGCAAATGAGTGTATTTATGGATATATTCCTCATTGATCCCAAGATTGGTGAACAGATTTTTGAGTGGCACTGATTTGTATTTCTATTGGTCACTCAGTTCGACTTTTTTTTCGTAATCCGAAAGTCACTCAACCCAAGCCAAGCACATTTTGAAAATGTCCGTATACATTATGTTTAGCTCAAAAACTGTTCTACTAGATAAGCATCTAGTTTTTGGATCGAGGCTCCAGTCAATGTGAGCCCTACTCGTGTAACTGCGTCTTCTGGAGCTAAAACTGTGCTTCTTGGTACTGAGACGCCCGTGGAAACGGGAATTCACACCGACTGTTGGGTTTAAAATCATCAAAGTTCTCAAAATTTCGGAAAATTTTGCTCATACTGATGATCGCTGAGGCCAACAAACCTTGAAAGTTACCCTGCCGTCACGATTAACGTTGTCGGGACAACTCAACAAGTCTACACCACCAGCGCACATTTATTCCAGCGCAATAACCTTTCCACCGAGGACGTTTCGCACTAAACCTGGTCTGCGTCCATTACAGTCATGCAGCGTCCAGCCACCGTGAGGTAAACTAAAGCTGTAAGGCATTGTAAACCTCTTTGTTTCGTTTGGAAATCATCAGTGGTGAGCATCGCACGAAAATCCAGTAAGGATTTTCCGACCAGTGACGTTCTAGCTAGCAATTTAAACATAACCTTCCGAAAACAGTCGGCTGATCAGCACTGCGATCGCCTCACATTCAGAAAGAATTCATACTTTTCTAAATTTCCACTAGGATTTCGCAAATCTCCTCACACTAATAACAGAGTGCAACCTGATTGGAAACATCACCACTGGAAAAGCGTAAACCAAACCAACGGATCAGCTTACAACCACATCGTATGTCCCAATAAAATTCCACAAGAGCGGATGTTTAGACCAAGATCTTCGTGTTTTCCGGAACACAAGACATCCTCATAACTTGCCTTTCCGAAATCATTCGTTTGCTGTTCTGTGCACATGAGCACGCTGGAGCTTTCCTAAAGAATAGTTCACACCTGTCGGGGACGATTGGGTTATGGACCCATACTATCCTGATTCTTTGGTATCAAGAGGTATTTATCCTCCATGACACCGATGTCTCCAACCACTTTACAACAGTCCAGAAGAACTTGATAAGGTGTCTTGAACTAAACAGGTGTCCGTTGAGACCTTTTTTAAAGTCCATTCACATTTACGTGTACTGCATCACAGTCACTTGAACAGAGAATTCCGCGAAAAAACAAACGAGTTTGTTATTTGTGACTGAGTTGGTGTCCTTGGAGCGCACTACACCTGTCTTGCTAGCGATTTCATTATCCTGGTGTCCAAGACACTCGTTAGTGTGGGTCATCATTTTTTGTAGATATACACCTGTTGTATGAACCCGAAAATTTCGTGTTGCTTTGTAAAACCACAAAATAGTTTATACGCATTTTCCAATTTCTGAGTCAAATGTTCAACACCTAGTGGCCATATGGGGCAGTAAATCTACTCACGTCTATCAAGCACCAAGCCATGGTTACGTTTTCTCCCAAATTTAGGCAGAATGCACTCTTTTCCTGTCCAATTTAAAGCACACCTTTAAACTTTTATAGTGTTTCCCTTGAGGATGTGCCTCATCTCTAAGGAACCTCGAGAGTATTTATTCAGTTTGAACAGGTACATGCTCTTGTGTGTGTCGCATACTGAAAGAAGGATTGCCTTTCGTGTTTCATCACTTACATGGCTGCTGAAAACTCTCCTTGGGGTTTTTCACGTAGTCGTAGTCCCCGAGCTTCGGTCAACTTCAGGTTCTGCTGAGAGTCAAGTTGAATGCAATGTGCCCAATCGTCTCAGTTGCCTACAGATTTGGTCTTGAAGAGAGATTCAACTGAATCGAACCGGATAAATCCGTTATAAAATGAGAATTTGACGCCAATGGGAGTAGTTTCAGGACTGTGCTTCTTGTTTCTCCACAGCCTGTTTACGTACGGCATCAAATTCAAGGTAAAGTTAGTCTCGAGCAATGTAATAACACATCCTGTGTTCCAAGCTAGTCAAAAACCTCGTGCAACGGTATCTGAAAGGTTTGACTGAAAGGTTAACTTCAGGCTTGAGACAGGACAGCGTTGGCCTTTTTACTGCGGGAGGTTAAACTCTGGGTAAAATTCAAGTGCATTCCTTTACAGACGAGATTCGACTCTCCAATTCCTATTACGTCTGTTCAAACAGGCGTTTTGAAGACCTGAGGTTTTGTTCGCTTTTGAATTCATGTTGTCTAGTTTAAAATCCGGAGCGAAAACCAGGGCTATAGAAATGTCCTACACATCTTATTTAAAGCTAGTGTCTTATGCCACTCTGTAGGTACCATCCACAAGAATTGTAGCAAAACAGGCATATGCAAGAGCATCTAGTTGAATGCGCTTTGTTTGCAATTTTCCATTTCGGATTCACTTTATTTTTCGCAAATATCATTAAAGTGGATTTGGTTGAAAAGGTAGGATAGGTTTCTCAGTGCGACTGCTTTCCCTTCCGGAAATTTTTGTGTTCCTACTTTGAACTCTTGCAGAAAGGTTACCTTCGGAATCGTCAACGTACTTCTGGTTATCCGTAAGCTAGTTTGACAGACTTTTGAATTCTCAGTTGCCATTTTGATACGTCTCGTGAATGATATTTCGATAAGGCTTGCTCAGCGGACAGTACAATGTTGCCGAACAGTATAGTATTTTTTAACAAACTACAATCTTTGGACACCCTTCGTGACGAGGCATTTGTAAGTCACTCACTGACAAGGAAATTGTATCTTCGAACATCGATTCCACATTGCACACTCACTATCCTTAAGCTGGAAATATTTTAACTCTGTGTTATAAATGCTGGCTAACCTGAAAAATGTAATCTTAAGTGCACTTAGTTGGTTCCACAAACATGCGCCATTGTATTGGTCCAGAAATGACCTTGAGAAACCATATAATACTGAGTTTCTCAATGAGGAAGTCAAACCTGATAGGTTTGTCTAACACCACGTCATGATATCTGCGATTTTTTTGCTTATCGCACTCATCAATGGTAAGAAACTGTTTGGCTTTAATATTGCAAAAAGGATAACATACGCTGCAACTCCAGTGCAATTAACCTCAATGTTTTTTGCAGCATCCATGTCACTCGACGCACAAGAAACCCAGGAACTAGGCCAGTGTATCCGTAAGTTTACATGGCTACTATAATCCACTGAGGAACTTTTTTTTATCTCAGCACGATGTCCTCTGTATCACGTCTTATCATTTATAAATTCCTGTTTATCAGTTATATTCACATAGAATTTAAACAAGTTACTCCTAGTTTTCAACTCTTCCATCAGGTACTTAGCGAATCTCCAAAATCTTTAAAGTAAATCAACAAGACCTTTATACCTTCACAAAAGACTGTCTTTGAATGCAACGGGACAAAGACTAAAAAATTCCCGCCTTGAAATTTAACACTTTTGAAATTTTCCATGTTTTTTAATCATTTTGCAGAAACCTGCATTAGTCAAGACGCTCAAGGAGGTACGTCTGTTAAACTTGTAACCTATAAATTTGGTCCTTCAACTTTACGCTTATTAAGTTACATGGATCGGTACAAACACTTGTATCAACAGGACGAAGTGCTCATAGGACTGCACTATCCTAGGGATAATGAATAATCGTCTTGTTCTGGTTCGTGTATGTAAAATTAACCTTTAGAATGCGGTTAAATAAATCCTGTGTATCTTCCAGCATACATCTGCCTCATTCCCGTTTGAACAGTCCCTCTTTTCTCATGTTGCAATCATTCTGATCACCGCACACCTAAAAGGAATAACAGTGCGCTCGAGGTGAGCGTTGGTTGTACTCAGATTTGAAGGCTGGACATCTGAACTACGGGTCGAGCGTGTTGCTACCAGAGCAAGCCGCACTCATCTGTTTTTTATCACTTCTGACCAGCCGAACATTTTTGCACTTGCTTGTTTACACAACTGGTTTGTCTAATTCAAGTGAATCCAGTGAATTGTTTGTAACACGCTCGCTTTGCGTGTAAGATGCATGGAGTTCCATTGCTGCTTTGGCCAAGAATAGTAACTGTGGATGAGCTTCAATAAGAGCGGAAATCTCGCCCAGTGGATCCCTTTCTTGGGATCGGTCAATCTCAATAGCTATGCCATGACAGAGAGAGTGCAGTATAACGGAGAGTTCAGTGCCAGTTCTAGCATTCCTGCGATTACCAATAGCATATCGCCAACAATTTAAGCGTTTTCCAGGATTTATCAGGCAGAGTTTTCGTTTCAACATCTGTTTTGTTAATGTGAATCGAGAGCGAGATTACTGCGCACCGGCTCCGTTTGCTGCACGCTTTCACCGTGTGCTTTCCAATAGTTGGCGATTGGGAAAGCAACTATTCCTTGTGTGTATCAGTGTTTTTAAAAATTTCGCAAACGGCTAAGAATTTAAGATTTCAGGTTTCTCATAACGAACGCGACGGTGAACAGCAGCAGTTTTGCATAATTTTCCAGGTTTATTTTGCTCTGTCTCGCCAGACGCATACGACGGATTACTATAGCAAAACAGTTTGACAAAGAAAGGAAAAATTACCAGGCTGAAGACTTGCCTCGCAGTTTGTAACGGTCTTACCAACGACCTTCGTTTACGGATAGTAATAGCAACAGCAACCTTCAAAACTTTACGGTTACCGTAGGGCATCAAATGCAGTCACTGAATCAATGGAATGCATGTTCCAATCAAGTGATGAAAAACTGATGATGTCTACAATGCACGTGTGATTCTGCCCAACTTTGAACTTGTGCCGGTGCACACGATTTGTCCAACTGCCTTTGCAACTTCAAGTGGGCATCACCCTGCATTTTGTCATAGTTGTTCATATCTATCCGTTTTTTTATACAAAAATCATTTACTATTGTAACCTACCTTGCGCACCTGATGACAAACAGCAAAACAAACCCGAAGTATCCCGTAAAATAGCGCCGTTGCAGTTTATCGTTAAGTGGTTGAAATTTGAAGAGTTTGAGAGCGGCGATTACTCAGTTCACCCTCCACAAACAGATGAGACCGTGTGTGAGAATATTGCTTTTGTAGTTGTCATTAGTACGCCTTATAACTTGAAGAGACTAAACACGCCGCAATTAATGAACATTACCAAACTGAGTAGTGTGTGTCGCAGTCGCAAGGAATGAAACCCACGAATTCGATGCGCCAGGTAGTGTGCCAGAGGAATACAACCAATCTCATTTTCGTGTTCTGTCCATATTCTAAACGTAAGACCTCTATTCCATGGTGGCATATTTTTGCACATTCCACGGAAACTATCGACTAGCAAATTATTACTTTATGGAAGTCATGAGTGGACGCGGACTTCATCAGGAGAGAGAAGTTAACGGCATCCCTTTCATTTAAAGCAGCTCAACTGCTGAAAACGCTGGTAATAAGTTCAGTTGTAGACTATTGACAGCGCATCCTTAGCTCGACCTGATTGGTAATTTCCGCATAACCAACATTATGGTCGTTCTTAATAATTTAATTGACTTTCTGTTGGAATTCGTTGGCGTCAAAATTCAAATCTGGAGATATATTTGACATTGTACCTTGTATTCACACACATATGCAATTTACCATTTTCGGAATATAATCGTTGTATGAATGGACGTTATTCAGAAACACCACAAACATCTTATCTGTGGTGTGCTTAAAAAGTGACTTGACATGATGAGATCTTTCCTCATTGTATACGTCCTCCCAAGTTCAGCTTTTTGAAGTCACTCATTAGAGTCACGTGACTAGTCTATATCTGTTTGCTCAATGATGCCCGTTATGGGCGAATTTGTAGCTTGTATTTTAAATACCCAAGCCTCATTTGCATAAAATGTAGCAAAAGTGTCTGCAGAATGTGCGTCCAGTTTCTTCCATTGGTAGATTAATACCCAGAGAGTTATGTCCTTGAGTATTTGCAGTTTCAGTCACAGCCATGGGCTTAAGACTGTTTCGTTTTGAAATTAGAATGCTCTGGTTTGGCGATCTTGTAGCTTTACGCAAGTCAAGCTTATAAACTTTTATTTCTTAATTCGTTTGTTGGCATAGCTCTTTCTGGGATTTACTGCACTAGTAAGTTCTCCTACTTCAGGTTTTCCAACTCTGTTGTGTTTGATGATGCAGTTATTTTTTCGCAGTTGCAGACCGCACTGGTCAAACACACCATTTTCAGTTATCTTTTATTGGTCAATAATGGTAACATTTTGCTCCCCACCCAATACTTGCATTACAAAACGTCAATATCGAAGATCAAACGGAACTCTCTTATCAGAGTGCCTCCTAACTTCCACAGTCGGAGTGTGGTTGCGCGGGTCCACCCCAAAAATGAATCCAGTATTTCATGTTTGCATTCGTCATGTTGGCCGAATCGGCAAGGCAAACTGGTACCGACTGTCACCATAACGTAGGTCTTCGCTAGCTGGTTCCGTACTATCCACTCCCATCATCTCATTCGGGTTGTCCTCATCCACCGGATGCATTGAAGTTCAATTCCGATAAGTCCGTTAATTTACAAGCTAACACGTCGGTTGCAACTCATCGATGTTAACGCCGACAGTACGCGGTGGACTTCAACTTATTTACGTCAACTTATTCCGCTTCCTCAAACAGCCTTCTGAACACCTAAGTAACGACGTACTCATGTAGGACAACTCTCGCTGACTAGGACAGAGTTTGTACATTACGTTGTACATCGCCTGCGGTTCGTTCCACACTAACGACAGGCATCCGGGTTTACAGGTCTTTCACCCCCCTTCTGTTGTCCAAGCGGCTAGCTTCTCATAGTGTCGTTTATTGTATTCAACGACGAGTTACTCGGTTAGATATTCTGCCATTATTGTGACCCTAAACTGCATGCATATCGGGGTCACGTGTTGTGTCTTATTGATAGGAGAGTGTCGGCGATTCCTACGGGAGCATTCGGAGAACATATAATCACTGCTCTACTGTTTTCCCTGGAAGCAATTACACCCGAATGATTTCTACTTAGCTAATTAGCCGTACACTTGTCTACGCCTCCAAAGTTTCGCAAAGTGCGTACCGTTTTGCGGTCATTTTAAACAAGGAATTGTCCTCAAATCAGTCCAGTCTGAAGGCGTACAGAGAAAAAAACTTATGTTTCCTGGAGCGTGTTGGCATGATAGTTAGTTTGAATCAAGCATGCAAGCATTCCCCAACTCAGCAATAAATACGAAAACAAGAGCTCAACTGTGCAGGTCGATCACACCGATCAATCATGGTCTTTGGAGTTCAGTGTCTACTGATAACCTCAAGTAAGTTCTGTCCCGGAGCAAAATTACTTTCATGGGTTGGTGGTTGAGGGATTTTGTAAAACACACATGACTCTCATTTGAACAAGTGTCTTCCTGTCCTCGCGCAGTCATCCTGATGAGTTCACACCAAGCACTGGACTCGAGTTCCGCTCTTATTAGAGCTCATCAACAGGGCATATTCAATGGTCATGCCGGAGTTTGACCTCGGCGCATCTGACATGCGAGGCGATCGTGTTACCGCCGCGCTTTTTAAAAGCTGCCTCAACAGTCGGATCTGAATATTCCAGCCTGCAGAAACATGTCTGGAAATGGATAAGAATATCGAACGCAACTCTTATTTATTTACTCAATCTGAGGCTCTTTTAGTCCCAAATCAATGTTTAATATCTGTACCAGTGTAACGGTGGATACTACTGATGAGGCATGTGAGTAGTACGTCTTCCCGTAAATCCGCTTTGCGTCTCTTGAAAAGTGATATCTTTTAAGAAATTGGCGGAGTCTCTTTGCAGCATTTGCCTGCATTTGAGTAACAGTCAATGAATATCCAGTAAAGTTCAGGAAGACGCGTTCAAGGAGAAGGTGGATATTCATTTTTCAAACGAGATGCATATGAGAGTTTTGCCCCCCTGTTCAATAGTCTGTAACTGTTAAGTTGGTGTTCTCAAACAGACAACTCCGCAGCGAAGGCCTTCTTCCTTTCACCAGTACTTACATCAATGTGTTAAGCACGTGGGCGGTCTACTGGAATCGTATGGCTCCTATGGATTACGTTCTTTAAATTTTCGTTCTCTTTACTTCAATGTTTAAATTTCGAGAATTTCGTTAACTGACGTCCTCTGAGCCATGACCTCACCAAAGAAGATCTTTCAAAACCTTCTGCAAAGAAGGTTGATGCTTCAACAAGCTAAGAATACAGGTGTAAACATGCATGACGCAGAAATCAAACAATAGAATGCTGCCGCGCAAGCGAAACACGAATCTGCACAGAAACTGTTGATTCGAAATGTCCGATTACTCTGAAACTGAACCCAAAACACTTTCGTCCTCGGGGCCAGGTGTCATTCGATGTCCTTTAACAGTTTCCACCGTGTTCGTTACCTATAAATGTTGAATTTTAGGCGATGTCTGTAGGTGGAATATATTTGGAATGGCAACGCCTCACAGCCTACCTCTTCTGATTCGGATGTACCGACGCCAAACTTAAGTATCCGGACGGGATATTTCACTCGAATGGTTATTTACTAGAATCTGCGAAGGAATACAACATTCTTTTGCTTAAAAGCGGTGTCCATCTGTTCATTCCCAAACCGCCACTCTTATGGTAATTCCTGTTATTAAATCGGTTGGAAGTGACGTCCCTTATGTGGGAATCTCATGTCGCTGTAGCTTAGCTTTTCACTTACTGTCGTTTCAAGTGATCGCACCGGATCTTTAGAAGACCGACGTACTTCAAACCTGGTAGAATCGTCTCCATTTGCTCTTGACCCAAATAGAAGTTCCACGTCATTCATTGGTTGTATTGCCCAATCAACATTTCATGAGAGGCGGTCTGCCCATAAAGATTACTTTTGGTTGCAAGTTTGCTTGGCCAGGATGCAGCTAACTGCATCCTGCTAACGTTAAAATATCATCCTCTAAGTTTGGATCTGCTGCGAGAATTTGCAACCTGGCAATCGCACTGGCCTCAACCCCCTCCCCTCAGCTCATCATACTTATGTTTCCCTGTCACGTAAATGGTGGAACTCATGCATTTCAGAGCACGTCCCTCTTAAGAAAAAAACTACCCTCTTCAGGGGTATATAATAGTAGTATTTCTCTTCAGGCTTGCACGCAGTCTCCCGAAAAGCAACCACCTTCAGTTAAAGCATATTGATACCCATACCTGTGCTGGTCAGTACTGGGACACAGATGTACACAAAATTATAAAAGCTAGTGATCTAAGGAGACGAATAATAAAGGCGATATTATTGATGATAATAATAGTAATATCTAGCCTGATCTTAACTTGCGAATCATCAGCCTGGCTAGCCTTAACTCCTAGTTCTGACAATATGTAATGACCCCTCATTATCCCTGAAAGAAATCCCCACCAGTTTGAACTAAAGAGCTTCAAGCAACTTTACTAGGAAACAGCAGCTCATCAAATCCACAATCCACAATCCACCGTCAGCTCCAAACTCTACTAGGAAATGACCTTTTTGGAATATTAGCGAAATACACTCATTTGCAAACCAATTTGATTTTGCGGGATACTCACCTGAAACCCAGCTGAATCTCTCGTTTATAATGTTTTCAAGCAACTGAATCTGCTGCATCAGGCCGCCTCATGTTTCAGTTAGTTCGATAGTCGAGATATTGCGGTACGTGTATAGACGTAATACATTACTCATAAGGTTGCAGAAAATTCTGGAATATTTCTCGGAATATTGGGAATAATATAAAAAACAAACAACATGGTTTGGGAGGTGGTGATATGAAAATTAACATACACATATGCTCAGAAACCCTAGTTGAAAAGTCTTTGAAAACGCTTAGTGCGTTACGGATGTCTCGAATTGCATTTTTGACAACAACCTTTTGCGAAATACATGTGAACACAACCAACTGAGGTTATGGTTGTAGCCTGATGCGCGCACCCCTATTTGTCAGACTCATTATCTGTGATTCACCCTCAACTCCAGGGACCTCCATACGTGGGACACTGTGCACAAATACACAACACAGTAAATGCAACTGTGATTGCCATATAACATCACCCCAGATTGCTGCCTGCCTGTCCTATGATGTTCGAAAACAGTTGTTGTTCACTGAGTAGGACGTCTGGATATTTGAAATCCCCCAGCTGATAAACTCACGGCGTGACAATGTGCGTTTATTCTGGGGAAGTCACTTTTTGTGACTATTTTATACTGTTGCCAAAATGAATGAGTTACTGCAACGCCGACAGATGATCGTACAGGCATTTCACATATTAATTCAACTGACTTCTCCATACATGTCATCGATTAGTGAAACGAATATTCTGGAAAGTTCTTCCGAGTAATACCTTTCTATTCCCAAACTGCGTCCTTCTAAATTAGATCAGTGTAACCTTAAAATGAGAAAACGGTGCATTGGTAAGCATAAACTTTGAAAATTTTCATTTTGAATATGTATTCAGACAAGGTGTTTACTGCACCCAAAACCGTAAGACTGAAATCGTGCGTGAGACGGGAAATGCTTGGTTTTTTTGCCTTTCAGTGAAGCAAAGTTACAGTTCTTGCCAAGGATCGGTAAAAACAAACAAGAGTTTTTCAGCTGTAACAACCTTTCAGTGCCTAGCTGCCTAACAGTTCGAAGGAGGCGCCACAGTTATTAAAATGCTGTCAGGCTGCCCAAGCCTACACAGAGGTAGTCAAAATCCTATGGTTAGGTTTGGAACACGAAACTTTCGTTCAGTAGGTTCGTGCCCAGGCTACTGAGCTATTTCGAGTTCCAAGGTTTCGGTAGAAAACGTTCAATCTCTCTCTCTCTCTCTATATATATATATATATGATAGGTTGTTCCACTGAGAACATGCGTTGTAGTTTTTGTTCGCTTCATACACGGTTTCATCGTTAACGTAACTTTTTCTGCTTGTAGCGGAGTGCGAGGACAGCTCTTGCGTGGGTACGTCAGTCGACAGAACTCAACGGAGACGTTACTTCTCAAACTCACCTGTTATTTCTGTCGTACTAATATTCCTGTGTGATTCTGACGCCTTTTAAGTTGCCCAATTCTTGCTGCCCAAGGCTAGTGCATCCGAGCGTGTATATCTATTCCTCCAACGTTACAAAATAATCGACGTCAGATATCAAAACATCTGACGGAATGAAAACACCGCTGTTACACTGGAGTGTATTTTCCAATAAGATTCCACGCTTTGTGTAATCGGATAACGCAGAACAACGCACTGTTTCAGCGGGATGTTTTGTTCAATTACATCAGGAAGAAGTGATGGGCTGAAATTCTTGGTTTTTTCTCCTTAAGAAAACTGCAAAAACAAGTTTGGTAAGCGTGGTTTTACTTTTTTTCAAATAAAAGTTTTTAGTTATCACAACGGAAATCTGTGCATATTTGGTGACATGATTTCAAAGTGAATGGTAAAAATTGATGGTCTAAAAATACATGAGCGATTAAAAAACGCATGCGAGTTTGTTACTGAAGTAGCTCAGGGAGAACTTGAGATCCAACCGGATGCTAACGACATAAATTGTTTGGTTCATCCCTCTTCTTAAAGTAAGGTAGTCATTCGCTATAGTAAAACAAATCATGATCAATTTCCTTCGAACTCCGGTCACTGTACTGAAGTTCCAGTACGTTTAATTGTTTCGCAATAAGCGCGAAATAATCGCTGCATTTACAAGGAGAAAGATGTGTTCTAATCATCCGAGTAAAAAATATGACAATTTCATAAGTGGTTATATAAGCCTTGTGACACAAATTTGAACTAACCGACTGGTGCGCCAATACATCGTTTATTGGAACATCATGCGGCTGCCATTAGATGCGTAATACATAAACTCCTAAAGCGCGCAATCCAGAAAACTATGATCAACCTATCGCTTTACAAGTTATCATTCATCATACATATCGGAATATAATTTCTATGATCTCATGCGAGTCAACCGACAGTTATTCAGGAATCACGTGTACACTGGTGGATTCCGTACCAGCCACCATGGACTTGACGCAGTAGCTTGGACACTGAGTCAATAACAACCGATAAAGTAATGGACATAAATCGCGAAAATCTTCAAAAAATTGATAGTCCATGGCACAAATCCGGTAGGACAAGAAGAAAAAGCTAACCCCACCAACTCTGTGCTGAGTGGCACTCAACCGTCTACTTATTTTTACGCCTGAATCGTTGAAATCACACAAATGTTGAATCGCGGTTAATGCTTTGTACTATCCGTGAAATCTACCAGTAAACAAATCGCATGTCACTTTCAGGGCAGTCGAAAAGGTAAGTGTTGTCAACTGACAAAGTAAATCACCATATGGTTCCGAAAAGCATACACATCTGAAAGCCTTTTATTGGTATTCTGAAGAGGAACATAACTGTGCACGATGAGACTACTCCTGGTTCATCCGTTTCATAGCAACTAATAATTTTTTTCTCTTTTGGTTGCGACTGAGATTTACTGTGGGTCCATAAAAATTCTACCAAGTTTTCGTTCGACCCTCCTGTTGTTCGCCGACCGACAAACCACTGAGTGAACTGAAGTACAAACCTTCTCTGTATCACACTTTGTTTACGCGGTTTCCTTCACGAAACTAAATGTGACAGTGTTACGAGAAAGGTTGTGCGCGATGACACCATTTTTACAGTCTTACCCGCCCCAACCGTGTAAGATACAAACAGATGTCAGTGGGAATTTGAAGTTTCAAAGTGCGGCTATTTGGACAAATATTTTATGAGTTTCATCGTAAAGACTAGTGCACAAGCAGAATCGCATTTGATTCTGTTTAAAACAAAGGTAATTGATGAACGTAAGTTAGACGACCTATCGTGATCGATTCGTAAGGCGAGTGGGTGTCAGTCAGTTGATTAGAGCGGAATAAGTGTTTGGCAACTGGGTGGCACTTGAGCGTGGTCAATCGTATTACCATGCTCGGGTCTATCTGTCCCATACGATATGTTTGGAGACAATCATCCGCTAGTGCGCCCTGAGATCTTGCAATATGAATGAAAACACAGCCAAAAGTACACAAGTACGTACGAGTGGATCCTAGGAATTCTCAGCTGCACCGGCAAATCTCTGGTTTGTGACAGTGGTTCTTATTGTGAGAAAGGGTAAACCGGCTTGGTCGCAATATCCAACGCTTTTTAATACCTTTTTGTAAGGCCTCTGCTATGTGACAGATGAAGAACAATGTAGTTTGTTTCTAAGTTGGCTGCCTCGTAGTTGAGGAGTGAGATTTTCAAAGGTTAAAAACAAACTTTCCGAGGCGTTTGTTTGTTTTAGGCTTAAGTTTCTCTGGCTTGTAGATTTTTTGGTACTCTAGCACAACTTATGTAACAGTGATCGTTTTCATTCCATCGGGGAGCGTGGGAATCTTTTGTCGCTGCCCAGGCTGGATAAGTTACAATAAACCTTCCAGTCCACAGTCACGTGGTTAAGAAGGAGAAAGAAGTTTCTGGTTAGATTTCTTACGCGAATTTGCTATTTAAACGAACGGAGCTGATGAAAGCAAGAATCTCATCCATCTGTTTCCTATCGTATGATTTCCGGATAGAATTCCATATCGTTTGTAGCTGGTTGATGTGTCCCACTGCTCCAATTGCAGTCTTTGACGTAAACAAGCCAGCCCATGTTTAGGACAGTGGTACACCCGTCCATATAAGCCTCTAAAGTAAAATCCAATAAAATGGTGATAACATTTCAACACGGAACCAGAAAGTGGCGTATCACTAGTCTTGGTTAAAGTAGGCAGTATTTTCCAGGTTAACCCTTCATTGAAGTGGGTATTGTGTCATTCCTGACTAAAACGCAACAAATTCGACAATACATTTGGGGTCATGGATAGCTAACATGTATCTAATTAGTTCTAGTTTGCGCGCAATCCACTCAGTTAACCTGCATTAGAGAGACCCAACAATGTCCAAAATGTGATGCTAGGTTTTTAGCCTTTGTCAACCCGTAAAGCCGAGAAGTGCTCATTTGCTCGAGGGCGCAAAATTGCGAGTCCAAAGAAAGTCACGCAGCTAGCTGCACTATTTGTTTGTTTTACCGGTACTACATTGTGCGGTCGCAACTATACTGGTGTTTGAGGACATCTACTCTGTTTTTGTTTATATTCACGGTGATCTCATGGTTGCATTTAAAATGTGCACTGCTTAGGTGAAATTTTGTCAAATGAATGAAAGAACTGAGCATGTGAAGACCGATGAATTGAAAAATCTGCTAGTTGAAGTCAAACTAACTGCGTAAACTGGAAACCGCACTCAGCCCTAGTGAGTAGTTTACATTTAAACGTGCTGGGCATTTCGTTCCTCACATGAGCAGTGCATGCAACCTGGCGCAATTTCGACCACCTGTTGAGCAGCGTGTGTCACTACGATGACTCGTTTTCTGACTCGTTATCACATTTACTTAGGGGTGACTCGCTTTTATCATGTCTGTGTCAAACCACCGGGGTCTAACAGACTTCACAATGATCATCGGCTGTTACATCCAACCTAAAATCCGTGTAACAACATCAAAGCTCCAAAAATATTCCTTTTATCCAATGGAACTCCTTTCAACGAAACATCCCGCGGAAATAGGTGCCATTCGTCCCCATTCAGATATGTACAAAGCACTGAAGGTTTTAGAAATCACCGTATACTTCAAGTAACTTAACTCTTGTTACGAAACTTTGTAAGTGGTCATCCGGTGCGAGCTATTCAATATTTGATGGTGCGTTTATTTTGCCGTGGAGGTGTTTTGCAATACTCAATGATGGCATGATTTTGTTCACACTAGAAGGCGCAAAAAGAACTGAACTAAAGGAACCTACCGGGTAAGTTGACTTCTATGTATAAACTGGCTGAAAAACGGCCACCCGTAAAATCATGTCTCTACTTATGACCACAAACTTCATATCTAAATAGCTGTATGGTTTTTATAGAAAACTAAGAGTGTATTGGGAGGATGATGAGACCAGTTGCATAAAATCAGGGAAAGCAAATTCGACAGGTGTATGAACATAATTTTACAAAGTTTCTTAGCATCTCTTATCCAGTATACTACACCGTGCTGGTTGTATCCCTGTAATCAGTGTATGACTCGCCTGCTCTCCAGCAAAACTAAACAGAACTTTGGAAAAAGCAAATTTGCTTGACAGATATAGCTCAAAAATTTAAAGAATTTTGAACTGGACCGAACAGACTCATACAAATAACACGAGCTTTATCCTGCTTGATCTGAAGAAGTATTTGGGCGCTTTACTAGCATGAACGCTAATTCGGTTACATAAACAAGTACGGTTTCCGGTACTCAAAAAAAGGATTGTGATAAAGGAGTTCATCTTGTCACAATTAATTTCGCTCCTTACAGTCCGTCTGCGTAACTAAAAACAAGGAGAGGAATTTATCATTTTCTGAATTACCATAATAAAAGGTGTATCAAGCAGATTCTGGCAATATATGATAGTGTTCTGACAGCGTATGGTCCTGGCGTAATCCTGGATCTCGACAACCTGACAGATCTTCTATAGACTTAGTCACGTTAGAAGATACATTCGTCTTCCTCGTGTAGACCGTTCTCCAGCACAACTCACTATAATCGATGTGGACAAATAGATTACGTGCTTTAAGAAGGAGCATTGGTGTTGAATACACCTTTATTTATTGGTTAAATTATACTATATATATATATATAGGTAATGTCGGAATGCCTCAAAATGATATTTGACTTACCTTCCGCTTACGCGACTTAAGTTCTAGTTGGTAAGATAATCTGATGTGCGATAATTTGTTGGATCGTCTGACAAATTTTCAACTCATAAGCATTCTTTTATTTTATGAACCAAGTGCTCGAGTCACGCTCCGACGCCACACCCCTCCCCCAACTCGGGTAAAGTGTCCATGGACTCACAGTGCCGTCATAAAAATAGATCTGGTATTGAAAACTGCCTTTCTTTTTCAACACCAATACGAAAAGAAACTTTCACGCTTGAGTAACTTTACACACGTCCATTGCCTCGATAGTGCTAAGGAGATACCCGATTGCATTTTCACCTATCATCATTCGTCATCACCTAAAAAGACTCGTTGTTAACTTCGATTAAAATGAACATTTTAACACAGTTGCAAACGTCACACCGACTTGCCTGCTCATTCAAGCGCAGGCGATTAAAAAACTAGTGCAAAGTTTCACGTGGCCTGAATTAGGTAGATCTTTTTTGGCGTCGAATGGCTCCTCGCGATATTGTGGGTAACTCTAAAGCAGAAATGAAAGCGTAAGCGAGTTGAACCACCTAAATCGCTTATACCTCAAAAGCATATCACTCTCGTTTCCGTCTGCATTATATTCCTAAGATAGCAGAGTTCAGCAGAGAATTTCGTGTCCTGTGGCTTACCATCTCAGGACTGAAATCATAATAAATTTGATAGCTTGCGTTAAGTATTGCAGTTTACGTTTTAAAAACAAAATATTTGAAAAATTACTTCAAGTAATTCCGGGCCGATGCTACTGGACCCTTATGTAAGGCGGTCATGCAGAATTCATGAGAAATGATATAACCGAGAAAACAACCGGTCAATTGAAATTGAAGCCAGCTCATGCCAATACAATCCACTCCGGAAGAACTAGAAAACCGGAAGGGCGGGCTCCATTCTTCTGGATGCGAATCACTGGTATCGAAGCTGCGCCTTGGATGCACAATGCATTTTTCTGCAAAACCCTTGCGAGCGAAATAAATATTTCTACGTAAAAACCTTGCATTTCTTTGCATATGTGCTCAGTCCAAAAATCACCCTCATCTGCGGTCACTTTTTTGCGATTTGTTTCAATTAATCTCCTTTGGAAATTTTTGGCGCGCATCCCACTTTGAACTTGCTGTACAAGGGCATCGGAAGTGGCTGCACAGGCATTTGCTGAGAGATGTGGGGCTGTATCAGCAGCAGGCGACCTCCAAGGCCAACGAAAAGTCGAGGAATCCGAAGAAGCTAGTAAGCTGAGCGTGTTCGCTAATAAAAAAACAGTACGCGAAGTACCGGCTGCCCAGTGCGGTTCTGTTTACGGAGGCAAAGGAACCACTTGGCAGTCACCTCTTATTTTCTTGAACACAACCATAAGTTGTCAAAATTTTTGTACGATCGGCTTCCAGTTAATCGACGGCTAACGGAAGACGAGTTGGGCACCTGCAGGGCCCTTCTGAAATACGGAACGCCATCGTGTGAGGTGCGGCAGTTTGTGGCCGATGAATTCGGTAAGATCCTCACAACTCAGGATATATACAACTACCGCCGGAAGTGTCGACCGGCTCTGTTGAGTAGGTGCCGCATAGTTGGATTTTATTGTGGCAGATGATATGCCTTCGGTGCTGGCAAAACCTCAAGAGACGCGACGGGTGCTTGTGTGGCAGTCAGAAGAAGGTCACTATAGCCACATATGCTTCTCCCGATGGCAGCAGATAGCGTTGTTCCGAAGCTTTCCGGATGTTGTGATGCATGCATTGTAAGTGAGTGACCTTTTTGTACAATTCGCGATTTCTTATCACATTAGGCAGCATATTCACATTCGGTGGTGTCTACTAACCTTGAAGATTCGCTCACTTAAACAAGTCACCAATGTAGACATTTGGCAATAATACACGAACATATACCTTATACATAGACAGTCTACACTGAAGTGGCAACTCTGAAAACGTTGCAGCTTTCGAGAAATCAATTCCATTGTGCAAATACTGAGCGGCGGTATCGAACCATGGGCCATTCTGTTTGGCCGGATTAGGACAACATTCCTCCAAAGTACGCGCCAGTTTTGGGGAAATGACCGTCAGCTTGGTCGAACAAGTCAATGGGAACATTCTGTCAGGCGGGCGAATCAGACGAAAATCGTGACAACCACGGGGTCAAAGAATGTTGCCGGGTGCGAGTCGTAAAGTTAGTTCTAAAATAAATTTGGACATGGGACAGTCATGGAACGGATCAACCAGCCATCAATAAAAGTGACCACTCCAACACCTGATCTCAACCAAGGGTTGCGCTCGAACCAAGAAACCTACATAAACATGAGCTCGTATAGTTGTATATACTACCTTACTACTCATAAGACGGTTTTTGCCAGAGTAATTCTGGGGGCACTGGTGTTCTTTAAAAATGCTTATGACATTTTGCAGTTGAATTCTAGATGGATTACCCCCTGAAAGTAATCCTGTGAACTGAAGAGCTACCTGCATGAAATGTTTTAGTTTGAGGTTACTCTTGAAGATATTTAAAGATGCATCCAAGACCTGTGGTCTGGTAAAGCACTGAAGTACATCATGATTCTTCTAAACAACTCAGATTATTATACGAATAACTTTTGGACAGCTGCATACAACAGATTTCCATGTCACGCTCAAAATGGAAATTATTACCAGGATTATACACGCTGCGACTTGGGACAGGTGTTTAATATGACTTGTCCTCTCCTGCAAGTATTACGGACGTTTACCTCATCTTTCGACAAGTTGCTGGGGAAAAGTTTCCAAACTAAGGACATGAAGATGCCGGATTGTGTTCACTAGATAAAGGTGATGGAAACCTGAGCAGATGTGGCTTCTTGCCTATCAGGGTTTCCATCATTAGTATCTCTGGGCCAACAAATCTGCTCAAGATTATTTATGCTTAGATGGGAACTGTTTTCGAAGCTTTCAGAAACATCGTAGAAGCCGACTTTAAACCCCTGCACCAATGATTGGCGCCCAATTGTTATGGCTATATTCTAAGGAAAACAAATAGCGTGGCGAACGAAGCCCACCTTCTGTAAGTGTAGTCATGAAGGAAAGTTGTGAATCGACGCAAAAGGTACGATGGACACGCGTGTACTATGGGACGCATTGAATCATACATTTAAGGTGAGTAAAGGGGTCAGCAGTTTTATTCAGACAAAAAGAGTTGAGTCACTGTAAATAGTGGGGGCGTGTTTGAACTGAAAGTAGGTCAACACAAGTTGAAAGGTCGTGTTAGCTTTCTGTGAACGCAGAACTGTGAGCGAATTAAGCGGGTTCCTAGGGCTGAAGCAACTGATAACAATATGAATCCAGCTAAACTTGATCGATTAAAGGGTGCTCGGTAAATGAGACCAATGTGACTCCATTCCTACTGAACGATCTGTCCCCACAGATACAAAGCTTTTGAGCACGATCCCATATTCCTTGTTTTACTTTTCTTCTCTTCTAAGACACGGCGGTCATCAGTGTCAATCATCCTACTGAACAAACTTCGCCAACTTTGATCTGCTCCCCAAGTTCATTACATTTGATTGCGTTAATACTGATGTCAACTGAGTAACTACTCCAACACAACCCGGTGGCAAGCTTTCCGATACTGTGGAGGATGTATTTCGCCCGTTGGTTGTCAGTCTGTACCCTCTTTGTCACTTTGAGCACAATCTTTTACTACAGAGCTCAGGCGTCGACGCTTGCTTTCTCGTATGGAAATACAAAAGGTGACGGAAGCGCAATCATAAGGGAACCGAATGATGGACATTTTGATTTGATACTAGGTTTTACGTCGCGGCGGAAAATGTGGAGCCACTCATCCCTTGCCGGCAAAATGCCGTGGCAAAGGAATTCCAACGAAAGCAAAAATAGGTGCATTTTGTGTACCTTGGAGAAGGGAGCCCCAAACTTCTCTATTAGCACGCCTCATCTTAAAAGAGGAAACGAGCTTCAGGAAGACTTGATGACTTCCTCACCCACACAGTTCAAATTGCAACCCAGTCTGTACGGATACGTCTGTATGGATGCACTTGAACCTGAGATTAGCCATTCGATCATCACACACAGTAAGACTTTACCTTTTGTTCCATAACCTCGTTCTGCTCCCGCTGGTTTGTGCTAGGTGTCACACAAGAGCTGTGCTCAGAACAACCTCTTCTTCGCCGTCACTACCTTTGTGATATGTAGGATATTCGACTAAAACTATAGTTTCAATCTTCACCCTTAAAGGTGTGCCACCTTATTTGAACATGAAACGTAGTTTCTGGATCAACTTTTAACATGCACAATACAGAAAAGAACTGAAGACCAGAATTATTCACAACTGGTAGCTACGTGTGACTCAGTACTCTTACAACTTGGCCGTGAAATATACCGTGACAGGACAAGTCAACGGGCAATAGAACAGGTTGAATTGGTTGGCCAACTGTATTTACTAGAACCCGGACCAGCTAAAAGAGAAGTCCGTTTGAGCTAACCAAGAAGTAACAGCTGCATTTCCCCTTGATCTGTGCACAGTACACTGCACAATAAACTGGAATACGTCGTCTGCGGATACACCAGTAAATGCATCAGACCACTTTCTTCCACGCCGCTTTGGATAAGAAAGGCCTTGATTTAGCTACCATACACCTCTCAAAACAAATCCAGATTACCCACGCTTTAGTCGGATATCCGATAACCTAGGTGCAGTTACTCGTGTGGGTAACGCAACGGATGTCGTACTAAGCCTCAAGCCCGAGGACACCAACATGGGCTGTATAGCAGTAGTCCTAATTTTTCTCTTAGAATCTGTTGTTCGCTCAAGACTAGTTCATCTGTATGGCGCTCACCTAGGTCGGTAGTTAGGGTTGGGCCTGCTGACATGGATGCTTGTGGTTTGAACTCAACCGTTACTTTGGTGTGATTTTCTGACAGTAGCTCATCTTACATAGCGGTCTAGACTTCCTGTTGCGCCCACTGTTATATCAAAAGGCGTTTTGGCTTGAGACAATACTTTATGAAGACGATGGGTGGTTATCACAACTCTGTAGAGTCATCAAAGAGTGTCCTACAAGGTGGCGCCGGAATCTTCGTGAGGAGGCGAGAGGAGCCGAATTATAAATGCTCAATCTTGGTTGGGTGATATTCTGACCAATCGAGGCATTGCTTTGTTTGTTCCTTGGCTCGCACATGACACATCCGTTCAAGCCCGGCTGCCCTCGGGACGCCTCTCACTTGGGAACGATATCTATCCGGCTGTTGATTCGACTTTAGAAGTGACGTTTCAGGGAGTTGTTGTCACATGTCAGCCCATACCTTGAGCAGCAGGCATTCTGATCTAGGATCTGGTGCCCTCTGATTCAGACTAATGTGGTGTCCATTCCATCGGTCTTGCTTTTTTGACTTTCTGGATGGCACAGAAACAATCTGGCTGAATAAGAGAATGTGGATGGAGTGGTGAAGAAAGGCGAACTGGACTGGCAAAGCTACCTGTGTAGAGCATCACGAGCCAAATAGCAGCCGTGTTGTATATGCCTCACGTGGTCTCCGGTTTGGCTGTAAATATAGCAGGTACAAGACTATCGGGATGTGGCTTTCCGTGAACTCGCTGCAGTTATCTGTGGTCGTTTCGTTTTAAACGGCATCGGAGGATGGTCCAAGCTTTGAAGTTCTTCAATCCAAAATTAGCCTGAAAGATCAAGGCCCATGCACTTCTTGAGGTGATAAACGCCAGTGAGCTGAACTCCCCCAAAACGTTACAGAGTGGTTGGGCTTCACGGGTTGTTTGGACCTCCATTAGACGCAGTACAAAAGGTGGATTTTGTGTGTTCAACTATTGGCATCCCGGCTGCCTTACCGATAAGTTTTGAGGTCAATAGTCGTCCATTTGTTGTGTCTATGTTTGCACAAGTTCATAGAGTTGCCCCTATAACACTCTTCCACGCTGACTTTCTAACTGCGGTTTCGGTGGATACAGTTGTATAAAATGTGACATCCGTCACAAAACTAATATAGAACGGGCAGTTTTGTTTAGGTCCGTTTGTATTTTGTTTGTCTATTGACAGTTTCTTTGCATACTACATCAGAGTGAAAGGACTGTGAATGTCCATTCATCGTGGCATCAGCCTTGAGAGTGACGATGTGCTGGTATTCGGTGGCAAGTTTCTGGATTGCCAACGCTGACTCCAGTCAATCCAGCGTTCCCCAATAGGTGCACTAACTCAGGCCTCCGGCTTTCCCCTTCTTTCTTTGCTTTCCTTGACGCCCAAGCTTGTCACCATCGGCCACAATGGGCCTGTCTCATAATTACATTTCTCATCCCCTAATTACTTCCTTTTCTACTTCCTGCTATTCATATCTTGGAGTTCAAAAGTAGCAGTAGGTCAGCAGTCCCCGCTATTATCCGCACCCGGTCCGCTATTAACCGTGGCAACACCTTCGCAAACTGGGGCTTCCCTTGTGGACACCGAATATCGGTTCCCGTGCTTAAGTTTGGGAGCAGACTAAGCTGTGTGTTTTATTACTCGTTTAGAGTTTTGCGCAAAAATCCCCAAACTCAAGTTCGCGAATGCTTGGTAGGCTGAGACCTGCTCACGTTCTTTTTTCAGCTCCCCACACAGGTTTGGACATATTCTGTGTCCTCCTCTCCGTCTACTTATTGTCACCAAACTTCACTTCTATAATCCCTTCCAAGCCATCAGCATATGTAAGCAAACAAGGTCGGCTGAGGTGCTCGTGATGCGGTCTAACTGAGAACTCTAATGGTTTCTCCTTTATAATGCCTCAGGAACAAATATACTCCAGCTTACGCAGAACTAGCACATGATGCCACCATTGCCGTCTTCCTCCTTTAAGCAGTTGTTGGACACGGAACCTCATCAACTATCCATTCAGAGTGTCCAAATAAACGCTTTACAGCCAAAAGACCCGGTTCCTATTCCCCTCACTTTCCGAGACCGTCCAGCCGAGCGCTCCGAGTAAACACAGACTGTTTGGTCGTGCCAACCGGCTTTCTTTTGCTTGCTGCATTCAGCAGCCCTCTTAACTCACCGTTATTGAAGGATCTCAGATTTAGAAAGACCCACCAAATCTCAGATGCTATCTACAAGGGATGTAAAGTGAACTAGCCTCCTTCTGAAGCGTACAACTTTTGCGTGTCTTAACGTTTTCGTTGCAACATATGATCCATAGCATCCTAAAAAGCCATCAGTTCCCAGTGGCATGCATAAATCTGCTGGTTCCGAAGTCGCGTTAAAAGCAACTAGGCCTATAATCGTCCCTGATAATGCTTAAGTTGTTGTGGTATCCCCACTTAATTTGTACCCTTGCTCTACACCTCATTCTGATGTGATACATAAGTCTGTTGGCTTCAACTCTCACGAAGGGTAATGTTTCACCCGGAGTCAGCCATGTCAATCTATCCGGCCAATCAATTAATCAGACAATGTGATCAGTGAAATGGACAAGCTCATAAGCTCGCACATCAATGAGAATCTTTGAATAAAATTCACGGACAACCAATCTCAAACCCTCGGTCAATATGTCGTCCTGAAAACCTTGTCCCATATGCCTGTCATAAGTACGCTTACTATGCCATTAACTACCAGTGTTTACGAAGACGTTGCTACAGCTGCTGTTGGTCCGTACTTCCAAGAAAGTGAATACTGCTTTTTTTCTTGCAACGCAGTCAGCTGCGACCCAACTTCTCCTCCGAGTTGTTCATTCTTCCCCTCCTCCCTTCACAGATATTACTTGCTTTTTCTAGTCTGCTAGCTTCCTGGTATTGTGACGATCTACCACTCCCTACAAAAATTAAGCGCATTTATAACGTCTGCCACACCTTCCGATTGCTTTATATCCTCTTTCTCTCCAAAAAGGATTTTCCCCCGGTATCTCTCACTATGGTACTCGAATGAATGTTTTGGATATCAAACTGGACCAATAAAATATCGTAAATCTGATGTTTTCCCATAATTACTCCATGTCAGTGAGCTCTCAACTGAACGAAAACACTTGCTGAAATCTCTAGAAATCCGTGAAGACAGCAAACCCTCGCGGCCCCGTCTGACTTTACAACACCCACCCACACATTGCGTGGGTTTAGTATTCCAGTCGCTCACATACTTGTTTGCGTTCTAACAGTGGTTGTCCTACCTCCGATCTCGACAATGCAAACGACCACCTAAACGTTTAGTATGCTGACTGCTACTTTTCCCTTCCCCTCAGACTCTAGCCCGTAATCCCTGCCGCACATTCCACAGAGTAGCTACTCGTCCCTCTAAACGTAAACATCTGCCTAGCTGACCATTCTGCCCTTCGTAAAACCTTTAAGCAGTTATTCGAGCCGGAGGCCGGTGGTTCCTCTCCCCTGTTTTGAGACGTAACAGTCAAGATGTGAAAATCCCTGTCCCGAATTTTTATTACCCACTCTGTCAGCACTTGAGTGTCCCTTTCCTGCCGAAACAATCCGTGGTCTTCCCTGATCTCATATCCGGACCCGGACTAACTACCTTCAACGGCAGGCGATCCACCATAGCCCTTTCAACGAGATCCTTCAAATGTCTAGTCACAGGCTCGCCAACCAAGTCTCTCCGGGGTACAAATGCCGGAGATTATCGGCAATACTGATTTCTGACTACTAGATCCATCACTGGTTGCTAGCTTTACTACTTTCAGACTAACAGTTTAGCCTAAGATGCCGGGTAGCTGTAGCTACTAATAGCAGTAGCCACGGCTACTACACTGTAGCAGTCTAATTGTATATCCAAAAACATTTCGACCAGGCCCCGCGTGCAACTCTGCAACAGAAGCTTGGTTTTGCCGGCAACACTGAACCTTATTTCAGTGGTTTCCCCATATTTGTCTGTTCAGACACAAAATAATTCGGCGACAAGTAGTCGTCTCTACCACCGATTACCAGTGGAGTCACTCAATTAAGTGTGCTTGGCTCCACCTCCTATTCTATATCAACGTCATCTTCGGTGCCAAGTCCCACGGCAAAGCCTTCCACCCCGCAGACGGTAAAAAAACGACCTACACATTCCCCTGTTTTACAAGAACACTTGACCTTCATTAGATTCGGCTAGACCCGGACCCACTGACCATCTACTAAAATGCCTTCGGGCTAAGTTCCTCATTGACCAGGTCCAAAGTGACTTCTTGCCGTCGTTTTCTCGCAGCCGAGGCATTCACTACTAATGACAAAACTGGCACTAATAACCAGGAAGTTCAGATTCCTGTAAGCAACCGCAGGACGCCCGGAAGCTACTGAGATCCTAAAACTCCACTAACGTCTCAATAGGAAAGCCTGCAAGCATCCAAGCCAACGAAGTATTCAATCTATTCAGCATCAGCCTAGACCGATGGAAGTAAAGTTCAAGTAGCTTCAGATTCCCTGTAAGCGCTGCACTTGCACGCACTCGCTTGTTCCTTATTGGTGAGTCTTTTTCTGGCACTGGGTACTGGAGCGAGAACAGCGGTCAGCTATTTGGCGTACATCAGAGTCCTCGGTCTCGGGCACTCGTGTGCCCTCAGGCTTTCCCACCAACTCCAGTTTTATGCCTCCGAGCACGTAGACTCTACTTTCTAATATTACTCTCTTTACGTCATGGGGACGCAAAGCTCACATTTTTTAAGCAATAAGTGCGACCATTTATGAAATTTTGCCCTGTGTTCTTTTTTGTTTTATACCATAGGTCGCAGACTAGAACTTGAAAACGTACAGCGCTCTTAAACCAAAAAGTTGTTGTCACCGTCCGGTCCTCCCTCCCACCGCTAGGCCTCAAAACACTGGCTGAGACGGTCTACCTTTCATTTTTAAAGAACATGGTCAAAGACATGAAAAATAACTAGAGGCGATGTATGTGGACGATGTGGTAGAACAATAGAAGCGTCCCGTCCGAAGGCGTGCCTAAAAGTGTTCCTAGGGAGAAAAATGAATCACAAGCAATGTAAGAATGTTGCGTATGGGGACACGCGTCTACCAACCAACAGATGAAAAAAGGACGAACACTTCTACATGTCCTCCTAAGTTTCGTAAGCACTGGCGCAATCAAGACTCGCACATCAGGGACAAGGTGTCCGCGGCACTGGGTCGGTTATGAAATTCAAAAACAAGAACAATCACTCAACGCCACAACTGTGTGCCACACACGTGTGCGATACCTAAGCAGAAAGTCCAAAGTGCGGAGCAATCGCAGGTCACTGCCTGTTACCCTAGGAAGTACCAGTCCAAAAACTGCCTCGACGGACTCAGAAAAGCGGATTCCGCAGTACAAAATGATCGTCGTTAGCGGACCTCATTCCACGTAGTCATTCCACGCCCATTCAACACGATGCTCACGCCTGTCACAGTTATTTGGTGCTCCCGAACAGCGATTAGGTCAGGCTTGGTGAAAGAGGTTGACGTAGGTGCTGTCAACCAATCGAAGACGTATTATCCCAGGTGGTGAAGACGTTTTGCGAGTTCTCATAATAAATCCATTATCTCGAGCATACCTAGAGTCATGGGTAACCCGGCAGGACAGCAGAATATGCACCGAACTCTCCGGATCGCAACAGTTCCCTCAACAAAAGATTGCATGCTAACATGACCGCGTCGGGCGCTTCGGTGTTTTCCCCAAACAGGCTGCGCCGGAACAGGGTACCGCGGAAAAATATCCGAGAATACACATGTTCTAGAAACAACCCATCGACTGGAGAGAGGAGAAGCGACAAACTGTCGCAGTTCGCGACCGTCAACGCTGTTGTGTAGACCATCGTCCCAGACAGCCATACGCTCCTCTTTGATGCTTACGCATGCATCTTTGACTGGGATCCGAAGGCCGAAATCCCCAAAAACCTCGTCAAGTGCGCAGTTATTGACCACATTGCTTACTACAGGGCACTAACTGGAGAGAAACTTTGCAATGCGCGCTCTACAATTTATCGCTGTGGTTGAACTCGGACATGGGTTATCCATCTCCCCAGATTGTTTGCCGGCATTTATGTAGCTCTCTGGGTCGTCTTTTATTACACACAGCCGACCACCAATAGATTGTCTGATGTAACTGTCCAACCTTCTGAGCGTGTTTTGGCCAAAAACAATCGAATATTTCGGCCTTGGTCTCAGGTAGTTACGTGTGGTCTCCATTCTTCGATACGGATTCAACGAGGTACGCGTCGCTTCATCGTGCAGTCCGAACAGCTCCTGCCAACGGCTGCAGACGAATTTCTTCTTTGAAGTAAAGAACATGCTCAAGCATATCATGCCTGTCGGACACAGCGTATTGAAGAGTTCCTCGGCGGAGCAAGAAAGTTCAACTGAGACCGCTGTCATCCAATGTTTCCCATTGCCACACGCCACGATTGCTTTTCTCCTTCGGACAGGGATGCTCAAACCAGCTCTTCCCAACTCAACCGCAGCGGTTTCAAGCTTCCCTTAAAGGTGAGCCTGACTATGCACACACGAACAAGCCGGCATCAAAGGCAAAATAACCACCAAGGTGTCACGGAACTGGTATCTTAGTTACGGCATCAAAAATCCAAGAACCTCATCCATTACCATGGTGAATAATAATGGGCAGAGTAAATTTCCCGAGCTCGAACCTCTGTGGCAACAAATCTCAGAGTTAGGAAAAACTGCCGCAGCATTCTCATGGGACTGTGCGATATATTGAACCAGGAGTCACGGTGCTATAAACGCCTGGGCAGATCGGACAATTGGGTAATGCAAAGCCGAAACTAAGGCCTTCGAGATACCAGCAAACACCAAGCTGAGGTTAGAAGCAATAGCTAAGGAGTGGCGAACGAATGCGTGGAAAAGCGACGCGGTTTCAAAAAAAACAATCGTGATATGAAAATGCAAAAATGGGCAAGAGCAGTTGCAAAATGCGGCTCCAGCGATCAGCAGGTACCTTATTAAGGCATCGAACAAGATTTGAAGATAGGGGGATTGGTCTCAGCTAATCCACTTGTTTGTTCTTTTCTTCCATTCTCATTTTGTACCACGGCGTCCCCGTTTTCGTTACTTCCGTTTTTCAAACATGCCACCTTTTCTGTTTTTGTCTTGAACATAAACCGTTCTTTGACCTTGTCGTCGCACGTGTTTTTGAGTCAACGGGTGTTTTCGCCATCTTGTAAGCACGTGACTTCGGGTCGACGTAAACTTTGGGATCCGTTAGTAATTACCAGTTCCTAAACCCGCGTGTAGAAGCCGACGCTATCCCACGATTTGAGTTTTGTATAGTTTTATTATTGTATTATATTGTTTATAGTACCGCATTTGTGGATAAACCTCCATTTGAACGATTGGGCTTTTGGGGGGTTTGCGCGTAACTCAACACGGTCCAAAAGATTGGTGGAAAAGATCTTGACCGGTAAAGTCGGATTCTGGGCCCTATAATAATGATGATAATAATAGGTTCGTTTTCCCGACTTATAGGTAACATGGGAACTGAGATATTATCGGGCCATTACAACCTGAGAGCGGCAATCAAACAAAAAGCATGCCATCATTTCATTGATATACTTCGATTTCTAGACAGCTCCGTAAGATTTGTCAAGATTGCATCACTTGGACAAGAAATGCGCACTCACACAGCGGCTGGATTTGTGTTAGGCAAGAGGAGCGACACAGGTAGAGCCAGGCCGATTTAGAGTCATGAGTGATTTTGAACTAGGGTAAGACGAACACGACACAGATGGGGTAAGCAACCGTCAGATAACAAGAATAAGCTTTAACACCCATCAAAGAAGTTATTAATGAACCAGCGAAGCGTCCTAGTTGTGAGCTTGTTTAGAACTGGGGACGAATTTCCCATTAAACGGAGCGTACGGCGGACTTCGCCTGTAATCGGCTTCATCAAACTCCAATCATCTGGTAACCCTCCGCAAATGTGCCGGCTTTCCGCGTGTTTTGGAGTAAAGAACACCTGTTTCCAACACTGCTCTTTGTCTGTTGGTACGGACATTTCGTCGGCCGGTACATGGTAGCCGGCACATGATCTGCTAGCTTTATGATGGCGTCGGGAGACGGGATTTTACGTGCGTCGGAGTTTCTTGGAGGCGTGGGTGTCCACAAGTGACGGCATTCGCTTCGGGGTCATGCTGCCAGACTGCTACGCTCGAGCAAACGCCCTGAGATCAACACTAGCAACAGACTGTCAGCTTGGGTATCCAAAAATCACGGCGCAATCCACTGTTTGATTAAACCGGACACTATGGTCATCAACAGCACACACGCCAGCGGATATGCCGGTGTTTGAGGGAAGGCTTCGTCAGGGTCACCAGAAGATGATGTAGTCAATTGTGTCTGTCAGTTGAGCATAGTTTTACACCCCGAGAAAGAATCGGTTTTGGAATGACCTACCATCCAGTTGCATAAGAACCCTATAAACGAGGGATTTAGCTAGGATTCAGGTCATTCCGCCGTAAAAATTACAGTGCTATGCATATAAGTGTATTTGCCAAAGTTCATGCAATCTGAGTCCAGTGGGAACGTAAAGGTGACGGAAGCTCGAGACCTGCGTCCACCTACCGAGCCCCAGGAAGGAAGCGGTGATGGGCTGTCGAGGAGTTTTTAGCAACCTTATAACTAGTGTGTGTGTTTCACAATGTACTGCGCAATGTATTGCGGTACCTCAAATATCGTATCAACTGAACCATGAAGCGTCCGATGCAAGCTGTGGAAAATCAGAAACAAGAACATCGGGTCTGGTGAAGCAGCGTCATCAGCTTCTGACGAACAGGCCTCTGTCTGACGGATGGTTTGGTCAGGGCCACCAGATGACGATTCGTTCAATTGTGCTTGCCGGTTGAGCGCACTTAACCTGGTTTTCACGCTGATAGCCGATGGACCAGGAAAATGTTGCTTCAATCTCACGAACAGTGCGGCATGTGTCACAAGACGGATATAAATTGTTAGCCGGCTCAAGTGCTATTGTGACTCTCGTTTGGACCAGCGAACCGGAATTCTCCACTCGGCTGAGCTTATCTGGGTGGGTTGTGCGAGCCGCCGGCATTGGCTCAGGCCAGTGTTCGTCGGAAAAAATGGGAACATTTAGTATAAGTTAACTGAACAATCAGACTCATGTCAATACCTTCATGGACATGAATTCTGCGGTGGGCTACCAAGCCAGCTTTCGATTTGCAGCACTTGTAGAATTCCTCACACCTGAGCCCATGGGTAACTTGTATATATTGGTTGGGAATGGTGCAGACGTCAGATGATTCGTATTACACATTGCCGAAAGTAACCGGGACATTGGAAGCAAACACGAAGGTCAGCCTTGTCTAACTTTCCTACGCCGTCTGTCGTATTGAAATACCTTTATAGCAAGAACTGGACCGAACGTAATTGCCCTTCTCGACTATAAATTTTTTAGCCCAACCAACTTTCTAGCACGCAATCCAGCTGGTACTAACTTACACCACCATTTCATCCAAGTTTACAACGCTCGTATCTGGAGCAGTTTCCCCAAGGAGCTTCTAAATAGCGCACGCCCTTATATCTCTCCGCAGTCCGCTGATAGTTTTCCATCGTTTTTTCTACCAGTGCACCGTCCTTGTAGGCTGGCTAAGAACATTTGTATCATAACCCAGTGTCCTGCTTTCCTAGACCTATTTCTTTACTCGATACCGCACCACTGCCCACTCTTTTGATTTCTAATAAACTGAATGAAATCTGTCTTTCCTCCTAGACTCCCACCCCCGTACAGTTATCCATACATGTCAACACCATAAGAGTGGGTTCCTTTTCTCCCGCAACTCCCTCGAAAACGCACACAAGGACGTGGCTCACAGTAGTCTGCCAAAGTAAACTAGGGATGCGAGGCTCCGGCGTTACCTTTGAGGCGCTTGACACCCTTGACTTATTTTACCTTAAAGCATTCAGATCTTATATATCTAGTGCCAATCCACTGACATGCTTAAAGCCACTGTTGTCTGCTGTGTGCCGGCCTGAACCCGCTACGCTGTTTCTGGCCTGGCTCCCCCAAACCGGATATAATATCTCGTAGCTGCAGTTCATCGATTCAGAAGCCGAGAATACGACGGCAAGATGGTTTGCCACCTTTCAGATCTGACAGCATCCATGTGGAAAATAAATTCATGCGGTGGCTGCGTACATCTTACAGAAAAATTTGCCCTGGCACGTCGTACATAAGCGCATACGCATGCCCGCAACCTCTCCATTAGCGCGGGTGACTCACTCAGTGCCGGGGTTCTTAGGCTAAGCCTTGTGTACGAGAAACCAAAACCGAGCTGCTGGTGTCTGCTTGTATCGTCGACTATACTCTGTCATGGTCATAGTACTTACCTGAGGCCTATCACTCTTGAATCGAAGGCACGATAATTGGATAAAAAACAAGAATCCGTTATTACATCCCGCTTTCTTGATTTGCTTGCCTATTGAATCCTTGCCTGATTTATGTGTTCTGTGTTACTGAATGCTTGACATGGTCGCCCACACAAACGCCCCGTCGGCGTTTTACCGTAACACACCAACCAACTCCAACCACTTATGTTTTGCTCCCTCGTTAGCCTCATGGGTGTGTCGGAGAGTTTGCGAACGTGCATGTCCCTTCGGCAATCTGTCAGCTGGTGGCTGATTGGGTGTGTCTGATGGTTTCACGCGTGCGTCTTTCCTTCCAGCGCATGAGAGAACTGGTTTATGATGCCTGGACATGTATGCTTATCCGTTACAAGGCGGACCAGTTCGTCCACATGTACACGATGTCGATTTGTCGAAATATTTGTGGCTCGGGTGGGTTTACAACAGCAACAACGACATGCACGAAACACACCCGTGTCCTTACACACGTGTTTTCTTAGTCACTTTGAACCTACAACAACTTTGGTTGCTCGACCGGTGCCTGTCGTTTTATTTCCCACCCCCACGGCCTACCTTTTCCAGCGGCTGTTTGCTTGCTCGAAATGACTGACCGTTTTACTTGCCTGGCTGCCTCTCGACCGAATAAAATATCTGGTAACTGGAGTTCCTTTTAATGAGCGAGAAGACCTGATAGCATGCATGACGGCTTAAAACCTCTTATGGTTGTGAAGTTTGTCCAGCGTGGATGATCTGCTTGTTGCGTTGCACCGCTGTGTGTCGGTATTCTCGCCACCCATCCAATAGCACTGATGTTTCGCCCGTCGCCGATGGTTCCGGGCCTGGCTTTTAGTTCAGGAAAGAGCATCGTTGTTGTATGTATGTATTTGTGGGCTTGAACTTGTCCCGGTTATCTTTTCCCTGCCAATGCTATAAATTACAGATGGAGAAAAACTGTCCTTTCTTCGTTTGAAAATGCATTGGTGGCCTGACGGTACTTTGTAACGTCTATGACGACATCCAAACCTGCTGACATCTTCGTCTTAATGTTGCACCAAAACACGTCCGCTTCTTCAGCCAAACGTAACGCACAAGTTCTTTCCTGCTGTTTCTGGGAGTAGTCACATGCAAATAAAACATAATGACACTCCTGACCCCTCACTACTAGTATTCTTCACTCGCGCGTATGAGCTCTTTCGCCAAGCAGCGCTTGGTGTTTGAAGCTGACATCGGTGGCTCGACAACTAATGATTAGTACTTTTACCTCCGCTTTCTCTCCCAAATTATGGTGCCACTCACCTCACTTTGCAACGCACAGTTAAACTAGCCGTTGTTTACTATCTCAGAAGTTCTATTCTTATGATTCTTGTGTCTGCTGTCCCGTAACACACTACCTCTCTGCGCGAAGGAATCCCTCTAACAGAGCTGGAGACTGAAACTGCTGCCCACCCAGCTCAACCTGTAACTTACCCTACCAACTAGACCGACGGCTATTCTCCCTGCTCGTTACCCTATCGGCTTGCTCCCCGCCCTACCAAAGTCTGGGCAAATACTCGCTCACTCCCGCCTTATGACTGCCCGTCAGTGCCGGGGAACCCCTGTTCCATCATTGGTGACCTCCCGCATGGCTATTTGAGTGAAACGCATAGTTGCCGAGCGGCAGCACACTTATACTGATTTTTCTGCCTAGAACCATAGTGGCATTAAACTGTCGAGCCTGGCCACCCTCTGGTTGCCAGGTCACTCACCACAAACCTACCCCTATCCTGGTTCAGTTAACGACTCGATATTTCTTCCCAGACGTGGTAAACCTTAGGTCGTCCTGTAATAGTGGACTCGGTGCTCCTTAAATTCATCAGGCTTTACTAATTCCATCCCATTCCCCATTCTTTTCAAGCTTCGATCTTCGGTGACATCCGTCTTGAACAAGCCGTTTCGTTGTTACCCTCCCCCTGGTCCCTGTTTTACATCCGCAACCAAATCAAAATTGCCTGTGATACCACATCGTCCTTGTTCTACGTGTGTTATTCCCCTTAGCCAACCCGTAATGCGCTTCCAGGGAATTTCCATCCCCTGTCTAATCTCCTCAACCATGGCGTTTATTACGGGGTCCTCCAGAAACAGAAGTACGTGAGTAAAATGATGGTATGGTGCTACAATGACCAATTTGGTGGCATATCCGCAGCGATTTTCCTCATACACTGGATTGTCCTCGAACTGTGACGTTACTTCAGCCAGCATGACGCACTATCAAGTGACGATGGATGTCTTTTGTCTTCAGAACGCGTTTCAGCTCAAAGAATTTACAACAAGCCGTCCTGAATTCGTTTCATAAAGGGCTTCAGGGAACAAACGGGATGAAGGCCCTTGCAGAGTTAGGTCTGTCGGCCTTTATTGGACTCCCAGATTGAGCAAGTCGCAAAATTTTGTCTGCGGTGTGCTGAACTGCCCAAGTCTGGAGCTTGGCATAACGCATGTCCCATCGCCACCGTTTCACCCACGGTCGATCGACCAGGCGGAACGCTCCGTTGACACTCTGAAATGAGCACTCCGGATGTCAAGGGGGGAGGGACAAACGGAAAGGATTTTGCAAAGTTTCCTGCTGGCATGTCGAGCGACGCCAACCCCCAACTCGCCTGATGGAGCGTCATCAGCAGAGGCACCGCTCCGAAGGAAGAAGCACCGCATGGCACTATCCGGCCACAGAAATGGCAGACTAGTCACCGCAACACCAGAATGGAGGAACTGTTCAACAGGCATCGTGGAGCAACTGCGCACTCCTTCAGCGAAGGTCAGGGAGCGTTAGTTCGTGAATAAAACGGCAGACGCCCTACGTGGATCCCAAGATTCATCATACGTCGGCGCGGCAAAGTGCTCTACGAGATTCAAGTTGGTTCAATCAGCTAGATACGATACACAACCCAAATCCGGCAGACAGACGCGCAGATCCTGTCCAAAGGGCCGTGCGAGTTGAGTTTAGAGATGTTTCTGGACACTTTTGATCTCGGCACCATCTCAGAAAATCCATCAGCTGCTTCGTTGAAGGCCCAGCCTGAGCACAGATTACGACCGCCACGCTGGACAGACAGGATCCGCTAGCCAATGAAACCACAGCAAGTGAACCGTCGGCTTCGAAGCTACGTTCACAAACTTCAAGTCGGAGGTGTTAGGCGGAATTTCACACGGACCACGCTTTACTCCTCGCAGCCAGGTGCTGCTACGACCGAGAAGTCTATCCCGCGCAAGATTGATCAAAAGTTAGGGACGCTGGCCGGTCCGGCGTCAAGTTGAGATCTGGTTGGTTGAAAGTCTGGACCCAACAGCCAATCATGACCCAGTTTTGGCCGAATGCCGATTGCCAATCGCGCATTCAAGCGCCAGAATTTCCGGAGTCAACGCCGCTTACACAGTAGAGATGAAGCGCTGTACAAGTATTCTTGACTTCGTTTTGGGCGTTAATATGCCTTGTGCACCTTTGGTGGTTGTTTTGACGTCACCGCTAGTTCGGCAGGCTCAGACCGAGAACTAAACTGAGGAAAATACCGTTCTTACACTCCGATCAGCCAACGGTTGGCCATCTGACTCGCCTAGAGGAACTCTGGATGTCACCGAGATCAGCCTATCTGATTGTCTCCAGAAATGTCATGCCGGCGACTGTGGTGGCGCACGCAGATCCCTCAAACCGAACAATCAGGAGTTCCAAGAATGACAGAACGCTAGTGGATTTCGAAGGTCATGAAGATGGAGAAGACTTTCGGTGCAAGCAATAACTCTGCCCTATTTCAACTGATTCGATCAGCCGGTCGAAGGAAGACGTGTTGGTAAAACAATATGCGAAAAAGACGAAACAGCAATTTACTCCCTCAGTCGTCATCTTGAGTGGTGGGCTGAACACTTCCAAGTACATGTCAGCTGGTTTACTTCAACACAACCGCTGAAAGGATCCAGCGGGCCCGATTGGAACACTGGTGCCGACCCACCACCAGCAACTGAGATCCAGCGGGAGGTTTTTTCGTTCAGCTGTAACACCCTTTCGGTGCCTAGCTGCCCTGTCACCCAAAGGAGGCACGAGGGCTGGGATACTGCCAAAGTGCCCAAGCCTAGACATGGGAGGCATAGGTCGGGTTCTAACCGCAGGCTTTCTGGTCAGTAAATTCGCACTTTAACCACTGAGCCATATCGACCCCAGCGGGAGATATCAATGTTCAAGCACGACAAGACGCCTGGGGATGGATGATCTGTACCGCGCATTCTTCAAAGATGATCGTGAGGTCCTGGTGAACGATCTTACATCCATATTGCAAAGGCTCTGGAAAGAGAAAAGAATACCAGTGAAATGTAGCTCCTTGACCGTGATCCACGTTTTCAAAAAGAGTACAAGAACGTCGTACGAAAACCATCGTGGCATCAGCTTGGTATCCATTGGATCTAAGGTGCTCTCTGGGATTATTTTGCGAAGGCTGATCGATTATCAAGGGAGACAGGTTCGTGAAAATCAAGCTGGGTTTCGCCCTGGCTGAGGTTGCATCGACTATATCTTTACCTTGAGACAAACTCCTGAACAGCGCCACTCCTTGAAACGTACCGCGTCGGTCGTTTTATCTGAAGGCTGCTTTTGACTGCGTTGATCGTCAGAAACTTCGGTGGTGCCGTGAATTTATATCCCTTAGGAGTGCACCTTATTCGAACTCCTGTGGGTACGTACGAGTATACGGGAAGCTTTCATCTGAGTTAAGCACGTCCAGTGGTGTAAGGCAAGGCTGCCTTGTCGCACCTTTTCTCTTCAACTTTATTATTGATGTGCTGCTCCAGATTTCTCTGTCTGCCTCTGTGTCGTTTACTGCACTAGTCTGAGCCAGTGTGATAGCGGAGGCTGACGGTTCCTTTTTGCGGGAAAGCCTCTTTCTGAAGAATGTCTTATCATCAGCCGTGATATAATCACCCGCCGCGTTGTCATGACACCGATATTCTAAATAATAATAATAATATAATCGTTCAGCTGCCTAGCTGCCATGCCACCCGAAGGAAGCACGAGGATTGGGATACTGCCAGGTTGCCCAAACCTGGAGAGGAGGAGCCGAGATGCAAAGGTTCGAATCACGCACCTTTCGGTCGGTAAATTCGCACTCTAACCATTGACCCATCTCGTCTCACCGATAGTCTACTTGAAACCTATAGTTTATCACTATCGGGTTTTTGCACCTGTATTGTTTCTTTACATAGTGAAACAAGTAATCCAACTGTGTTCAATGTTTTCCTCGATCGATTGCTATCACCTTGTGATGCAATATTTCTGTGTTTTTCTTTCATCTAGGACTAGCATATAATGCTTATTCGTGGTCTCACTCTCCGGACACCGGCATTCGCATTTCGTCAAGTCAAGCGCAGTTACGCTGAGCGATATACTCAGGGTCAGTCTCCGAATCCCGGTGTCAGAGAGTACTTTTATTTTATTGACCATCATGGGCAAGTGTGTGACAGACCCCACAATGGCTGTCCTATTATCAGCTTTTCCTAGATGATGCTCGGATCAAGAACTTCACGTCTTGTTTCAAAGGTATATATGTGTTTTCTCTCCCTTTTCAGTGTAACAGATAAGGTATTTCTAGAGTTCTTTTTCGCTCGTCTGCGTCCGAATACCACCGGTCGGTATGATGAAGAATTCCCTTACTTGTCTCTCTGCGGTCGTGAACGTAACTTCGTTCGGTGCGACGATCGACCAATTGTTTTCCTTGATTTAGTCCAAAGAGCAGAAATTTCGCACTGGCTGCTCACCTTTGGCTTTGCCCAGAGTAGCAAGCTGTCAGTTCCTTTTCAACCACAACATCTTTACATGAATCCCAACTCTGGGCGAATCTACCACCCAACGATAAACTTCGACGACCCCGAGAAGAACACGGTCCATGAGTCGCTAGTCGTTGGGCTCATGTGTTCTGATCTGGCATTGCGACTTGCAGACATGTTTGAATGGACTCAACTGAATCATGCTGACACCGGTGCCCCGCCAGACCATTTCCTTTGGGAACAGACTGTCTACAAGCTTAGCAATGCACTGTCTCCCTACATAGCTTCAACGTGATCATTTCCGCACATTCCTTGCCTGTCCTTTTTCACTCCGGCCTGTTTTTCCTCATTTTCATCCCTCGTTGATTTGTTTTCCAGGATATTGCAACTACAATAGACTTCTATTCAACCCTACCTTTAGCTGCTTTTATATTAAAACAATAGCAAGGTTCTGTATATTTACAGGAGGGGCGGATAAATATTACTTTATGATCTTCAGCACGAGGTCCATGTATTCGTTTGTTATCATATTCAAGATATCTTACTGTCCTGTGTAAGTATACATGGGGAAATTCATCGAACTCGTAAACAGGCATATACAAATTCTGTTCATCTGTAATAGAGGGACAACATTACCGGAATGCGAAAACGGATTTTGGTCGGTGCTTCTATGCTACTTCCGGTTGTTAAACGTCTCAAACGTGAATACGACTTTGGGTTATGTGTACTCAACTCAACTCCAACAAGGTATTTGTGATTCTGGACAGTCAGCTAGACAGCTTCACCCTGTTGTTTGGTTCTGTTTGCTGAACATGTCAATCTGACTATAAACGTTCTGATGTTGGAATAGCTGCCCCCAAGAAACTGTGCCGGCTCAACTGGATTGTGACAATACCATCAACAGAGTTACTAACACAGAAGTGTAAATTAATTTTCTAGTCTTTAGACTGCTATTTATTTGCTTCCAAGGTTCAAGTTTCCAAAGTTGTTTGCCACTCCATGTCAGGTTTCTGTTGTAACAAATAACTCCTGTCAGGTCATCGTTCGCTCGGAATTGATCGAGTGAGAAATCCGTTAAGGTAGCATTCTAGCCCATAAAGCTATCGAGTAACACTATCGTTCGATTCTTTACACTTCCCCAGATTTCGAAGATAACTTATGGGCTGTAAGGTTCAAGGCTGTTGTCGCATTTAGTTTGCGGCGGGTAACTAGTGCTCACGTGGTTAATCCGGTAAAAACAGCAAACAAGTAACTGGAACCTGACGAGCTTGTATTTCAATGACGTCAACACGAATCATATCTGTCCTACAGGAGCAGTGAAAGATCGTTTATGAATTGTTGTTCGTCCTTGGTTTCGTGTCAGAAAGTCATTTTCAGGTCCTCTGGGAAGTTTAAGCACGCAAAATAGTTTTTTCTACTTCTGTTCGCATCTTCAAAACCAGTGGTCCTAGAGGGGCGGGCAATCATCCCACAACTGACGACTGATCACCAGCCGAGGTGACATACTCTCTGGACTTCGGCTGTCCTTTTGGTAGACTACGCAAGAAACGAACACTTGAAACCATAGACTGGGTTGGTTTGCTGTTACTGTTCCAGTCTTCCCATAAGTTCATCACGTCGTTATCTAAAACATGGAATAGAATGCCTATCAACGTTGTCATTCCGCCGAAGTCAAAATGAATTGAGGAAAACAGCAGAGTCCGGGGATGAGTCTAAAACACATTGATTTCAATCATGGAACATTTCTCGACCTCACGCGTAGTACGTTGATCGTGACTTTGGAAATGACCTCGTTGTCAAGTTTAATTGTAGCTAATGACAGCCGGTTCTTGACGCGTTCAGGAATGAAATTTCCGCCGCATGATCACAAAACTTGGCCTTCAACCTTAAGCGTTTCGGATCACGTAAATCTCCATTACGTCGTTTCAGAGAACGTAGTTTTAGGCAATTATGTGTTTTCAGTCAAATCTCGTCATATTCACACAGATTACATAGCAGAACAGAACGAAAAGGCGCATAAAAGCAGTGAGTATGAAGATTAGACCAAACCGACGCACCATCCATGATATAAATACCGAAGTCAATTTAGGCCAGGTGGAGCTTCATGCACCCGAAGTTTACGACGGTATCACGTGTAACTGATGAAGTGATTTGACACTCGAGGGGCCAGTCAGCACGTGATGTGGGGTCCTCGACTGAAGGATGAGTAGCGCTCTATCCTGTTTAAGTGCGAGTTAGTCACAATTCTGATCATTAGCTTGTGGCTGAATGGCTACTATCTGGGAGTTCGCGGGTTCGAAACGTCCTGGAGCTTCGTAAGATGCGCACTGCTGATGATCCAAGGCTTTTCAGCATAGATTGGCTTCACCTACAGGATGAAGACTCAATCGAAAATTCCGGAATTTCGCACTACCAACAACTTTGACGGAAGTTGAGAACTCACTTGAATTACCTACGAAGGGACGCTTGGTACTCGGAGACGGGACGTGGGTTCGTTACGCAGGGCGGTGGGATTACTTAGAAAACGAGTCCATATAGTCAGAATTGCGGTAATTTTTTCCTGGCACGTAATTTTCGTACTTGGAGCAAGTGAAAGATGTTTCACATTGGGGACAATCTATTGGGTGACAGAACAAGCACTAAAATACTTGCTGAGAAGTTACATAGGACTCCAGTACACCAAGAAGTGTAGGAACCTTCCTCAGAGAGTTCTGGGGAAAAACATAAGGGACGAATCCAATGGGAATGAATACTAGCAATGAAACACATGTGAATAAGAGAGAGGAATGGAAAACGCCCTCACTCCTTCAAAACAGAGCAAACATCGGATCACTTTAAATTCTCCTGTAAAACCTTGTGCACAGCTGTCGTGCAACTCAAGGGAAGCACGAAGGTTCAGTTACCGCCAAGTTATTCAAGCCTAGACAGGAACAGTCGAAAAGTCACGGTTTTCGGTCAGCACACGAATCACTGAGCCATTTCGAACTTTGCCAAGGACTGTCTGGAGACACCAACAAATATTACTTGATGTGTTCGCATCCAGATACTTCGAGGTTCCGGGTAGAGTGACACTAGAAAACAACTAAGGATGGATGGGTACTCCACGCCTTTGGCCCATTCTGTTGAAGGTTTTGAACTGAACAAACCGTTCTGGAGAATACTGGTCTGCCCAACCTGTGACAAATGTTTTGGACGTTTTGGTTTTCATTAAGTGATTGGGATGGTGGCTAGAAAGATCTGCACATCAACTGCGTTGTCTGAATGGAGACAATACTACTCGTAACGACGCCGTTATTACCTGGCTTTGTCCCACTGGATTGGTGCTTTCGGACCTTAGTAGCGACTGCCGTGCTGCATATCCGAATGGATAGGTTGCTGTGGCGGAGGTCAAAAAGGAACGGTTTGTTCTGATGTGTAACAGGTCGCTTGATGAATTTTGCTAACCTCCTCAAGCACTTGGTCGAAACATGTTTCAAGTTATGCAACATGTACATCCACTTAGCCAGTAGCCACTAAGAGCATTTAGAATGAATACAGTGGTTCCCCAATTGGGGGGTCCACGAGTCCTCAAATCCACGTTACGACCGAATGAGGCTTAAGTCAGATATTGAATTTTTTATATTACGTCGCTTAATATATGTTAATATACTATTTATCCCATATGATATGTTGTGTGCGATATTCATTCCTCCTGAAAAAAATGGTTCTCACCACTAGTAGTAAGCACTGGATGCCATGTGGTGCCCTGCTGGTGCGTGGAATGTCAGTAGTTTAGCTAGGTGCCCTGTAAGTTATCCAGTACTTATGAAGTTGGTCCCTCTCTACTCATCATTCATTGTTTCACCTTCCTTTGGGTTAGTTAAACGACCACCCTCAGATTTGTCATCATGTCAAGGAAACCAGCCACGGTAATACAGATTCCTTGATACTTCTGTATCCGAACACAGTCCAAAGATAGGTCGATTAACTTGCACCCCGTAATTGTGCATACATACGTAAGGCACAGTTGGTTGTTGAGACTGGTTGAGTCCGGTCTAACTGATCGATGTCTGGTTCTTCCATCCTGGAATTACCAGTATAATCTATTTGCACTTATCTTGAAGAGCATAAACGGTCTTAAACTGGGGCATTATTTTATGGCAAAACATAATTAGCTTGAATTTGTCCACAATAAAAAAATTTTCGTAAGAATATTAAATTGGAAATCTGATATTCATGGTGAAATTGATGGAGTTGGAGACTCGATGGAATCCCTTATGGTGAATAGTACATATTGGCTCAGCACACAGACTATCCCGAGGTTCCTTTACGAAGATCTCTACTGAAATCTAACTTGTTTCTGAATAAATTAGTATGGGACGGTTACCCAAACTCCACACATACGTCACTACCGGTTTCGCCTTATTTAGAACTCGGGTTGTAGTCCCAATTTTTATGGTAGGATCTATCGATCTCGTTAAAAGTTGACTGATCCCAGACTAACTCGTCTGTTTATGGAGGAAGACTCCCAGTTCAGATTGAACAACTTCAGGGGACTATGTTACCTAATTGTTTGCTAATTTTGCTAGGCAAACATGGAGTCGAGAGATGATTCACCTTCTAACTCAGTGTTCTGTCTGTAGAGTTTGGCATCACATATCAACATGTAACAACATGCTAGATGCGCGCTTCCCTGTTTAACTGGCGACAAATCTGTAGCTCCTGGTTTTCGTAAAATCTGATAAACCATCCCAGATAAGCTTACAGAAAAACTTTGTCTGTTGTGCTGAGAGCGAATCTTATCAGGGTGTGGTGGTTTGTTCACCCTCGTGACCCGCTGAGCCATACAGGGCTAATAAACTAACAAGCGGCATTTACGTCTAAACCGGATCAACTATACTCTGTCCCACAAGTTCTGGCGGCCAAATCAAATGCTGAAACTCACATTGCTCGTCCACAATGTGTCCGTAATATGAAACAAAATTATGTTTCACCATTAGTCGCAGTGTGTAGTTTCTCAAAGCACCTATGTTAAGTCTTGTCAAGGTGAGCGTTTATCAGCCTCTCTGATCAGAAATATGAAAAGAAATTCTCGGCTTCTGATCTGCAGCATAAGCTGACTTTATAGGGAGTAATGACTCCCTAACCTCGTCCATTTTCAACCGCATGGTTATCGAGAGAACAATAGCATATACAAGAGTGAAACTGTATGATACAACGATTCATGGAATTGATGTGATGAGACTGTGTCATTTAAAAGTACGGGAGCAAGTGAACATATTCAGTCAAGAGACAGCCTTGCCTTCATGCATTTCCGGCAATAAAGGCCCATACAATGCTACCGCTTGGGGCTGTTTCTCTTTTTCCAACTGTTGAGGAAAACTGGAAGCCCGACCTCTTAGTATATGCCTAAAAATTCGTAACAGGCATGCCTGTTCCGCAGTTCCATCCAGAGGTACTAAGTTATCTTTCATTCTTTAGGCGTTCGATTCCACCTCATGGTTACCCGGAAGCTCTAACTAATGATTTGGACAGGATATTTCAAGAAATAATCGGTACTACGGTGTCATCTTTCCAATGGGTCATACACTTGACATTGGACGTAGATCGAAATTCACCGCGAGGAGATTTTCGGTGAATCTTACAACCAAACAAAGATCTAGTGCAACAACGATGGAACAGTCAGAAAACTCTTTGGGTGTGTTAGAGGATTCAACTGGCTTTCCACAAATTTTTGAGAAACTGCTTGCCCACAGAGAAGACTCTAGATGAGACATTAGAAACATAAACCGCAATTTTCACCCCTCATTGGCCCTTTCAGTAGAACTTCCTACCGTCCGACGTGCATGTGTCATCTGTTCTTTTTCAGGAAGTTGTTGGTGAGGTCCTGATGAAAATAGAAGGTTCTTAGACCACAAAAGTAAGGTCCAAAGTGTATACGCAAATTACTATGCGGGCATGCTGAAAGATTGGGGACCCTCTTAACTGGACTTTACGAAGAAAATGTTGCGGCTGCTCCTTTTGAATACATTTTTGCGACTATCTGGGGATCGTCGTTCAGACCTCCGGCGTTGCTTAATACCCTGAGTATCATGGTGAATTGCGGCCCAAAAAAGGATATCTGAAATATTACTTGTCTTTTATCAAAAACTCTGGAGCTCAAACCCACTCCTTCGTCCAGTCACATCCACGAACTTAGTAACAGTGGATCAGTAGCCACAAATCAGTGCTAACAAGACTCATACGATGGATAAATGACTCACCAGTTGAGCTTGGTTACAAGTTCCGAAATGGATGTCATCATTACTCATACTTGCTATCCGCTATAGTTAGTGCAGCCTTACAACAAAAGTGGAAAACAGTCATATTTCCAAATCAGGCAGAAAGAGGATGTTAATGGACTCAAAAAGCAGGATTCGCTGTTGTTCTAGTAGATGAATAATAGGTTTGACTTACCTTGGAGTAAATGGATCCACTTTAAAAGAGCAACTTTATCATTCGTTAAACGCTTGAGCTCAAATTTCACAATCTAAAAGATTCTTGTCTTCGGATTTGACCTGATACAATCTTGTGAAGCGACACTTCGAATGATGTGGTCAACAGTTTTTAAGGTTAAATGCCCTATTTCTTCCAGAATTTGTAATGAAGTTCCATCGAAGTTGGTTTGTGATATTACCTCCCCTAGGACAACCTTCCCTGAAAGACATGAACAAAGACTGCTTGGGAGGTCACCGCTGGATCAAAGTGCTAGACCTCCTGGTCGGAAGATTATTGACATTGGCAACGAGTTCATACCTTCTATTTTGTGCTGTTTCTGAGGGAGCTGTCCACAAAAATTAAACTGCATTGACATGCACAATTTTGGTCGCTGACAGGTAAATAGAAGTGATGGACCTTCAAATCCCGGTAGCTGAGCAAAGCGTTAGTAAACCCGTGTCACGGATATGCCGACGGCGAAAACATGGAAAAACGTTCCATACAGAGTTTCGGAAGCACGGCGGCCAAACATAAAAATTAGTGTCGAAGATAAAAATTAGCGAAAGCTCTCATCTGTCAGTGGGTGACCCAGTTCAGCAGTATAACAGTGGGCCAACTGTTTGCTTATCCTGGCCACTTACTTGGGGCGAGATGGCTCAAGTGGTTGGAGCGCAAACTTCCTGACCGGAAGGTCCGTGATTCGAACCCAACCTCTGTCTCTCGACTTCGCCTGTCTAGGCTTGGGCAACCTGGCAGTATCCCAGCCCTCGTGCTTCCTTCGGGTGGCATGGCGGCTAGGTACCGAAAGGGTGATACAGCTGAAGGCGTATAGAGAGCTTGACTTTACAATCCCGCCTTCTCAATTTGGTGTTCGTAATCCCATGCCCGTGCACCACAATCCTGTGCCGCTTGCATCCGCTGTCAATAGGCTCGATTTACTGTTATCTGGAACAACCTTAAAGCCCTCTCCCACAGGAGATAGTCTTCTAGGACAATGAAAACTTTCTTATTTCTGTAGCTTACTTCACAAATGTAATGGAAACAAAAAACAACCCCTGGTTAGTGATGACCCTATTTGCATAATCCCTCAGCTTCACAGCGCATACCATTTTCAAAGATCTGTTTAGCTGCATACAATAATACGAATGAACTCAATGCACTGAGAAAGGCGTTTGCCACTTCTCTCTCTCCTCTCCCCCGCTCCCCCAATTTTTTTCATTCGAAACCTAATTGACCAAATGTGCCAAAAGACGCATGCGTGTATCATGCATCAGAACACGATGGAGGTGATTTAGCAGCTAGAATCCCTATTCACTCGTCCACCTTTTATAAGTGACTATTGTGCCAAAACTACTGCAGAATCTCACAGGCTTTTGTTGGCAATGAAGTTTGCTCCTGCTTTCTAGATTTCAGATGATAAAGGGGGCAATGTTTTTCCCCCTATTGTTTTAGATCCACAGTAACAACGGTACTGCCACACCATATGGAGGTGTGGAAGAGATGAACTGAATACCCAATTTGGTCCCTCAAATTCAACTACACCTGTTTTTTTACTCTAATACCATGTGAATGGTCCTGAGATTGCAATTCTTGACCCTAGTGAAAGCGTCCAATGGCCTCAAGAGATTTTTCATTCCTTGGTTTACATTCAATGCCAGTTGTGGCATGCCCACAAAGAGTACAAAACAAGCTTGCCACTCATGGACAAACGTATTCCACATTCAAATATCAGCCTCAGGCTGCCAAGCAAAACACGTGCATTCGCCTCTCTACTTGTGATCACATTACTGAAACGTGATTGGCTGCCTGTTGATTCGCTAGCTAAGTGACGTCGGTACACACTTTATGAGATTAAACCGCGGTTTGGTTCAGTGGGACAAAAATAAACCTCTACTTACTGGACTTTTGAAGCCTAGAAACCCGAGGTTAGTACAATAGTTGGAAAAATCGTCTGCCTAACATAGCGGACTAACAGCCTGAAGGTGATGAGTGTAACCGGTGACATAAATGAGCCTTGAAGAACCTTGTATGGGATAGTGGACTCTGACATGCTCCTGTTTTTGTCGTAATGTAAGTCCAGCAACAAGAGTGTTGAGTTTTGAAGAAGAAAAGCTACTGGGTAGCATTTGTCTGTCCGGAACAAACATGACGATGAGAAGTGGGCAAAGTGGCTCGTCGATATCTGAAGATGGCATGTTTCCAAGATATAGAAAGAAAGGAGTGAGATCCGAGTCAAAAACTTGGGCTTGACCACGGTACAGCTTGGTGTATGGCTATCAGCTGGACCTGTGCTATTTACAGGTTAGCCGGCTGATTCAGTTTAGCCTCAAACGATTGATTGCTAACTCTTTAATAGTGGTCTTGAAAAATGACGACGTATGTCTTCATGAGGTAAAATGTTTTTCAGTCAAACTGTAGAAGTGTGTACTGACCGCCTGCTACAGGCTTTATCAAACACTAATGTTTGTCATCTTCTCTAAATCGTAATACCCTTTTGATGAATAGGTGTAAATTACACTTCCAACGGCTTTTAGCATCTGCGTTTCACTCTGGAGATTTGAAAACAGACAAAATCAAGTAGGTAAATGTGGACACGTGTTCTGGGCTGATATTTGTGCACTTTATTTTAGTCTTGATATGAAGAACTAGTTCCAGGTGGATTCATCTGACCCCATCCAATTAGCAGACACCAAAACATGGCGAAAATTTTACTACAAATGTAAAAAAACCATGTGAAGTAATGGCATCACATTGAATTATTTGGCGATAGAAAAATAAAAAACTAAGATCCTTTTTCTAACCTCTTAACGGTGGTCTTTACTTGTTGCTCAATGAGTTGTGATACTCGAAATCACAAAGACCGTATTCTTTACGGAATGGGGCAAATTCCCCAATTCACGTTATTTTGATATACTACTAATAAACGGTATCGAGTAACTGGACACAATTCGAATTGAGAACGAAGAGCTAAAAACAGTACTGCCCAGCTGGGTTCCAGGTGAGTCTCTCGCAAAAACCAAATTGATATGCAAATGAGTGTATTTCTCGAAAACAGTGCAATTTGGGTTCAAGTAGAACATAAGGTTGATGGAAACTCGGGGACTGCGCCTACCTGATGAGCCCCAAGAAGGGCGAAACCGGTCGTGGGCTGTCGAAGAATCATCAGCAACCTTATGAGTAGTCCATTACGAATATACATGTATCGCGATATCTCGAATATCGTAGCAACTGGAACATGAGGCGGCCTGGTGCAGCACATTCAGTTGCCTGAAAACATCACAAATGGGAGATTCAGCTGTTTTCCAGGTAAGTCTCTCGCAAAAACCAAATTAATTTGCAAATGAGTGTATTTCTCGAGTACTGCCCATGTTTAATTACTTCGTGCGATGTACGATAGCTGAGCCATTTAGGTGACTTATAAAGAGCAACTTACCAGACTTTCAGAGACTGAATTCTGGTCCTACCAAACAAACAAGCCTTAGCTCCCAAAAATGGGCATTACACAATCCAATCGATGCAAGTTTCCATTGAATCGTTCTTCGAAGTAATAATACAGAGGATTCTTTGTCGAACCGTAGATTGGCTTTGAACAACAGAAACGCCTCCTCAAGATGGCAGTATGAAAGAAAGCAGAATCATTCAGCTGGGACCAACGTTTCCTGAAAGAGAGGTGATAGGCTAATAAAACAGTAGTAAGTATATAAAATTATCGCTTTAAAACATAAAGATTCAGAATTCGACGCTTCCCTTAGTTGATGGGGTCAATCCCACAGCTCACTGATCTTTAAATTCGAGAAAACAAATAAGTTTCGTGTGAAGTATCAGGCGGTCTGAGCGGCCGCTCAGAACTCGCGGGAGCAGATCCTCGTTCTTTTATGCAGATTTCAACTAATGACCTCCAGGGTTAACCTGAGTGACTGTATGAAACTGACAAATGCGGGTTTGTAGATCCCTTCAAGCAACATGCAGTAAAGGACGCTGCACATACTAGAAGATTTATAGTATGGACGGGAAGCCCGTGCACACAGAATAGGTCCGAAGAAGACAGATGTCAATGAACCCTACTGTAATTACGTTAGCCTACCGAGCAACATCCTCGACAGTACAGCCTCAAGCGTCTGTATTTTCGCTTACTTTATATGCGATAAAACCATCCGTCCAAACGGAACACTATACTTGGTATCAGACGGAAGTGGAGTGACACTTTCATGGGAGTGTATCATTCGAAGTGGTCTGGTAACGAAGCCTACTCCACTGGTACATTCAAACTCCCGTTCGTTTGTTCTGACACTTGCTTTTTTAACCGCTGGTTACTGAAGCCAAGCCCACCGCAGAAACATCCCTACAGTTATAGCCCGGTAGAATCCTGTAACGAACTGAGGTTAAGAACAGCATGAAGCGAGTGACGGATAAGTTTACTAAACATTTCCTCTTACCGGGGATCAATGGCACAGCACGCAATTTTACCATTTAAATTGAACTTCAATGCAGCAACCATTAAACCGAATCATCCTCCGAAAGAAACCACTTCTATGTGCTCTCTGGATCAGGAATTCCCTTTTGGTCAATTTTGTGGGCCTTTCTGACGCAGCCAATGTTATATCATCCATCCACCGCTAAGAAAGAATTCCAACGAAGAATACGTGCAGGCATACTGCGCAAGTTTTAGGCCGTCATTAAGAAAGGTCTCCTGCACTGGAACAAGCAAATTCACAATGCTCGTGGCAACTATTATCAGGCGAAAAAGGGTTTTTGTGCATTCGTCCAACAAGATCATCAGTGGGCCCTTGTATTGTTACTCACTAGGATAGGTCAAAAACTCACTCCAGCAAGACGCCAAATATTGAAGGCATAAAGGCTATCCTACTGCTGCAAAATTCCAATTAAATTCCTATTCAATAAAGTTGGCCAGCTGCCTCACTGTGCATCACGAATGCATTGCAATAGGACAAAATTCCTTTGGTCACCTGGCTAGAGTTGACTTCCACTTGGGCATGGACTGTATCACTGTACGTGGTATAGATATGCGACAGGTGAATGCATGATACCAAAACAATAACCGGCTCAAAGCTATCCATAACGGTGTTTGAGAGTGTGACGGACCCGGAAATGAAAAAAATTAAGAACTGCTGTGCTAGAACTGGCTTGATGAACATGTGACCGAAGTGAGACTAATCTTTTAGCTTCATTTAAGATTCCACGAACATAAGTGCAGTTGCCATAAGAAAGTGCGACCGAAGAAACTGTGGGTAGAGTTAGATTACAATAAGCCTTGCATCGATTGCTTTTTGTCTGTCACCACAGTCACCAGAAAAGCAATGCAACCCGGAAACGTCAATTAAAGTATTGATCGAGTAAAAAATACTGACAATGTGACATGACAACACTGGACTGGAAGACAACTTGAAACAGGCAAGCAATCGGCTTATAACTCCTCATTCCAATCCAGGTCAAGTCTGGATACACGACTTCATTTGAAGGTCTATCCGAAAAGGTAACCCGTAAATCAGGCCTTCCTCCCTCGACATTTTTGCTGTATCCATGTGTGCCAGTGCATCTGTCCCGTGTAGGATGATGTCTCGACGACAAACAAGGAAGTACTGTGACATTTTACGTCTTTCATCTATACATTTCGCAACAGTGTGCTTGGTCCTCATTCACGAAACGTGTGTAACTCTGGAACGAATACAGCATGAACTGAAGACCATAAAATATAAACAGAATACCAGGCTGAATGAAGAAGTTTTGTTGTGCCAACTTATTCACACCAATGAGCTGCATTCCTGTAAAAACAAGGTAGGTAGTAGATGACAACAGAAAACGGAAAATTTAGCGGGGAAAACTTAAAAGACATATGCTAAGAGTAGTGTACCGCAAATGGGGAATTTCTCACTCGAGTAGAAGTTGAGATTGCATGAACTGAAGACCATAAAATATAAACAAAATACCAGGCTGAATGAAAAAGTTTTGTTGTGCCAACTTGTTCACACCAATGCGCTGCATTAGAGTAAAAACAAGGTAGGTAGTAGATGACAACAGAAAACGGAAAATTTAGCGGGGAAAACTTAAAAGACATATGCTAAGAGTAGTGTACCGCAAATGGGGAATTTCTCACTCGAGTAGAAGTTGAGATTTTAACTGGCGAAGCGGCTTCAAATAGTTGGGAACCAACCGTGGAAATACAGGATGTTTATCCGTTTTTTTACTCCGAAACACAATAACGCATTGTTTTTGTCTTATCTTTTTGTCTTCCAACAGCATCGTAACTCATGTAATATACTCTCTCACGGATATGCGCTTCGCTTTGCTGAGCGAATTTCAGACGGTCAGTAAAATACTTAGCAAGCAGAAAGGCAACATAAGGCCGAAAAACGGTTAGACCGGTTGTCGTAGCAGTAATAACTTTGCATCCTCGCTACGTTAATCCCAGGGTGTTAGTTGCATTTGCATGAGGCCCAAAAATGTTTGTGGACCTCCAAAGACTAGGCCAAACGCCTAGAAAAAATAATAACAAACGTGTTAGGTGTTGTGGTGTTTCAACACTTCTCACAATGGGGTTGCGAATACCATAAATAACAACCCAGTTCTATGTCATAGAAAACAGTAGAGAGGTGCATCTACCGTGGTTACAGATGTCACATACCTTCACATTCAAGTCCAGCCTATAATGAAGAAATAGTGCACAGTCCGACAACTCGCTTGTCCGGTTGGTTGTGAAGCCCATTCTAATCTGAGCCAGTCTTTTAGCCACTGAAGATTTCTACATGAAATGTCTATCCCTAATAATTTTAATTTTTATTCCCCATATGTGGAATACCAAGAAGAATTACTCTCTAGGCTCCAATTGGTCCACGGTTCATCCCAATGTTAATTTCCAGTCTGATTGCCCTGCTGTGTGTGGAACAATACGGTGGAAGCTAGCTCCAATTTCATCCGTGTCTCGAGGCTTGCACTCCCCTTGATACATTGCAAATTTAATATTTTGCACCGAAAGAAATAAATGCGTCAAGAATCTTTGGCGACATAGATGGCTTCATTAGGCGCAAACTTTGCTTCGTTGTCATCCGGTTTGACGAAATAATCATAAGGTTGAGACACGATGGTGACAGGTCAGGACACCCAAGGTATTTTCAGTAGATTTTGGTAGAAAAACGGTTGCTGGCGGTTAGCAAGCCAAACTCAAAACACTACAATCATTTCGCCTTCTCTGCAAGTCGGTAGTTCAACTTTCGCTGCCATCAAATTTTAAACAGTGTCGCCATTCTTTCGACGTGCAAGCGGACACAATGGAATGTGGTCCAGACAAACAAGTTCATGCCCCACCCAGAGATGTAACACTTATGGCGCGCGCAATCTGTTAAGTTGGAAAGTGCATGATTTCACCACGTTTTACCACCCAGGCATTTATCCGAAAATTCCTCAGTCTGACAATACTGACCGAGTAGATTTGTTGTCTGGGTGTATTTGAATCGATGCACCTCTATCGGTTCATGTCCAATCAGAGCGTGACCACTCTCTGGCAATTGGCCATCCCAGTGCGTGGTGCAGTGGCCACTTAGACACACAAGTTCGAAACTATGGGTGGGGCCGATTTAAACTTTCATTGATAGACAGAAGCTATACACGAGCACTGAGGAGCATGAATGATCGTGTGAACACATGCATCGTAAAATGTGTCGATATGTCGGAGGCAATGCAACAAGAGGCAATCGCAGTCTCCACAACCGCTTTACAGGAATACAATATCGAAAAGGATATTGCCAAATACATTAAAAAGGAAGTGAGTTTGCCATTCCGAGCTCTAGCTGCAATTTGTAGTTTGATAAACAATACGGTCCCCCTTGGCACTGCGTTGTGGGTCGGAACTTTGGAAGTTACGTCACGCATGAGACGAATCATTTCATTTATTTCTACTCAGGCCAAACTGCTGTTCTTCTGTTCCGATCCGGCTGACCCATATCAATGCAGCGTGCATGCAGAAACTATCGGTGTTCTCTTTGTTCGATTTGTATATGCATATATTTTCGCTGTTGAGTTTTTGAGTTTATCCTGCACAGCACGTCACATTTCCATGATGTCTTTATTGGTGGTTGGGATTTCGTTGAATTATTTTGGAAGCTGCGTTGAATTTGATCATCCAGTAAGGACACTCGCGAACATTTCGTGCTAATCAATGACGTTGTGGCGTAAACCATGTCACAAAAACGAAACTTTGCCCTATCTTTCAAGATTTCAGTTACTTGACATGCGAAATCTGCGTGTGTCTTCATCGTGGGTAGACCAGCGCGTTGAACAGACCGAGGAGTAACTGCAATCACAGAGTCAAAATTCATCCCACCTTCCATATTCTGTGTCAGTATATGCTCAAAATCTGAGTTTCGATGTTCTCGGTTTCATGGTTTAATAAACCGGAACGGTGTGTTCACCGAACGGTGCACATCCTGTTGGAATTAATCTCAAAACAGGCTTGAATAACATAGCTACTCGAATGACCAGGAACCTGTCTGGACGTTTGCCTCTTATTCGCGAACCAGCATTGGATTAGGCAGCTCAATATTTCCACCAGAATATCAATGGAAAGTCCTCAGGTGTTAGCTTAGGCGAAAGGTTATTGACCAACTGATGGCTTATATATAGTGACATTTCTTTGAAGAGTACCAAACAGTTTTGTTCGACATAATTGTAGGTTCGATTGGGGTATTGGTTAAAAGGTGCAAAATGCGATATGCCCTGTGGGTGAGCCTGAAGATGGACGCAGGCAAATTTTTTCATCACTACCGCGGAATTCGAGCGTGAAAGGTTGTAGCCTTATGAATCAATGAATACGACTATTCGACGGTTTTACAGGGAAAAGAGACTGGAACCGCCTGGAACAAGTAATATCCGGATCTATTTTGAATGAGACACACCTATTAGGCAGCTGTTATTCACCTGTGACTGCTAAAGCCCGTTCACCGAAATATTAGCAGGAATTTCGTCTTTGTTGTAACTATCCGATTCGTTACCAGCTAAACAGTCCGACGGAATCTACTCGGTCACAGCGCACATGAAGGTCGCCTGGAACAGAACATGAGAGCATTCATGTTCCGTCTGAGGGATATTGAACTTTCATAATCAAAACTTGGGACGTGAAGACTTGTATTCATCTGACCTGCGATGAGCAACCATCATCCATCGTGAGCTAACTTTTCATTACGTCTTACTCATATCCGTGCTATTTTGGCTTGAGGCATTACTGTGCAATTACGTAATGCAAGTCGCAACTAATCGGGAAATTGTGCAACGTATTTCGCATGTTTTAAACGTCCGAATGAAGATGCCATGTAATAGTTGTTGTGAAGTCAGTCTGTCGCCATCTTAAAGCATTGCTTCGGTGCTCGTTCAAAGCTACATAAAAGTGCGCGAACATTGAGGACATTCAAATCTGAAAACTCACCGATAATGGTGAGGGATTTTGAAGCCAGTTGCCGTGCTCGGAGAAAAAAACCAACAAAAACCTAGGAAAATTCAACATAAGACAATGGAAGAAACTATTTTCTCATTTAGCAACTTTTCTCCAAAGGGAAATCAATGTTCTTATCTATACCTGCTTTGTTCATTCATATGCTCTGTTGACTTTGTCTAAACTGGTTACCGTTTGAGTGTAATTCGCCAAAACAGGATGAATGCAAGCATTCATCTGCATACAAATGAGCTGTTCTGGTCGGTCTAATTCATGTTCTCGGACCGATTCCTGTTTGAATTCCTAATAGCTAACTGTTAGCTGAGCTGGCTGATTTGTGTTGAAATTTTGTAGCGTGGAACACTTCAGAAACTTCACATTGCCCTTTGGATAATAAAAGCCGAGTTGTTTAATATGATTGATTGTTTTTCCATTTCTCAGCCTATTGGTGCTTTGTGTCAGTTGCTGGGTTACTTAACCGACCGCATACAGCTCAGTGCCGATTGCAAGTGATCGTCTATCGGTGCCGCTCAGTCCAACAGCACCGGTGTTATATTCCCGGAAGTTGGCTCAAACCAGTGAAACTAATTTCCCCAATTCAGCGCCATGGGTTTTTATTAGATCACGAACAGAACTGTTAGGCGGTCTTTGATTGCCGCATCGGATACACAAATGTGTTTGCCGATGACTGATCCAACGGGACTTTAGCCTGATTGAACCTTCCTTGTTCGAGGTCGCAGGTTGTTTCAACGTGCAGTAGTGGCCGAAGCATTTGAAGGTTATTGATTTGATAATCTGGGTCACCTTTAGTGAGCAGTTTTGTTGAGTCTAGAGAAAAATGTTGGTAGCTCAGGTATCGTGGATGGTCTTTGGTTTGTTAGCTGAGTTGGGCCATTTGATTGGGAACGTTTCATCACCAATCGAGGTGACTTCACTGGTACGTTGTTAGGGAGCGTAGTGGTGCGAAGCGATGGCCGGAAAGCTGTTTCTCAAAACCGTATCACTATTAGGCTCTAGTACTGTCAGGTTTTAGTGCGCACATTTCGGCATAGGTTCCGTGCGGCCTGCTAACCCTACAGCTGGGCCAGGTATTTGCGTCCTCTGTAGTCAATGCTCCCCTCCCCGGAATTGACATCACTGATTATCTGGGCATATCATGCCACATTGTATTTAGAGACCTGGGCTGATGGAAATTTTCTGTTTCAACCACTAGCAGTGCAACCTCATACTCTAGTCAGAGTGTTCGCTTTACAAATGACCTGACTTTGGAATATCGAGAAGGACAGCGAACGTTAACCAGGGAAATACGTTCACTTGTGAGGAGCTATTTTAAGGGGAAATCTCATTTCGCAGCTTGGCAATCGGATTCACTTTTAAAAGTTACGAGCAGTCGTAATTATGTTAATTGTCCTTCGGGCAGAAACGAATTTATAGTCGAATTGAGGGCGGGTTTCAACAGACAAAGCATTCTCGTGTGCATGCTCTTGTTTGAACCAAAGTATCATTCCTGACCATTGCAGCAAGTCCAAAATGTTCTGACTCTCTACCATAGTAGCACGAAACCACGGGTTTGAAATACAAAATGTATCCTACGAAAAAATCTCGAACAAAAAGAAGCTCGCTACAAGAAACTCTTCCCTTAAATATGCCAACACTTCCAAAAGTTTAGATATCTGTGCTAAATCACTCTCATCTAAATGGTCTCTCTTTTATCCTGTCTGGATTGCTTCGGCTGTTCCAGAGCATTGACAGGAAGCATTGGAATCAAGGTGCGCTTTTATTAGGACTCATATCCTTGGCTTTGCCGGGATTCGAACTCATGCATATTTGACATGCGGGGCGAGCGTGTGACCAATATTGCACCAGATGTTTTGGACGCACTTGGAATAGCACATCTAAACAAGTGAACGTGTTTTTCTTGAGCGATGTGATATTTTCTTGCAAAACCTTCTTCAGGTTTACACTATTATGTTTAGGGCTATCTGTACGCAGAATCATGGTGTTAACAAACAAGTTCAAGGGGGCCGATAGAATCAAGCGAGCTGAAAATCGTTCTTTGTGCGATGGTTAAGTCACCACAGCAACAAAGCAGTTAGTAACAGTGTCTATGGTCACCTGAGAAACTTGTGGTATTTTCTAACTGTTCAAGCCTGGCAATCAAACTCCCTCGATTTGGGCAGTCGGATCAGGAAACCGATGGAAATTTGCAACCATTACATCAGGTTCCTCTTCATGCTCCAACTCATGAGTTCAAGAATGATACTCTGACCTTGAGAGCAGGAAACATAACTGAGAATATGGGTCATGTGTTGTGTTCAGGAGTCCCACTGCCAAAGTGTATGACCAACAGGTCAAAGTGCGATTTCGAGTGACGATTTATTGACGCTACTAATTCAGACAGAAAGTTCACAGGGCACTGACGCAATTAATCCGTAAAATATATTGAAAGCACACAGGAGAGCCAAGCCTTGATCGATCGTATATCCCGAATACACCCCTCGAACAGACCATTTGAATGAATTATTTCGTGAATTTAACGCGTCTTAAGGTCAATAAAAACCGGAGCTATAAATGGTAAATTACTTTTTACAGTACTTCGTCAAGTACACAGTTTTTTTGCCAAAATACCTAACTATTTATTAACTCTCCAGGGTCTGGTGCGCACGACGTCAGTGCAACGGACACGTGAAACATACTGTGCCTGGTTATTTGACTTGATGGGTTAGAAAAACTTGCAATTTGTTAAAAAATCCCGAGCCCGTAAAAACTCGTATTCTCATGATTCGCACTGTCGGTCATCTTGATCATTTCCCTCCACAGCCTAATTTGTACTCAAAATTCTTATGCTTCGAAATACCACAACAGAATCCAGTACATGGTTGGTCCCCACTGGGCAAACCCCTCTATCTCTCATCCGGCTGTGAATTGTTTCCACATTTTTGCAAATAGCATACACTGATTTTAACCAAAAGGTGCATTGAAAGGACAGTCATCTGGAGATGGGCAACCCCCTCCCCAATAGGAAACATATTTTGGTTGGACATCTTCAGCTTCTAGTGTAATTCAAACATACTGTTTTCGTCAGTTGATGTCGTATCCATTCATTCATATTACTGAACTTGGACAATCATTTCATTCGGTCACACCGTTTACTCTGTGAATCTCTACGCGAGTCTCGAACCCCACTAAACCGGAAGGTATGTCAAACTGTTTCGCTCAGCGCCAAAATAACAGATCAGTTTGACGGTCTGATTTGGCAAGTTAACCATATATCCCAGTGAAAATACTTTCCCACCTGGGATCGAACGGCATGGTTTTTGTGTCACATTCTGGCTTCAGCTATCAACCAAAGCAAAAGACCGTTCATGCTTTTTGAATTTTGTGAAAAGCGATTATGCTTGCCATGAAAGGAAGCACAAATTTACCTCTGTCTGTAATTGTCTCCTTTCTTTGGGTCAGTCACCTCACAATTGCACGCGACAGTCCAATCAGAGAGCTAATTTGTCGGATATGGTCGCCTACGGTGCACCTCACATAGCATGAACATTTTTAGGATAGGTATACAAATTCATGAACTGACCGACACAAAATGAGTCATGTTTGCATAAAATGTGTAACCATGAGGCACACATGCTCAAAACTGGCTAACCTTGCGCCGCAAGGATGGAAGTGACTGTCTCGGCGAAATAGACGCTTCAAATGTCAGCGATGTATATTCCAACTTGACTCTGACACTCGTTCAGAAATGAGTTTACTAACCAGAACTAAAGGACAACAGACCCTCTTTTTCGGAAAGTGGTGGCATTACGGAATCTCTTCTATTTTTTACTACTTCATATATTCGAAGTCGGAGACCATATATGCCTAAAAATCAACATCATCCAGACTATACGTAATGCACTAATAATAAGGTTGTTGAAAATTCTTCGACAGCCCACGACCGGTTTCGCCCTTCTTGGGACTCATCAGGTAAGCTCAGTCCCCGAGTTTCCGTCAACCCTGTGTTCTACTTGAACCCAAATTGGACTGATTTCGAGAAATACACTCATTTGCAAATCAATATGTTTTTGCGAGAGACTCACCTGAAACCCAGCTGAATCTCTCGTTTGTGATGGCTTCAGGCAACTGAATGTGCTGCACCAGGCCGCCTCATGTTTCACTTGGTACGATAGTCGAGATATCACGATATATGTATATTCGTAATGCACTACTCATAAGGTTGCTGAAAACTATTCGACAGCTCACGACCGGCTTTACCCTGCTTGGGGCTCATCGGGTAGGCGCGTTTCGAGTTTCCGTCAATCTTATGTTCTACTTGAACCCAAATTGGACTGATTTCGATAAACCGACTCATTTGCAAATCAATTTGGTTTTCTCGGGAGACAACTGTATCTCTCCTTGTGAGTAGTTTTACTGCGATATCTCGAATATCGTACCAACTGAAACATGAGGCAGCCTGTGTGCAGCACATTCAGTTGAAAAACATCATAAACGAGAGATTCAGTTGAGTCTCTCGTGAAAACCGAGTTGATTTGCAAATGAGTTTATTTATCGGTAGAGGCTACATGCTTGTGGAAAAAGTTTAGGGAGCAGGTAAATAGAGAAGCTTCAGTCAGACTAAATGTGGATGCTTCGCGGGGAATAAAAAAGGTAGGCGAGTAATTATTTTTGTGTGCCATGAACTGCTTACCCACTATGCCAGCTTCTCAACTCACATCACCGATAGAATGCAACGCTCTGAATTACAAAGCAGTTCTTACGACAGCAAAATCAGACTGACGAAAGTGTTATTACGGCCCAGTCGGGCTAGCGAATTATATTGCTGTCCAAGTTGAATTTCAAAGCAAATAGACCATGTGAGAGATACTACTGGATTCAGTTCCGTCTCCTGCCAAAAAAACTAAATTCATGTGCAAAACAGAGTATTTGTCATAAGCTAATAAAACTTTTGTAAAATCTGATGCTCTTTAGTAATGTTTAGTTCTTTATCCTAAGGCAGAACCTCGCGGGTTTGACTGAAGGAAAAACTGCCCAATGTGTTACTGAGTGGGTGTGGAGTATAGAAAAAGCATTCACAACTGAGCATTTTCTGAAGCCTTTCCCAAGAATATGTTTGCGTACGATTTTGCAGTTTCGTACCATTCAGAATTACTGGGGACTTGCAGAACATTGGCATTGCCTCAGAGAATTATTTGGTCAATGCACTATAAACGGGGGTGGATTTCGCTCAGATAAACGGTCAGACAGTTTTTCAGCAAGATCAAGTAGAGGAACTTTCAAAACAACCAAGTTTCATCGACTAAAATCACTGACCTTGTAGAAGTCCACGTGGTGGAGTACTTGTGTGCGACTGCTTTCCGAATTCCTAACTATCGATTCGTGGCCCGCGTGTAATCAAACCGTGTACACTTTTCAGAAGTGGCAGATAGGCAGAAGATTGGCGCTCAATAAACTAAAATGTAGGATGAGACGCGGTCAGTACTCTAACGACTTCCTGCTAGTAAAAGCCCTCTTTGCTGCTTTGTAGTGTCTTGTATGATAGTCTACAACCAAATATGTCAGACCTCATCAGTTCACTTCATGTCTCCGAAGAGTCACGACACGGTACTGTTGACGGGATTTTTTGTCAGCACTACGCTTGCACTTTGACAAAATGAAGAATGAGACCGGTGGAAAACCTTAAATTTCTTTAGATCTGTCAATTGGTGATCAATTGGTGACAGGATAGTATGGTTCGACTGGTCAATAAATTGGTGGTTCAGAGAACCGGATATTTAACTTTTACAAAGTTAATATCAGTCATTCTTCGTGATAGATTGAATCTGTCACACGTGACTGGCGTACTGGAATGGTGGTTTTCATAAAACTTGAGGGTAGAAAAGGGGGAAAACATTATTTCTGTGGTTTATTGCAGTGGTTAATGACAAGGCGTGGTCATAACTAGTGTCTGTTCTTAGTTGAGAGTTAGAAGCCTACCAGTTCCGCCCACATAACCCCTCTCTCGGAGTTACGTGTGAGTTACGTTTGAGTGACGGACTATGCACCAGTTTGCTTCCATATTAACGCTTAGGCTAAACTTTGGACTGCTTGGTAGGTTAGATTATCTCTTTTATGTGGCATTTCTGTGAATTAGGAAGCCACATCACAAATTTAGGTCCAACTTAGCAGTACCGCTTAAAGATTCACTCAAAAATCTCATCCCCTTTACGCATAATCTTTCACATTTCTAGCCCTTCTACAATTGAATCGAAAGTGTACATCCGTTTACAACCATCAGTAGTCCTTTGGTTTGACAACGTTCAAAGCTCTATCACTCGGATTTCAGCCAACTTCCACCAGATGGTTCCAAGAATGGAGGCATCTCCAGATTACACTGCTTTTGATCCTGTGACTAAGGTGTCCTCTTGACCCAGTTTCGAGGTGCTTACGTGGAAGCTAACACTAAAAAATATTCAAGTTATGGATTTGGTTCCCACGTTGCTGATGCAAATGGCTACAAATGGCTACAATCGAGAACTGATCACATCGCTTCCAAAGTCGTCACTTCCAAAAGACATGAGATTCTTTCCAATTTTATTGGCCCACAGGACCAGTCAAGTTCTCAACAGACCAATCTCAAAGAACTTCCTGCTCTTTTTAAGTGCACAAGCTGTTCTAAGTGAGCTGATTGTCATTAACGTTGTCTCGAGCGCAAAAGCGAGCTTTCCGACACTTGTAACCACCAAAAGATTTCCGAAATAGCTGCTCAGATTCGGGTTTCTTGTCCACACTGTTGATGCGATATTCCGTGAGAATTATCCCATGCTGCAACATTTAACTGCAGCTGAAAATTTTCACCCCATTCCTTTTCACTGGGTGAGACTTATGTGGACAAACCGATTTGAAACTCACCCTCCTGTTTATCTATGAAAGACGCGGGAACAATGCGCAACAGTTATCCCAGGCGTACGCCAACCCCGGTGAAGAATGACTTACATCCCAACGCAAAACAGTGCTTTCTGAAAGGCTTCCTCAAGAGGAACAGTAATTTATCTCTCTAGATAAAATTCTTGGCGCAAACCACAAATTTACGACCCTCACGCTTCTGCCGCTGTCACAAGATCCACAATTGCGTGTCAGCGTAATGAATGTGCAGTCATCAGCTAGACTTTTACTGGAAATTTTGATGGGTAAGAGCAATTTCACAGAGTAACGCCCGAATGCGGTATGAGTGAAGCAGTCAGTGCTAATCAGGGTGCAACTCTAGGCTCTATGCTGCCAAGCGCGACGTTTCAGATGGCGAAATTTAATCGAATGTAATAGGGCTGCATCACTACGGATGCTGGACTCCGCAGGCCATACTCTCCGGTCAGTTGCCAAAGCTGATTCATGTTCTCGTTGTTTTTGGGTCCAAATCGGGTTCTAGCGAGACCTTCTGAAAGGATAACTAATGGACTATCAGCCAGAACACAGCGAGTGAGACTGGCTTTCTCTGTTCACTTTAGTGAAAACAAATTCCTCACTTAAAGCCAGTACGTGGGAGCTTCCCGAAAGATATTTCGCGATAGTAGGTATCTTGTAGTCGTATTTTGGAGCAACGACATTCATCTCCGAAGACACCTCTGATCACATCAGAGAATCCACAATCATAGTTGCTGCTAGCGTGCTACTCATTGTTATGCAAGCTGCCTGAACAGGAAGGAAAGCGATTCTCTAGATATCGAAATTTAATCAGTTTTATCAGTCCAAAGCGTCAAAAATTCCAAATTGAGAAGTAGCTGGCAAAAGTACCAACGAGACAAAGACAACGAACAACGTATTATTTGAGAGGACTGGGTAGATTGGTTTCTGCCCTAGGGCAATCGGACAACTAGACTTGATTGCTCTTCTAAGCACAAGGTTGCACAAGGCTATTAGTTTAGGGTTTCGATTGTGCAACACTGAAGTGACTAAATGAAGCAGATAGGCCCTCTGGCGCCTCACTGCTGTGACCCACACTGCTGGTCTTTAATCCGGTGTAGTTCTGTGGGGCGTAAAACCATTTTATGGTTAGGTAATTGGCAAATGATTTGTACTATACTCCGAAATCCTTTAAGGAAGACGCCGTTGTGGATATCTCCGCAAACACCTGTGGATTCCTGAATATCATATGAAGCTTTGTGTCGTGGAGATCCGATGCAGCTGAGTAACCTTGTAATAGCGGTGGAGCTTGGAGGTGGTTGTTTCAGCTACAGTAGCCTTCATGTGGTGGGCACATTGCTATCTCTTCCTCCTATGCCGTGGTGTGCCTTCATGGTGTACAGTGTAATTCTCTTGGTTTACCTCGATTAACAGCTTCTTTTCGATAGCACTGTTAACTTAGCAGATGAAATCTGTGGAACATTTTGAATGAACCACGCTTGTAACGACTACTACACTGTATATACTAGCCACGTGGCTGCTCGATGGACAGAGCACTGGAAACTCCGCTTTGAATGCCGCAATCTAAGTGGAAGCTAGTCTATCATTGTTCAACTTCATGAGAAGCGAACAATTTAGGATGAATATTGGCTGAAATGTCAAGTATTTTGTTGAGATGGTGATTGGAAAGAAGGACCAAAATGCCATCACCGCTACCAGTTATTTTCCACTTACCTGAGAACTTTCTTTCGCTGAGTTTTAACCTAGTGGACTAATCACCTTAATATAAGTCGCCTTTTAAAAGTTCTTTCAAACTGAAAAAAGAATGTTTTCCGTACAGAACGAAAACTTTTCTTGGTTAACTCACTAACAACTCAATGTTCCGCTTGGTGGGGCTTTGCTGTAAAAAGACCCTAGTTGACATTTTCATATTTTTGCCGTATTGTTAGTGGATCGGAGGTCAACAGTGCTGAGTTTCTACGGAGCTTTCTTGACAAGAACAGAGATTCCATGGAGTATACACACAAAACTATTGATTCAAGTGATCCGATAAACCAAAAATGGTAAATAGACCACGAGCTCCTTCAAAACCGTGTTGTTCGATGCCTCCAACTCGCTTTTATCTTGATTTTATACCTAAAAATATTTACTGAATGTCTGCGGGTAAAAAACGCTACTACAACAATAATATCCTCCAGTGGTTGTCTTCTCACCGTTTGCTTCATCGGAATAACTGGGTTCCCATATTTCAAAGGACACGTCGGAAGACAAAAAAAATGTATCAGCAATCGAAAGCATTCCATCAAATAGGTGTTGCAAAGCCGATTTTAACTTCATACCAGTTGTAGTGGCTTGTTTTCTGAATCGTTATCATCAGCCGATCATTAGTGATTCTTATCCTTAGTAGACAAACATGAAGCCAAACATGAAGCTAGTAATTTACAGAAAGCGGTTGCCGTAATTGAACTTTATTAGGAAGCATCCCAGGGACTGCCTTAATCGTTTTGATAGGGAAAGTCCTACAGTTCTAAGCTGCACTCCGAGAGTTATTCTGAAACATTGGAGAGTCTCAATTTCCAACGGCTGAATGTACCTGTTTCAACGCTGGTCCGTCTATGTAAAGTGCTTCACACTGTGCAGCTGTCAGACAAGCTAACAAGGTTGAATCAGCCGAACCATGGTGTCACGGGAACAGGCCCACAGAGCTGTGGGAAGCAGCTGCTGGAAATCGCTGTGGATTTTGTTCTCATGTGGTGATGTGGTACTAGATCTAGGAGAGATGATCGTACGGTATGCTGACAGACAGCTACTACAGCATCGGGATGCTTATATTAGTCGCAGACGAATTCAATTTTATCAGCATTTAACGGCGTATTTGTAGCTAGCTCATCTGCGTTGACTTCAAAATGCAATCAGTCCTATACGAAGCTCACAAGCAAAAGTCTAGATTGGTACAAGAACGATATGTTCTACAAGCGGCGGGTTTGAATTCGCTGGCGTTTGAAACCAAAGTGATCGTGTTCTTATTGATTTACATACTCCCTCTTACTCTCATCTCTAAACCTCTGACGCCATGTTAATTTCAATCTACCACATTTTAGAATACTACTAATAAGTAGCACCGCGTGTTTTTACATGTGTTCTCGAGGATGAACGAGAACCTCGACACATTCAAGGGGATTCAACATGAGAATTAGATCAAAAATGTTTGCGCTTGACTAACAGGAATGTCAGCTCTGAAAAGTCGACGAAACTGGACCGAGGCTAAACCGTCGGCCCATAAACTCTCCTAGCTGTATCGGTCGATGAACCAAGTGGAATGACTATTCGACACTCTCAGGAGAGTTTCCGAGTCGTCTTTAGGGACAAGGCAGCCTAAATAACTCCACGCTAAAATTACCGGGTCAACACTTTTTGTCGTAACTCCAGCCCTGTTGCATACGTTTTCTTCACAGAATGAAAGTGTTTCTAATGAGAATGGAATTTGTGACTGCTCTGAACCACGGGTGAGGATATGTTAGTCCAGTCACCATCCACAAAATCATAAAAGTGTACCAGAATTATGTGTGAAGGTTGTAAAAGTGGAATAGCTGGAATTATTCGTCAACGTATTTTTAGACTAGACAGCGCCATTAGAAGGTCCTATACTTTTAACTCTCCTGGTTATTTTACAACTTGATATGTCCATACTGGTTGGGGAAAGCGATATTCTTGTAAACCCCGATGTCGATTTCCGGTTGAGTTTGTAATTAGTTGAAAAAAAACATTTATTTCAAAAAAAAATCTGATATAAAAACACGTATTGCTCCAAGGGTTCTTTAAGTAAGTTATCCCGGAGTTCTTCATGCTCTCCACGGTCTGTAAATGAAACAATTGTTAAAAGATCTATTCATACTTTCCGACCGATCACTTAGCTTGAAGTGGTGGAACAGCGGTAACCGGAATGCACCGCATTTCGGAAGACCAGATTTGAATTTAGTAATGCTGATGCTATTCGGTAACCTTGAATTGACCTTGGGTTAACCTTGAGTGCTACTGAGGGCGGAGTCCGGGTCCAGCACTTTCCTCAAAAATTCCTAAGCAGAGTAATGTGGGACCTGTATGTATACTGTTCAAACAGGACAAAAGTTCACCAATCTCGCAAATGAACATGATGAATGATGATATCAAGAACGTACTACTCAAACGTTTACTTTGATTCAAAGAATTGTAGAACATGTGTTCAATTGTGTATGTCAGTGTTAAATACACATTCATACCAACGCAAGCGCGTAACTTTTGGCAACACCGCTACACTGTTTCCATCGCGAATCAGATGCAGGTATCTTTCTCTTACTCCAGCCGTCACCACTGTTGTTCTTAGATAGCCAGAACGCAACTCCGTCCTACCCATCTTACCCAACCAAACGAGCCATTTGATCGATGTGCTCGTATGAACCAAACCAGGGTTTGGTTCCTATTACATTCCTGAAGCAACGGCTTGTACAGAAGGCAAAGATTAACGGTTAATTAGGACAACCGCTTTTGTATAATTAGATGCAAGTCAGCTTTTAGCGAACAAAATAGGTGATACACCGAATTTGAAAAAAAAAATACGGATGACCCTTCTCCAGTTGCATTCAACTCAGGCAAGTTGTGGTACTGGCCAACGAGGAACGAGCAAATCAGGAGTCAAGTGACTCTAGTCCTATTTTTAGTGGTTGAAAATCTTTTCAGAAAAATGGTCCTAAGCAAATGTGAAGCCGTGAATGTTGAAACGTCCTGGTGAGCTGTTGCTCTTGACCCTGAATTCGTTTTACATGATGCAGTCTAGCGGCTTGAAATCTCACAACAAAGTAGCTGAATTCACCTGAATTTTAAGTGAGTCTGGTTTAGAATCATTTTGTGAAGTACACTTACTTGGTGACTATCATGAACGAGCAATCAGGTTGACATTCACTCGAGACCCCAGTAACACCTACTCAATTTTCCAACAAATATATGGCTGTACAAATTATTAGGCGGAGCAAAGTGTTGTTCGCTGAAGTTTTTATATAAAGAAAAGCACTTTACCTCGTTTAGTACTGTGAAAAAGGACTCGAATAATACAGCACTTTTAGGCAGCTTCAGGAGCATCGTTCAGAACCGACATTTCAAGTGATCAAACTCAACTTGGATGTTATATGCAAAACCAACATAGAATCTTAAAGATATGTGCGGATGCTGTGCGTATTAGGTCTTCAAAATATCATTACTTAGACTGACGGAAGATCAAGGTGCGATGTCGTTACAGCCTGCTTGTGTGATATGCACACTGATGGACAGAATATGTACTTTGCCTTGGACAAAATGTCGGAAGTACTTTGTCAAAAACAGTTGTGAAAATACCAGCTTGAATTCATAAGTCAAGAACTTCAGTCCATTTCTTGGTGAAAATAATGACTAGTTTGCGCGGTACACCTCGGAATAACGTCATACTTATAGGCCAGTCCACTTCCGAAAAGGCAGAAGGCCTATGACAGCAGCGGATGTACACATGGAAATGTTGGTCACGTGTTGGAATATTGGTTGTTTGCGTGCATTCTTTGCTAATTGATCAGATATCTGTTGACCTTTTCTGCAAGTAGGCGTTTCGTCATGGCTGATGATGTCTCCTCGAATGGTGACGAAACGTCTGCAAGTCAATTCGGGAGCTCGGCAAACGGAGCAAAGCCACTTGATCATGCTAGATGCCTCTGCTGAAAACCATCAGCAGTTTCTTGACGCAAATTAACAAGTTAACACGGTAAATGTGTTTGATTGCATCTGGGGTCCACGTTCAACTCTCGAAACCAGTACTTCTCTCTTAAGCTCACCTTCATCTGCACACAAGTAATCATTCTGTTAAAAGACAATGCAAAGCACATCACAATGTTAGCCGTCGTGAGGATTCGGTTCGCCCTCATTTCCGTGGCATCAAATTAAATTGACTCACAAGAGGAGACAAAGTAAATGATGCTCAGAACAGGTCCCCTATGGTTTACACACACTATCCACGGCTCATACGTTATAGCTCTCGCATCCGTCACAAGATGACCTTCAGGGACACCTTGTGAATCTTCTGTGTATTTCTTAGATAAAGTTTGCTCTCATGACCAACACGCCACACACAAAAATCGAATCTTTCGATCAGTAAATCATGCTGAATCATGACGATGTTTCCGTATGATGGTTCACTGGGTTTGCATTGCACAGTCGGTCTACCAAACTGTTGTGCTACCTGGTTTCATCTGACTGGGAACACTGCTCTAGTTGAGAGTAGGTCACTGATATTATTTAGACTGAATGAGTATGAAACTGTGGGCGGAGGAAGATTAAAAAGTGCACACCCAACTCTCTTAAATTGTCTTTAACTAATTTAAAGACAACACACGTATTCATGTCTAAAATTTAAATGTCTGCTTTCTCGTTTTGAATTTTTCTGATGAATGCAAGATTTATTAATTATTCTGTGCCATTCTTCCAAAGGAATTCAATTTTTATAAACATATCCTAGTCTTAATGTGCAGCCATATTTCAGCAAGTAGCTTGTTCCAACGTTTTGCTCTTCAAAGCAGTTTTGGATCACATATTTATAGCCCATGTTGTTCATCAGGTTTATGGCCAGCATTAGGTACGAGGGACTTGTAATGACCTGGTCCAATAAAACTTCATATGTAATAGAACAACAGTCAAGAATTTTCAGTTCTGGTTGTATTAATCAGAGGGTTGTTCAGAGATCGCAATGTTTGTTCAGCTGTTCAGGCTGGAGTCTAGTAAGACACGCCATCACTTACTGCCGCCCAGGTCATAAAGAAATGTTGCGGTTTTCGGCACCTAAAGGCAATAACGCATCGGGCAGTCTAGACCAACAAGATAGGACCAATCGTGACTGAAGATCACATGCCCCCTTCATATGACCAGGTGGTGTGCTGTTTCTGCAACCTCATCCTGTCTTGGATATAGTTTTTTGTTTCTGGTTGGACTTCAAGAATGAGGAAGGAGGCTGCAGTCCTTGTAGTCTTTTCTAGCAGACTTCGAGGATGAATGCAACTATTTCTCGATCGGGTGCTTCATGCAGAAACCTATCTCAAGAACATCCAAAGTCTTCCTCAAGTATGACCGGAGGAATTGGCCAAACAACTATTTAATATCAGCTCTTGACCGGGAGAGTTTCTTTGCAATCTCGAAAACTGCATGCCGTTCTTATTGTACTCATCTGACTGTTTCTGCGCACAGCCATGTAGTATGCATCAGTGGTGTCACCTCTCGTGCGCGGGCCAGTATCGATGGTCTGAGAAGACATCGCGTATCTCATGGTATGCACTTTCGTATCAACAATGGACCTAATATTCTAATATTCAAGCCGATCAGTTATCTATCTCGGATGTTTCTCTCTGATGGACAGTGAGGGGGGTATATGGGTGCTACAACTGGCAATTTTTCCTTGGTGTCTCTTTTGGTTTGATGGTATTTACTGGAATGCATCGTTTCCAATCGAATCGTCCCGAAATAGCCTCCAAAGTTGGCTCAAATTCCTGGGCGACAGTTATTTGAACATAGTAGTTTAAATCAGTTATTCAAAAGTGGAATTTGGGTGGAAGGAAGGAAGCCCTTTGCAGCAAAGTCGTTTATTAGCAAACACCAAATAAGCAATTACAACCTATTGGACACGAAAGCACATAGTTTGTAAAGACCGAAAATTCTTGCGCATCCTCTTGAACTTCCATGAATAATCATTGACTATTGCACAACTGTGAATAAACACTGCAAACGTCAGTAGAATGAGCCGGTAAAAGGTTAGATACGCAGTTTTACATGCCAGTTTGTAAAGATTTGTATTATAAATCTGAACTTGTTCAAATGCGCTTTTTCTGAAAACTCAAGTTATCCCATGAATACGTGCGTATCTGTGAGCTTGCTAGACCTCAGGTCGCAAATGTGGAGGCAGCTGCAGTGTTTTTATAGCAGAAGGACGCGAAAGGGCTTATAAAACGTTTTACCAACTTTTTAATGAAATCTCTAGACCATGGTATGCAACCCATCTGTAGATTGCCCATGTTAGTGTTAGAACAAATGCAGGTAGATGGTGATGTTTGGGATCGTGAAGTACCTCATTATCTTGATAGAATTAAGTCCCTAACCCATCCAAGTAAGTGATAGAAATGGGCCAAAAAATCTTATCTGTTGGGAAAAAACCGAAGAAGAGCCGTGGTTTCCTCACTATAACAACAATAAAGGCCATCCATGCACCTTGCGCATGCAACTCCTTGGAGCAGAATTAGCGACATATACACCAATTCTAGTGTTAGCGTTTTTTTCGAGGGATGGTTGGATTGCAGTCTTCTGAAAGGAAAGAATATTACTATTGTCTTGAAAATGCACATTCCGTAAAAAACAGACGGACGTGAAATAAAGACAGATCTGTTATATGCTTATGCGAGTTGATAAACAACTCTGTTTTGTCCCAAATATTGGACATGTATGAGGAAAAGAGCTGCAGCGCTCGGCTTGAACATTCTTTATCCAGAATGCCAAATCCAACGTGACTTAGATCTTCACCACTGTTGAATAACAGCAAAATTCAGATCCAAAATCGCCCGATCAAAATAATCACTTCAAGCAAACGAAAAGTCTATTCAAGTGACTGTGATGCGGAAACAAATTATGTCCTTTCATATGTCCCTTGTTTCACGCTTGCAGTGCCTTGTATTGGCTTACCGGGAAATTTGGCACCCAAAGTTTTAAGAAAGCCTCTTTTCACAGCATTAAATTCAGGTAACATAGTGGGCCATTTTCTAGTAAGTAGAATATCACCGTCTCATATTCGCAGATTAAAACCCTAATCTGTTTCACACACTCACCAGAATGTTGCTAATCATTCTATCTGGGTGCTTGCCGCATATTCAACTGAGGGTACATACAATCAAATACCCAATAGCAAAATTACAACGAAGACTGGAACTGCAACGTCATTTACCGCTGCCAGTGAAACTGGTCTGCGTTTCCTAGCGGTGGACTATATCAAACTGGGCCTATTTCGCACATAAAACCTGAGAAAGCAGCCCTAAGTACCAAGGTTCACATAATGCCATCTGCCATCACGCGCCTGGTTTAGATTCTGATCCGTTTTTTTCCAAAAACCTATTATTCTCTTTCTAACTACAGTACAAAGAACTTGCGATGTACTGTACTGCATGATCAGCCTATTTGGCCAGCCTGGTGCTTTGCGAAACGTCGGTCTTCAACTCCGAATTTTAGTGGGATAGTCTGTGATTAACTACATTTCCTCTAATCCTGTGTTGACCGACCCGGAAATGGACGAGCAAGTTTAGTATGAAGATAGAGTCAACTTCGGGTTCACTGGCCTTCCTAGACTGCACGCAGTAAAAGGCGGACGGGAACTAAAACTACAGTGTATGCGAATTCAACTGACACTGGGTTGAATTTGAACTACTCACCTGCCCATCCGAAGTCGGCATTCACTATTATTGCCTCATCATGATTTAGTCGAATAAGGGCTTTGTGCGCAGAAGAGACTAATTGGACATTGGGCCAGATTGACGTAAAGAGCAAACTTTGGGGTAGTGGATATCCAGATCGGGAATGGATTGGGACTGCTGTTATTTCATGCAAACCAGTGATGTCGGAAGTCATTCGAGGGATTCCAAACCTGGCTTTTTTAGAAAAGGGAGCACTGCGACCCGCGTTGATGTAATTGAAGGAAAGCTTCTCGGCAAACAGAATTAGGACATGAGTATACAAAAATGGAACAATTGCAGCTAGGTCTACATCGGACAAACGGCCAAAGAACTTCACATCACAATCGGTGAGCGCAGGAGAAAAATAAACATGCCGCCGAGAATAGTAGATGAATACCGAGCATCACTGAAAGACTCAGCAATGTCGGAACACGAGACACAAATAAGATTTAGAAAACATTGATGTTTTGAGGCGGACAGCACGCTATACGCCACACAGACTGATGGCCGAGCCAGTGGAAATCGCCAAGCATTCCAGTGTGAATAGAATGGAAGGCGTAGAACTGGTAATCGTTTGGAGGACGGTTTTACATTAGCCGAGCTGACACGTGGTGATGTGCGCACATCAGAAAGTCATCGACGGAAGTAGCTTGGATCTGAAGTGCACTTAATCTAACCCACCTCCCACCCCAACAGCTAAATTGTCGTAGCAATCACAAGCCCACACAGACTAAAGAAATATACCAGTGGCAAGTGAATCATCAATCTAAGCGTCTTGAACCGAAGGTTTAAGTAACCAAACGCGATTGACAATAATTTGAAATTCTACAAACCCATCAACTATAAGATTTGGGCAACTAAACTAACAGGAAGGACATTTTAATTGACATTCAACACTGATCTGCTGCACTAAACTGAGAAGGTTTTACTGATTGGTTCCTCGTCTTCCTTGAAACTAGGCCAAATTGTTGATCTGCTCACTTGACCCAATGGAGCTTTGGTGTCAAAAATGACATGCTGTCCAGTTAAAAACTACCGATTGCTTAACAAGCCCTTATGAAACTAATCACAAGGTTGCTGAAAACTCATCGACATCCCATGACCAGTTTCATCCTTATTGAGGCTCATCAGGAAGGCCTAATCCCCTCAATTTCCGTCAATCTTATGTTTCACTTGAACCTAAATGGGACAGATTTCGACAAACACACGCAGATTCATACCAGTTTGGTTTCCAAGTGAGACCAAACTGCACTTTTCATTTATGATATTCTTCAACTGAATGTGCTGCTCAAGGCTTGCATCATGTTTCAGTTATCCGTTGATTTGCTCTTTGCGCGCGGCAACTGGCTTCGAAATCTCTCACCGTTATCAGTGCGCTTTTAAGTCTGACGTCCTCAAATTTTACACGCATTTATGTAGTTTTTAACAAGCAGCAAAACAATGCTTTAAGATAGCGACAGACTGAATTGACAATAACTAGTACATGGCATGTTCATTCGAACGCTTAAAGCATGTCAAATACGTTTCACAACGTCCCAGTCGGTTGCGACGTGCATTACCCAGTTTCACTGTAATGCCCCAAATCAAAATAACACGGATATGAGTAGGGCGTAATGAAAAGTTAGCTCACGATGGATAATGGTTGCTCGTCACAGGTCAGATGAATACAAGGCTTCACGTCACAAGTTCTGATTCTAAAAGTTCAATATCCCTCAAACGGAACATGAATGCTCTCATGTTCTGTTCCAGGCGACCTTCATGTGCGCTGTGACCGAGTAGATTCCGTCGGACTGTTTAGCTGGTAACGAATCGGATAGTTACAACAAAGACGAAATTCCTGCTAATATTTCGGTGAACGGGCTTTAGCAGTCACAGGTGAATAACAGCTGCCTAATAGGTGTGTCCCAGTTCAAAATAGATCAGGACATTTGTTGTTCCAGGCGGTTCCAGTCTCACTTCCCTGTAAAACCGTCGACTAGACGTTGATTCATAAGGCCCACAACCTTCCCCACTTGACTTTCGCGATAGTGATGAAAAAAAATCCACCTGCGTCCATCTTCAGGCTCACCCACAGGGCATATCGCATTTTGCACCTTTTAACCAATACCCCAATCGAACCTACAATTATGTCGAACAAAACTGTTTGGTACTCTTCAAAGAAATGTCACTATATATAAGCCATCAGTTGGTCAATAACCTCTCGCCTAAGCTAACACGTGAGGAGTTTTTAGTAATTTTTCAGGTCGAATTATTGAGCTGCCCAATCCAATGCTGGTTCGCGAATAATAGGCAAACGTCCAGACAGGTTCCTGGTCACTCGATTAGCTATGTTATTCAAACCCGTTTTGAGATTAACCCCAACAGTAGAGCCTGTTTTGAGATTAACCCCAACAGGATGTGCACCGTTCGGTGAACACACCGTTCCGGTTTATTAAACCATGAAACCGAGAACATCGAAACTCAGATTTTGAGCATATACTGACACAGAATATGGAAGGTGGGATGAATTTTGACTCTGTGATTGCAGTTACTCCTCGGTCTGTTCAACGCGCTGGTCTACCCACGATGAAGACACACGCAGATTTCGCATGTCAAGTAACTGAAATCTTGAAAGATAGGGCAAAGTTTCGTTGCCGTGACATGGTTTACGCCACAACGTCATTGATTAGCACAAAATGTTCGCGAGTGTTCCTCACTCGATGATCGAATTCAACACAGCTTCCAAAATAATTCAACGAAATCCCAACCACCAATAAAGACATCATGGAAATGTGACGTGCTGTGCAGGATAAACTCAAAAACTCAACAGCGAAAATATATGCATATACAAATCGAACAAAGAGAACACCGATAGTTTCTGCATGCACGCTGCATTGATATGGGTCAGCCGGATCGGAACAGAAGCACAGCAGTTTGGCCTGAGTAGAAATAAATGAAATGATTCGTCTCATGCGTGACGTAACTTCCAAAGTTCCGACCCACAACGCAGTGCCAAGGGGGACCGTATTGTTTATCAAACTACAAATTGCAGCTAGAGCTCGGAATGGCAAACTCACTTCCTTTTTAATGTATTTGGCAATATCCTTTTCGATATTGTATTCCTGTAAAGCGGTTGTGGAGACTGCGATTGCCTCTTGTTGCATTGCCTCCGACATATCGACACATTTTACGATGCATGTGTTCACACGATCATTCATGCTCCTCAGTGCTCGTGTATAGCTTCTGTCTATCAATGAAAGTTTAAATCGGCCCCACCCATAGTTTCGAACTTGTGTGTCTAAGTGGCCACTGCACCACGCACTGGGATGGCCAATTGCCGGAGAGTGGTCACGCTCTGATTGGATATGAACCGATAGAGGTGCATCGATTCAAATACACCCAGACAACAAATCTACTCGGTCAGTATTGTCAGACTGAGGAATTTTCGGATAAATGCCTGGGTGGTAAAACGTGGTGAAATCATGCACTTTCCAACTTAACAGATTGCGCGCGCCATAAGTGTTACATCTCTGGGTGGGGCATGAACTTGTTTGTCTGGACCACATTCCATTGTGTCCGCTTGCACATCGAAAGAATGGCGACACTGTCTAAAATTTGAAGGGGGTGAAAACTGAACTACGGGCTTGTATAGAAGGCGAAATGATTGTAGTGTTTTGAGTTTGGATTTCTAATCGTCGGTAACCGTCTTTTTGCCAAAATATACTGAAAATACCCTGGGTATCCTGACGTGTCAACATCGTGCCTTTTCTAGTGATCCCCAAGGGGATTAAGAGATAAACGTAGCCTTCGCGAAAACAGCTGTTTTTATGTGACCGCAAATTGACCCAAACTTGTGATTATGTCGCGAAACCGGATGATGCCGAATCAAAGTATGTGCTTATTCATGAGTATAACATACAATGACATGACTAGTATTTGTGGCAGTTTTCATTGCAGTCCATCTGGGGTGCCTTGTGTTTCATCAGTGAACTTGACATTGTGAACTGCTCTTGCGCTTACCGAATCTACCACCCCAGCTGCAGCAAATTTCAAGGGGAGAAAACTTCTCTTTTGTAAGCGAGCTATCTTTGTTTCCATAGCATTATTGTAGTATTACACTACTTACCCTCGAGAACTCTCAAAAGACGAAATACATTCATCCACAGAGGCGTAGATTTTTCTACTGCAAGCCACGCTCACGGAACCAGACTCCTGGTGCACAAATGAGACAGTCCAACCTACATTAAAACTAAGCAAGGACACGGAAGCGACCTTGTTTATCAGCTGCATGTTGAATAGACTTCCTGAAATCTACTGCTGAAATGCCATCTAGCTACACCAGTGGACTCCTATCGACCGGCAGATAGGTCAGCACAATTCGCAGTTAAACTGATAAATAAAGGCAAAAGTGTGGAAGGATACGATGAAACAACGCATAGTAACCTAAATAAATACCGATTGCCAACTAGGTTTCTCTTTTTTTTACGTAGGACAACGTCCTCGTGTTGAGGGTACATATTCCGATGATTTTTAATAGGTTGTAGCAAGCGAAGCAAACAACCACAAACCTACCTGTTTGTCAACAGTCAACGAACAATACACAGATTCACAGCTTGTTGCGTTGCTACTTGGCAGTAGTATAAATGCAAGAGTAAAATTAGCTTGGACAGTTTCCAAAGACGAGTTTGGAGGCCCTTCCCCACCCTTCTGACGAACGTGTAAAACTCTAAGCTACCAATGAGACTACACAACTCAGTTGTGAACAACTTTGAGAACGGTCCTTAGTCAGAGAGACTTTGTGATTTGTATCCATGGTTTCGCTCTATGGGATTGGGTTCAAACTGGACCTAGCTTCCACGACGATGATTCCACACGCAGAAATGCTGTTATCCCGGACGTTTAAAGTAGAATGAATCTTGGATGGAATGTAGTAACTGAGTTTACTCATACGGGCTATCCAATCGAGTTGTTGAATATAATTTTACTAGGAACTGTGTTGGAATATTGGTAGCTCGGGTGCACACAATTATAACTGTTCTTTTGGCTGCCAATCTGTTCGCCGGGCTAACCGATGGACATGCAGTAGTTTCGTCGACATTTGAGCGGACATCATTATTGTACCGTTTGGTAGGTAAATTTCAACTTCTTGTTTTTTAATTCATAGTTCGTAAGGAGCAGCTTTATGATCTAACCTGATCGGCCAGTCACAGACCTCTTACTTGGGGGTCTGATAGATTTCTTTGGGATCTGCGTTGCTTTCGCCCCCTCTACTGAATGCTAAAACAGTTGCCCATTCTTCCTGTTCCGGTAGGTCCGCTAGTGATCTGCATTGCGTGGTGGTCTACATTCCTTCTCTGTGATGGGTGGATGCATTACTTTCCAAGTTTACTCGCTCCCCCGCCTTTTCCCCGATTGGTCAACTCCCTACTCGCGGTTTATCCTCATGGGCCTGTTTGGCTGATTTGCCCGTCTTCTCTCTGTGAGGCTCCCATCAGTTAACGGGTGTGGTTCTTGAATTTGGTGATTTTTTATGAGAAACGCACCTTCTGGTCCAATCTGGACGTAGTTTTGTTTCATTTATTTCCCCTCTTTGCTTCGTTGTTTGGCTCGAGATTTGATTTTTCCTGATTTGCTTTGTTCTCAGAGGTTAATAGGCAAGGTTGGTTATTGTGCTAGCGGGGGAGCTCCCGGGATCCATAATCTCACTTTCTGCTCTTGCCTGTCCTAGTATGTTGACGTGGTTTCTGTTGAGTGTGTCCTTTCCGGTCTTCGTTTGAGAATGAAAGTTGTTCGTGTCGTCTAGGAGCAAGTCTGAGTTCATTGAATTACGTAGTTTTCATTAAGTTTCTCCATTGGATTGCATGATCCCCTTTGTAGCGTGTTTGTAGTTCTGAAGTCCATTCTTATAGTATATGTATTAGTATCCTTACAGTCGTCTCCGCAATGTTCCTGATGAATGTCAGTGAAATCGCTTCTTCATTGTGACGACAATTCTGTCGATTCGTGCTCACTCAGCGACCCATAAGTGAAGTTCATTGTATAACCGTTTCTTTTTGTATGACTTTGTATAAGTGCCTCCCTTCTGCTTTGCATTCAACTGTGTTTCAGTATGTCTTGCTTTGCCTGAATAGGATTTAAATACAGCTCTGTTTGTGACGGTTTGGATGGTTGCTGTGATAGTTCAGATTTTTATCTGAATGCGTAGCCTTTCTGTGGACGTCTGTTTGCGTTTCTTCTTTTGGCAGCTTTGTGCCGAGGGCATTTAAAAGCGACAGCTTGTTGTTGTTTCCGTCGTCAAAAAAGCGTTTCTAGATAACACACCCATAATTTGGGATTGTTATCTGGTAAGATAATCTTCTGCAGTTTTTGTTTTGTGATCTCGGCAATGAACCCTGAAAGTGAGGGTTCCATTGGTACTCTTCTTGTTTGTTCGTTGAATTCAGAATACGTGATCAACCAAAGGTTGAGCAGTTCATAGCGGTTCTTTAAGAGATCCACGAGTGTCCAATATTTTAATGACTACCGTCTTCGCGTAATGGAGGTTCACGGATGTGAACAGTGAGCTCAGATACAATAAGACCCTTGGTTCATCTTTATCAATTTTCACGCCTTTCAGGTTGTGTTTTGTCTCAGTGTCGTGGTTCACTGATGGGACATTTGATCTTCCTTCATAGTTCGTCTTGAAAAATTGTATGCTGGTATGCTGAAACTGGCCATAGTAGTTTGGTTTCTTTGTTTACTTTCCGAAGCCCGTAGAAGCATGGGGAACTAGACTCTTGGGCTATCATTCCCCAGCGTTCCTTGGTTGGGATCTTTTGGATGTCCTTGAGTCATCTCAAACTTTTTGTTCTGCTCAATTACTATAGCGTGCAACAGGTCTGCCTAACGTAGTTCTAAACTGTTCGCTGCTTTTTTAGGAAGTGTGACCGATTTACAAAATTTTCTGAACACAGTCAGACTCCGTGCACATGTATAATCATCCCTGGGATCAGTGTAACTGGAACGCAGGATAATTGCTGCAACGACACGATGCGCACCCGGTTTCTTCAGCAATAATCTTCCTCTTTACTTGCCTGGGAGTTTACTGACTGACTGGAAAGCATCTTGCAGTTCCAAGACACACAAAAATTCCAACTGTACATCTGTCATCAACAGCACGAGTCTACGTGGTTACTTGACAGCATGTGCAATCGACAGTTGATAACGTTTTTACCAGCGGTAATTTTATGGTGTTTTAATGTAAATATCTGGACCTATTTTTATTTTATTTTTTATATTGCTATTTTATTGTAATAGGGTTTGTATTGATATTCACCCCATGGTGTCTTGTGAAGTTAAATCGATAGGCAATTCATGCTTCTTAAATGTCTTTATCTCGATTGATCCTGTCTTGGCTTGGGCAATCTGGCAGTATCTTGCCCCTCGTACTTCCTTCGGGGGAGGAGCAAAGCAGTTATGTATCGAAACAGTGCTAAAATCGGACCATTTTTTCATACCTCAGTGTCCAAATAGCTTTCGTATGCCATCAGGCCAAGCGGAATCGCGAGTATCTACACTTTTTTTTAGTTTCCACCCATTACGTATGAGCAAAACAATGTAAAAACGTTCTTTTGTAGGGCTGAGGGACACATGCACCGTACAACAACTAAATGAAGAAACCCTGAAATACACACTGGTAGAGATTGGCTACCTCGACAAATCCGTCACATTTCACATTTAAAAAACGGTTTGATATCCTATGTTTGTAGGACTATCATAGCGTTAGTAACATTAGACAAAAACACACACCTGCACAAAATCGCACGTTGCACGTTACTCAACCAAGCTTGAAACCCGCAACCATGCGTCTCAGACCAAGTGCAAGATTTTACCTGGCCCCTCTAAGGTACACCTTATTACTCACTTTTAGAAGAACGTATTCCAGGTAGAACAGATTGTTGCCTTGTTAAGTGGGCTAGTGAGCACTCACTAAAATCATGCTACATCGCCTATAGCTAATATATAACAAGACAAGTAACTATGAATCAGTAGCTCTGCGACATATGTATGATGTAAATCACAGAGTTTATTCACATCGACATTCATTCATTGATATCATTCAACTTTCCGCTGCGCAAGCACACCCGAAACTGTCAACTCTGATAGGGAGGGTCGAGTAATGCACAGAAACTAACGTAGGGTGCAAACAACTACTGATTCAGACCACCTGCTTAAACCGGAGCACATTCGATCCGAAAAAATCAATAAGAACTTATGTTACATTCAGTATTCACTCTTTGGTAATATGTCTTCTATATTGGGCTGTACATCTGTGTACCTCCTAAAACTGAAGGATTCTTGACATTTACGATTGATGAAAGCGACTTGAACTGTTAGCACCTCGGTCCATGAAGAAAGCCCATCGCGTGGTCTCAGAGGACGTACTTTGAGATTACCAAATGGCTTCAGTCAACTTTCCTCCTAATACAAAAGATTTCACAGCAGAACAGAACAAAGAGTCCTGCAAAAGGAAGTTTGTGGGCTAAGTCAACTTAGGAGCCATTTGAAAGGAGGTATGAAGACTGGACTAAACCGATCACATTAGTTGTGAAATAAACACAAAGGCCAATCAAGTCAGGTGGAGTTTCACGCATCTGAAGGTGAAATTGTCCAAGTACAAACGTACAGCCTTATAGCAAAAGTGATCGGGATCTGTTGAAAGTTTCCAGCGTGAAGGATGAATTGCCATCATGCACAATTACAAACAGGATATTCAGCTGGATTAATTCAAGCCTCCCGTCAAAAAAAGCTAATTAGCACACAAATGAACGTATTTGGCGTATTCCGCCTAATTTGGATTCAAAATGAACAAAAGGTTGACGGAAATCAAGAGACTACGCTTACCTGAGGAGCTCAAAGAAGGGCAAAAGTGATCGGGAGCTGTTGAAAGTTTCCAGTAACCTTCTGATTAGTGTATCATATCTAGGGTGTAGTGGTGTGGTCATGTTACCTAAACTGTGAAGGCAGGAAGATGACTGGTCTCCTCAAATATACCCGGAAATGTTCTGTCCCTTTGATAACTTTGAATGGCTTCGCTGTATCAAAGCAGTACAAATTTGATGGACTTTGGCCAGAATTGACGCCGACCAGCACGTCTCACCACTTCGAACAAACAACTATCATATTAAGGTCCAACTGTACTTAATAGCTTGTGGGACGGCAAAGAGAGTACTTTCCGAGATCAACTGCAGACAGAATCCCCCCATTGCAAAATAAAGCTTGCTTTGTTTGTTAGAATATGACAGAAGTATAGGCCTCCAATATAGCAAGTAGGCGAAGCTCTTGTGTTAAGCTTACTCTTTATACAGTTTATCTACTGTACTTCAAATAATTTTTGGACTGAGCGATTCCTCCCTAATTTTGACATCATCCCCGTTTTGCGTGTACTCCCTCTGGAAGCCGGTGTCTATGTGAGTAGGCTAAATAGTGCTTCAGTGGAAAGGCACTCTTATGGAACTACATTTAAGCCAAGTGGTTGTAGTGTGTTTCTGTACAGCCTACGTAAATATCATAAAGGCGTGAGAGGAAAAATACTTAGGAGTTTTGCCAGCAGCTAACCGGTAAGTGAATGGAATTCGCCACAGAGAAGAACGAGTGGAATGAAGCTAGTTGAACAGTCGTGACATCTATTTTTTTGCCCTCAAATTTGCTAGACGCTAACTGTGTTTCAATCTTGTTGCATTCAGAGGAAAAACCACGAGGTAATTTTGGCGTACCTTATGGATCAAGTGACTGTGAGTTTCGCGACATCTCCTGGAAGATTTCTGATCCTGTTGAGCTTTTAAATTTTGCACTAGTGCCACCTAACACAATCGGTTCTCTGATACACAGGTAAGATGTGGGATATGATGAGGCCTATCAAAGCTAAACAGTAGTATATACCCATATTTTCTGGGTATAATAGAGAAACACGTTTCAACTATGGACGTACTACACTGCTTATAAGGTTGTTGAAAAATCTTCGACAGCCCACGACCGGTTTTGCCCTTCTTGGGGCTCATCAGGTAGCCACAGTCCGCAAGTTTCTGCTAACCTTATGTTCTGCTTGAACCCAAATTGCAAGAAATTGGCAAAATACACTCACTTGTATACCAGTTTTGTTTCGATGAGAGACTCGCCTGAAGCCCAGCTGAATCTCCCGTTCATGATATTTTTAAGCAACTGAATGTGCTGCACCAGGCCACCTCGAAGAGTTTTCAACAACCTTATGAGTAGTGTATCACGTCTATAATGTATCGCGATATCTTGAATATCGTACCAACTGAAACACAAGGCGGCCTGGTGCAGCACATTTAGTTGCTTAAAACCATCATACACGAGAGGTTCTGCTGGATTCCAGGTGAGTCTCTGGTCAGAACTAAATTGGTATGTAAATGAGTGTATTTCGCATGTTCCAACTATATTTGTCTGGTGGCTTCACACATAGCTACACCTCAGTATCTTGAAAAGCCCTATGTGCTAGAACAGTTGACGCTGATTGAAATAATGTTTCAAGGCAACTTCAACTCAATGATTCGTAGAATATGATTTAGTTGTGCAGAGTTTTTCACTGGGAGCAACACGTGTCTGAGATACGTCTGTCTAGCGACACTTTTGTACATATCTGGGAATTCGAAAACGTCCTACAATAAATCCTTTCAAGTTCACTCATACAGTAGACAGACCATCCTCAAATTCGCACCCTGGAAGACTTAAGCGAAACGGCGCATCTGCCATAGCTCTGGAGCATTAATTGATGTTCAAAGCATGGAGCAATCAAGGCGTAGATCTCACCTTAGCATTATATATCTATAATGCAGTTTCCCGATTCGTAGAATGAACGGTCGTCCGGTCCAGCTAATCACACCGGAAGGTTGGACAAAAATATTTGCGGCGCAAATTAAAAATTGTTTTTAGCTGCATGGTGTGAGGTAGACCAGTCATTATTGTTTTTTACTCGATAACTTCAGGATGTATATTATGGCTGACAATACTGGTTGAAAGAAGCTTGTTGTCGATGAGCTTGTCCATCAGATGGGATTGCGTTTGGAAAAGAACTTTCACTTTGGTGAAGTCGTCTGTTGACAACAACGAGGCAGCCAAGTGAGATCTTCCGTTTTCGCGCCACTAATCCTGATTCAAACAAAAAGCATCTGAAGAATGCAGACAAAAATTGTGATGTTACTGAGTGGATGATACCCCTGTAACGACTAGAAGATCTGCAGTCACACTGATAAACTGAAAACTGAAATTCATTCATGGATGCACTATTTTTTTAGACAACCAGACAATACTGTTCACAAAAAGGGACCTCTCAAAACGGCAGCAACTGATGCAATAAGGTTGTTCACTAGCGGTCATACATCCACTCTCAAATAGTCTAAGTCCAAGTGGTGTGGTTAGAAAACGAATTTACTGACCGGAAGGTTCGTGTTTCGAACCCAACCTCTGTATCTCGACTCTCTCTGACTAGGCTTGGGCAACCTGGCAGTATCCCAGCCTTCGTGCTTCATTCGGGTGGCATGGCAACTACAGCTCGGGTTGTGTTGGCTACTTTGAGACAACTATCGCGTCAAAGTGGTGTATCCCTGAATCTCAAGGGACGTGTGTATCAAGCTACAGTGCGGGCTGTTTTGTTGTATGGCTGTGAGACTTGGCCTATTCGAGCAGCGGAACTGAGACGTCTTCAGGTGTTCGACAATCGTTGTCTCAGGACCATAGCTCGTGATGATGATGAAAAAAAGGCTACCAAATCCGATACTTCAATGACTACCCGAAACCAAGGCAACATTTGAATGACTGGTTCATAACATCACCTTGCGTGCTTGGGTTTTAGATGCAATATGGCGTCTTCCCGATATATATATATATATATATCGGGAAGACGCCATATTGCATCTAAAACCCAAGCACGCAAGGTGATGTTATGAACCAGTCATTCAAATGTTGCCTTGGTTTCGGGTAGTCATTGAAGTATCGGATTTGGTAGCCTTTTTTTCATCATCATCACGAGCTATGGTCCTGAGACAACGATTGTCGAACACCTGAAGACGTCTCAGTTCCGCTGCTCGAATAGGCCAAGTCTCACAGCCATACAACAAAACAGCCCGCACTGTAGCTTGATACACTCGCCTTCCAGGATGGGGACCGCATGATCCCCACTGCGTCTAATTAGTGACGCTGCAAGATATGGCCGTTAATCGGTGTCATTTTCGTCATTGTTGTCGGTCTCCATCAAGATGGCCTGAATGAACTTACTTCCATTGAAGAACGTTTCCAGCACCGGAAGCTGCCTCGGTCATGCGTATTGCGCATGCTCAACCATCGCTCACCGAAGAGGGCGCTGACCTTCATATCCAATTCAGAGTGGTAGAAGCAGAGAGGTGGCAAACGCTTGACCTGACAGATGGGTATGAAAGAGATTACGAAACGTTTGGGCGCTTTAGGTGCAACTCGCCTTCCAGGATGGGGACCGCATTATCCCCACTGCGTCTAATTAGTGACGCTGCAAGATATGGCCGTTAATCGGTGTCATTTTCGTCATTGTTGTCGGTCTCCATCAAGATGGCCTGAATGAACTTATGGAGGTGTAGGCACCTCGGAATGATTGTAGTAAGTTAGCTCTAAGTCCCTTCCCCGTCTACCTTTATTCTTCTCTTCACAATGAGGCTTTTAAATAAATTTTGGTTTTATGGCAGCGATGCATCAGTTTTGGAACACCGTCATGCTGTCAGTGCTAATGCTGATCATTTAGCCGAAGAGAATCAACTAGGTATCATTTGAGTCCCCTGTTAACAACAACCATGACTGTCACTTTGTTACAACCGTCCACACTAGCACGCATACAGTATCCCCATGGGGCACCCTCACAATACGACCACCCTACTGCATTTCCGTGAGTTCACCCCTAAAAATTATACCTTCCGCGTGGCTTCTACTCACCAACTTTTGTCGTGTCACAAAACATTATTCCGCGGGAGACTATCATACGACATTTACAGTGGTCAGGTCCCTGAACAGTATCCGGGAGGTAACACTATTCCTTCTAACTAACTGAGGTTTTCATGTTTTTTGTCGTTACGGTACAAGGCTACTGTAGTTTTCCGTCATAAAAATACTCCTTTCCAGATGAGATTAATTATGACCGATCCCATGTGAGTTTTCGTAATTGTTAGGATCCTCCCAAAAGAGACGAACTATCGTAAGAGATGAACTATACTTAGAACCTGAACTCGGTCAGTAGAGATGAAGCACGTAGGACCAAAAACCTTAATGTCGCCCTACGAACATTACTCGTTATTACTCGTCAATCACCTGCTATAATCATATAAACTTGATAAAGCCTTGGACAGCTTCACTACCAAAGTTGTCCTCAATGAACAGAATGCCCATAGAAGGATGAGAGCAGTTACAATAATGGGGCGCACAAGTTCGAATCCATATGAGAGCCAGCTGGCTTCTTGCAAAATATCGATTGACTAATGGAAGTTTCTTGACTTTTACCATTTTGAGGGTTTTCACGGACAATAAAATTGGTGATTATAAGAGCGTGACTTTTATAATGGAAATGTTATAAACTGTAATCAAGATGTTGACAAACCAGATTCAGTGTTTCATTGTGTCACTATCGGAATTTGAAAAATTACGATATTACTCACTAGTCTAAACTAGTGCGGAACCGCCCTCACCACCAAAATTCTACCAGATAGGCCGTCCACTGGGAGCGGATTTTGTACGGGGAATCAAAAATCGCCTATCTTTGCTCGATAAATCCTTCGGGGAATCAAGATATACCGAAAAAAGACGTTAATAGTAATATACTAGTGTGTTGTTCAGACTTCTACTATCTCAGCACCAACTAAATGATCGACCGGAAGCGGAACACAGCCACCGAAGGCCAGCATCGCATTTGAGACTTGAAAAATGTGTCCGGAATAATATCTCAACCCAGAACATCTCATGCTATTACGTATTCTGTACTTTGTACGACAGCAAAACATGAAAGGTGTACCATCGTCTCGTACAAATATTTGACCATTTCACCTATTCCTACGCTAGATCATTCGCATTCCTTGGTGGGGACGGGTTCCAATTGCGGTGGACTTAGCAACGTTCTGTTGAACAGCTCCCGGGGAGTTTGACTGGCCCTAGTGGGTGGAAACAGTGAAGCATTATACCGAAATAAGGTGATTTACGGATGACCACTGTACCGCAATCTTTGTTGTAGACTTGTTTTTTTCCTGAAACTGGCAAGATGGCTGTTCGATAATCTTGTTGACTGTGGTTTACACTGGATTCGCACGCTCACAAGCATTAGCGCATCTGGCTTCGCAAAAACCGTATGTTATCACCAGTAAGCGCAGGCACCCAGTAGTCTAGTTATCAGTGACGGGCAAATTTGTTTAGGACGCCTACTGACGGGTTATTTTGGCATGCCAAACTCTAATAAAGGTGAGATCACGATCATTTGAACCTTCAAATTGACACCGTAGTACAATTCACACAATGACAAAGTTCACAGGGTTTACCAGACTGTGGCAGTCAAATTTGCCTGTGTGTAGATAAATGCACTTTTAACATGCCCAAAACAAGGCCGCTGAAATCGGTATAATTTCACCAAGTGGATTTTTATCCACCTCGCAAAATTTATCGCATGCGGCGGAACGTACTTGCCTCCTAATTATCCAAATGAATTTTCTTGAACAGATTTTTAGCTTCGTGAAAATGATCGATTGTATTCTCGAGATTAGTTGCCCTGCTTTCTTTCCGCAGCAGTGACACTACTTCCTCTGGAGGTTGCCGCACCCCCTATGCCATATTTATTTACTTTGACTCATGCTATTTAGTAACTTAACCTGATTTTTCAAGCTGTTTCATTGCAGAACCACTCACTTTAAATACAGTAATGACAGAGTAGTTTTTGAGCTGTGTTCCCTAGGCGGATTAGTCAACTCACTTGAGAACACCCGGTAAAAGGAGAATTCTATCCGTCGTCATCGTTAATTTGTGTACCTGCACGGAGTTTCGACGGCCTTAATAACTGGTGATGAGCACATTACTGTAGGTTCCTAGTTTTTGATCATCCTGAGTACTGTTAATCGAATCATTTTTTGTAAGACTCCCTCCCAATCAACATCAAATTACAATATGTCCTCACAATCTGACGACAGACAAACCATTTGGCTTCAATAGTTTGGTGTCCCAGGTGAGACAGAGCTGTTAAGGATACTTTAGTTTACAATCCACAACAATTTTTCTACATCTGCAAGACTATCAGCTCACCTGCGAGTAACTGTGGTCTGACTGTTTTCACACCCCAACAATACGAAAATGGGTTACAGATGACGTGACAGATGACGTGCTAGCACCTGTGGATTAGTTAAGCTTGTATCCATGATGACTAACACTCACAGCCCAACTACGGAATGAACATTTAAAACAGAAATCAGAAAACAATAAATTAAATCCTTCTCATATTGGGGTTCCTGAAACCAGCAAATCGTACAGGTTAACAACCATAGATCCAGTCGTGTACGCAAGTTCTCAATCGGGTGATAACTACGGGGATAGTAAGTCCGAATAAATCAGCCGGATTTAAAAAGCAGAATGGCCACCTGACCAGCATAAAAGTAGATGAAATGTTTCGTCTCATGCGTAACGTAGCTGCCATAGTTTCGGCCGACAACACAATGCCATGTGGGCGAATGCTTTTTGTCAAACTGAGGCAAGGTTAGAAGAATGCGGTTAACTTAAAATAACAAACCTCCTTCTTGATGTGTGCGGCAATATCTTTCTCGATGTTGAATTTTTCAAAGGCGTGCGTTGCTACCTCAATGGCGTCTTGCTGCATCTCTTCTGACATGTCAGCATTTTTCACCACAGCCTTGCGGCTTCCGTCACCCATGATGACACGAAATCTTCCTGACTAGCGCGCAGGTCGATTGGGGAAAATTTAAACTGTAAAGCCGGGTGATAGTTATCGAGCTAAGATGGTGGCTGTGTCATTTTCATTGGCCGGGTTTAGTAGCCTGGCTTCACTGTACAACATTGTCACGTGTCACCTCTTGCCTATTCAGATTAGAAACCTGCAAGCGTGGGAAAGTTCGTGGATGGAGGCCATAGTCGCAAGGGAAGTTGGGGTGGAGCTGATGACACGGTGGTCGTTACGCTGTGTGGTAACTGTTCTCACGGTAATGCCACGCATAATAAGTGGTTGAAAAATCACAATTTTCTCCAGTAAAAACATCATCTGGTTTCAGCTCACATTATTCAACCAACCACGCCTCACGTCACCAGTACAACGGGTTTTATTTCTAAGACAGGATTAAGATCAACTCGCACCTTATGATTACCCCTGGGGTCCTACGTTAACGCAGCCTAGAAAAGCAAATCCCTCTGACTTACTATTGTTGCACGAAGGAATGGAATGCACTGTCTGCATCACCTGGAAAAAGCGGAACGCTACGATCTATACTCGGGCCACCAAAAGAACATGTGAATAGGGGGACAAAAACGCAATCTGTCCGTTACCCAGTAACAATACATCCCAAAGGCTGAACTTCAAAATCGATAACCGAGCTCAAAATGGGAATATTCATAAGGAAAGAAGTTTACAGCAGGTTTGAGCAGGATGAAATTTTATCTCAAGGAATACAGGAATATTTGATTTTCCGTATTACCAAACAGATGAATGAACGGACGGCTAACAGAATTAATTGACAGCTCTTCATATTTTGCCTTGATTTGGTCAAAATAGAGATCGTGCAAGTGGTTTAAGGCGTACCAGTGTATCGTTAATTGCTGAGTTGAGCTCTTCAAGTTTGTTGTCCCATGGTTATAGCCGCTTCATTCATCGAAAATAGGGGAAATAGGGTTGAGCATTGGGAGCAGTAAATGATATAACTGACGCGTGAATCGCGGAATAACAGTTAACTTTTCAGTGAGAAGGTCGAGAGTGGAAGCTATGCATTGAGGAAAACAGCTTGAGTGCGCTCCCAATACTGGAGTAACTTTTCGTGAAGTAAACTCAATCGCTGGCCAGATTTAGTGCGCTATCGATTACCGCTACTTGCGCCTAGGTGATGGTAGCAAATCACGTCATGTTTTTCCTATTATGTCCCATACTTCGCTACTTCCCTACGAACGCTTGATGGTAGCAAATCACGTCATGGAGGAAGTCATCATCATCATCAACATCATCATCATCATCATCATCAAAATCATCATCAACATTGTCATCATCCTCATCATCCTTATCATCACAGATAGCATCACCAGAAAAGGATAAAAGATATCAGGGCACTTTGCTTTATTTGCCCACAAAGTGATATATCTTGATTCAAGATGATGGGACCTCGGGTACGGGACTCTTGCTGAAATTAATCGTAGTACTTTCATTTGAGAACTTACAGATGACTGAATGAACAAGCAGCTGGCTGGTAGCTGCGACCTTATTTTTTGATGTCACCTCATTATTCGTATCGAAACCGGGTGTTCACGTTTACCCAGCTCGAAACATTGCATATGCGCGCTGTGCTACCACCTCGAATGTCCAGGGTGAGCAAATACAATGAGACTGTTATCGTCATGTTAAGCAACATTTAAAACATAATATCTCAGAAATTATGATAAATTCACAAACTGATGATGGGACTTTGGAAGAGGACATAAACGAGTCAGGAATTTCTTTGTTCGGAACAAACTCCTGTCCATCAACAGCTGAATCTCTATCAAGCCGGTGGGTACGAAACAAACTGGAAGTACTTTTGCACAACTTGTGAACCGATTGTTGATGGTGCTGCTGCCGACCACGATGGTGAAGATGATGACGATACGCATTTTCAGGAGAAACAACAACACCACAGTGATTTGATACCAAAATGATCCATTAAGCATCGTTTTAAAATAATATTACGTTGCTACTACAATGAAATGTCTCGAATCAGACTACCTAATGAAGGGTCACCATGCCTACATAGCTGATTTTCGGCCTTAAACTGTTTTCTAATGGCTCCCTAAGGTTTCATGAAAACATCCTCATCAAAACTGTTAGCAAGACACCTCCCTCTCCAAGATCTAATTTCCTAAGTGGAGAGATTAATTTGTTCCCAATTGTTGCAGGGACTTAACCGGAACGCCGACGGCTGAACAACAAGCCTAAAGTTTTGTACGAATAATTGTGACTACTGTGCACTTTAGTAAGTAGTGACCCTTATTTGAGCTAAACAATGGCCAAAGCCACTGGTCAGGACCATAGGGTCGATGAGATTTATTGGGTTAAATATTCCTCTGAGTCTTTATGCGCAAAGCTGTCAGACACAATCCAAAAACCTAGAAATGATCTTCTATAGAAAGAAGTTATGCCTAACCCACTGTAAGACAATATTCCTTCTAGCCATCAAGTTTAACCTCCAGTCCCTACCACAAGATGACGTAGCATGAAGTGCCTGGGCTACACATATGCGTTGCGTTGTGTTGCTTGTTGAAGAATCTTTGAATGCCACAAGCTATCTTGCACGATCGTTGTAGTAACTAACTAGACACTCTCATTGTCTTGGGTTCCACCAACAAAGCGAACCTCATTCGAGGGCTGCTCACATTGTTTGAATGAGGGCGAACCTTCAAATTCAGCCCGCAGTGCTACAACTGTTGGTCGTAGTTGCGTTGCTATCTGATCTCTCTACAAAAATAGTCTCCGTTGAATAAGACATAATTTAAACCATAAACCTCTCCTAAATAACTTTCAGCTGAATGTATTTATCTACGTTCGTTCTAATCTAATTCTTTTCAATTTTTCCGATCAACTGCAACGAGCGCATTCCACGTATCAAAGTTTTCAGCATATATCTACTGCAACAGGGTAGATGTGGCCCTAACAGGTGCCCCACTAAAACTTCCATCAAGCTGGTTATGTTGCAGAGACAAAAATCAGCGGAGCATTTTGCTGAAAATCCTGAAATCCTCTTTAAGTTCTTTTGCTAAACCATTCAGTGTCTCTTGACTGAATCTGTCTCCCTTTGCTGTTTATTGTTCACCAGAAGTTACAGCTGGATCTTCAAATCATACTCTTGGTTGTTCGATGAGTTATATAGACCCAGTTTCGCAAGGCGAACCGTCAGAATAATCAACTTTGCCCAGGCCCTGAGTACAATAGTGACGTTATTCAAGAGACCACCCTGTAAAAATTTACTGCTTGTGATGGGTTTGTGTTCACATTTGCTGTATCGCGTTTTGCAGCGCAGACGTGGCCCATGACTTGAAGTTTGCTCACTTTATCTCTTGTGTCTACCACCATTCGATACCATATTCAATCTAATCAATAACTAGCGAATGAAAAAGATACAACCATCAGACTTCCATGATGAGCGATGTCAAAGGCGTAGTATTCGATAACAGAAAATTCACCTCGAAATCCACGGTGCTGTGACGCGAAGTCCATTTTTTGAGGAGGAACAGTGTGACCACAGGTTTTATCATGAGAGAAAACTAAAAATTTTTGGACGGTAGAAAAGCGAAATACACTTTGGTCCGTCTGGTATACTTCAGATCACTGAAAAGTGTAAGCTTTTCGCCTAGTTTGCACAAGCCACTGGATTTATGACCTACTGCTCCCTAGAAGATAAACCTTGAGCTCCTTAGGGAGGCTCAGGTAGCTTCTCTATAGAATAGAACTCCCATAAGAATTTGATTAAAAATGCCGATAGAGGTATGGTGTTTATTGAGAGAGGTTGTTCTTAAAAGCTCTCTTGAGCTGATCAGATTTCCATGCAGTTCCTTCACTGGACACTTCGAGTTTAGTCTCTGAAACATTGCCACTGAAATTCTCCTAGGGCCTATGAGTAGTGTTCCCATCAATGTTCCATTTTTCACAATTTCGCAGTGAGTTAGACAGCTTCGTCCGAAGTGATTTTTTCACTGGAATGTCCCATTCAGGATTGTTAAAAAGAATACCCGATCACATGACTGCTTTGAAACACCTAGCAGATGAATTAACCAAAATTGCGAGAATAAGGTCATGAGGTCGAAGGAAACGAACTCTAAACCTTATCCAAGCCAATCACTCGTGAGGTTTACCCACCCACAGGAAATCCCACAAACATTACCCCACATTTAACACCTATTTATTCTGCTAATTTATGGAGTTATCGCCAAATATCCTGTCTCTCAACAATTGTGACTTATTCACTTCGTCTGGTGAGGCTATCATGCAAAAGGTGTTCCGAGCAATATAGTCTAAACAGACGAGTGACAGCCTTACGCGAGCCAACTGAATAGGAAGCACTTTTACGGGTACTTCCAGGGATCGACGGTTCGTCGAAAACATTAGGAAATTCACCGGATTTCATCATTGACCATTAGCAACTAATAACACACGAATATTGGGTCGTGAGAATTTCTTTTCACTTTTCCCGTGGAACACTGGGAAGTGTGGTAAGTCCTGGAGTCGACATTACCGTCTCTTTCCAACACAATGAGGAATACGGTTAGACAGATTATCATGCCCTAAGTAAATTGCATCAAAAGAGCGTCTAAATAGAACTGCAAGAGTTAGGAATGAATGGATGAAATAGGCCAAAAAACACTGTAAAGCTTCATGAAAGGAAGGTCTACTTTTACTCCCTTTGGATCTTTGTTTTTCAGTCGAAGTAGTGGTCATTACGCGAAGCGATTTAAAGGTACTTTTGAAGCTCCACAAATACATTCATTTCAAGGTAGACCAACCCAATTCCCAGCTGGATTTCTCGGTAATGATGTTCTCTTTAACCCACTGATGATGTTGTTCAGTTAGAAATCAGGTGCTTTTCCCGTGAGGAACAAACTGATATGCAAATGAGTGTATCTATCAAGTTACTTGCAATCAGTGTTCAAGTACAACATAAGGTTGACGCAGACTCGGGGAATGTCCTCATTTAATGAGCCGGAAGTAGGATGAAACCGATCGTGGGCTGTCGAAAGGTTTTCAGTAACCTTGTGAGTAGTTTTCTTTATGTAAATATACCGCAATATCTCGAATATCGTACCAACTGAAACGTGAGGCAGATTTTGTGCAGTAAACTCAGTTGAAATATATCATAAACGATAGATCCAGCTGGGTCCCAGGTGAGTCTCTTGAAAAACCAAATTTGTTTGCAAATGAGATTATTTATCAAAATTTCGTAAAATTTGGGTTGAAGTTGAACATAAGGTTGACAAAAAGTCGAAGAGGGCACCTACCTGATGGGTCTCACGGAGGGCGAAACCAGTCGTTAGTTGTCGAAGAGTTTTCAGCAGTTCTGCGTGTAGTGCTCCATGTCTGTACAGTTCTAAACCCGTTTTAAAACCAAGGTTCTTCGACGCTGAAAAATCGCAAAATTTACTCTTATATCCCCCGTGCTGTCAGAAGTCTTCACAGTAACGAACAAAGCGAATGGAGCAGGTACTTTGAATACGAAAAAGGATCACACATTTATCAAGGGGATTCACCGGAAACGTCTTGCAGTAACTAGCTGACAAGCACGTCAGATAATTTAACTATAGCTGTTTCGCAGCGTGAGAAACACTGCCTTTAGTGTATAACCTACTGAGAGCATACGCAACTAAGTATTCTGAAGCGAAAAATCCAAAACATTAGTAACTACTGTGACTACTCAGTTCGACCACAAGGGTTTCGGTCTCTAAAATAAAGCCTGACATCCATCAACTAGTGGACTAGAGCAAATTTTTCTAGCATGGTGAAATCTCATTGGGACGTAAGTGCTTCATATGACCAAATAGGCCGTCAGACCAGTTCGTTGATTCAACCAATCAAGGATTACCCAGGCTTGCGTTAGCGACTGCGCAAGCGCTAAATCAGAATATTGGTCACCCGGCTTATCAAATCTCCTGCCCCAGAAGAAAAATTTGACGCGCTCTACTCTGATTGGTCAACAAGACTGGACAAGTCGAAATGGTCAGCTGACCGCACTGGGCGATTTAGACTCCAGATTCCGATAATCAGCACATAAATTTAACTCCACCTTGGTGTGGCCCATATGTTTCTACGATTCCCTTCTAACAAACAGTGAATAGAATGATTCACTCAAATGCATCTCGACCGGAACACCTAGAACGTATCGGCGTAAGGCGACCAAAATGTGCACGATGCCGTAACCATGGTTTGGTGGCTTGGGTAAAAGGTCATAAGAAATTCTGTGCCTTTCGAAATTGCACTTGTGAGCAATGCATACTCATCGTGGAAAGGCAACGCGTGATGGCTGCCCAAGTGGCGTTAAAGAGACGTCAGGCAGTTGAAGATCTACTGGTACAAGAATGGAAGAAATCCCAAATAGCTCTTGCAAATCATCCCCACGAAGAGGAGTTGGAAGATTCCATTCGAGCAGAACGAAGTGATTCTTGGATGGAAGTCCATTTGACCTCCATTCCGGGTAAGGTTCTACTTTTTGTTATCAACCCAAGTTTCTTATTACTGTCTACGTTATTTCCGTCATTTTTTGTCAATTTTCCAAACGTCCAAAGTAGCACTGTCATGTTTTAGAAAAGTAGCTGCCAACTGTCTGGTTAGAAATGCATCGGGATCTTGACGGCTGCAGAGTTCCTTTTTGTTGTCCCTTAGGAATATCCTATTGTTCGGAACTACTCAGAGCTGTCCGGTTCAGGAAAGACAATGCAATCAGTGTCATGGAGCTGCCAAGTTGTCTTTTGTCAGCTTACTCTGTCTGAAGCGTTCCTTGTGACCCGTATCTGTTCCCACCTCGATGAATACGATTGTAAATGAAAGGCATTACAGGGTTTTGGTGGCAAACTTCCGACCAATTCCGTAAAACATCTAGCTCCACCTTGTGCTATTGGTGCACCAGTTTTTGCTGCCTTATCAGAACTCGCTATCACAGTGGAACTAGGAGTTCACAGACTAATGTAGCTTCGCCTAACTTCTGTCACTGAGCGCTGAAAACTATGTCACTGAGAGCTTATAGAGGAAAGCCAACATTACAAACTAGGTGTAGGGTGCACACAGCAGAATCATCATCCCTTACAACAGAGGTGGAATTCCAAACACTACGGTTTTATGTATGTGTGTGCGATTTTTGAGGCAAATATGTGGCCTATTAGAAATATCATCATCTCAACTCATCACCTCAAATGCCACAGTGGTCGGAAAACCTAAATGGATCAACGGAAGCCATCACTGTAGTGGCACTCGGGCATTTTGCGGACCAAAAGATCCGCTTTAAGCTAGGCGTAATATGCTATACATATGGTCGGTGAAAACGCTTCGACAGCCCAAGACCGGAAACATCACAAACGAGAGGTGCAGCTGGGTTCCAAGTGAGTCTACCGCGAAACCAAATTTGTTTGCAAATGTGTGTATCCCTCTAATTCTGGTTTAAATTATCAAAAGCCATGCTGTACAGACAGTTTTAATCCTGAGCTGTGCGGTACACACGAATGGAACGAGAAAGAATATCTGAAGAAAATTGGATCGTAATGACTCATTGTTGTGTATCTCCCTTGTACACCTCCTATGACAAGTTAGTTCGTTCCATTGCTTCATTATAAGGGTAGTTTGATCTGAGCAACCCTACAAGGTTTATATCAGCAAAGTGCCACTTGATGAAAGCCGTGAAATATAGCTCGCTCTAAAAAAGAACCATCATGCCTATGTTCAACCGAGGGAGCAAAGACAGGCTGTAGACAAGCAATGGGACGAGGAAGGACAAAGACCTGAAATTGTTTCTTATTGCGGACAACTACATGATTACTCCGTCTATCACAACTTTGGTTCCAGTTGTATTGCTAAACCGTCCAGATGGCCATTCATTCCATCATCATGCACGGCAACATTCTTTTGCAATCATTATGCAATGAATCTGCGGGATTGGGCTCCTGATAAGTGTGCGCGCGAACCGGGATAGTCTGTTCCTATCGGAATTGAGCTGCTATCGACATACGCCAGTGCCTGCATGTAGCCATGCCTTTTCCCAAGCGATAGCGGTCCAAGTCAACTGCAAAAACGGACCAGGATTGAAATATACACTCGCAATAAATGACCACTTAAAGTCATCTGAGTTAAGACTCATGTTCAAGTTGTACTGAGTCATATGGCTGGACAAACAAACATGTGAATGCTGTACTGATTGGCGGCACAAAACGTTCTTCTGCTAACAGGCTTTCCGTATTCACTGAAGATATTTTCCACCGAAACCAACATGCTTTCTTCTAACTGTCGAGACAGAATGCAACAATTCAAAAATGGGATCTTAAACTTCTGGTTGAGCGTCCACTTCAGGCTATATATTATTATTACTATTAATATTGCTTTTACTGTTCGTCTCCGTAAATCACTAGCTTTTATAACTTTGCGCACACCTGTCTCTCATTACTGGTCACCACATTTAAGGGTATAACTGAAGTTTTATTAAGGTTGGATGCTTTTCGGGAGACTACATGCTTAGTCACACCTGAAGGGAAATATTATTATATACTCCTGAAGACAGTAGCCTCTTTTAAGAAGGATGCGCTCTGGAGTGCACGTGATAAGGAGACACTGGTATGATGAGCCGGGGGGCTGAGGCCCCTGCAATTGCTAAGTTGTAGATATCGCGAGATATCACGATACATGTATATACGTAATGCGATATCTCGTAGCAACTGGAACATGAGGCGGCCTGGTGCAGCACACTCAGTTGCTTGGAAACATCACAAGCGAGAGATTCAGCTGAGTTCCAGGTGAGTCTCTCGCAAAAACCAAATCGATTTGCAAATGAGTGTATTTCTCGAAAACAGTCCAATTTGGGTTCAAGTAGAACACAAGGTTGACGAAAACTCGGAGACTGCGCCTACCTGATGAGCCCCAAGGACGAAACCGGTCGTGGGCTGTCAGGGAATTTTCAAAAAGCAGGCTGTTTATTTCGTGTAAGTCAAACAATAAACAGCGGACCTGATTTAAGCCGAAGGAGGAGAGATATTACGAAAACAAGTGTGAAAATTTTCAACGGCCACGAACGTAGAATGAAGCATAACACAAGTCAGGGAAATGCATTTATAAAAGATCTACATATCAGAAGTGAAGCAAAATGAGAAATTCTGTGATGATATCCATAGTTTATTGAAAGTTAATAACTAATCCTTGTTTGGGACATACGAGATTGGTTTGACCCCAACCCCACCCTCCGATTTTAGTCCGATTTTATTCCACCCTTGTTGTAGCATTACTGTAGTCACTTTGCAACGGAGATGAATTTGCTCAGGGTCCTGATAGGCATTTACACGCTATGTTGTCCACCAAGAAGCTGTGTATGAGAGTTATCCATAGGAATTCAAGTTGGTTATTTGCATTGTATTCGGTGTACAGGTGAATCACATTAAAATGCCCTGGTTTGACTAACATTTGCAGTTACTCTTGGAGTCTGTACTCCGCAGACGGAACGGACGATATTGCAACAGACACACCAGTTTTACATAGACAGCTGTATGTATCCCAAGAATTTCCCAAGTCGCTGGTTTCCTTGAAACACGACCAGACATCTAAATGGAGGTACACAGATGACGTCACCAACGCCACGCAACTTGTTTTCGAGGACGCATCACCGGCCTTTGCACAACCAAGTTCAGACTGCAAGAAAGTAGGAAGGATGGTGAGAATAGAGCCATCAGAAATCATCGTCTTCTATCATGTCCGTTTGGGGTTCGTTTCGCTAGTCAGTGCACATTCAAGAGCGATCCACAGCGCAACAGGGTTCCACAGATTTTGGTGACGGTTATACGCTTTGTACTGCAAGTCGGCAGCACCGGGAGTCCATGTTGTGTTCACTATACGAAAAAAAATTTACGTAGTGGTAGCGCCTGTCAAACAGTGATTTCTTCAAAGAATTTCGTAGAATTTTGAAAGAGGCTTGGTTTTCGTCTGAGAAATCACCACGCTTTGGTAGCACTGCATCTCAGACTCTGGCTAACAGCACACCCCCAAGATAAGGTTGAAGCTATTTTTGGGATATCGGTTTGGCATATCCAGTCCTTTCAGGTGGCCGTATTGCCAAACTTGCACACTCATACTTGTGAACTGTTCGAAGGATCTCATGAGCGGTCAACATCAAAGTGTGTAGTAATGACAACACGAAGAAAACAGTAAAGCGATTTGCTTAAACTTCGTGAGCAAAATAATGGATGTTATTGGTCCGCATGCATAATGAGCAACGTGGTAATGGACATGCCATTCTTTGAAAAATGGGTTTTCAAAGACCTCATGAGAACTGAAAAGATATCGAGGACAAGGTCCGATTTGGAGAACACTTACCTGGCACACTCAAGGGCTGTCGGTTCAGTTGAGTGGCAGAGGTTGAAAACATTCCAGCCCAGTTAGTCGCATTCTCGACATCTGTGGACTTCTTGGTCTACTGAACGAGCGGCTACACTATATTTCGCCACCCTACCCACCCCCGCCAAATCCTCAAAGAACGGTCGGCACGTAGTAAACACTACCATACATGGTCTGGTATAGTGACAGTGGAAATTCCAAAACTAGGTAAATACATTTCGATAAATGCACTCATTTGCAAATCAATTTGGTTTTGCGAGAGACTCACTGGGACCCAGCTGAATCTCTCGTTTGTGATGTTTCCAGGCGACTGAATGTGCTGCGCCAGACCGCCTCATGTTCCAGTTGCTACGATATGCAAGATATCGCGATAAATGTATATTCGTACTGCACTACTCATAAGGTTGCTGAAAATTCGTCGACAGCCCACTACCGGTTTCGCCCTTCTTGGGGCTCATCAGGTAGGCGCAGTCCCTGAGTTTCTGTCAACTTTATGTTCTGCTTGAACCCAAATTGCAAGAAACTGGCAAAATACACTCACTTGTATCCAGTTTGGTTTGACGAGAGACTCGCCTGAAACCCAGCTGAATCTCTCGTTTATGATGTTTTTAAACAACTGAATGTGCTGCACCAAACCACCTCGGAGAGTTTTCAACAACCTTCTGAGTAGTGTATCACGTCTATGCGTGTATCGCGATATCTCGAATATCGTAGCAAGTGGAACGTGAGGCGGCCTGGTGCAGCAAATTCAGTTGCTTAAAACCATCATACACGAGAGATTCTGCTGGGTTCCAGGTGAGTCTCCTGTCAAAACCACATTGGTATGCAAATGAGTGTATTTGCTTCAGCATGTTTCAATCGTTCACTTACTGTCCGATAATATTCCCACCGTTTGCAAACAATTTTCAGAATAATGATACAAAGCGTCCTCTGGATGAAAAACATCCAAAAAGTCATTGTAATATTAGACCTACACAGTTTGAATACGGCACTCGCTGTGCCCAAAAAAAAACATGGGAATTGGCCGTTAGGTGGGAACGTTTCAAAACAGTTAGGTGTATGTGTTTGGAGTATATTCACACATTAGATCGAAGGTCACCCATATTTCTCAAAGGAGGAAACGCACTTTTTGTTTTTGGATGCGGTGATTTTTGTGGAAATGTATCAAACGTGGATTGATTGTGCATCATCGTCATCATCATCATCGCCATTATCATATCGTAACCTAAGGCAATGGAATGATTTTATCGTATTACGAACTTCAGCATGCACAGTTTTGATGCATTTGTAAGTATTTCTCGCCTACCTACTTCTTGTCCAGCAGCACGGAATCAACGCACACTGAACTTGCAGTCAAACGAAGCCTTCCAAGCTGAATTTGGTGCGAAGTGTTTGGAACCAGGAAGAACAAGTCTCCCATCGCAAATCGTTGAACAGTACGGTACAAGTGTTTCGGAACCACAATCGCGGAGTTTGTTAACCGCAATCACTCCGAATTTTCGTGATGCATCATCAACTAGACAATGTGCTGAACCACAACCGTGCTATTCACAGCTATCCCTTGAGCTGGTTCAAAAGCAAGCATTTCTGCTTTCCGCTGCATTCGCCTCCTTACCAAAACCTCCTGGTTATCAGCAGTTGGACTCAAGCTCATCTTCCTCCCTGCTGTCCGACTCTTTCCCATCATTTTGTTCCCCTTCTTATGAACAGACAAATTTGCCGTTTTTCCATGCTAGCCCAAAGACTGAGTTGGGTTCAAACCATTCACCTCCATCGGATCAAAAGCAGAGACAACAAATGGATCAGAGCAAAGGTCCGTCGTTTTCGACAATTTTTCTCGTATGACTGGTCAGGCATATGACAACTGGCATAGCGACCCCGCCGCATCCTGAGGTTGAAAACAATCTCATTTTCGCCTCCTATTTTCTACCACTGATTACTCATCATCATTACAAATATTCCGAATGTGTGATTTTTCATAAGACCGGAAGGAAACTAGTTACATCTGTTTCGCTGAGCTGGACAGCAGTTTGATTGATCGAGGTCACCTCATGATTGCGTTGAGTTTGGAAGACACATTCAACGGGATCATTGCAACCCGAGCTACCAGTGTTTTATTCACTGGCAGACCGGCTTCATTGGTTGATTACACCAGTGTAGACCATGCGAATCCAACGAAGGCTTTAAGTTCACTTTATTTTATCTTGTAGTTTGAAGCATTTGTATTTGCTTCTCGAAACAGCCGCTCTAGAACGAGTTTCTGCGCAGACTGCCTTCGTTTCATGGCCATTCTGCGAAACCGGCACTTTAATTGTAACTCCCTGTGGTGAATCCTGGGAATAGATAACCAGAAACCGCTACAGACTGCTCATTCGTTTCATGTATGCTCTGTCGCTGACACAAGCGTAGGATAAACAAAATAACCGGTTCAACAATGTCACTATAAAAAAATTCCCGTTTGATCGATCTAGAAGTGAAAGCGATTGATAAAGTCCGTGTAAAGCTTGGATCAAATTAGACGTGGTGCTGGGCAGTTGATTAATGGTCTCGTGAAACAAGCACAGAATAGGAGTTGCCTCCATGATAGTATAATAGTAATATATATATAACGCGTAATTTAGATAATGCTATAATAGTAAATGAGTATAATTAGCCTGTCGCTGTTAACCACTTGTTTTCTGATCTGCTCACCGAGGTTGTCAACAACCTGAAAGTGGTCTCAACAAAAGTCGAGGAGATATCATCGGCCTACAATTGGGTGATGTCTGTTCTATCGGAACCGAAATTTTCACAACCTGCTCCATAAATTAGTCAAGTTCGATAAATAGTCACCTGACGGACTTCCAGGAGAACAGAACGGTAGTCAGATTTAAGCGATGTGATTGTGCTACACACATAATTAAAGATGTGACCGTTGTGTTGAAGACGGAGGGGTATTAGTTTTAAATAAGCTGACGAAAAATGGATTGTTGGAATTGGAGAAAAGACAGAGTTTTTCCTGCGCCGGGAACTTGTTGGCCAGAACAACATTCCACATTCTATGGGCTTTCGTCCCTCAACTGGACCTACTGATATTGGATACGGTTGTTTTTTATGTCTACTAAAGAAACTGTGCGTTAAAAAAACATAGTCTTCTTCTCAAGAAGGGGACGCCATAAGGGAAGGGCTGGTGGACTCCCTTTGGGGTATGATGATGATTGCCATAAAGTACGGCTCATTAAAAACTACCCTCAAGAGAACAACCCTTGTTCAAAGTTATCATTCTTGTTACAGCATTGGCATTCAATAGTTAGGAATATCAACTTGGCGATGACGGTTCTAAAACTGCCGCAAAAAGGAGAACGTTTCCAGACAGCTCCAAAAATATTTGCATTACTTGAGCTGGAAAGTCCTCAGGGGAAGTGCGCAAAAGAATAAATTCTTCCAGCCACTCATCAGCAAACCATTTTTGTACTCATGTCAAATCATAAGGAAAATTTTAGTCTCTGTTTTATCAGAGCGACATATTGAACAAGTAGTTGATATTTACGGTTCTTCTCTGGGATTCATGTTAGCTCGCATGACACTCAGAGAAGTGTCTGAAGGCCGGTGAAAGCCACTGCTCAGTTTTTTTTGCGGGTTACTAAACTTAGCACATGACCCACAGATGTTCGGGGTTAAAGTGGAAGTGAATTTTGGGATTTCACTCCGGAGATCTGAGGGTTGTTATTTGAGAACATATTACACACATGTTACAGCAAGGACAAATACACCAATATATGGCTATACAACTTGAACCTTCGGAAGCTTTTGCACAGCACAATTGGTTTATTAAACTAATGAACAAAAGATCGCAGTTTGCAGATAAATGCTTAATCACACAAAATATATTTCTGATTTAAACGAAATTTTACCTTATTATGGTTGTTGTTGTGGGACATCTCGTCCCTGCTGATATAAAGGAAGAATGACATAAGAAGCCGTTCTTCTTATGAGAAGGGAACTCACTGAAATATTTTGAAATTCGATCAGACCAGTATCCGTAGTAAAGAAGATTCAGATGCGTCCAGCAAGCTGATCAGCGTACGATGTTTGGACGTAGTTTACTGCCCAAATTCCAAGTTGACTGTACTGTTTGTACGTATCAGTAAAATAGATTTGGGGAGCCAGTCAATAGGTGACCACTTGGTTTGGTTACCGTGAGTGAAGAATGAGTGGCGCTATGCTCTGCTCAATTTTTTGGCTAACCACAGTGTTGTTCAGCCTCCCGAGGCTGAATCCTTAAAGGACCCACCATTGGACGGAAGGTCACGAACTTAAACTTCTCTTGAGTTTTGTGCGATGCGCGTAGCTGATGATTCCTAATGAGGATAAAACAGCTAGCTGTACAGTGCATCTCAGCTTTTCACAAAAGATTGTATTCAATGAAAGGACAAAGTCTAAACTGGAAATAGTTTTAGTTGTACGGTAGGTCATCAGTATGCAACGTCTTCGAGACTTTGCTTACTGTGACAGCGCCGAGACATCCTTATCTCTGGGGCAGCTTAGACTTTTCCTTTGACGCGAGGTAGGCTTTCTGAGCAGGTCCCGGGAGGGCGGCTGTCAACTGTTTTGTCGTCAACCCTTCCGAGTTCAGAAGACCTATAAGTATTTAAGTTTTGGTTCGCGGGTAAGTACTGTTTTCCACTGCACTTTTACGTCTATCAAGTCTTCCCTTAAACTGCTCACTTTCGAATCCGGGTCCTATGAACTGCTCTTTGATGAAACAGTCTTTTGGGGGTAACTATGTTTCTTATGACTGTCCAATCTAAAAAAATGTCATGGTGTAAAACAGCCTGCAGTTTTACGAACCTTTCTTGTTTCTTGTTTGTTGCGAATCTATATCTGTATGCAAAGTGGTCACCAGTTCCTCCTGCCATATTGGTCTCAAACACTACATTCTGTAGCGTGGGCGAGGTGGATTAGTTGAGTCTCTTCCAAGGATGCAGTGTCCTTATTTCTTCTACCTGCGAATTCTTGAACCAGTTCAGTAGGTTAAGTTTGAGTGAAGGGAATCAGATAACACAAATAAGGCCACACCCACCCTCTTTGGATAGGTTACTTATATTGACTATTTTTTTTAGAAGCTGTTGATGCCATCTGTAAAGCCTTCCCTCTGAACAGCGGAGGCTAATATCTTAACTTTTAGTTATAAAAACCGACGACATTTCATCAGGTCTTCGGCTTATCCGGCTTCAAGTATCTGCGGATAGCGTTCTGCGGTCATCCAACTCGAACCAGCATGTGCACTGATCGTGGTGTCATGTCTGCTGTGTTGTTAATGCTCATGCGAACGTGCTGGTTGTCCAGTCGGCCCACAGAGACTAATGGCGGCTCCGTACAAACAGTTATCTCGAGTTTGCAAGTGGTCCGCAACCAGTTCTCCACCGGAAGAGGAAGATTTAACAGAAAACCAGCCGTCAGGTTTGATCCCACGCGTGTAGTTGGCAGACCGTGGTCAAAACCAGGTAGTCCTTATACAATCGAATGACTGCAAATATGAGTTCTCCAATAATATTAGATAAAGCGAATTTGAGGGATCCACAAGCAATATTACGATGCCAAACAATCACACCGTCTGTCTCACAGAGTGGGTCCATGGAGGCTCATACCATTCCTTCTCTAATACGTGGACATCATAATCCATCAGTTCCTTCCAGTGAGTAGTAACCACTAACTGGCAAACTAGCCTGATACCCAGACCGATCGAATCGTTTTGTTTGTAATGGAGTTAAAATGTCACAGAATCGATGCCACATTTGCCAAATAGGGAAAACGGTTCGCTGATCAACCAGCTCTCCAATAAACTGACAAATAACTCAACTCATTTTGGTCCAACTCTCCAGCAGCAGAAGAAAGAGATCAGGCTACTGGTGTTGCTTCCTCTGTCCATATCAAGAGATTCAGAACTCCATCACAGTTTTGACTCGCAAAGCCACACGTCTCTAAAAGAATACACACAAAATTAGGTCATCGTTTGCCAGCGGGGCATTCGAAAGACGTGCATTAGACCTCTTGTGATGAGCAATTATGATGGAAGTGACAAGGGGATATCCAAACAAAGTTTCATATGGAGCTTCGCAAGCTCAGTGTGTCAAATCCATCATCGAACGCACGTCGTTTCATTACGAGGCTCTCGAACTCAAGGTTGCAGGTAGCAGAGTGATGTACAAACGTCAGGTGACTTCTGCATTGAAAGAAATTCAATCCATACATTTGGTTGAGTGAAGTATGACACAAATTAAAGCGCCAAGTCCTAGCGCTAAGCCGGTGAGACACCTACATTCATGACACCTATAGGAGACTATTTGCATGCGGAATAAGTCAACAGCCAGGTTCAAAAAATATCTTGGGCCACGGTATTTGCTTTTGTGTGTGTAATAAGACTTTTGTTTACTTCCGAATTCGTCTGAATGAGTATTTGTTGAGTACATAGAAAAACGGAATCACTTCCCTTGTTTTCAATAGACTGACCGGTTCGCATCGCCCCAATCCATTATTTGCATTTTTGATTAGCGCTCTGTTGGGTGACAGTCGTATCCAGTTACCTATCGTCAGTTTCTCACAACCGGTCTATCAACTTTAAAACATCTGCCGTCACACAGGAAGATACTGAACAAGAAGCTCGCGCGCTTTTTCTCTCCCACTCTTTCCGTGCCCGTCCGATTTTAGCTTACCAGATCAGATTTCAGAAGCTCTGAGGCCGAATCTAACGGCTTTCGGGTGGTCAAACGTCGATCACGCCACATATCTTTAGGTGGAACGTTGTGTATTCGGACACAAGTGACAGGTGACTCGCAGGGGACTCGCAAAAGCCTGTACATTTATTACCACCGATTCATTAGCAAACGAGAGTTTTTAAATTTTCAAAATAACAGTAAGTTCGAAGCAGACGATAGTTTGTATTCTTATTTTTAAGAAAGGGATGTACAATGCGGTTTTCCTCCTATTGTTCTACATTAAGTTGGAATGGAAGAAATCACATTACGTGATTGCGATAGTTACAAGGCCTGCGCAGTAAAAAGCTGAAGGCACGTCAACCTAAATTCGGTCAGCCCAGATCGTGGGGAAACGGTCCACCTGTTCTCCATAAAGACATCTCCACACTCGACCATCAAAAGCGTTTCACATGTTAACTTTTGCTCAGTATGTTGCAACCGTTTATCGACTAACCTCACCCCCTGCAGCGAGGGAGACTTTTATTGCCCACGTACACAAGCGATTCGAGGTCTTGTCTAGGCCGGATGAAGTGCTACTAACCCAGGCACTGGGAGAAATTTGGTCTATCATGTGTGTGGGACAGGTTCTGACATCATGGATACTAGTCCTGTCAGTGACATGGCAACCAAGGATGGACATGTTAAACACACCAACTGCGCATCCGAACTGGCCGTCTTATAAGCTGATATAAGCGGACAAAAAGGACAAAACGACATCGTAGAGTATCATCCTTCACTTGTGTGATTCACTCACTCAGTATACGGTTATCCCCTGACAGAAGCTGCATTGTTTCATCCGGGCTTAATCGCGAAATTAGTGAGTACATTAGGGATTCTCATGTGTTACCGTGCAAGAGATAAACTGACGTCTAATCTGTGCAAGAAATCAGCACTGATTTAAAATAGAACGCATTTCAGATCACCCATGGGAATCAAAATCGTAACTAAGTTGTTCACAGCAGAATTTCCACACCATGAAGTTTCAGAGTTACCTGTGTAGCTCTGTTAAGAGCACATGAGGATTGACTCAGCTCCAGTATACCTACGTCATCAGTGGTCAAGTCATCCGTCAACCATCGACCCGAAAAATCCTACGAACTCAAATTTTTGCTACCAGTCTCATCCTTTACATCGATCTATCAGCCCTTTTGCGCGAAGTGGACGAGCGGCTGGTCCTTATTTCCAATAGATGACCTTCAGTCTCAAACGAACCATCGTAATAATGGAAGAACACCTAGCCCATGGAGATCTCTTCTAACAGTGAAACAAATAGGATACTGCAAGTTCATTACATGTGATTTCAGTGTGTTCGCCGAGATCTGGAACCGAATCCTCCAGTATCTCTTGGTTCAATCAGATAACTGGGCCGACTGCTGCTGTCGAGCGCAGGACATCGAGCCCGCATAAGCACCAAATGAAGTTGAACTTCCTAACCATTCGGGTAGAATCACAAATAAAACGCCGTTTTAAAAACAGAATCGCAAATGGGTGATGGACTCACGATGGAATCGAGAGGTTCTGTGAGACGATAGACTTAAGTCTACCGCTGCCAGCTCAGGTGAGTAATTGTTGCGAAATTTCCGATAATCGAAATGCGGGTCTGAGTTTTCATTCGAATGCCATTGCTTCATCAATCAAGGCAACGTCTACACACATCGTTACATAGTAACTCAGATATGTGGAATGTAGGTTTTTGGGGTGTGTAAACAGCTCGGAGGGGTTCAATCCAATCGTTTGTTTGTGATTTTTATTAAAATACGGTAATCTGACAGCAATGGCTTGGTCTGTGGAAGTAGTGAAAATGCAACAACCGGGGCCCCTTTTTCAAAAGCTAAATTAAGGATTTGGACACTGAAAAATGGAACCTGTAATCAGAGATATGTAAATCTTAAAATTTTCCCTGTTATATTCCTAACACAGAGCCTAACAGGGGACGTTTCAAGTCTTGTCACTATATGTGTGTCTGAATGCCTAAACCTACTGGAGAATTCATAAATTTTGGGTTCCTAAGGCTTTCTGAACGAATGTTAGCATGCACTTACATAATGTTCATCTTATGAGCCATCAGCTTTACGTAAAACAATCTACCCAAGTAAGACCTCTATGAGTAAAGGGTTTGACAAGCATCTCTAGGAAGGGACCCGGTTGAGCCTCTCGTTTTCTTGGCTAACTGGCTGATTATAAGGTTGGTGAAACTCATTCGACAAACCACAATCGTCTTCGTCCTTGATGGAGCTCCTGTAACCCCTGGATTTTCAACAAACTTATGTTCTACTCGACAATAGCGCTAACAAGACAGGTGATGCTTGTGCATCATATTGGGCTGAGAGAGGTTCAGCTGAATATGCCGTAAGCCGTAATTGTAGACGAGTACATTTAATTAATTGCGTACACTTTGGTGTCCTAGGGTACCTACGCACCCAGACGCTCAATCAGAAAAGCTGGAAGTAAACTGACAGCACAAAAACCACCGACATTGGTTGGACACCATTCTTTACAGCATCTGCAATCAAGCACAGTGAAGGTCGCGAGTGTCCCCTCCGAGGAGGAGGACTACACCACCACCAACAAAGTATTTCGTAATCTTTTTTCCTCCATTTCACCAAGTCACATGTCGTTCTCTTCGCAGTTTGGGCTACGCTAAAAGGAGCGCTAAGAATAACATTCGTTTTGGCGGACAGTGATTTGGCATGCATAATCGAGTCTTCACAGCTGATGACGATGGAGGCCTTGGAGTATCAGTGTACCGGCTGCACAGGCGAACCCTCATGTTCTAATAAGTTCACTCCGAATTCACTGACGCCATCCTGTACCAGCAAAGCTTCTGAGATATCAGAGATCAAAAGCCCTTAGAGGTCACTTATGGAATCCATAAAACAAAATAGCCCTTATAGTATCTTGGCACACACAACCCTTGAGACTCTATGATCAGCTTTTCGTGCTTTTCACGTGCGGCGTAAAACGGTAAGCGTGGTCTGGGCTTTTGAGATTGGTGCACTGACCAGATCAGCTGCATTTCAGTCACAACTGATACAATTATCGATGTATGGAAAATTCTCCACAACTCCCAGTACTTCCTCTGGAATTGCAGAGAAGGTTACATATTCTGGAAAATGTCTGCAAATTGTAGGTACGAAGTTGAACCGTTACTTTAACAGCGGGTGTTTTCATCTTCAAAGATTAGGTCGAGGTGTTTGCGTACTTCATATCGACGTTGTTCTTACCAGCTGCAAATTAATCATCGGGGTTTTGAGGAGCCTGAAGCGTTAGTCTCATTAATTCACCGATATTGTGGTTGAACAAAACAGTCTAACCGGACACCACATCCCACAGTGAGGCTTTTATGGAAATCCACACACAGTCGCACGACTGGAGGCATCTGATTATTAAGATCCGGTTATATTTCCTAGGGAGCTTAATTAGAGGCAGCGACTGATTGCGATTGGCCTTGAAGTCGAGAGTATCGAAACTGTGCGTCACCCGTGAGCATAGCACTGCTCCAACACATGGCGAAGATATCGTCTCAGCTTTCATCCGGTCGAAAGCCCCCTTGGTGTTCAGGAGTCACGGTTTTGTATGCCGCCTTAAGACGGCGAGGAGTTGGTGACGCTGGTAGTCTTGTTACAGCCAGAGTCAAACTGACAACTCCGTCGTTATCACATGCACTGCTAGTACACTGTTAGAAGACGGGCATTGATGTTGACCAACTCAAATTGTCTGGGCGGTCTTTTCCCTCGAGCAAAAGGAGGCACCAACTGAATAACCGAACAGATGGAAGGCTTTCGGGACGAAGAGCAAGACGGCGCCTGAGGACGGACATGCTTTCGAACAACTGAGATCGATGGGGTAGCCATATAAACAGTTGACGTCTCTGTTAAGAGTAGACAGGCAGGGTAGAACGTGAATGATTTCCAAATGAACTGTTCTTCAAAACACATGGTCCAAAAGTTCAAACTTTCTTTGCCGAAGGTCAGACTGGTCATCCCGGATGGTTGTGACAAGAGGTTTCGGAGGACCATTTGGACAAATCAAGTGGGACCACCTGTAAACCTCTTCACTATTTTTAGCTTCATTCATTTTTTGACCTTCTGCGTAATTCAAACCTCCAGGTCAATTTCGACCGACGTCTGATGAAGCATCAGTTTGGAATACCGTTGGGAGAGGAAGGTGTCTGTCTACGGGCCTCCAGCAAAGCCACGGTCTTATGAGAGATCTAAGGCAGAAGTTGCGGCATGGAGTACAGCTTTGAAAATCTTACTTGGTTATCTTTATCACCTGATATCCTGCTAGCAATCACGGCGTTGGAGAAGACGGTTCTGATAAGTTTATTTGATCTCTGAGCCTGTGATCTTCTCAAGCCAGGCAAGATGCGCAAAACGCACTTGAGCTCGCGCTGATACGTAGCTTCTCTGTCTAATGGTTCAATTGTTGGTCAGCTCCATTAGCGAACCCGTCGTGTGACTGCATAAATGGGCCTGATGTTGATATTGATTGATTCTATATTGAATATTTTCTAAATCCTCGTCTCTCCTACATCGATGGTCTACACAAGAGTCTAGACTTCACAGTTTTGCCTCAAATTCTGTTGTTGCTACAGACTTATGCATATAAGCATGTTTTTTACTGGCGCGAATTTCGAATCTGTCCACCTTTCTGCTTTCGCGCTGAATGATACTTGGCCGTGCATATAAGCATGTTTTTTACTGGCGCGACTTTCGAATCTGTCCACCTTTCTGCGTTCGCGCTGAATGATACTTGGCCAGGTGAACTTGTTCATCATTATTACCATTGTAGAACGTTTCGTCGAGGTTTCCTTGGTTATTCAATGTATGGCTGTGCCAGCCATGCGTGAACACATGTTCCCTTGGCCTGAGGTGACCACTACACGCATTTCCGCACGAACCCAGCACAGCCGATAAGTGTAACCAGTGTGACAGCACAATAGAGGTTTATTTTTACGGTCCGTTCGCGTCATTGGAATCGTGGGTATTTCCGCCTAAACAACCATTCGTGGGCAATGTTTGTACAACTGCAATGCGATAAAGACCACTGGAGCACAGACATAGATCGCGTAGTGTCACCAGGCTAAATGATAATACACATTCTTCGATAGCGTTTGGCAGTCTCTACAACTGAGACAATCTACAATGGAAAGCCCCGCGTTCGTTAACGTCACGGTCACGTGGCTGGGCCTCGGAGACTTATTCGAGTCTTGTCGACGTACCCGCTGCCTTCTTATCGTCCACTTATTTAAGCTATCTTTCAAGCGACCGTGGTTAACTGTTTACTCAAGCAACAGGCGGACGCCTGGTAATAATACCCGGGTTTTCCCGACGGGTTTTCTTTTGCGGTCGGAGGGAGTAACTAATGCGATGCAGTTTTGCGACAACCAGCCTTTATATTTCCATCAATATTTTGGTTTTTGAACTCTATGCGACATCTGACAGTTGAAACCCTATAAATAAAAAGCATGAATTGGCATGTAGATATTACAAAGACTGAAACCTTGTTTATGCACATCGATTTTGGTCGGTATATGCAGATGAGGCAATGAATAAAAGCTGTCCTCGTGAATGTCTCACAGATATTTTTTGACTACTAGTGTAACGGTGGATACTACTGATGAGACATGTGAGTAGTTTGTCTTCTCGTAAGTCCGCTTTGCGTCTCTTGAAAAGTAAGGTCTATTACGAAATTTGTGGAGTCGCTTTGTAGCATTTGCTTGCATTTGAGTAACAGTCAATGAATGTCCAGAAAAGTTCAGGAAGACGCGTTCAAAGAGATGGAGATTCAGTTTTGTAAACGAGATGCATATGAGAGTTTTTCTCCCCTGTTCAATAGTCTGTAACTGTTAAGTTGGTGTTCTCAAATAAGCAACTTCGCAGCGAAGGCCTTCTTTCTTTCACTAGTAACCGCTTGTGTGCTTGATAGAAGTGTGTCTAACATGGGTTCCAGCGCGGAGCAAAAGTCCATCTCATGTGAAACTGTGAGGGTTTATTCACGAATTTAAGTGGGTTTTGTAGCACACCTAGGATTCAGAAAAACAGTTTAGACAAGCACGAAATTAGTCAATGGGGGACACAACAAGAGTCCGACGACACCAACCATTAGCAGTTACTTTGAAGGGGGTATCGTCACAGTTACAGTGATAATACCAAACAAGCAGTCGGAGTGAAAACAAATGTACATCGGCCGTCGTTGATTTGGAAATTCTGACGCTAGCTAGTCAACCAATATTACCTGTAGTACATGTGAGATGTTTGTCGTCGTACGTGGTTAACTGCACATAAATATCTACAGAAAAAATTGTCGATGCTTCCAGTCGGTGATTGGTAGACACATTAGGTAACCGCCTGCCTCAGATTACGGCATCAGAAAAGAGCAATGGGAGGAGAATACTAGGCCCTACTCGATTGATTCATAAAGGACTTTAGCAGGAGACACCAACGGCATCCTCCCTAGAAGTAGCATCAGCATCATCATGACCGACGTCGCTGGTTTCAGACAGCAGCAGTACTCTTCATGAACTGTTTCCAGTTTCCGGAATTTCCTTGCTACGCTTGTGTATGCCAATGATTCTTTTGTGTTTTGGTGATTGGCATGACCCTTTACGAGCGGCTTGTTAAACTCAACGGCTACAGCAATAACTATGCTCACAGTTTTTCTTGTAATATCATTACTTTCGGGCACTTTCACACATCTAGAAGCCAAATGGCCCGTCATAGTCGGTCAAGAATATACCTTCAATTCCTCTTACAGCAGCTTCTACTTAGAACAACTTAGATGTGGGATGACAAAAGAGCTCGTTGCACGTCATAGTGGACGAAGTGATGCGTAACCGCCTCACTTGTAGTCGGTTGCTAATACGGTGCACAAGGTGGGTTACGCCTCACAAGAACCGGATAGACAATGAACCTTAAGCCCTTCTTTCCTACAAAATGCTTTCCCTCTTGCTGCAAATTTTGTAACCGTGGGCTCACTTGAAGACTCCTTTCTTTCCAGGTTGGAATGACGAAAAGTCATTCTTAATGATGCTACTGGTTTCGCAAATAAAAAACGGTCCTGAAAAGGCTGCCGTGTGCTTGCGGAGTATAGGTATTCTTCACTTACTAACGAGTGAGTCAAGCACTCAGTGCAGTATTTTTAATCCAATGGTTCAAATGGAATGAAGTCAGACAGTAGCTAACGGCATCGTTTAGCTGTAACACCCATTCGGCGCCTAGCTGTCATGCCACCTGACGAAAGCATAAGGGCTGAGATACTTTCAGGTTACCCATGGTTAGACAGGAGCAGTCGAGATGCCGAGATTGGGCTCGAAACAAGGACATTTCGGTCAGTACGCTGCAGCTTCACTACTGAGCCATCTCGAGCTCATGTTCGAAAAGCACTCTCCGTTACTTATACGTAACGACTTTTCTGCTTTTCAATCGATAAAATTCTTTTCAAGAAGCTCTGCCAGTACGCATCTAAAGCTGTCTAATGTTGGAGGTATCAGCAACCCTGGCTTCATTTGAAAATGTTCACCTATAGATGGGAGACGGTCGTTGTTGCGATACCCACGAATCTTCGTTTTTGAAACCTCTGCCTCTCGACTTCCCCTATCTAGGCTTGGGCAAGCTGGCAGTATCCCAGCCCTCGTGCTTCCTTCTGGTGGTATGGCAGTTAGACACCGAAAGGGTGCCACAGCTGAACGATTCTTCGTTTTTAAGCGGAAACAAAGAATAACTGCTTAGCAACGTAATTCTTCGGAAGAGTGAAACCTAGTTAGATAATTTAGGACAGATTATCCTGCATCATCAGATGTCTAGTAAGGCAAGTGCATGTGGCACGAACCGTTCAAAGTCTTGATTAGTTCTAACGGTCTAAGCACGCACAGTGCCTGTTTTAGTCTAATAAAACGACACACATTTGAGTTCGTGCTTGGAATTTGCACAGAAAGAGAGTCACACTGTTAGCCGAGCAGATAAATTCGCACTAAACTCAGTTATTCACACAGAATTGGACTTGGATTGCCCAATCTATGAAGGTGCAGTTACTTAGAATAACGGAACTCGAAGTTAGCAGGCTCTGTAAACTGTACAGACCGGAAGATTACACTATAAAGCTTCTAATCTGGGTGAGCAGTCTTCTTTATTGATCAACGTTGTTTTATCCAGTACTTTTAGAGTCGCATCATATCCGAAAATCCGACAAGTGTGCCGGTGGTGTCCCTGAGGGCCACAAATTAAGCAGATTACCAACAGGAGGTAAGTGGTAGCTAGTAGAATATATACAGTTGATAGATTGGGTGGGTTTCCTTCAGTTTAGGCTAACAGCCATTTTGACCGTTATGAACGCCCTGGGACCAATATCACCATCATCGCCACAAGGATTACAAAAATTAATGTTTCAGATTCTATGCTGAGCTCTGTGCAAAACACACGTTTTCATCTCTTCCGTGCATTCGCAATATTCTCTTACAAGGTCACATGCTTCACTGAAATACTATAGTGAATAGCCAGCGCTAAAGAGGATTTTTACTAGTAGTGGTGAAAAAAATGTGGTACACTTTATTTTAAGAGGTACTAAAACAAGTTTTCGGCACATGGCGCGTTCAGCCTCATGCCTTGTCGTCCCGACTATTCAACTGTGCAGTGTCACTTCCTCATCCCTAGTCCCCACTGAAGGTTGAGAACCTCAAGTATGAGGGGAGATTTTTCCCCCTTAAAGACGACTGACTAAACCGTAATGATTCTCGTCAAATTCGTCACTTTCAAGGTCAGCCATGATGTCCACTGTGCCAGTATCCGTCATTGACCGAAAGACATGTTCGGCATACAGATGTCCATCATTACTCGGTTGGTACTATTCTGAACGTCTCAGTGATTTTCGGCCGTTGTTCAAAGCTCTCAAGCTCTATATCCCATTATGAACTCATAGAAGGAATTTTTAGGAAAAGGACGCAAAAATAAAGATAACTGATTGGGTCTTCTACGGTGGAATTCATCCTTGCTTATTATTTAGAATAAGCTGACTCTGGGGTCGAAGTTTGACTGAGTTAATTCCAAGAGAAATAACTGGAATATTTTGAATACTGTGAGACTCATTTCGGATCACCCTCATGTGGCGAATTCTCTTTCTGTTCACATGTCAGACATACTGTGGCGTCCACATGTGACGGTTTACTGTTCAGAAATCTATTCTAATATAGATTATTGCCTAATAAAAGGTAAACATCATCTAGTGGAAGTGCAAGAAAGTGAGGCGAGAATACAGTCTTGTTTTAATGACAAACTCGACTAAACTCTAGCTAACGCTCGTTTGTTATAATCTTTAGAAGCACATTCAGTTGAAGAATACCATAAACAAAAGATTCCGCTGGATTCCGCTGGTTCTCCCGTCAAAACAAAACTAATGTGCAAACGAGAGTATTCGGCGAATTCCGCCCAATGTTCGTCCAAATAAAACATTGGGTTAGTGAAATCTCGGGACCGCGATCACCAGAGGAACTCCAAGAAGACCGAAGCTGGTTGAGGAGTTTTCGGAAACCATATAAGTAGTGGCACTTGAGCAGAAATCGGGCACAGTAAAGCTCAGTAAATCTATGCACCGAAGGTCCAATCTCTGACTCGTTCTAGCCCTTTTGTTATGGTAATCCGTTGCTCCACTTCTTTCCTCTGAGTAGGTACGCACTCTTGAGGGGTTGTTATCCTTGAGCTGAAATTCACATCATACAATTGTATTCCATCTCTAATCACCCAGTGGAAGTTGGTGAAATATTGCCCCTGTCTTTGCTAGCAAACCCTACGCTATGCACGTCCAACTGTCTGATCACAAAATATGCCTGAATCCTTGTCACATAACAGAGTTTGGCAGGAGATCATAGACTTGATCCAACTGCTGGTCGGCTTTCTCCAGGCCTAATTCTGATCACTCATATCCAGGTCGATCCTTTGGGTTGATTTTGCAAATAACTAAAATTGCCGTTGCGCATGAAACTCAATTATTTTGAGTAGCCAAATTGCACAATCTGTACAATCGTACAAATATACTGGAATTTATTCAAACCAGTCTTATACTCAGCTTGTCAGTCGACTTTGGAATTCAGTTAGCTATTTTTTCGAAGCAACCTAATTAGCTGGACGGCTGTATGATGTCTGCATTTTTGCTTCGAACAAACCAGCGCAGCTCCTCAAGGTCATTTTAACCACTTACAACTCGTTTGATGTGACCAGCAATGTGGTGACCTTCTGGCGCGAAGAAGCGCAGTAAACAGGGGTAAAAGCAGAGAAAGCAGCTGAAGTTCGACCTGGTGAACATGCTACTCTTTTTGTTTCTTAATCTGGTGCCAGTTTGGTCCAGGGAACGATTTCCTTGGCCATTAACGACGAGAAACCGCATGCCATTTGAGTGCTACGATGCAATACATTGTGAAAACTGTAGTAAGTATTCGTATCATAATTGGACAAAAACTGGTAGTTTACTGTTTTGGACCGTTTGTTGTTGACGATATTCCATGTCGATGAATGATAGTATCCAACGTTCCCTATTTTCTGGACAGAATCGTTTCTATAGATATTAGTTGCAGACAGTTATTCGAAATCGGTTTTTCACTGAACACAGAACTGTGAAGGGTACTGGTGATAGGCCTATGTCACCCTTCTCTGAGTTGTTTTGGGAGAACAAAAGACAGAACAATGGCAAATATAGCACATAATAACTCTGGATGAGTGAACAAGGAAAAGCTTCTGGTCCTCCTTATTTGTCGTCCGTTTTACTCAGGAATCCCGCTGCTTTTGTGTGTGCTCAGTAATTGCCCCTTGTGGTACCGGAAAATTCATTACTCCACCCAAACTAAAGTTGCCTACTAATGGAAGCCAAGTGTTTTTTGAATCAAGGGCGATAAGGTAATAGGGTGAACTGTTTTTGAAAGAGTACAGTTTTTGTCATTTAATTATTGATAAATCAATCTCATTTTTAATTAATTCAGTGGTGAGTAAGCTCACGCAGCAGCTTTCCAAATTTCTGTTGAAGACTTCAATTCGGCGTGTTCATTTAATTGTCACAGATGACAAAAATTGGCAATATAACTCCTCTAATACAAACAACTTAGGTAGTGTTGTGCCTTACACTGGCGAATGGTGAAAAGTTGTGGAGCCTTAGTGAATATTTGCGACGAAAGCGGAGCTGACTGAACTATATGAATCTATGAATGATGAATCTAATGAATCTCACCAATCTCTAAACTTACGTAGTTCTAGAAAGCCTTCCTCAGGCACGAATCCCTCAGTGCCGGTGTCCACACAGGAAAACATAATGTGTACATTATTGATGTTGCTGTAAGGTTATCCAGAACCTCATTTACTTCGAAGGACATATGTCAGCCGGAATGGAGTCTTCAATGAAATCGTTAGTCCGTCATCTTCTCTGGGAGGCTTACGTCTGTGTACACTTAGTCGGCTTATTGTGCTCCCTTCAACAGCAAATTTATCACAAAGTGATGGTTTCCTCTAGGTAGTGAAAGAGTTTTAAAGCAGATATGTTCGCAATACGCAGAAATATCTCCAAAGCATTGTTTCACCAAAGATCCCAGAGCACAGTTCCGTACTTCACAGAAATTCTAGCGAGTGTTCTTTGTTGAAATACTCTAGAGCTTAATGAAGATTTACGAATCATGCAGCAGTATATATGTGGAGGATTATGCATACTGTGGGTGGTAAACCATGGACGCAGTACACTCGGTGAACACGATTTTAACTCCAGGACTAATTCTGCCGTTGATGAGGTTCTGCCAACTTCTAACGTAGATTTAGATGATTTCTAAAACGAAGCGGTCATAAGTACTGCAACGATTCCTATGATGATACAAGATATCCGCCTGATTTGCTAACTCATCAGAAAACCGTCAAACAACTGATTTTTGCAATGGAGAAAGCGAATTATTCAGTACTCTTGGCACGCCCCCACCGATTTATTGCAGTCGATATTAGCGACGACACCAGTACTGTGCTGTGAACGTGTTCATGCTAAAGTAATGTGATTTTTCGAGAAATACACTCATTTGCAAATCAATTTGGTTTTGCGAGAGACTCACCTGGAACCCAGCTGAATCTCCCGTTTGTGATGTTTTCAGACAACAGAATGTGTTGCACCAGGCTGCCTCACGGAATCTCGGCGACTGCGCCTACCTGATGAGCCCCAACAAGGGCGAAACCGGTCGTGGGCTGTCGAAGAATTTTCAGCAACTTTATGAATAGTGCATAGTGTGGTTTTTCTTTTATCAACTAGCTGTCCCGGAGATGAGTAGAGTCAACAGCGTAGTTTTATATTGCAAGTGGAACGACTGGGAAAAAGGCGGGGCCAACTTTCCCGCATAACCATTACTTGGACAGATTTTGTGAGATAGAACCCGATAGTAGCCACAAGATCAATACTAATGTGAAAAATATCAGAGTAGTAAAAACGCTTACGTGCAGCACCTACTTGGAATTGTAGTGTCGATTCAACTGGCAGCTACCTAGAACAGAACTGTGGCCCAAACCGAACTTTCCCAAGCCCTCGGTTAGACCTGATTCCGCAGTCAGAGGGATTACGCTCCATGTTGGGTTCATAGGTATGCCGAACAACGCTAGTTTGTACGTCGGACATATAGTCACAATTTTTGCAACCATAGTGGATGCAAGCAGAACGGATCTGTGCTTTTGAAGTGGAACTACGCAACTTTTCAAAAACAGGTTCAACAAGCAAGGTATCAGCCTCAACTCAGTTCATTAGTATCAGCGAGATACGTTGAAACAGGTTACACCATTCACTCTTTCCAGACGTTTCAGATTCGGCGACCATCCAAACCCAGAATCTGTTGGCTTTATGTGAAGTGACTCTCTCTCGCCCAAAGAATATTTGTACAAACAATACTCCACCTAAAAAATTATTGCACCACACCTACACCTACAGTAACGCTGGATGTCAGAACCACACAAGTTTTGTCTCTTATCTGAGGATATAGTGTTCTACATTTGTCAACAAAAGGAATTTGTGAAATTCTATTATCTCGCAACTTATGTGTTCTTGCCATCTCATTATTTCGTTTTCTCACTATTTTCGTTATCAGCTTACAACATGATGTCATGTGATGCCTGGATGAACATATACAAGGTTAATCGTTGCGTCATAGCCACACAATGCAGCACGAACACCCCATTCTGCAGTAAGTCGATTGCACTGAATGCGGGCAGAAAATTACAGGAATTCCTTGGTACTCGTAAGTTTCCTAGTAGTCTAATCGTCAGAAAAATTTCTGATGTCCGCGTCATCCACTCCGTGCACGTAAACAGCATGACCTAATATAATTCAAGCGGACAAAAGTATCTTGTTAGAAATTAGGTGATTTGATTCATTCGCCGAGCTTGGCAGTTGCTTGGCAGCTTGCTTGCGCATAACAGAGCTTAATGTGACCTTTACACCATTAAACAATAAAGTAAAAACCATTTACCAGCAATTGGCCAAGCAGGAAAAACACAAAAAGCTTGTAAGTTTTAAAGATGACTTATCTAAGATCCATTTTTAAAAACACCTAGTGAAATAGTTCGACAACAACAACATCTCGCCTGTTGCATTTCTAAAACCGCAGTCGACGGATACAAATTTAGTGTTATCGGAATGCTCTCTCTCGAATAGCGAAAGCGCCTCCCTGTTACCCCAATACTGGTATCACAACTATCTCCTGTGTGTTCGTCATCTTGATATTTAAAAGCTGGTGTCCATCCATTAAGTCTACCCAGTGGAATAGCTGTTATGTAACCCAGACACAAGACATCGCTTGAAAAGGTGATAAGAGAACTTTACGGGGAAAACAGGCTCTTTCCGTAAGGATCGTAATATGCATTCTTCCGAATAATGGTCTCTTTTTCGATTGATCGCTGTAAGGGGCTGCGTAGTTGTGGTTCACCTAGTTCGCATGAACTGAGCCGAGCGTAAGAAGTTGAGACGGCACTAGGCCGGAAAATTTGAGATGGACTACCTCAGAAGATATGACTGTTAATACAGATTCAGAACACATTTAGTTTGACGCAAGTATGGATCTTGATACTTGGAATTTCGGGACAGACAAGCTAGCTATTTCAAGCTAAAAATCACTTGCCAGAAGTATCTAGCTAGCTATTTCAAGCTAAAAATCACTTCGTAGAAGTATCAAAACAGATCGAGTCTACTGACCACTGAAGACAATGAACCACGTATCCAAACACGTACGGAAATTGTTTCCCTCCAATTAGCCAAAAAACTTTTGCATGCCATCTTCCAAGCTAGGGAAAAGATCTGCAGCTACCTGATCAACAACCAATAAAAGACCACTGACCTTATTGATGAATTAGGACGAAGCCCAGTGACGGACGTATGGATGAGGTAATCAGCGGAACCGTGACATCATAGTTCGGTATCTTTTCGGTTACACGCTGAGCACTGTTTGAAGCACTCCACAATAGGAAAGCGAACACAACGAAACCAAAACTTTATTTGTGCGTAATGATTTAATAAAATAACAATTCATTTTTTCTGAGCTCAAATGATGTCACTCGGCTTGCTCTAGTGCTCCTAACAAGTTAGACAAACCTAAAAGTTAGACTGAGAGTTCCATGGATCTGAGCGAGATCAGCTTGATTTAACAGTGCCACGATTCATCCATATAGGTTACATTTCTTGGAAGAATTCGGTCACGAGTTATAAGTGATGATGTTCTAGCACCTCGCTGTTCCACTTTTTGAAAGAAACTTTTTCAAAATCTTCTCACTCTCTAAGATCCCAATGATTTGTCTCCCTATAAAGGGAACTATTCTCTCATCAAACCAATAGGCTTTAGTCAGACTGTGCAACTAGAAATTTATCATGAAAGTAACTGAAACACCTCACCATCGTGTGTTTGATAAAGTCAACCAGAATTGACCTTGAAACATTGTCTGGTATCCCGAAGAGAGATTGCTTGTAAGACTGATGTAAACTCGTCTATCGACCGCTTACCAACGACTTCACCCTTCTAGAGGCTCATCATGCAGGCACCGTCCACGAGTTTTTCAGACCAGTGTTTGGCTTACTTTAATCAGCCGATTCCTTACATGGAGTTTCATCAGACCCCACGCAGGCGACAAAATGAGGTACGAAATTAGAAACAGTCTGCAATCAATAAGTTGGTTTAAGTGCAACCAGGGAGTAGGAGTTATTTTATCAGTCCGCCAGACCCCCATGTAATCGATGAAACTAGGGTCGGTGAGTAGTAGTCAGGGTAGCCAATCTCGTGAGTCGTCGACTGATCAGAATACGAGCCAAGGAACTCACAATAGGACTGATCAACCACAAATGGGAATCACACTAACCTTTATAACTCCCGCTTAACGTCATCATGCCAACCCATAGCCGAATTGTGACGCAACCTTATTCCATTACGTACTAATGTCGTTACGCCGCAGCGCAGTTGTCCTCAGGACTCGATTGTTCTGTTCCCATCTTTTGGAGTTGCATATACTTACTGATATAAGGAATAGGTTTTTGCGAGCGAAGCTTATCGTCCAACCCAGGAATAAGTTCACGGCGCCCCTTGTTTTCTTGCGGTGAACAGCGAGAGTTGTGCGGTGCCATCAGGGCGGTTTTGCTCTGCGCCTTTCACGTAGTCTACGACTTCACCTGTGAATGCGGGATGCACATATTACACAAAGTGATCCAATTCTTGTCAGCAAAATACTCGCCAATAACCAAATGCGCCATAGAAACAATCCAGCAACTTGATTTATGAGAATGAGGGAAATGCTGTTGATAATTCGTAGCAAATCTGGTTCAATAAGTCCGACTAGGCTCTTCGCCATATGCGGAAACACATATTCGTTAACCTCAGCGTCCATCCCACCGAGGCTATAAGCAATTTGCAGAGATTTAACTAAATTGATCAAATCACCGTACTTTTTAGGGTCCATCCCGACCAAGAGAGCGTAAGTATAACTTTAAAGATAGAACACTGGTGTGGTGTTTCATTGAGTAGAATTGGTTATCTGTCATCTATACTTTGTGAGTTTCCATGACAGTCAAGCAGAGGAAGTCCTGATGAATGCATGCTGAAAATTTCGATGCCTCGGCTTCAACACAACGTGTTCATTCTATGACTTGTGCTGAATTTCGGTTTTCTACGCATACCTTACGAAAAATTAAATTGCACGCCAAGTCTGTCGAACGGTACCGATGCTATTTTATTGATTTATGTGAATAATGAGATGAACACGTTGCTAATAAATTTGTAAGCGTCTCATGAGTGAGCAAGCAGAGTGGGATTTCAGCAAGAGAGCACTACTCATTGGAGAAAATCGCCGCTACGGAAGATTCAAATGATATTTTAGCCAAAATTTTGTGAGGGATGCAGAATAAAAGAACATTTGGAAGCAGGCGGTTCGGTGATTCGACCACGCGGAAGACAGGTAAGGTCATATGTTGATTGTGGATATCCTGGCTGATCGGCGGGCTCGGATCGAGTTAGCAAGATGCAACAGTCAGTGACGTGACCCAGCAAATCGCTCTCAAAGCCATTCAAATATAAGTCTTTTTCAAGACACTGTATCATCATCGCATTGAATACATACAGCGGAAGCAGTCTCGCCAATACACTGAGTGAGCGCAAGGTTGCACCTAGCGGGGGAAACTGGAAGTGAGGTTGTTCAAACGTATGCAAAGAGAGTGGCTTCAGAGAGTAATGGTTAAGGATTTCCCGTGTGCAATTTAATAAAGATCTTGCTCCCTTCTGAAGGGGAGCACCTGTCCAATCGGACATGGCTGTTTGCATGTTTCGCATGCAAACGAATCACGCGATACGGTGGTGAATAACTGGAATAGCCACAATGAGGCTTGAGGAAACAACAGACCGTGTTAATTGTTTGCAGACGTCATTCAAACCGCCGTTTTTGACGTAGCCAAAGAACGAGGACTTCATTGAAGACGTGCTTGTTTACGCTTACAAGCAAGGAAACCAGCAAAGGGATTCGATGTCGAAAGGGAGGAGAGTAATCTTGAAAGAGTGAAGACAATGAACCACGTATCCAAACACGTACGGAAATTGTTTCCCTCCAATTAGCCAAAAAACTTTTGCATGCCATCTTCCAAGCTAGGGAAAAGATCTGCAGCTACCTGATCAACAACCAATAAAAGACCACTGACCTTATTGATGAATTAGGACGAAGCCCAGTGACGGACGTATGGATGAGGTAATCAGCGGAACCGTGACATCATAGTTCGGTATCTTTTCGGTTACACGCTGAGCACTGTTTGAAGCACTCCACAATAGGAAAGCGAACACAACGAAACCAAAACTTTATTTGTGCGTAATGATTTAATAAAATAACAATTCATTTTTTCTGAGCTCAAATGATGTCACTCGGCTTGCTCTAGTGCTCCTAACAAGTTAGACAAACCTAAAAGTTAGACTGAGAGTTCCATGGATCTGAGCGAGATCAGCTTGATTTAACAGTGCCACGATTCATCCATATAGGTTACATTTCTTGGAAGAATTCGGTCACGAGTTATAAGTGATGATGTTCTAGCACCTCGCTGTTCCACTTTTTGAAAGAAACTTTTTCAAAATCTTCTCACTCTCTAAGATCCCAATGATTTGTCTCCCTATAAAGGGAACTATTCTCTCATCAAACTAATAGGCGTTAGTCAGACTGTGTAACTAGAAATTTATCATGAAAGTAACTGCAACATCGCAACATCGTCTGTTTGATAAAGTCAACCTGAATTGACCTTGAAACATTGCCTGGTGTCCTGAAGAGAGACAACTTGTAAGATTGATGTAAACTCGTCGGTCGACCGCTTACCAACGATTTCACCCTTCTGGAGGCTCATCAGGCAGGCATTGTCCGCGAGTTTTTCGAACCAGTATTTGGCTTACTTCAATCAACCCATTCCGTACATGGAGTTTCAGCAGGCTCTACGCAGGCGACAAAATGAGGTACGAAATTAGAAACAATCTGCAATCAATAAGTTGGTTTAAGTGCAACCAGGGAGTAGGAGTTATTTTATCAGCCCGCCAGACCTCGAGGTAATCGATAAAACTAGGGTCGTTGAGTAGTAGTCAGGGTGGCCAGTCTCGTGAGTTGTCGACTGATCAGAATGCGAGCAAAGAAACTCACAACAGGACTGACCATCCAGACAGTTAACCACAAATGGGAATCTTAAAAACCTTTATAGCTTTCACTTAACGTCACCATGCCAACCCATAAACGAACTGTGACGCAACAATATGCCATTACTTACTGATGTCGTTACGCTGCAGCGCAGCTGTTCTCAGGACCTGATTGTTCTGTGCCCCCTTTTTTGGAGTTGCATATGCTTACTGATATAAAAAATAAGTTTTTCCGAGAGAAGCTTATAGTCCAACCCAGGAATAAGTTCACGGCGCCCCTTGTGTCCTTGCGTTGAACAGCGACAGTTGTGTGGTGCCATCAGGGCAGTTTTGCTCTGCGCCTATCACGTAGTCTACGAATTCACTTGCGAATGCGGGATGCACATGTTAAACAGTGTGGTCCAATTCTTGTCAGCACAATACTCGCCAACAGCCAAGTGCGTTACGGAAACAATCCAGCAAATTGATTTATGAGAATGAGGAAAATGCTGTTGATAAATTCGTAGCAAATCTGGTTCGATAAGTCCGACTAGGCTCTCTGCCGTATGCGGAAACCCATTGTCGTTAGCCTCAGCATCAATCCCACCGGGGCTATAAGCAATTTGCAAAGACTTAGCTAAATTGATCAGATCGCCGTACATTTTAGGGTCCATCCAAACCGAGAGAGCGTAAGGATAGCTTTAAAGATAGAACACTAGTGTGGTGTTTCTTTGAGTAGATTTGGTTATCTGTCATCTGTACTTTGTGAGTTTCCATGCCATTCAGGCAGAGGAAATCCTGATGAATAGAGCAGACTATGGCAACAGTAAACAGTTTACACGTATTAATCGTACAAAATCTTCAGGAGCTCAAAGCAAGCTGTCGTTTTGTTTCAGGGAATGCACAACAACAATGTGTGGATGTGGAGGCCCAACGTCTTGTTCAAGACTGCTACCGCATCGCCAATGCGTCTCTCAATCGACGTCCATGTAAGTGGTGTCTTAATTCCTTTCTGTACTTGCGACACCGGAAGCATTGTAGTTGCTTATAAATGCGTAACGGTGTAAAAAGCATGCAGCCACGAACTACGGAGTAAGTCGAGAATTCAGTATGTACCGAAAAGTGACGTAGTATAGTTCCTAATCGTATTTTATGATGTAAAATACATAAAAGTATATAAATCGTTCAGCTGTAACACCCTTCCGGTGCCTAGCGCCATGCCACCCGGAGGAAGCACGAGGGCTGAGATACTGCCAGGTTGCCCAAGCCTAGACACGGGAATTCGAGAGGCAGAGATCGGGTTCTAACCATGGACCTTCCGGTCAGTAAATTCGCGCTCAAACCACTTGAGCCATCTCGCCCCGATATAATACGTGACATATATTATTACATTTTGGTACAGTATACTATCATATTACTATCATAATATAGTGTGTCGTAGTACGGAGTAATACAAACATTCGTGAGATGTCACTTTATCGGATCGTCTAGTCAATAACAGAATCAACTTGCCAGACAGATTTCATTCTAACTCACTCATACACTCAATGATCCTTTCTGATAGTGAAATACAATGCAGACTTAAGAGCGTAAAACTCAGTGAAAAACGAAAGTGCTGTACCACCTCTATACAAAACCCTTAGGGGAGCATCTAAACTGTCCTTAAGCGTTAAAAGAAACGAGAGTTAAGGAATGATACGAAATTCTTTTTCTAGACAATATGAAACTATATGTGAACAATACAAACCAACTATTCAAGATAGCCTTAGGTGTTTTCCAACAATTTGCTTGTCTCTATTTCTGAGATGAGGTAGTTCTTCACAAGAGCCATCTCCCCCTGAGTACATTAGCATTCATTCCATGTCTATCCGACATAGGAGTCCCGCTCCCCTCCTGGACAAAGACCAGCCACAGGGAACACTCGGAGTGGTCTTAGATGGAGAATGCATCCTCTCCTTGAGGGAGGGGACAGTTGAAGCTGCACAAGTGGATAGTATTGATCGTACCTAAAAATTTGATAATGATGCAAAGATACACTGAAGTTAAAGTATCATTATTGTCGCTTGCAACACAACTAGCACTCCTTTTAAGGACCAAATTTTTACCAGGCTCCGTTGAGAAGTCATTACCACATAATTTATTGATCATGTTGTGAATATTTTTGCTTCATTGTTGGCGTTCGCCCACTGAGGGACGTCTCTAGTACAGACATTCTCTAAAAATGAACCGAGTCTACACAAAAGTATGGTTGCAAAAATGAGTTCGTCATAGTTTTTGGCTTTACATTCACTGCTTTTTAATCGAAAGGGACTGTTTTAGCTGTAGAAAAACAAGCCAAAAAAAAACGAGAGTTAAGAGACAATACAAAATTTTATTTCTAGACAATATGAAGCTATATGTGGACAATACAAACCAACTATCTAAGATTGCTTTGGGTGTTTTCCAACAATTTGAATGTCTCTAGTTATGAGATGAGTTAGTTCTTCACAAGAGCCGTCTTCCCCTGAGTACATTAGCATTCATGAGAACAATGAAGGTAGCATTAGCATTCCTTCCATGTCTATCTAACATAGGAGTCCCGCTCCCCTCCTGGACAAATACCAGCCACAGGGAACACTGGGACTGGTCTTAGATGGAGAATGCATCCTCTCCTTGAGGGGGGGGGACAACTGAAACAGCACAAGTGGCTGGCGTTGTTCGTATCTCAAAATTTGATAATAATGCAAAGATACACTTAAGTTAAAGCATCATTATTGTCACTTGCAATAAAACCCAATGTTTACTAGACTCCGTTGAGAAGTCACCACCACATATCTTCTCGACCGTGTTGTGAATATTTTTGCTTCATTGTGGGCGTCTGCCCACTGAGAGATGTCTCTAGTACCGAGGTTCTCTAAAGCTTAATCGAGTCTACACAAACGTATGGTTGCAAAAATGAGTTCGTCATAGTTTTTGGCTTCACATTCACTGCTTTTTAAACAAAAGTGACTGTTTAACTGTGAAAAACAAGTCAGATAATCTATACCTTGTCTAGAATATCATAGAAAATACTTTCCGTCATCTAAAGCAATCTTGATTGGCCTCTTTAAGAATGACGTCAGCTCATTTCTCGCGTTTTCCACGGGATGGTTGATAGACGGTGACGGTCCGAAACCTACAGTGACCATGTTCTCAATGTCTTAGGCGTGAGTTGCTTACTGCCATTTTTGCAGTTATGATGGAATTATTAGTCTGTACATGAAACAAGACATTTCACCCGCAAATTTGGAGATAGCGCAGATAAACGAACTGTTCTAGGACACAGTGTGGGTATTTTGATGTGGCTTTCCGGTTGCTTGCTGCGTGAAGCTACTTGAACACTGTTTATTAAATCTTATAAGTTTGCATAACGAATTGTTCTGCGGTAAAATAGTTAGAAGCTTCTCATTTAGGAGTACATCTTTAGACTGGACTGTGGATCGTATTCACACCCAAAGGACTCGGCCCGTCCACTCGGATGTAGTTCTATTTCCGCTGATACAAACTTCATTTCAGAAGAATACTGAGTGCTTTGACAACTGCCAGTGACCTTTGTAGCTGTGACGCACCCATTAAAAGAAAAGTCTTAAACAGCTCACAAACTATTTTGCCTTTCTTGAGGTTCATTAAGTAGGCGCCGTCCCCGATTTTCCGTGGACCGTGTGTTTTGCTCGAATCAAAATTTTACTCAATTGGCGAAGTTCAATCATTTGTACGGCAGTTTACTTTGAATGCGTGGGCACTCGTAGTTAAAAGAACAGCGAGAACGACAAGTTACAACAACAAATGAAGGTTCATAGTACTCTTTTCAATCCGAGTTTTCTTTAAATGGGGCAAGGTCTAAGGAATTTTCGCTGAGTTTTGTTTACCTGCTGACAATGATTCAATGTAAACAAGTACCTCTTAAGACAGCATTCCGTTACAGAAACTAGTGAAAACACGTTTCAACCTGAAAAAACGCTCGGAGCCTATCCAAGAACCACTTTTTAAGAAACGTTTGAAAAGATTTCTCCACCGGTTTTCTCCAAAAATTTACTGAGAAGAAAGTTTAAAATTGCTTTATTATCAAGGAATGAGACGTGATTTAAAAACAAACGAGTTGATTCGCATTGGTTGTTTTAAAACCAGAAAGGAATACGATGCTGTTAGATCACATCAGCTGTGTTACTCACAATGTAACGCGAAGCTGCATTCTGATTCACACATTGCTTCCGCTGAGCGATTTTACGGCATTCATGGATGCGCCTACCATGTTTTTCGTTGAATTCATAGTGGACAAAGCGGGTATGCTGTTATCAAGGATACTGTCATTTCCGCGTAATCCACAATTCTGTTACGTAACTGTAGAACAGATTTGGAAACAACTAGTAACGGACTTTTAAAGGGCTCCATATTTGCAACGACTGAAGTTTACGGTATTTTGAAAATAAAGAACTTTGTCAATCTGAAGTGGGACATTGAAGCATGGATCCGCATACAGTTAAACAAACTTCCAAAGGTTTTTCGAATTAGTGGTGGTGAGGGAGAAATATGAACGTGTGAGCACAACTCAAATGGATATGAATGATTCAGAAGCAAACGAGCAACACTCGAACAATTATAGATTTTACACCCAAAGTGATGGATCACAGAGGTCTGTAAGGATAAAGCTTAAAACAGCTTGAATCGAGTGGACAAAACGGCACAGTGACCAATGGTGGATACTGGGCAAGTTCACCTGCTGAGAGCTGACAAGTGACGTCAACGCAGATGGTTGCACACACAGAGGCCGGTCTCACTAGGTCTGCGCTCAGCTGACTTCTACAGACGCTTTGGTGGAGAATATATAAAATCCCTTTACAAATGACTTCCAAGTAAGGTACAACTTACAGCTTTTTCATCTGAAAAGTCGTCATTCGAGGATCCAGTCAATACGTGACCACGTGATGTGAATTTCCTGATTGAACGATGATTGACCCTGGGTCTTGGAGTTTTGTGAAATGCGCACCCTTGATGAATCCCAATAAGGATGAAACAGTTCTAGAATGCTTCCCGGCCTTTTAGAATAGACTGGTCTTGCTCGCAGGACGAACTTTTCATGGAAAATTCTCAAGTTTTTTTCATAATACCAACAATATGCTTTTAATTTCGCTTGAGCTCCTTGCTGAAATTCTCTCAAGAAGTCCGCTACATCGGACGTAAACGAGACACGCGATTACACGAGTCCAAAACACACCCCCTTAAGGGGTCCTGTTCCGCTGAATTTATGGGTTATAAAGACTGATTAATCGGTGTGTACTTTAAAACCTACCCATTTAGCTCAGGCTAGTATATCAGATGATTTCCTCAGGGTTTGTTCCCTTGACTGATTATCAGTCAAGTCAGATGGGGAAAACACATGCTTTTCCCGAAAGGAGTGTGCTCGACTGAATATTACACTGACTGGAGCTATCGAAAACAAAAAATGTGGAGTCCATACAAGAGTAGCGTGTTATTAGTTTTTCCCCGAAAAAATGTTTTTTTCAGACGGTACAACCGATCTGATCAAGGGATTTCATTTCATCCACAATTCACAGATTGTTTCGTTTTCGGAAGGGTTACCGAAGGTTTTGACGAGTTCACTTGGAGGATTTGTGAATAGACAAAAAAACGACAGCATTATTTCGTCCGGATTCCGACCAAATTCCTGTGTAGAAATGCAAATACGCCAAATGGGCACGGCTTACACTACAGCCAAAGTTCATTCTAATTAAAGACCACTCAGACTATTTTAGCGGATCGTAACAAATTCTGGGATGAATATAAATAAAGTAAACCTGCGTAATAGTAATTCAGTTTTAAAACCTTCTTGATGTTCAGCGGCCATGTTACCCAAAAGATGTACAATGACAGGGATACTTCCAGGTCAGCCAAGCCAAGAAGGAATGCCTAGGTTGGGTTCGAACCTTGGGCCATACGATCAGTAAGTTCGCGCCCCATTCACTGAACGATCTTGAGCTCTTTGAATAAATTACGAGGTCGAGGGACATCACCAGCAGGTCTGATTAAAATCTGGTTTGCGATTTTAGGAGCCAGATGTTTTAAAAACGCAATTTCACGAAAATACCAACGAGAATATCACAATCATCGAGATGTTTTTTTTTAAGTTTTGGCTTGGATAAATTATTTCTGTCACTTATTTACTGGTGTTTGCCAACAATTTGGAACCACTTAGGTTGATTTTATCGTTTCCACAGATACCGCAGCCAAAGACTGTATCCCCAGTGCGGTGCGCATTCTGTCTCTGTCTTGCTCACGAATGTACTGTGGCCCAACAGACAATTCATGTCGTAAGTTTCCATCTGATTCCAAGACAAATGAATTCAACTTGTTAGAACTGATGAAGCCGTCATTTCGTGTATGTCCGATGCAAGAAGTAGCAAGTAATGAGACAGTTAGCCCAAACTTCTGCGCCCACCTCCAAAAAGTAAGAGCACCAGACAATTCAAAACACAATTGGTAGACGAAATACACTCAGTTGCGTACCAATTTGGTTTTGACAGGAGACTCACCTGGAATCCAGCTAAATCTCTCGTTCATGATGTTTCTAAGCAACTGAATGCGCTGCCCCAGGCCACGTCGTGTTTTAGGTGGTACGATATTTGAGATATCGCGATACATGTACAGACGTAGGTTCCAGGTGACTCTGCCATCAAAACCAAACCGGTATGCAAATGACCGTATTTCGCTAACTTCGTACAGTTTGGTTTCACGTAAAACATAAGGTTGAAGGAAACTCGGGGACTGTACCTACCGGATGAGCCCCAAGAAGGACGAAACCGGTCATGCGCTGTCGAAGAGTTTTCAGCGTATTCCGCCTGTACACTTGGTAGACGTCTCTATTTTGTACTGTTCGTTGATGGAGGGAACGTTGACAGCCGATTTTACAGTCTATCCATTCTTGTCCAGGGACAACTGAGTTGCCAGCCGTCCATCAAGACCAGACGAACGGTTTACTCGTTCTAACCGAGGTGTTTGGAGTGAGTGCACTTGTGAAGTGTGAGCGGATTTCTGTGATGTCTGATTACCCTGGATCAACTTTGCCTTTCGCTGCTGTGAATTTCGTTCCCATGCTAGATGCCGTCATGAGGTTCATTCATAAAATTGCCTGTTTCAACTGTATTTTCCGGTTGTTTCAATCGGTTACTGGCAGAGGTGCGTGAATTCAATCTGAATCAGTATGTGGATGGACCAAATCCGTCCGAATTAACACACCGTAAAGATGTGCTTTGCTCGCCGTACAGTTTCATATGCGAATATTTTCACGTTTTTGAAACCCACTGAATGGTTCCACAATGCATGTTTGGGAAGCGGGGATACGGGAGCACATTTTTGACAGCTTATTATGTTTCTATCCACCTTCGTTTGTAGCCTCACCTTAATGAGCAGTGCCATAAATGCAGGTGATCCGCTAGGGAATACTGTTAGATGCATCCTATTCAAACTTGCTCTTTGGTCTGAAAACCAGTTCCTTTGAAGCAGAAGTTAGTCTGCGGGATACTGAAATTCATTTCCATTGTGTTAGTTTTACTCGGGGTTCCGATGTCTTTTCAACCTACTGCAGAAATACCTGCGTATTCTTTTACGTTTCTTGTTGCTGATGCTGTTGTGCTTTTTTGACCAAACAAAGGCGGATCAGCCAATACCAAACATCACAAACAAATCTGCCGGTCGATTGTGGTTCTCATATAAGCTCATGCATATTGTTGAAGACCATTCATCTATACGGTGTGTCGTTCTCATGAGCGTACCCCTCACGATAGGTCATACGGCCAACCAACTTCGCGAAAAAGAAATTCCTGACCTTCATTCAAGAACCGCGAATTCCCATGAGTTAACTAACAAAGCTTTGTCAGTCATATTTTACTTCTCACGTTCATCCAGTTGTCACGAAATTGGAAGAGAACCTTAAAAATGGCATCGGTATTGAATAACTAACCTGTTTCTTGTAGTATATTGACTACTGACTTTGTGTAGGACCATTCAGCCAAACGTTTATTAAAGCTAAGAACGACGGTCCTTTAAGCTGTGTTTATACCAAAACATTACTCATAACTGCATTTGTGCAGCTTGTCAGTGGCCCAACGCTTGTGTTTCACTCGGCTCACATTACACATCGTGAAATCACAAAGCCCAGCGTTCCCATGTCTCGAAGAAAACCGATCGATAACAATATGAAAACCTTCTCAGCGCAAAATATATTTTAATGAGGCAGCGTTTGTGGCCCGACTAAGATGCGACGACGCACTCCAAACAGTTACTCATGCTCGCGTCATTTTGCACAATTACTCACTGACTCTAATTGTCAAAGTCAAAATAAGTTTTTTCACAGGCTGTTTTTTCCAGCGCAAGTCATTTTTTCCAAAATAGAATTTTGTTATATTCGTAATGGACTACTGATAAGGTTGCTGAAAACTCTTCGACAGCCCACGACCGGTTTCGCAAACGGGAGATTCAGCTGGGTTCCAGGTGAGTCTCTCGCAAAACCAAATTGATTTGCAAATGAGTATATCTATCGAAATTAGTGCAATTTTGGTTCAAGTAGAACATAAGGTTGACGGAAACTCGGGGACTGCGCCTACCTGATGAGCCCCAAGAAGGGCGAAACCGGTCATGGGCTGTCAAAGAGTTTTCAGCACCCTTATGAGTAGTGTACTACGCATAAATATGAAATATTCCTTCACCAAAATGGGCATAAGTTAATTTTTTACTATGAACAAAATGACCACGTAAAATATGTATACCGCCGAGTTTCAATCAGCAGCGCTAACCGTACAGTACCCAAGTGTTCATGTTTTTCATGGCGAAACTGATTCATCACTCCACTGTAGCTAAGATGTTTATTTCACATCCGCGTGAACCGAAACCAGGACGACGAGGCGCACAGGCATCGGCTAGTGTGAAGCTAATATAGACAATTCGGATAGCAGTCATGGCGGTTAACACTGGTCATACGGAAGGCACACGAATGGCTGAACAGGTTTTCTTGGAAAATTGCATGTTCGAAAGAAGAGCTTTGTCAGATAAAACAGAAAGTAAACTCGTAATCTTATGTTGACTAAATTTCACACTACGCGATTCAGTAATACAAGGGATTACGTAACTTTAATGTTGGACACCATTGGCTTGGTGGCATAAGAAACCCAACTGGATCAATACGTTCACAAAAGTCGCCACACATGTTCAAAAAACATTCAACTTATTTTATGCGGCATCCAAGACGATCCTTCTGGCGAAGTTCGAATTCGTAGAACCACTCGAAAAGCCAAATTCTCAAGCTGAAGGAAGATGGCTGACAGTGATATAGTTGGACAGCTGTATTGGACTAAAGACGATGACCAGAGAATAAAACCAACGATGGTACTTAAATTAAATTAATTTGCTTGAATAACTTTCTAGGTTAGAGCAGCCAAAAGCGTCTACCAAAGGTGTGCTCTAACTGTCTATCATCTCAGCTTTTTTGCCGTCCCCACCGCGTAATACCTGGCATAAACCACCCCTTTCCGATGCGAAATTACATGTTCTTCAGTAAGACCAATGAGAATACTACTTCCAAGGGCAATAACTAACTTTCCGGATGTTCCATCAATGCACTATCCCGAAAGAGAAGTCCAGGCTATAGCAGCAGAGGATTCTACCAGCAATTTTGGTTTGGAGAGGGAACATAATTCTGGAATGCTGCAGTCCAATACCAACTTTTGTAACCCCTCCGTGTTCCAACTACAGACTATCTAGATAATCATTCCTTTGTTGAGAGACCTACTCCATGTTATTGGCTGCAATTTGTTCGGAAATCGCATTCTGAACACGATACTTCAAGTAATGAAGAAAACGTACAAGATACTCAAAAGGCGTACTTGAATGTTCTTCAGCTATTCGGGCTTTTTGCCTTCAAAATGGCCATTTTACAGGTCCTATTGATTTGTGCATTAGCAGTCAGCAATTTGAGTAACTCTTGTTCGCTGTACTATCTTTTTCCTGTCCTGATGTAACTATACTGATGAGTCCAAAATAAACATCAAAATCACTGGATTCGAGTTTCTCATCAGCAGTCTACACCCTTGGTCGTGTGGGGATTTGAACCCCGGAAGGCCTGAGGTGGGTGTATAACCACTACTCTACCAGTGTACGCTGGAGTCATCTGAATAGCCATTTCTGAACGGACAATCGTTTACACACTTAAGTAGTATGATTAGTTTGTCCAACGACTCGAAAGGCGACCCAGTGACTGTCTTGTCAGTATCGATCGACTAGCCCGCCTGTCTATAAATTGTGGTCCCTTTATTAGGTTAACAACCCTAGGATGCATGTGTGCCGATTTGTTGGGTGATAATTTAGTCCACGACCAACTGGTTAAGCAATGGCAAACTGACGTATATCAGACTGGAACAACACCATCATCACGATGCTGATCGTCCGGATTGCTTCCTGCCGCCGCTTCAATTTCTTTGTAAAATCGTGTCAGCAGCGGGCATACTTTGTCGTCATTGGAAGTCAAAAACCAGTTCACGTAGTTTTTGGATCGGATAAGTAACATTCTTTCTTTAATGGCTAGGGGAATGTTTGTCTCCCTCAACCCGACATTATTACATGTGACCCACTAAATTCCTTTTCCAGATGTGTCAGATGTTCTCTTCGCCTCAATGCTGAGGCTCCGTGGTAGTCCGTGTGTCTGGGCTCGCCTGTTTGAGTTTCACAGGATGCCGTGCGGTAAGTTGAACAGAAAGTACCAAGTGATTCACGTCAAACTGACTGTAACTGAGTGAAGTCTTTTGACTGTTGGACAGTCTTCTAAGCGTAATCTCATGTGCATCAAGAACACCAGTGCCTCCAAAGCTCGATAGAACGCTTCCTAACGCAAAATACTTCTTGGATGATGTCCAATATGTTACTGACCAACCAACACGAAGTCATGATCCTTTGCAGGGCGTGCATGATTAAGGCCAGCAGGCATGTGGCAGGCAGCTCTCGGTGTTGTCCAGGCACGTAGCACCTCCCAAATCTTTAGGAGTCTCAAGTGGTCCGTCGAGGAACACCTCTGGTTTGTATTACCGGTTTGCCCGTTTCTTTGAGTTTAGTTACAATTTTTGGGCATTGTTTTTACATCACACTGTGTACTGTATTTTGCACTAGTTTATTTTTCTATTCCATTCTATTAAATTGCTGTATGTACTATGTGCATATATATATATATATATATATATATATATATATATATATATATATATATATATATATATATATATATATATATATATATATATATATATATATATACTTCAGACAGTTTCTATGTAAATGGCTAATGTTAACATACTTTGCGCACAAAACGACTGGATATTTATGTTGTATTTCTGGGGCCTAAATGACCACGTCAGTACAGCAACATTATCGTTTATTTTTGAAGAGCGTGGTCACAGACGTAAAAAGTGAATGCAAGCGATGAATGCGAAAGGGCTACAGGAGAATATGAGATAAAAGAGAAAAATGCCTCATTCGAAGACATGTCACCGACAGTTCCAGTCAGATAAGATGAATCCCAACGTACGTAAGAATTTGGTATGGAAACATGCGTGTAAAGTCTAACAACCGAAGAAAGGACAAACAATGCTGAATGCTCTTCGAGGCGCGGTAAGCGCTAGCACAGTCAAGGCTCACACATCAGGCATAAAGTGTCCGTCTATCGCTGCCTGCTGGTTTACTTGAACTTGTTGCTCCAGCTGGATTAAACAGGTATGCCAATCTGCTCTTATGAGCCAAAAAATTTGATCTCGATCCTGAACTTTACCTCCAGAATTCCTCAAACTTGGTGATAAGTGAGACTGTCAAATAACGCTTCGTGCTGAGTCGGAGCACCTCTGTTTGGCTGAATGAGTTGTGACCATTTGGCAGCACGATTGATTGACCGACTGCAACCCGTACGTGGCTGACTGTGGTGGCTGGCTCTGACATACGGGCGAATCAATGCATCCAGCCAGGAGTGAGTGAATGGCGCCACACGACCATCGCTATATTTGACCTTTTCCCCTGGTAGATAAAATCGTCAAGACCTCCGGACAATACGATACTCATTAAGATGACAGCTCACCCGAAAATGTGCGCAAATAGTGATCCTACATGAACGCCCCCATAATTACTAAAAAAAAGTCATACCGCTTTGTGGGAGGGAGAGAAATTAAGTAGTGAGTCTGAGTTTCACAGCAGCGAGTTACAATTGCTCATACGGACAAATGCACCGAATTTAAAACCGAATGCGGTAACTGATGCAACGCATAGCTCGCCAAGGTGACGACAATACAAACTCACCCGATACGCATGCACCCATATGGGTTTAGGGGTCGTGGCATTTGAGATTGTAATGCTGTCTTTTCTAAACAAGATAGTCTTACCTGGAGACGGTTTCCGTTCATTCACCATCGGATTTTTTACTGTTTGATCGAAGCAGCGCGGTTGATGCTCTAACTGCAACAGCGGATTCAGTTGGGTCGCATCATAAACCGCGGACTCAGTGAGTCTGTCGTCAAAACCACATTCTTTTTCATTTGGCTGTACTTCGAGAATCACATACTATTAGAGTTCAAGTGGAGCATAAATCTAACCGAAATTCGGGAACTATAACTAACTGACGAGCCCCAGAAAGAGCAGAACCAGTCGTGGGCCATCCAAAGGTTTACAGCAGCCCTATGATTTGTGTGGTCCGTCGGGTTACATATGAGGAAATCACACCCAAAAAGTCACTACCTAACATGTAGTTGTAAGGAATCTTTTGGCCTCAGCTGTCATGTGTATGTAGTGTTCAACCACCTCACCACCCAAAGAGCCAATCATGATGATCAATGCTATGTCCTGACCGGTCAAAATCTGATCACCCGTAGGTAAATGCTAAATTATTCAGTTTAATACCCGAAAGGTTGTGGGTCTGAAGCTTCCTCGAGATCTTAGCGACAAATTTATGGTGAATAGCATCAGTAATAAAACAGCTATACAATGCTTCATGGTCATGGAAAATGCGTTGACTTTATCCTATTAAATGTACTGCGTCGTTTACGCTTACGTTTCCTGTTTCCGGTTTCCTGAAACACCCAGAGAAGTCCTATAAAGAAAGCAATACTAAAGGAAGACAACCTTGATGAGTGAGCAATGAAAAAACAGTCTTAACTTAGAGTTCCAAAGGTACTGAATCTAGTGTGTGAACAAAACAATGCACTCAAAGTGTTGTCCGGGACGAGCAGACCAAAATGTCAAAAAAATCCAAACCTCACAGTCAGTCGAATATGTAACTTATGGAGGAACAACAAAATAATTTATAAAAATTATTGTCATGCACTTCACACTTCAACAAGTGACTTCCCCCTTTGACTTTTTATAATAGAAGCATGTGGACCTCATCAGGATTAGGCGAATCAGGCAGATTGAAGATACCCGTGTAAACGCAAGCACAAGATCTTCCATCTTAGAGACAATCTTAAAACGCAAATTTCAAATCATAATCCTCTTAAGGCACTTGGTAACCTTACGCCACACCCACCATGGTTTTGCTTCTTCCATGTTTTTGATTTACATAAACAAAAAAGGAGTTTAGGTTTGAGGACTGTTCGATCTCAAACTAAACAAAAAGTCAATCACTTTTGCGGCAGTATCTTTCCTTCACAAGGGCTTTATTGAAAGGCTAAAATAATGAGTGATGCTGGAAGTTGGCAAGCCATATCAAGCACACCAGTTCTGCTTTTTGTCAAGACTACCTAAAAAGAGGAAGTGTATGAACCCATTTTTCCATTTTTTAAATTCGAAATCACGGTGATCATAATGTGATGAATAGCAACTCATTATTTTGATTGCTTGTTTGTGGGTCTGATAGTGGAATTTTCTGTAACCGCTAAACTTAACTGATCTAGCAAACTACCGGTTCACAACCTTTGACCAATCTCTTGATTTGCTCAGTCTAACAGTTTTGAACTTGTCCAATGAAACTAAATACAACAGGTTGCACCATTTCTTCTTGGAAATTCCGAATAAATTTCCATAAACTCTTGTCCTCTCTGAAAAAATCTTCCATGAAGGACACCATTATTTCGGCTCCTCGGATGTCTTTAGAAGGTACACTTTGGTTGGTGTCGGATAGTTTCTTGAGAGTGGCGGAGTAATGCAGCAGACGCTTCCAGGAACATGTCCTCAAAGAGTAAATCCGTGCATTGATAAATCCAATTTGCCTTGAGCTACACAAAAACTGTACTTTTTCACATTTGAAGATAAAATTTCCAGACTTTAGCCTGGAATGCATGGTCCAATTGTGATTGATTTTGATGAACAAATCACGGTGTAAAATAGCCCGTAAATGCCACACATCTGCCATCGCCCAAATTCTTTCTCGAAAAGGTTGTAGAAATCATTAGAGAAACAGTTGAGTTGGATGTCAGAGAGGCTCAGTAACGCCTCCTACGCCCGCGGAGTGATACCGCTTCGGCAATGCTTACTGGCTGTATCCTATTGCAGGATTAATTTACTTTATCCCATTTTCGGAGTGCCTTCTCTTCAAAGGAAAATGCACACGGGTTTTTGTAGTCCTCGCGTTATGAATGTGATTGTTTTGGCGAATTACTGTAACCAGCTTATGTCAGACCAAACCATCTGCCTATATTGTTGCTCCCTGGTGATCAAAGTACTTTTCCCTGCATTTTAGAAACATTCTCCTGCCCCTAATGACTGAAGCATCCTCTGTTCGCATTTCGTCGAAATCTGCGGAAAACCACGAAACTGCTATTCACATTAACCAGCGTAATGACTCTTTCAATAACACATTCTCTTTTTATCGCCTCACTCTTAAATAGCTGCCCACAATCTAAAACTGCATCAAAAAGGTTCAAAAGCCTATAAAAATTCCAAACATGCACTCCAGCTATTTGTGTTTTTTCCAATGTTGAACAGTGGCCGAAAGCTGCTTCAGTATTAGCTTGTAATTCGTGAGCTAAACACAAGTTTGGCAAAAGTAGGTTTCGTGAACGCAGGCGAAAACTAGATGTTACATATTTTTATACATGGTACCCACGAACTGGGGTTGCGTTAGTCATGAAGACCAATTGTCAATTCCCTTAGAGTATATCACAAATCCCCCGTTTTTATATACATTACCCGGTGTCAAAAAGACATCGTTTAGAGTAGAGAGCCATTAGCGGCCTTTGGAATGACAGCCGTGATAAACAAAAACTAACCAGCGCCGAAGAGAAACAAGATTGTGAAAAGCTTTCAAACCAAGCTTGTAAACCAACAGCTGTACCCTTTCCACTCGACTAAATTTACAACTTTTGGGAGGCTATTCGGAAATACAAGCAAGGACAAGCGGGAATACTCAAAAAATGCATCACGTTCAAGGTTATCGGGCGTACAGAAGCTGCAGATGAGCGTGCTGCACGATGAATAATGCGGTCAGTGATCCTACTGGGACCCGCGGAAAGAATATTTAGGGTTGCGTGATGTAGGGTAGAAAAGGGAAAACTTAAAAGTGTATGGAGGTGTTTCACTGCCAATTTATTTGAATGGAGCCTATAATAGAAGACCTATGGATAGCCTACAACAAACATCCGACGCACTCAGTCAGACAGTCTGGATAGAAGCGTGGACCATGTTAATTTATTTCAATAGAGCTTTACAATGGAAAGAATGAAAAAATGGGACATGAAGCCCTAGGACCAGCCTAGTCCACCACCACTCGGCCAGACAAAAAATCGTTCAGCTGTAGCACCCTTTCGGTGCCTAACTGCCGTGCCACCCGAAGGTTGCACGAGGGCTGGGATACTGCCAGGGTGCCCAAGCCTAGACAGGGGAGGTCGAGAGGCAGAGGTCGGGTTCTAACCGCGGACCTTCCGGTCAGTAAATTCGCGCTCTAACCACTTGGGCCATCTCGCCCCCCCCCCATCTCGGCCAGACAATCTGGATAGAAACTGACAACATGGACACCACTGACATTGGTCAGCCACTATATCGTCCAGTGTCTCCAGTCAAGCGCGGGGTCACGTGGACCCATTCTGGAAGGCGAATAGCACCAACGGCACATCCCTCATTCACTTCTATTAAGTCATAATCTGCTAGGTTTCCGCTTCTGAGAATTCGGGACGGAAAACGAAACTGGTCTCAGCAGGTAGTCACTCGGTCTGAGCAACCCATGGCCCAGCCACCTTAGTTTGCAATGCTGGATTCATAATCTGAGTGAAGTACCGTCCGCACCAACAAAATCCCACCTCCTGATCAATTCATTCCGGATTAGTTGTTTCCAGTCCTGAAGATGTCCCAGATCCTCCACGCAAAATAACCAAACCTTGTAGCACAAGCAGCCAGTATAGCAATACAACCGCACTGTGGTATGTCCTTTGAGACCCAGCGACATGTCTGCTTGACTCGACGAGTTGCGCAAATCGGCAAAAGAAATTCCGCCCTTTGAAATCAGTGCGTTCACTTCGTCTACCACACTACCACCAGATCTACTGAAACCTCTGAGTTACGTTTATCGGTCCACAGCTTATAGTGTTACTCTTTGAATAATTATAAACATGTTCAAAGATTGTGTGTACTTCACCATCCAGCAGCACGAAGATGCGCCTTGTGGGTGCATGCCGAAGGATTGGATGTCCTCGGTCGTCTTTTCCAGAATCTTTAACTTCGCCCGAGCAAGCCATACAATGGAGGAGCAATGTTGTTGAACTCCTTGACAAGCTGATTGTAGCATGCTCTTCGTCCAAGAATCTGCTGTAGATACCGCTTCCAATTGGGAACAGCATAGTCCTTAACCTTGGCAGATTTTCTGCATAGACCCATTACCTGCTTCATGTCCCAGTAGTGTCACCAACCCCCGAGCGAGCTGTGTCTTGACTTCATTTCTCCGCAGGCTAACCTCCCGGATACGCTTCAATACAGCCTTCAAGTGATATGCATGCTCTGGTTCCGAATTTCTGTACACAACGATATCCTTTCCGTGCACGGCAACATTCTGGAGTCCCTTCGTCGGAGGAAGCATCAAGCACCGGAATGTGAATGGTGCCCCAGACAAACCAAACAGCATTCTTCTAAATTGATATTGGGTGTTCCCAACCTTGGACGCTATTTTCTGCAGGCCCTCCGCCTTGCTAGATAGTTGCCATTATCGGGAATGCAAGTCGAGCACCGTGAAATATCGGGCATGCTGAAGATGATCGAAAATCTTCGCGAAAGAAGGGACAGCTACAACCCGATTTACGGTCAGTTCATTCAAACGACGGATATTCACGCAAAACCGGTATTTTCCGTTCGTCTTCCTTACAAGAACACCCGGGGTGTTGTACGCACTATTGTGTTCCTCGATTATGCCATTTTCAACACCTCTTAACTTGTTTAAGGACCTCCTCCCGTAGATGGAGCGGCAGCGGACGGGGACCGTAAGGTCGAAAGATTCGGACGAGAGGGGGATTTCGTGTTCAATCCAAGGGCAGAAGCCAAACGGATCCTCATCGCCCGTGAACAGCTCAGAATAATCCTTTACCACGGACTGTATTGACGGCACGTTACAAGACGGAAACTTCCGGACATATAGCTCGCTCACGGCAGTTTGGATAGTCTTCAAGCTTGACTGCGCCATAACTTATCACCAGTTTCCCCCGCTTTAGGTCAACCACGGAATCTGCGCTCTTGAAAAAATCTGTTCCCAAAATTGTATGCTATATGTCTGGGCTGATCAGGAATGCGTGCGCATGAACATGTCACCTAGGCTCATCGAGTGCATTGACAAGCAGTCAATCTTCAGCCGATATCCACCCTCTGCTCTCACGGCTAGCGCGAACAGTCTGCGTTCAGCTTGGTTCCCTCTCCGCCTCAGCGATACTCCTGCTCCTGTACGGATCAACCATAACCCCCTGTTCCCGTCTATCTCGATAACGGCTTGTGTGGTAGCTTGTGTCAGTGCGTTATTCGCAACCCACCCGGGAAAAGAGGAGTACTCCAATGTATTGTTGTGTACAAGTGGTCGGGTACAAGGGCATTCGTTCCTTCAATGGCCAAGCATAACAACCTTTACCAGTGGCTCGTTCGAGCGGGACCCCGCGGTTCCGTCTTGATAGCTGCAAGCTGTTAGACGAGTTGGTGCACTTTGTTCCCTAGGTCCTCTACTGTTGAATCCGTTCTGTTCTCCTGCGACTGCAACGTGGCCAGTGGCGCCTCGGCAAAGTCCCGTGCCAGATGCGCCAGGTGCCCTACACTCAAATGGCCATTTGCTCTCACCAACCGAACCTGGGCACGAAGCTTCAGCTGCACACCTTTGACGAACTGATCAGACGGCAACTGCTGGCGTGACCCCCCTTGCAGTATCGGAGTAGGCCGATCCAGCGACTGCTGCAGGCCGTACACGGCCGGATCACATCCAGGTGCAATCCTGGCCCTCTCGAGCCTCTTCATAGCCTCCTGGTTGTTGACCGGCGTGTCAAACTCCGCTGCAAAACTTCCACCGGGGCAGCCCAGCCCATTTCCGACGGCTCCTTCTGACCGAAACCAGGACCGCAATTGCCAGGTGTGTGAGGAGAACCTTCAACTTATCCTGGTCAGGGTTTAGTCCGGCAGCTTCCAAAATTCCTTCAAAGTCCACCAGGAAGGTCCGTATATCCCACCGCTTAGTGGTTTGTGGCCACGGGATCTTCATCCTTATCCTGATCACTGCACCAAATGAAAGGAACAAGCCTTTCGCTCTGGAGTTGTTTATTAGAAAACACCAACTGTGCAGTTACAGACCATTGGACAAGAAAGCAAAACTCTCATATGCACCTTGTTTTTAAAAACTGAGCGTCCGTCTTCTTCTTGAACGCGCCCCATTGAACTTTCCTGGATATTCATTGATTATCAAGCAAATGTGAACAAATGCCACAAACCAATTCCACAAGTTCCATAGTAAATCCCACCTTCCATTAGATCGAGACGGACTTACGAGAAACCACATGCTACTCGCATGCCTCACCAGTAGTGTCCATCGTTACACTAGTAGCAAGACATTAACTCACAGCTGTCGAATAGCTCCGCCTTGGAGCCGAAAATACGGACGCACACAGACTTCTGGGACACGGTGTGCTGGGAATCTGTGCTTTCCTCCGTGTCAACATCATAAGGCGCCATCTTTGCGATCCGGTTAGTTGGCAGATCTTTGCGTTTTCTGGTGGCTAATAACCAAAAATAAATTATACATCTGCGGGATCACCTTTGGGACAAGCCTGAAGATCAGCACCTCACAGCGAACAAGGCTCACTATGAAAACGGAAGTTTATCCACCTGTCGGTTCAGTGGGCTACGTAGGACGTCGAAAGTTGATGGCAGCGGCTTGGCGATAAGTGCAAGGGGTACATCTTGTTCCGGTAGGATATAATCCGACATCCACCGTTGGCGGATGGGGAAGCAACATAAGAAAAAATTTATAAAAAGTGGTTCTTACTGCTTGAAATCGACGGAGAATAAATGGAATCATGGGAGACACATCGCATGGTAGAAGGAGCATGTGCATTCACCAGCACAGGTGTTAACCGTCTGGAGACACCTGAGTGTTTGCACCGGGAACTAGAATTTAGCTAACGTAGATTGGCCTCACCGTGTTTTTTTCAACGCTCCGATGGTACACCTTTGGGATCGCGGTCCCAAGTGCCTTGAAACGAGGGAACAAGCACACGTAGTCATTCGACAGATAACGTTCAGAACTTAGCCGCCGACCCCCGGGATTTCCTATCGGTCGCCGCGCTTTGACGTATGCATCTTCCTTTCCCGCATGAGCTACTCAGCGTGCCAGGACACTTAATATAGCGTGCTCCAATGCACCTGAGTGGTACAACCGTTTTTCGGGCGGCCATCTGCGCTCTCCAGCTAGGTGTTGGTGACCTTATCAAAGTGGACCTTCCCGGATTATGCGTGTACAGCCCATTTGCGATGTTTTACAACAAGTGGGCCGTAAATTAAGAGACTAATCGTCAGTCCGTGCAGCACAGTAGTTGCTGATCTTGTTGAAATATGTGTGCTGGTGTTATGATAATCAAAAACCTGCTGAAACACATTGTCCAGGCGAGTCATGGGGTGGAATATACGCAGGCTGCTCACAGTGTCTGTGACAAAAAATACGTGGATGTTATATGGTACGTACGTGCTTCCTGATAGCTCTTCTAATGCGGAAGCAGTACAACATGACGTCAATACCGAACACTACTCCCGCTGCTCGTATTTGTGCCACCTTAGCACTTTGTCCATCACTTTTGTCCATGACAAAAGTCTTCACTCGATACCGCTCGCCCATCATTTCCCTGAAAACCCGAACAGTTTACGCACGGGAGTAAGCTGTTCGCTTTCCACGAAGCGTACATAACCGGACGGCCTCTACCCATACCATCTTTGGTCAGCCATCATCTTCTACAGATTAGATATTAATTGCTTTCAGAAACTTACCAAAAACGGTTATCGCGTGAGTTCCGTCGACATTTCCCATATCTGGGAAGTGCCGAGACAGCCCTGTCTGCTGCCATCTGGAAAAGCATATATGGCCAAGGTGAACTTCCCCTGAGTGCAACAAAGCACGCGTCCGGTCTCCCGAAGTTTTGCTGGGACCAAAGACATATCGCCTGCCACAATGAAAACCAGCTATGCGTCACTTACTCATGCAGAGATGGTCAAAACTTCCGGCGGTATTTGTATATATCTTGAGTTCTAAGGACCTTACCGGTTTCAGCAGACACAGGCTGCCACACTTAACACGAGGCATTTCGTACTTCAGCAGGGAACTGCAGGTGCCCAGCTACTCTTCGGTTGGCCGTCGAGTTGCCGAAACCCGATCGTGCATAACCTCATGGTTATGTTTAAGGTAATACGAGGCGACTGGGAGCTGGTTCCCCCACCTCATTAGACAAAATCCACTGGATAGCTGGCACTTCGCCTACTGTTTGTTTTGTTGGAAAACACGCTAAGCTAACTAGGATCTTCGGATTCTTTGACTTTGCGTTTGTCTTGAAGGCTGTCTGATGCATTTGCATCACTCCCATCCGTAACGCAAAACAGCTTTGGTTCTTCAGTTACTACGTGAACGCACGAAAACCACGTAGTTATTTTTCATGTATTCTCTTCGCGTCTTCTCAAGCGTCGTGAAGGATGAAAAGAGCGCAGCCCCCAATTTCTCAACAAACACATGCGAAACCACTTCTGAAAGCGTGGCACGGCAAGTTCAAAGGCGAATGCATGCCAAAAAATTTGGATGGAAGATTAATTAAAATAAATCACGAAAACACGAAGGTGGATTATCGTGATTTTTGGTTTCAGCGTACATACAACAAAATGCAACCTTAAGGCCTAAGTTTTATTGCGCTCGCGAAGGGTTTCCAGCGCCAACCCTAGATGCACACCCAAAATTTCTCTGAAACCATAGTTCGGAGGAGGGAAACTTTAACAAATTTTCAGCATTTTGATGGCATTTATTCGGTCCCTTAAAGTCGTTCCATGTGGGCGCAGTTTTGCTGGAAGTTGTTTAAACGTATTCGAGGTCCACCAATGGCGCGGAATTTATACTTTAATGACTGCTAACGGCTTCGCGTGATGTAACTCTGATGAAAGTGGGTAATTTGTAAAGGAGCTGGTTTCTTCACGTGTTTTATTTTGCACTGCGTTTGGAAATAATCTCGAAACGACAAGGACAATAATTTCACACTGTGTGTCGCCGAGAAACGACAAGGACAATAATTTCACACTCTGTGTCGCCGCAAACTCAAATTTGACCAGCTTTTAACGACCTGTGTATGAAAAAGTCTCCTATCATTGTGGCAGGTGTCCTGCAAAACCAAGCCGAGGAATTCGTCACACCTAGTAAGTTTTTTGTTTTTTTTATGATAGTCAGTACATGCTATATCAGGCGCAAGACTATACCGAACCATCGATAGTGATGTTGGTGAAATTAGTGTGTTTATCGGCAGAACAAGTATACAGCACAATAAGGTGGCCAGTGCTTCCAAGTCCTAGCACAAATTGAACGGATTGAGGCCATCTTGTGGGTGCACGTAACTCCCTCATCTGGTAAATATTGTGGATATGGTGAACTACGGGCAATACATCAGAGTGGGTATGGCAGTCGCGGTACTGTCATCGCGACGCCGTACTTGGGTCCGTGAACAGCCCTGCATATGAACATCTTGGGTGAGTCCTTTAGGGTTGTCATTATAGTTGGGGTTCGCCAAGGAATCGTCACAAATTGAGACCGGCATGGATTAAGGGTATTCTTGGGTCCATTGAGGGCGCACGGTGGTTCATTTCTGTCGTTCAGACAAGGCAACATGACAGCCGTGACTACATCCGGCACACAAAATAGGAAAAGTCTCAGAAAGGCTTCTAGGAGGCACCATGATGTGAGTTATACTGCGGCCCGAAATAACAAGCGGCCAAAACATGGTCACAATTCCTGACTAAATAACGTCTTCTGGACCCCAGTTTTCAAATATCTGACGAAACCCTTGTCGATATGGAACATGCAGACGTCGTTCTCATCTTCAAAGAGGAGGAAAAGGTGCAGTTGTTTTTGAACGAACTGACCAAAGTCATCCCGTCCTGTGGTATGCACCCGGCACTCACAGTGTAAGGTAATAATAATGTTTATTCACAACTGGTGGGTGGCGTGATTATAAGAAGCATGAGTTTGTTCGTGGTTGTAGCTAATGAGCCGAGTTGGCGAGAAGGTATAGTCAAGAGTAGGAAGGGATTAGTTGCGGGTGTGCTATCAAACTGTGTATGCCAGTGCCGTGCCATCATTGCACTGACGTACTTCGGTTTCTGGACAGCCCCGTAACGGAAGTCATGTTTGAGATGATTGGGCTGGGATGTGCAGTTCTGTGAGCAGCGGGGCTTTTGAGTTGGCCAAGGAAATTTGCAGAGGTAGGACAAAGCCAATATAAGATCGCAGGTATTTTTCTGGCCCGATTGGGGATCTCTGGGGATGCAAAACACTGACCAGGTGGGGTGGATAACAGCAAACAGGGCGTCCAAACCGGATGTTGCCGGATATTGAGCAGACTTGACACCAAGTACCAGCCCGCTCAATAGGTCTTCCTTATTCCTGCATCCATGAGAGCACGTATGATGACGCACGTGTACCTTGGATCCCGGGGCTCAAGTCTATACCACTTGGTCTACGGCTGACACATATACACCACGCTTTAGCTTTAACTTCGCTGCGCTCAATAATGCATATGGTTGCCGAATACCGCTATTGAATAATCGATGTTCACATGGGACTAATTGAGTAAGTGATGGGTTTACTCTTATAACAGTAAGACTGCAGCTTCAGCGTGGACACCCACTTGGAATAGTGGACAAAGGGATTTAGTAAGCACTTGTTGGGTTGGCCTCTACAACTTTGTTTAATTATATGTTTTAAAGAGTGTGTACGGAGTGTGTACGAGTCGTAATTGGCTATACATTTTTCCTTTCAGAAATCCTGTCGAGTAGAAGTGGCTTCCTGAAACTGAGAACTGAATTGACCACACATTACGTTTGCACCGATACAACCAATAAATAGAAACATGATTTTTTATAGGTGGTTGTGTAGTTTTGGGCATGGAGTTGGCAAACTGATGACGTGTACGGATATGAAGGGCCGCCGTTGGTCGTTGGATTGGTGTATTATGTAAAGTTGGGGTATTAGTCAGTTACCAGCATATGTACGGGCCCTTAAGTTACTATAAGTGGCCACGTTGGGCGACATCGAGTACGGTTCTGAGCGTAACGGGCCGTCGATGGCCATCGGGTAAGGCTGCTGAACATAGTCGAGGCCTCACATTCGGCGTTGCACATAGACACAGGCCTGGCAATTACCATAAGTAGCCAAGGAAGGCGATATCGACTGCAGTTATGAGTACGACAGACCCACGTTAGGCGTTAGATTAGGATAGCACGCATAGTTGAGGCCTCATTTTTATCGACCCGCATAAGCACTAGCCTCATGTTTACTATAGGTAACAGAAGCAAGCGACAGCGCACACATTTGCGCGTACAGGTGTGCGTGAGAGACAGTCGTTAGTCATTGGATTAGGTTATTGTACGTAAGTGAGGCCTCATAAGCAGCGTCGCACATAGAAGAGGGCCTAGTGGCCACAACATGTATTCCAGATGATTAAAAACGCGTACAGTTATGATTATGAAAGATCGCCATTGGCCATTAAATTAGGTTGCCGTGGGGTGTATATGTGTATAGGTGAGGCCTCATAATCAGCGTCACATGGACACGGGCCTAAAAGTTACGATACGTAGCGAAGGTAGGCGATATTGAATACAGTTGTGAGTATGACGGGTCGTCATTAGCCGCTGGGCTAGGTTATCGTGTATAGGTGGTGCCTCATAATCAGCGCCGCACATTGACACGGACCTAGCATGCTCAGTGACGATAAGTAGTCGAGGTGAGTGACAACGATTAACGTTATCATGATGACCGCTTCATAACGTATTCCACCAATGGTGAGTAATATTCCTAGCAGAAATGATACCATTGTGTCGGCAATTTACCGAAGGTTACCTCCTGACGCTGTATTGTCCACGGGCTAGCTATGCATAGCTGGGAAAAGCAATCATCCACAGAGATGGCCCCCGCATCTCCACTGCACTTCATGCTGTTTTTGACAATGTCATACTTAGTGGAAGCTGAGCTCCACGAGAAAAAGTGATGTGGCGAAGTTCGCTGAACAAAATTATCTCGTCCGTTAAATCTGTTGGGTGTAAAGCAAACAAAAGTTGATGACCGATTTTCCTGGGTGGGATTTGCATTGAATATTCTGTAAATGTTATTTTGTTCCTAAAAAACGCCAAAATATGGTAAAGTGCAATCTCGTCTTTTACCTCTCGTGAACCGGTAGCCAAATGCGAATCGGTGATGGACGGTGACCTTAAAATTTCGCTCACTTAAACAAAATGCTATGAGCAACATATCACCCACAAGTGGAAATGGATTAGACTAATTCCCCGTAAAAGTCACAACCTCGAAAACCCTATAGTTCCGGCGAAAATAATTTGGGTGTGCTTCTAGTGAGCGGCTTTTCCAGCTGAGCACTGTGCTTCTAAAGATTGAAGGCCCCCTGGACGGAGCTCCAGTGCGTCGGATCAAGTGGACCCTTTGCAGCTGCGTTGACCGAAGTCGTTCAACAGAGCGCTTGGACTCAGCATGTCGTTGCACCCACCAGATACCGCGCGGGCCAACAACCGTCCCTCCTGGATCTGGTCATCACCAACGAAAGATATCTCGTTGATCAGGTGACAATTAACGCTCCACTGGGACATAGCGACCACTGTGTGCTCACCTTCGATTTCATCTGCTATTGGGCCAGAAAGCCCGAACCCCAAACATGGATTCGAAACTTCTGCCGTGCAGACTTTTCGGGAATGCGCATCGTTCTTAACCAAGTTAAACTGGGGCCAGCCTCAGTGGAAGACTTATATAGGACTATTGTCCAGAAAGTTCACGAGGCTGACGCGATGTACGTCCCAAAAAAACCAGCACGCAGTCGGATGAGCCGTAAACTACCCAAAAGGATCCGGCGTCTTCTGGAAAAGAGGTCACAACTATTTTTCAAAAAGTTGACTACAGGTGACACAGAAGATGAGCTGGCATTTCGTAAAATGCGGAACCGCTGTAAATCAGAAATCCGCCAATGGAACATACGAAAACAAGCCACCATTCTAGACCTCGCCCGGAAGAACAGAAATGTGCTGTTCAAATACATGCGACATCGCCGAAGAAACAAGCCATCCGCGTTCTCCCTGAGGGACAGGAACGGGGAACCCACGAGTGACCCAATAGTGGTATCTGAGTTCTACAGAGATCACTATGCAGGTCTGTATTCAGTCCCAGCGTCCTCGTCACATCCAACCTTGTCAAGGCGTACCTACGAACGGCCTCTAACCGACTTGGTATTCACGGTGGAGGACATTCGTCAACTCCTGCACAAGATCAACCCATTCTGCGCGTTGGGGCCCGACGAAGTCCACCCAAGGATCCTGAAGGAAACGTCGTACACACTGGCAACTCATTTCCATCTGCTGTTTCGTCAGTCGCTTGACGAAGGCCACCTTCCCTCTGTTTGGAAGGAAGCGATTGTCACGCCAATCTACAAAACTGGTGACCGACTATCGCCTGGCAGCTACAGGCCTATAAGCCTCACTAGCGTGCCATGCAAGGTGATGGAACGCATTCTGAAGCGAGCCATTCTAGATCACCTTACTTCCAACAACTTGATTTCTCAAGCTCAACACGGATTTCTCCCAAACCGTTCCTGCGTGACGAACATGCTCGTATTTATGGACAGCTTAACCCAAGCCAAGGACGAGGGACTCATATCGGATGCCATATTTTTCGACTTTTCAAAAGCATTTGATCGAGTCCCACACGTCCCTCTGCTCCACAAACTCGAGTCTTACGGGATTCAAGGGAAAATCCTACACTGGATCAAGGCATTCCTATCAGACAGATCATTCCGAGTGAAAGTAGGCTCGACCTACTCTTCTGCGGCGCCGGTCTCCATTGGAGTTCCTCAGGGCTCCGTTTTGGGACCTTTGCTGTTTCTGATATACGTCAATGACCTTCCAGATGTTCTTTCAAGTCCATGTCTACTTTTTGCGGACGACTTGAAATCGTGGAGTTCCAATGCCAGTGCCCTCCAAATTGATGTAGACGCCGCAAAGCAGTGGTCGTTGGACTGGCACCTTCCTCTGAATGACGAAAAGTGCGTCCATATGTCATTTGGAGGAGACTCAGCGAACTCCTTTGTCATGCATGGTGAGAAAGGACCAGAAGACATCACGAGGATAGATGCCAAAAAAGATTTGGGTATCTGGCTCTCTCCAAACCTGTCCTTCTCACTGCACCTTGAGAAATCGGCTCAGAAGGCATTCGCTGTTCTACGGATGATTCGGCGTACCTTCTCTCGTATTACTCGCACGGACTTCCAAATACTCTATGGGGCCTATGTCAGACCGCTCCTTGAATATGCCAACCCGGTTGTCTACTCAGGACGCACGAAAGACGTAATCCTCATTGAGCGTGTCCAGCGAGCTGCTACGAAAATGGTTGCCGGTCTCAAGTCCATGGACTACGAAACGCGTCTCGTGGTGCTCGACCTCTTTCCCTTGGAGTATCGTCGCCTCCGAGGGGACTTAATTCTTACTTACGCCCTGTTTGAACAAGGCTTGGCCAACAGGTTTTTCACCGTTGACCCAGCAAACACACGGCGGGGACACGGTAAGAAGATTTTTAAGCTCAGAGCGCACACCTTCATTAGGCAAACTTTTTTCTCGTTTCGGGTAGTTGCTGCGTGGAATAACCTTCCTGAGACGGTTGTCCACGCTCCCTCTAGAACTCAGTTCAAAACACTATTAGACACTTATTTACGCGAGTCCTCGCGCTGGCAAACATACTGCCCCGCGCTGAGAACTTAAAGAGCAGTGCTACACCCTTTTTTTCACTTGTGCCTTTCAGGTGAACGACAGCTGCTGAACGACAAGAACAAAACCGACCCGGGAAACTTGGGCGAAAGCCTCGCTCCTGTGTATCAATCCGTGAATCCGTGAATCCGTGACGGCAGGCTGTGGGTACTGAATAATGATTTGCTATCGAGTCCGCGCTTCCGGCCAATCGGAGCTCCGCTTCATGCTGTACCCGCGAGCAGTCCGATCTTTTGGCCAATTACGTGCGGGTCGGGCTTCTCGGTCGTAGCAGTGCATGCGGTAAATCGGGTGTGGCTCTGCGTGTAGTGGCTGGTTCGCTCTACTCTAGTCGGGTGAGATTCGCAAAGAACGCTGAGTTGCTCCAGCTGGTGGTGCCTTGCTCTGACATGATGTTCAAACTTGGTTATTTTAATTCTGTCCAAACGTGTAGATCCCTTACCCTTGGTCGTTTTCACCAAGACTTCTCCGCACTTAGTCTTTACCCTTTCTTTCCAATCTTTATTAAGCCATCTCCCTTCACAGTTGCATGGCAGTTACGCACCAGTATGCCCTACTGGTATATTGGCGTCGGCGGTGATTATCATGGGGTTGAGGTCCCCAGCCAGCGCTAGTCCGATCTATTGGCCAGCATCTTGAAAAAGAAGACTATCCCAGAAGCTGAGGAGAATCAGTAGCAGCGCCCATTTTCAGACAAGGAGCCCCTAGTGGGTGCGGAAATTACTACGGGAATCAGCTTGATTCCTGTCGTAAAGAAACTTGGCGCCGTCGTCCTTTCACGAATTGATACACAGGATCGAGGCTTTCATCCAAGTTTCCCAGGTCGGTTTTGTTCTCGTCGTTCAGCACTTGCCGTTCACCTGAAAGGCGCAAGCGAAAAAATGATGTAGCACTGCTTTTAAGTTGTCAGTGCGGGACAGTAAGCCTGCCGGCGCGATGATTCGCATAAAAAAGTGTCTCGTAGTGCTTTGAACTGGTGTGGCGTGGAGAACCGTCGGAGGAAGGTTGTCCCACACAGCAACTACCCGAAATGAGAAAAAATTTACCTGATAAAGTTGTGCGCTCTGAGCTTGAAAACCTTACCTTGTTCCCGACGTGTGTTAGCTAGGTCAACGGTGAAAAATCTGATAAGATAAAAGAGCGAGTGAGAGATAGGACCTGGCGTTGGCCTATCGCAAGCATTCTGAGGTGCCTACACCTCCGAGTGCTCAATCAGGCAATCTGACATCGACCAGCCATCATTTCTTCCTGTGTTCAGTCAAGTGCACATGGGAAAGGGCCAGTGGAGACTCCAACCAGGAAGGCGAACCGCGCCAACAACACCCAAAATCTTTGTCATCTGTTGTACACTCTTCTGTCAAGTCATACGTTGTCCATCGCTGAATCATCCGTAGAACGGCGAATGCCTTTAGAGCCGATTTTTCATGGTGCAGTGAAAAGGACATGCGTGAAGAGAGCCAGATACCCAAATCCTTTTTGGTGTCCCTCCTCGTGATGTCCTCTGGTCCATTCTCACCATGCACGACAAAGTTGTTCGCTGAGTCCCCTCCGAAAGACATGGACGCACTTTTCGTCATTCAGAGGAAGGTGCCAGTCCAACGATCACTGCCTTGCAGCGTCTACATCCATTTGGAGGGCACTGGCATTTGAACTCCAGGATTTCAAGTCATCCGCAAAAATTAGACGTGGACTTGAAAGAACGTCTGGAAGGTCGTTGACGTAGGTCAGAAACAGCAGTGGTCCCAAAACGGAGCCTTGGGGAACTCCAATGGAAAACGTCGCTGGAAAAGAGTAGGCCGAGCCTACTTTCACTCGGACTGTTCTCTCTGATAGAAACGCCTTAATGCAGCGTAGAATTTCTTCTTAAATCCCGTAAGACTGGATTTTGTGGAGCAGCGGGACGTGTGGGACTCAATTGAATGCTTTTGAGAAGTCGAAAAATATGGCATCCGATGTGACTTCCTTGTCCTTAGCTTGGGTTGAGCTGTCCATAAATACGAGCATGTTCGTCACGAAAGAACGGGTTGGAAGGAATCCGTGTTGAGCTGAGGATATCAAGTTTTTGGTAGTAAGATTATATAAGATGACCCGCCTCAGATTGCGTTCCATAACCTTGCACGGTACGCGAGTGAGGCTATTAGGCCTGTGGCCGCCAGGCGATAGTCGATTACCAGTTTTGTATATTGGCGTGACAATCGCTTCCTTCCAAGCAGAGGGAAGGTTGAGCGACTGACGAAGTAACAGGTAGGTCGCGACCCTATTTGAGAGCAGCAAGCGGAATTCCCGCCTAATAGGAGCCGAGCAATTTTAGGTGTGCAACTCTTCATTATGGGCGCATTAAAGTATAGTTAACTCTCGAAAAATCTTCCTGTGAGCAATCAAGCCCTACTAGGATGTCCGCTCTTTCCATTTTCGTTTAATTTCATTATTGGCGTGACAAAAACACTGAGGGTCTCCAAAACTCCGGTGTCTAGCTATTCCCAACTAAGAACCTTGTCCACCTGGAACACGCAGATGGCATTGTTTTCATTTTTGAATAAGGCAAAAAAGCGTCAAAATTTCTGGAAAAGACGACCGAGGACATCCAATCCTTCGGCATGCACCCACAAGGCGCATCTTCGTGCTGCTGGATGGTGAAGTACACACAATCTTTGAACATGTTTATAATTATTCAAAGAGTAACACTATAAGCTGTGGACCGATAAACGTAACTCAGAGGTTTCAGTAGATCTGGTGGTAGTGTGGTAGACGAAGTGAACGCACTGATTTCAAAGGGCGGAATTTCTTTTGCCGATTTGCGCAACTCGTCGAGTCAAGCAGACATGTCGCTGGGTCTCAAAGGACATACCACAGTGCGGTTGTATTGCTATACTGGCTGCTTGTGCTACAAGGTTTGGTTATTTTGCGTGGAGGATCTGGGACATCTTCAGGACTGGAAACAACTAATCCGGAATGAATTGATCAGGAGGTGGGATTTTGTTGGTGCGGACGGTACTTCACTCAGATTATGAATCCAGCATTGCAAACTAAGGTGGCTGGGCCATGGGTTGCTCAGACCGAGTGACTACCTGCTGAGACCAGTTTCGTTTTCCGTCCCGAATTGTCAGAAGCGGAAACCTAGCAGATTATGACTTAATAGAAGTGAATGAGGGATGTGCCGTTGGTGCTATTCGCCTTCCAGAATGGGTCCACGTGACCCCGCGCTTGACTGGAGACACTGGACGATATAGTGGCTGACCAATGTCAGTGGTGTCCATGTTGTCAGTTTCTATCCAGATTGTCTGGCCGAGATGGGGGGGGGGCGAGATGGCCCAAGTGGTTAATTTACTGACCGGAAGGTCCGCGGTTAGAACCCGACCTCTGCCTCTCGACCTCCCCTGTCTAGGCTTGGGCACCCTGGCAGTATCCCAGCCCTCGTGCAACCTTCGGGTGGCACGGCAGTTAGGCACCGAAAGGGTGCTACAGCTGAACGATTTTTTGTCTGGCCGAGTGGTGGTGGACTAGGCTGGTCCTAGGGCTTCATGTCCCATTTTTTCATTCTTTCGATTGTAAAGCTCTATTGAAATAAATTAACATGGTCCACGCTTCTATCCAGACTGTCTGACTGAGTCTGTGGTAAGTGTCGGATGTTTGTTGTAGGCTATCCATAGGTCTTCTATTATAGGCTCCATTCAAATAAATTGGCAGTGAAACACCTCCATACACTTTTAAGCCTTTTCTACCCTACATCACGCAACCCTAAATATTCTTTCCGCGGGTCCCAGTAGGATCACTGACCGCATTATTCATCGTGCAGCACGCTCATCTGCAGCTTCTGTACGTCCAATAAACCTGAACACTTCGAAATCTTTTTTAAACCCTGAAAGTCGGTCTATGTAGCTGCCTTCGTGTTCGCACCTGAAGGAAGTAGGCCAACAGGTGGCTCTTGCTGGATTCCATGGGCATTGAATTCTGGTATCTGTCATAAACAGGGATACAGGACGGAAACACTATAACTGAACTGATTACCCTATCGCTCTCTTTCAGGTTCCGGCTGCGCACTCTTGTGATGCAGGTGCTGCTGCAGCCGGATATGCCGGCGTGATATTGTATTGAGCAACCGAGTGGAAGGATCATCATCGACAGCATGACATCAGCGTTCACCACCGATGCTTCGCTGCCTTATTGTGAAGAAAAATGAACGGGGACTTAGTGCTAACTTACTACATGCATTCCGGGGTGCCTACACTTCCAGACACTCATCCAAGCAATCTGGATAGTAATTGACAACAAGAACGCCACCGACATCAATTGGCAGCCATCTCGCAGCGTATCCAACCAGGTGCAGTGAGGATCAGGCTTTCCCCATCCTGAAAGGCGAGTCGCACCGATAGCACCCAAACGTTTCGTGATCTCATTCATACCCCTCTGCCAGGTTAAGGGTTGGCCACTCTACGTGTTTAATGAAAATGGTAATGTACTTGCATTTCCAGTCTAACACCGCCGCCTTGCGGTTAGCTTTGAGCCAAAGGCTTTGGTTGAGGACCCTAATCGTCCTCGTGCCTAGTGTGAGCGCCCTGCTGCATACAGCAGGGCGGGTAATCGAAAACATCCTACTGCTGACGTCTCCCTTATAATTTCACGTTTTCCGTCTTCCACCCTCCCCTACCCAAATTTGAAACTTTCTCCGCAGGTCTCAGCATTAGGACTGACCGTTTTACTCGCCTTCCATCACACTTAGCTGCAGCTTCTGTACGTCCGAGTTCAGTCACAACCCTAAACACTTCGAAGTCTGTTTTCAAACCCCGAAAGCCTGTCTACTTAGCCGAAACAAGCAGATCAACAGGTGGCTCTTGCTCGTATGTTGGATTCCTTCTGCATTGACGTATGTTGTCTGTCAGGAACAAGGATGCAGGACGCAAGTACTGTGACCGAACTGACTGCCCCCTCGCTCTCTTCCAGGTTCCTGCTGCGCACCTCTGGTGATGCAGACGCCGCTGCAACTGGATATGCTGGGGTGTGTGTTGTATTGCGCTACCGAGCGGAAGCGTCTCTGCTCGCTTGGACACCCGTTAATAGTCGCAACATCTGTGAGAGAATCTAGAGGAAGTGAGGTCCATCGCACCCTGTTTATTGTCTGCTTACGCCCCAACTGACTGTAGCCCTGAATCTGCCAAGGGCGGTTCCTATGACGCTCTAGGTACCCTTCTACAGTAGGATAAAAGCTCAGATATCGTTGTGTTTGCTGGTGACATGAACGTCCGGGTAGGTAGAGTAAGCGCTACTGAGGCCTGATTGGGCGGTCGTCTTGGATTGGACACGAGACGCCCGGACAACGGGGATCGCTTGCTCCAGATGTGTACCCATTACACACTTTTCCTTTGCAGTACGAATTTCCGTAACAGCGGAAATCGCTTGACAACGTTGTGTCCACCAACAAACCAGCCTCCAATCCAAATAGACCACACCGCTGTCAGTTGTCGGTGACGAGGGTCGATCACCGCCTGTCGCTCCTTCTGGAACACCAGTGTGGACTCCGACCATGCACTTGTACGCTGCTGCTTTTCATTGCGCTTTTCAGGTGTACGCAAATCACGCACACCTCGCTTTGCCATTGAGAAGCTAGTGGACCCAAAAGTCAAACGAAATTATCAGAACCAGCTACTCGAACGCCTGCCGGGCTGTACGATGTCGGATGTAAACGGCCACTGGGGAAAGATATCTAAAGCGCTACTCAAAGCCGGAACGTCTGCTTTTGGTACAACCCAACCTCTTCCAAACATTGGGTCTCTGATAGGACCGTGTCTTTGCTTGAGACCCGGTGATAGATCCCTTCTGGCCGCAACCTCATCTCCACCCGACGCATCATCCGGCGCCAGGTGGAACTCAGCATCCTTGTAGACCGAGAAGCTTGGTAGACCCGAAAGGCCGAAGGAATGGGAGATGCAAAGAATGCTGGAAACGTCCGCAAGCTGTTCCACTTGATTCGTTTGACTGGTCCCCGGAAACCTCTTGTCAGCGAAATAATCAGGGACCAAAATGACTCCCTGATCTGCAGCAAAACAGAACGTTTGGACCGCTGGGCACATTACTTTGAAGAGCAATTCAGCTGGCCACCTGCTACCTTTAATCCAGAATCCTGGCCTTCAACAGAAAGCTGGACCGTAAATATGCAGCCGCATTCTGTCTCAGAAGTGTCCGAGTGCATTTCCTTACTCAAGCTTCAGCATGCTGCTGGTCCTGACGACTTTCCACCTGCTCTTTTCGAGGATGGCGATGGACTTCTCAGCCAATGCCTGTCTAGCCTATTGGGACCCATCTGGGAGAAAGAGACCGTCCCAGACAACTGGAGTGAATCGATAGTGGTGCCCATTTTCAAAAAGAGTACTCACAGTGAATGTAGTGACCACAGAGGTGTTAGTTTGACTCCTATTGTGACAAGGCTTCTGGCGTCACTGATTCTTCCTCGTCTTACGGCGGCACGCGAAACCTTTAACTCGTGAGAATCAAGAGGGATTTCGACCGGGTAGAGACTGCGTTGACCACATCTCCACACTCCGTCAGGTGTTAGAGCAACGCCATAGGTACAGAAGACCCACAATTTCGGTGTTCCTTGACTTCAAGGGTGCGTTCGGTTCTGTCGGTCGGTCAGTGCTGTTAACTACACTTGCTCAACAGGGTATGCCCCAGAAGTTTGTGAACATAATCCGATCCCTATATTCCCATACCTCTGGGCAGGTGAAGGTGTATGGTGAGCTCTCCAAAAGCTTCCCTACAAAAAGTGGTATCCGAAAAGGATCTCCACTCCATTCCTGTTCAACTTCATCATTGATGAAAGAATCAGGCGAACGCTGGAAGGCCTTCAAAACCCCGGTGTTCAAATAGTTGCTAGTGAGAACCTTGTTGATCTGGAGTACGCAGATGACATTGCCCTCATCTTTGAGGACCAAAGCGAAGCACAAGCCCTGTTGAATAGACTGACGACCATCATACCATCTTTTGGCATGCGCCCTACAAAGTCATGCTTCAGAACGTGCAGTCTGCGAATTTATCCCTTAAAATTCAAGGAGAATCACTGGAGATTGTGGAAGCGTTGTTGGTGTCGGATGGTGTCAACGGTTTCCTAACGAGGTAAATAGAAAACGGGCACTTGGTTGTGTGGCAGGTACTTAAACCGTAGAAAGCACCCAGCATCCTGGTATTCAAATGGCTGCCGACGCAAACCTTGTCGATCTGGAATATGCAGACATCCTTTTCGTCTTCGAAGAGAAGGCGCAGGTGTTTGTCTTTTGCCATGCGCTTTGCATCCCTTAGGTTTAAGGTCATGCTTCTGAACATGCGATCACTGAACTCACCACGTACAATCCAAGGAGAGGCACTCGAAGTTGTGAAGCACTCTGCATATCTTGGAAGTTGTGTTATTTCCGATTGCAGTGTGACAGGTGAGGTCGTTACACGGGTCTCTAAGGCTCAGGTCGCGTTCGCCTATTTGGGGCACCTATGGCGACAAAAGAGGTGAGGTGAGGCGCAAATTTACCGACCGGAAGGTCCGTGGTTCGAATCCCACCTCTTCCTCTTGACTGCTCCTGTCTAGGCTATGGCAACTTGGCGTTATCCCAGCCCTCGTGCTTCCTTCTGGTGGCTTGGCAGTTAGGCTCCGAAAGGGCGCTACAGCTGAACGAACTAGAAATGCACACATAGTTCGTTGTCCCTGTATCCTCAAAAAGCTGCGGACCCTTATTTTGGGATTTTCCATGGATGGGTAGGATTGACATTTCTATCCAACGTTTATTCGACATAGTGACGTACAGATAAAACATTTGTCTGCAAAATCTCGTCGTTCTACTTCGTGGCGCTATGCAGCCGGTTACACTTGCATGCTACTGGAATGAGTACCAGAGTTCGAAAGTGCATCTAAGCAACACGGGTTAAAACGGTCTACTGGAGCATGTTCAGATGGACTTCGTTGTGCCCTAAAAACCTTAACTCCCAATTAGGTTGCAGTCGTCCGTCAGTGAGTATATGCTCGAACAGACATCGTTTCAAATCCTTGCACAGTTGTGTCGCGAGCCTTCAGGCTGATGTCGGTTAACTTTAACGGACTTCACTGCGCCGGTAACAGTACCATTTGGTTTTTCCAGTTTTTAAAGACGCTCCATGGGTTTATTGTACTATTGTCGTTTTGTTTCTTCTTCCTTGATAGCTCTCCAGCTGACAGCTTTACGCTTATCTAACTCTGGTCACTCGCACCCTAAGATTACTATCCATGGGTGAAATATCCACGAGCACGGGGTCCTCTGTGGACCCAGAAGTGTTGGAAATTCAGAAGAAGCTGTACAAGGACCAGCTTATCCGCCAGGCCATTGCAAAAAAGGGCAGTAAATATTACCCGGTCAATATCGAACCAACTCCTCTGGAAAGGGATAGATTGGCCCTTCCTTTTAATGACCAAGATCGGGCGCTCCGGAAGCAATGGTTAGATGATCTGGTTCTGTCAGAACGCGAACCAGTTGCCGTTCCAGAATGGACCCGAGTGAACATTTTTCGCCGCGCCTATCGAAAACCATTCGACATCATTGCAGATCTCGTCAAACCTGTGATTGTAAGTGCTTATCACTTTTTGTATTCGACTGCAGGGCCCTACTTCTGCACGCTACTTTCGTTGGACGCTTCACAAATTTACTTTAGGTTTGTTAGCAGGGTGGGTAATCTGGTACAAAGCCAAGTATGCTCCCAAGGTAAGTATAAACTTCATTTGCTTTCAATACTGGAAAATCAGGACTGGGAATACAACGCAAGGGGGATTCGCGTTGACAGATACACTAAACCAGTGTATTTCCCAGTTAGTTTCCTTTTCATATGCTTATCCGCCTGTACATATTTAGGGACAACCTGGCTTCCCAGATAATGTGGCTCTTACACGTGAATTTGCGATGGAAGATTTTGAACTGCGAACTGCGTTAAAAGGCGACAAACTGGTCACCAGCGGCCCTTAATTCCCAGCCCAACGTCTATGATGATAGTCTTTCTTCCGAATCGTTGCTATAGTGGATAGACAATCATTTTACCAAAACGTGTTTTCTCTGTCAATGGGGGGGGGAATCCGATGATATCATTGTTTTCAGTGTTTACGGAGCTTCGACGTAGGGGATCTGCCGTCAGACAACAAACACAATAAATTGAGTTATTTCTAAGTATCCTGATTCTTTACTGGACATTACAGTAAGGTCCAGTCGTGTGGAGGATATTGAAAATTCGCACCCCAATTATTGACACAAATAGAGACATATTTGTGCCCCGACAATATTAGTATTTGTGGTAGAAGCATTTGTATTAGTAGTGACAATAATGGTTATAGTGGGAATGATGACTCAAGTGGTTGGAGCGCGAATTTACTGACCGGAACGTCCGTGGTTCGAACCTGACTTCTGTCTCTCGACTTCCCCTGTCTAGGCTTGGGCAACCTGGTAGTATCCCAGTCCCCCTGCTTCTTTCTGGTGGCATGGCAGTTAGGCACCGAAAGGGTGCTACAGCGGAAAGATTTTTTTTAGAGATAACAATAGTAATAATAACCAACAGTAGTAGGCAATGATAATCCTTCTCCAGCTAGATGCGCGTGCCATCATTTTCCTCGTGGTTGACGGTAAGGCACCCGTCCTGCATACTGACGCTTAACTGCCTTATAGTCACGAAGAAGGAAATCCCCTGTAAAGACTAGAAGGTAAAGGGAGGACTTAGTGCGCAAAGAATTTTCTTTGTGAACAGGGCAGATGATCAACAGCAAAGTGCCCACGCCTTTGGACAGGGGTGAAATAGACGTGTCATGTTGGAGCAAGGCGCTGTCAGTGGGTTTAACTGAGGGCTTTTTGCGAAGAGGCCAGTAACGGGCAGTAATCACCCTCCACTCGGTAAAGGTCTTTTTTGGTCTGTTCCTCCTCTCAGGGTATATTAATGATGGCTGGAACATCTGTTGATGTCTACAAGGAAGCCTTTGCTAATATCGCAATTGGTACTATGCTCCTCCCTGCTAAGCATTGCTTGCCTCGAGAAACTGTTTTGGTGACACTGAATTTCCTTACTGTCGTTCTCTGACTGACTGGTCTTTGTTTATTGTCCAGTCGAACAATAAATGACTGACTGCATGGACACGCAAAATTTTTCGCCTATTTGGCCCTTCTACTCTGAATGAAGAGAACCAATCAGTCGCACATGCATAATAGCCGTTTAAAACACTAAGTTACAAATGAATTTTGTTACTTGGGTACACAAAGCGCCGCATGGTTCTTGTTAGTCACCCGTCTATGGCGAAATCCTCGTTGAATGGATGCTGTGTTTCTTGGAAAGCGGATTTCTGAATTCAAGTTTGGAAATGAGCCCCCTTAGGACATGAGCAGTCTAATTTATACAAAGCCGTTTTAGGTCATAGAATATTTCCGTACGATTTCTGTCGTATGGCGGTTTCATTATGCATGTTAACATTTGCTGTTGCTGGATAACGTACAACTCTGGCGGTGAAATTTGTGAGCTGGTTACACGTACGGTATTAATTTAAAACAGTGAATGATATCTTATATTTCGATAAGCTAGAGAATAACGCCGCAGGTGTCAGCCACCTGAGTGAGTGTTTTTCAGTTGTTGGTCAGGTGGTGGCTGATTTGTTCGCAAACGTTTCTTCACTATTCTAAGAGACATCATCGATGCGCCTTTGAGTGTCTTTTGGAAGGAAAAGGTGGATTGCTCGAGGTCGTCTAGTGAATAGTCAGGCTGTTTATCTATCTAATCGTCGGTGCTTACGAAGGACCTGATGGGTTTTAAGCCATTTTGTTTGTGCGTTATGTCAGGTATGGTCACATCCTAAAAAACTTCCACGCGAAAGCTTTAATCCTTATTGGGGCTCAGCTGGTGAGCATACGTGAGATGCGTCAATTGGAACTTGCAGAGTTTCAGGCTTTTGGCCCTATAAGAACACATTCGTCGATCGGTCTCAGGCAGCCGATCATTCCGTTAGAAAGATACGACAAAGATGACAAGGATATCCAAAAGTGGTAAGGAAAGTATCGTGTTACTTGTCTACATGCAGCTTAAGTGGGTGTTAACGGGAGACTCGTCTGAGTCTCTCGTGGATAATGCTCTTTGCCTGAATGTGCTGCACCAAAGCCAACAAGGACAAAAGCGGTGGTGAACTGTCCGGAATTGTTCATTAGCCTTGTACGTCGTGTTGCGTCACTGAAATGCCTTCATTAGTTAGAAAAGCACGACCCGTTACCAGGCTGGGCTTGGCATCCAATTACGAGACGTTCAGGATGTCTCCGAACCGTCGCAGTTCGTGGTATTGTTCAGTGAGTAAATGGAGCTCACTGCCTACTCAAAATGAAGAAGACGTAAGTGTTGGCGGTCGTTCGTCCACGTATTCGTTGAGTGCTTTCCTCCGTTAGGTACAAATGATGGGTCGCCAGTTTAATTTCTAGACTGACGGACAGGTGACCGCGATTTCGGTTCCTGCAAAGCCATGTGGGTGTGTGTAATAAAGTTAAAGACAAACGGGTGCTCAGCTGTGGTGGACACATACAGGTCTCACTTCGTTTACCACCAAGTCGTACGAGGTCAAACTAGTGAGGCACAATTAAGTTGGAAAAATGCGCTTGTGTGTAACTGAAGGTTTACCGACTGTTGTCTCAATGCCGTTTTAACAAATGGAGAACACTGTAAAAATATGACAAACCAACCAGCCGAAAGCGACGTTCGATGTGATTCCACGGTATATGAGTGACCTGATAATTTGTTTGTATGTTAGCACCCATAGCATACCGAGTGATAGAGAATAGTGGATTGCAGTGAATTTCGGGCAGGTGGCTTTTCTGAATCAAATGAATCAGAAGCATATGTTCCCACCGTTTTGGATATGGGTAGGAATCAGACGAGCATGACCCAATTTTCAGCCATATGTCTGGCTAACTGATCCTCCTGCCCAGCTTAAAGACTGAATGTATCGATGTTTCTCATGCGCTCCAGGTGTCTACTACCGACTGGAAAGAACGTCTTAGTTGTCCCGTTTGTCCAGTATCTGGGTCGGCTACATCCTCGGAATTCACTTGGCGTCAGATATGATCATGTTCCTTTTCGTGATTTGGTTGTTCTGTGGAATCTGAATTGCCTGACCTATACGACACCTTAGCTTCATCAGCCCTGTACCCTTTGTTTGGTTTTCCCGGTCACTTTGCTACGAGATTTGCGTTCTTCCGGACGGGGCCTCTCCATCACAACAGTCGGGCTGGCGTAGAGCCACAACAAAGGACCAACAGCACTGTCGGGTTCGAAAAAGAACTTAGTGACCCTTGATATTGTTCACGAAGTTCACTATCGTTAACCATCAAATTTCTGCTGGATGTCCTATTGAAATCAAGTAAGATTTCGATACGGCGTTTCAAGATAATGTAATCACTTCGGTGTACCACACTAGAAGCATGTGCAAGAACTCAAAGGATGACTATGATTAACGGTCCTCATTCATAGCGGTCACGCCCTACGGTGACCAATTTTGGCAGAAAAATTGGAGAGTAATCGAGCATACGTCAATAATGTACGGTTACAGAGGTCGTTTGTGTTATAGCAGATCACAAGCTGACGCTCAGTGCGGATCGACGGTTTAACTGTTGTCAGGACACTAAAAACAAAGTCTGAATGAAGGGACTTATCACAAGCTTGCTGAAAATTCGACAGGGCATGACCGGTCTCGTTTTCCTTGGAGCTCATCAGGTAAGTGCAGTCCCCGGGTTTCCGTCGACCTGATATTCTACTTGAACCCAAATTGTACGCAGTGTGAAGTGGATCAATCTTTGGCTTTCGCTGGAGACTAAGCTGAATCTCTGGTTTGTGGTATTCCTCAACTGAAACTGCTGCGGTAGAAAGAACATGGCAAATTTCAGTCCCTGATCCACTCTACTTACGCGAGACCGGCAAGTCAGCCTAGACGCACTCTTCAATGGTTACCCAGGTAGGGGATAAACAACTGAAGTTCAGGAAACCAGAACGTGATCTTGCTTAGGATATGGTCTTTGATACAGTTCCGAGTTTTGATTCACAGAGCAGCTTCGGCAGCGCGCTAGACTCACAGCTGAATTTCCCGAAAGGAGAGCTAACGTGACAGTTTGACCAGTTGCAGAGACGCCTATTGGTCTACGGTCACTTCTGCAAAACGATGCGTGAATTCTACAGTATCATCGCATCCCACGGCTGTCGGAGATGTGTCGGCACAGCAGTGTAGATCTTTGTCAGATCTGCCCCTTGTGTCTACCGTAGGGCTGTGGTAAGAAAGGCGATTTCCTGGCCGTTAGTGTTTATAGAGTGGCGAGATATCTAAGGTTATGGCCATGAGGGTTTGGTTGCCGTCGGAGGTCCATTAAGTGGTGGATATGTTAGTTCAGATGGGCTGAATGTGTCCACGTTCCAGAAGCTTCTGGGAAGAATCGTCCCCACATTGGTAGAGTCATCCTTCACGTCTTTGGCGGCTGGTAATAAATTCTAGGCAGCGATCAAAGACTTATGAAACGGTGGCAGTTGGTCCAGATCTAGCCAACTTAGGTTGTTCATGTTAGAACAGTATACTGTGATGAAGGACTGATGGTGATCAAGTGCATCCGGTTCACATGAACCTAACAAGTAAGGTGTTCACTGAGTCGCTTCACCTGATGACAGTGAGGTACAGCTATTGGGTAGTACAGTAAGGGTTTATTGCTCCAGTACCCTGGTCAATAACATCACAAAGATCCAATATGTCCGGTCAGTGTTCATATTGCGCCTAGCCATATTCCAGTGGGTACGAATCAAATAAGCCCTCACTGGTCCACCGAAGAACGAATTGCCCTCATTGCGCTCTATGGGCTAAATGCAGTCAGATGGAACTAACCTTAACTGTTGGCGATGAGTGGATTCCAGGTGATGCGGTCCTGACTCACTAACGCATGCCACAACCACAGTGTAGTTGAGAACTCTCGGTGGCCAGAAAATCAGTTGTATACATAATGGTTCTTAGGTCAGCTGGTCTTTCCATAAACCGTAATGAAGTTGATCCTCCCACCTTGAAAATCCCACTGAAATAGGAAAATGTACTCACACATTAACATACATGCAGAAATTAGCTGGACTAAATACCTTGACATTTCCAGACATTCGCATTCCCGTTGGAACTGTATGCAGCGTTCAGCCGCCATCCTAAATTGTGCAAGTAAAACGGTCCGCTTCAGAAGACGAAGCTGAACCTCCTGGGTTTCCTCTTAGCATTTATTTGCATCCAAGGTTCATGGAGAGCTCAACATGAGAGTTGCCGAGACTCCATGTATATTCGATTGGGATCAGTACAGGAAAGTGAACACGAACAGAGCAATCTGATTACCATTAGCGATTCTCGTAGAAAGGCATTTTAAAGCCAAAGGTGACAGCGAGCACTAACACACACACACACACACACACACACACACACACACACACACACACACACACACACACACACACACACACACACACACACACACACACACACACACACACACACACACACACACACACACACACACACACACACACACACACACACACACACACACACACACACACACACACACACACACACACACACACACACACACACACACACACACACACACACACACACACACACACACACACACACACACACACACACACACACACACACACACACACACACACACACACACACACACACACACACACACACACACACACACACACACACACACACACACACACACACACACACACACACACACACACACACACACACACACACACACACACACACACACACACACACACACACACACACACACACACACACACACACACACACACACACACACACACACACACATGGTTGCGGGTCTCAATCCCCACTTTATTAAGTAACCGTTCGATCCAATCCTTCCAACGTCCCTTTGTGTATCTACCTCTTTTCATTGTGAAAAGCACGAGTTCACATTCGTCACAGCGCCTTTTCAAACCCTGGAAGTGATGGCGGGCAAGCATGCACACGTGCCTCCTAGCTATCATTCCTGTGAATGGCCGAGAAATAAGTTAAAGTTGACTTTGTCAAACTAGACTTTTACCTCGTTTCTTTTTGTGCTGAGAATCGGACATGACATGTTTCCCACGTTTTCTTTTAGTTTCCACGGAGGTTAATGTTTCAGAAATCGAGCGATTATTTTTCAGTGTTATAAAGTGACCGTGCGTATGCATGCTTTTTCCACGCTCCGCAGCTAGACACGACGGCAGTACATCCAACTGGTGCCTTCACTAACTCGAACATCGCATTGACGATACGGTCCTTTAAGATGTGGTTTCTGAACTAACTAAGCTGTCCGCACTGCTTTTCCGATTCCAACTGCTTGAACCAAACGCGCCGTAGCAGCTTTCACTTGCAATGTCAACGCAAAGTGATGTGTAGGCCTGCAAAAATGATCCGTCCGCATGGCGCGAATTGCGGATAGACGGACGCATCCTCAGCGTATTCAACATGATGCCTGCACAGCATTCATCAACCATCTCGATACCCGGATGATTAATGATCAAAGCCGGTTAGCGAAATACACTCGTTTGCAAATCAATTTGGTTTTGCGAGCGACTCGCCAAATCTCGATAAATATTCTGCTGTTCAGTTACGCCGCAGCTACTTACCCTGGCAATGATGGTGAGGGTGGAACCGGTCTAAGGCTTGTTGTCGATGACTGCATAGTTAAAAAACAGTGACTATTTAAGGACCTGAACGCATTGTTTTGGTTACGTCGGCTGCAGTTTTCTGATTAAAATGGGTACACAAGGTTTTATAACCATGACGCTCATTCAATCGGCGGTATTCTAACCTAATTGACTTAGCCTCTGTGTAACTGGAGTAATCCCCTACCTGATGAGTCCCAAGAAGGGCGAAACCGGTCATGGGCTGTCGAAGAATTTTCGTCAAAGCCGGTTATTTTTACTACGTTATTCCATCTCACAACTGAATGTTTAGAGAGTTTCTGTTGAGAGATTCATTCCTAGTCATAGATTACGATGACGTGGAGACATGAAAATCAGTCAAGACTCTACTGGTATAATATATGGCATGATCAATACAGCCGCGTAATGCCATTGTGGTTCGATAATGTGAGTTGTTCTATGGAAAAATCTGTCACCTGAATCGTATCTTTTTTCTCTACAAACCTCCGCAGCGTTTGTACATCATTAATGAGCATGCTCAGAAAACACATGTGACAAACAGACCTATAACGTTCTGCCTGCCTGTATCGAAAGTCGGAACGCAGTTCAGACATGCAGCCTGGTAATACGGATCACGTCGCCTACGTATATTGGGACATAAATACGGAGTTATGACATGGCTCATCAAGATAGTCAAAATATCTGTCTGAGTTTCAGGGACAGAAGCACGCACAGTAATCAAACCGTGGGCTGATATAGATAAAATTTGAAGACTGGACACTTCTGCACAAGACTGAATGTGTCTTCGACAGACACGAGTTTTTAATATCGATTGATTTAAATCAGTAGGGGACGGAGATCCCATGGTGTTGAAGATCTATGAGCATTGCAGTGAAAGAACGTTTCACCGACTTCAAAGACCAGATGTGGATGTCAGGAGTGTTACAACCAACCTACCGTGTACGTGGGACATGGCAAAGATCATTTTGGTTTCGGCCTTCCACTTCGTGATCAGAAACAACTTGCGTGGGCTTTGGAGTTAGTTTGGCTCATCGCCCAAGCAGCAACTGCCTCGCTTAATAACGCAATAATCTCGATAAATATTCTGCTGTTCAGTTACGCCGCAGCTACTTACCCTGGCAATGATGGTGAGGGTGGAACCGGTCTAAGGCTTGTTGTCGATGACTGCATAGTTAAAAAACAGTGACTATTTAAGGACCTGAACGCATTGTTTTGGTTACGTCGGCTGCAGTTTTCTGATTAAAATGGGTACACAAGGTTTTATAACCATGACGCTCATTCAATCGGCGGTATTCTAACCTAATTGACTTAGCCTCTGTGTAACTGGAGTAATCCCCTACCTGATGAGTCCCAAGAAGGGCGAAACCAGTAGTGGGCTATCGAAGAATTTTCAGAAACCTTATGATTAGTGTACTACACCTATGGAGTAATATCCGTTCGAAGCACACCGAGATGTGCAACGCGATACATACAACTTCACTGTATATGAGGTCAGCAAAGGAACTTCGTATGAGCAAAGGTTGACACAATTTCGATTACAGCAAGAATAGAGACGTTTTATACGTCAGTGAACACAACCCTGGTTTCTGAGTGTCTTGATCTCTGCTGAGTGGATGAGTCTGTCCGGTGCAAACACGAAGGATCCGACGGCCGCCAAGAGTGGAAATACAGCATATGGAACGTCAGTTATATTTACCAGGTTGGCATGTCTACATTGAGTTGTATAATAGGAAGGATGATCAAGAACCTCCGTTGTGAGAATGAGTACCTACAGTATGAGACCAGTATGAGATCTCAGGGATTTCAACAAAGGATCGTTGTAACCAGGCAAATTAACTATTTTTTTAGGTTTCGTTATCCGAACACCACTGGTTTTCTAGTTCATCTGTAAACCGCTTAGCTGATCCAATCTATCCCCAAGCTCAACCACGAGGAGCCTTGTTTGTGAGGATTTTTGTATGTTCCGGAACCTAGGTTCAGGAAAATGAGTAGGCAAGCTAATGCAAGAGTGACCAAACATTCAGCTTGGCAGATTCGACCAAGTATACATATTTCTAGCTAGCGGTTATAAGTAGAGTGTTCGTATCGAAATGAAGTCTAACCTAATTTTCCAGCTACGTCTGCCGTATGTCCCAAGAGGGCTGTGGGTACTATGTGCCGCATAGCGCAATCATAGGCGCAATTCATCCTGCTAATACTCGGATGTTAAACACCAGAGGTCAAAACAAGAGGACAAAGACGGATAAACGACAGATCATGGTTGCCAAACAGGTTGGCTTAAGCCAAACGCTGGGAGCATGTAAAGTATGCATCGGATGGATTACTGGCTCACATCCCTCGCGACCCATACTCAGGCTTCTTGAATGTGGCTAAAATGGCGAGATATTGGGCAACGTCTTCTGAAGACTGAGATTGACAGCTTATCAGTTTTTTCCCATCACAAACACATCGCTGCCGATCATTAAGCATGACCATTGAAGAATACTGGTTCAATTCAATGCATTTCAGCCTTCCATTTGGCCTTGCAAACCAAAGTAAGATTTGAGGATATTTGTCGGACGTAAAATGACGTGAATACCAAACGAATTTGTGGGTTTATGTCAGGGAATCAGGTCCAATTAGTGAAAGCGAAGTTGTAGACGTGAACGGTGGTATGTATATTGTCAATTCCCTGGGTGACAATACCTGGGATCTACGGAAGGATGGGAGGGTTTTAAGAGAGATTGATAAAGGAATACGGAATACGTCGACAGTCGCATTTTTCCAAACTCCCGCCATGCCGCATGGGGTGAATTAGATTTGGCGGATGATGTCACCATGCGATGGTCGATATGACGTCAAGGTAGTGTTGTGTGTGTGTATTTCAGGGTTTCAAGTAAGTCGTGATACTGCTAGGGCGAGAGGTGAAAACAGTTGGCATTCAATCAATGTTTCCAGCTGAAAAAAAACCTTACCTCAAAACAACGGTGGTGGATTTGAGATTATCAGACGAGTCCAGCTTCTAAGGAGCCACTTGCCAAGCTTGCTCCAACGGTGAACCCAGAGGGTCAGGAAACTGTCAAACTGCCGCCTATTGACCAAACTTGTAACAGACACCCTGAAGAACATTTATTGACATTCCGCCGTATAACTCAATGGGTTGGCTGTGGCGCGCAAACTTTCAAACCACGACAATGTCAACATAGTTCGAGGCGCGCAAGGATTGAAATTTTCATGGTTTCAGGATTTGATTTTGCCAAGTGTGCACACCAGTCGTTACACATGTACACAGGCCTGGCGCAAACTGGGACTATGAAAAAACTGAAATGTAGTCTGAACAAACTAGTTATGCAGAATGTGTGTCATGAGATGCAAAAATTATAGTGGTCCTAAGCGGAACGAGACTCTCCAGTACGCCTGTGACAGCACGTCAGTCATTACAGGCCGACTGTTTCGCTCTCCAAACCTCCGAGCCTACCAGATTTGCTCGGGTAATTCGAAATGGCGAAAAATAGGTCTTATTGTGGGTTGTGCAAGCGAACATCGGATTCCAGTTGACTGGCAGGAACGTGATAACCGTGACCGATTAGCGTTACCAGTGGCGTTATTTGAGGGTTGATATACCAAGGAATTGCATCACGATAACTCTAATGCAGTGGGATGTCCGATGTTTCTGCCTCTATTCTGGATCACAAACGAAGGAACAAATGTCGTAGAGTTGAGCTTTTCCTTGACGCTTTGAGACACGTGACCACGCTTGGGTCGTGTATGCGTGTTTCAGAGACACAACATACATCAATTTTAGGGGAGTGTATCAGCGAGCATTGCCTGTTTGCAATTTTTACGTGTTAAAATGATTCCGTGGATTTAGGTGTTGTTTTGTTTGTTGTTAATAGGCAGCGGGGTGTAAGGTACATCGTTGGACAACTGCTTTTGTGATGGGAAGAGGTTGGGGGGGGATACTGTTCGACAAAGAAATGTGCGGGGAGATGACACCTTCCGGTTGCCCAGGCCGAGGAAGAGGATTTGATTGAGATATCCCACCTTGAGCCTCTGACTCAAAAGTCTGACCTGTGAGGCGGTAGGGTCTTCTTGGGGGACACTGCCCGTAACCGATGACTCAATAGTCTGACCGGCTTGGATACAGGGGGCTGGCCTAACGTGAGGACGCAGGAAACAAGGTATTACCGCCTCACTCCTAATGCGGCTTCGCACACCAGATGCCTTTCGAATAGCACAGGACTCTTTGGTTTTGAAAGTATTTCGACCGTACTAAATAACGGCGTTGGGCGAACGGAGTGTGTTATTTTTAGGGTTGAGCCTTTCTAACCCGCTCTTCTCTGGAGGGAGATAGCATCGCTGCTTCCATGAGTATGGACACGCTGGTCGCCTGGGGAAAACGCCTTCCTGTCTTCACACTCCTACCACAGAGGACCGTACAACCTTACCCCCAAACCGAATCGTAGTACGGGGTCTCACTACTTGGCCTTCCTGGCATGGTTGCACCTTGTGGAACGAAGGTCCAGTCAGTGTAGCCCGCGGGATCACTGCAGCACCCAAACCCGACCACTACGTCAATTTGGCAGCTTTATTCGGGTATATTTCGTCCAACATGTTTGAAACAGTGTGCGCTAGTAAATCTGACTTTGAAGCTTATGATGCTGGTGAAAATGATCAGAACTCTCACACAGCTCAATCCACGGTCTAATATTGTATATGCAAGATCGGAAAACGGCGATAGGAGCGATGAGACTGATGAGTGCTCGAATAATAAAGATGCAACAGGACCTCCAAAAAGGGATTACTCAAGCAAATCGCCTGGTAGGGGAGTCAAAAAATCACCATACGCATTACAAAACCTACGGAAGCTAGCTTATACAAAGTTATTTCACTTGCTCTTCGCTGTCAAGTAATACTTGCGAGTCTGGTGAATGATCAGCAGGGAACAGTTCGTCCAAGATGAGATGCACAGACGACTTCTAGTACGATTAATTATGGAAAACGAAACACGGCATGGATGACCACGAAAATGCTAGCCAGCCCACGCAAGAAGGTATTATCGCATCGCCAGTTGACTGATTTCTACATCCACACAAATTATTGATGAAATACACCCATTTCCACATTAGGCTAGTGCCAATTGGAGACTCAATTGAAGCTCCTGTTTCCTTCGACTGAATGTGCAGACTGAAATGGGTCTCAAGTTTCAGTTGGCACGATATCGAAGTCGATTTTCTCGAAGTAATACGACACTTATAGGGAAGCTGAGAACTCCTCGAATAGGAGTGTGTCAGAAGGCCTTCAACAACCTTGTGAACGGCGCACCATTTTAGGAAAATATCACTATGTCCTTTTTCGAAATGGTATTGCTGACACTACGTCAGTTCGGCACGTGTCACTCGGATTCAATATATCGGTCGCAGTTGGTATGCAGGTTTTAAGGATTTGATTTAGACCAACAGGCAGGAATTCTTGGTGTTGTCTTCTCATGAAAGTTCACACTCTGGATACAAGTACATATATCACAACTTCTTGGGGACAATATTTAAACTGATCGTTCTTGATGTGGACTTTCGGATAACTTGGGCGCACGCCTGACAAACGACGGGACACAAAAACAGGAGAGTGGTATTTTGGCAGAAAACTAGACAAAATATGTACGAACTCTAACGTACACCACAAGATGTCTCACCCAGTTGCAGGAAGCAGTGCACGCGGAAACCATGATTGCAGTCTTGATAAGCCTAACCAAGAACAATGACTGGCAACTGCCCAGACAGGCGTGGAGAACATGGAAGTTCAGACAGGTAAAAGGGAAAAATGATGCCTTTGTAGGAATTCAACTTATGTGGTTGAAATTCAAGGTATTCAGTTAGCAATACCAACAAAATCGCTGGAACGTCTCACACTTTGTTGCACTATCAAGGCGCGTTTGTCTCGCCAATCGGATGGCGTCGTCACGATATTTTTATGAGTAAACTTTAAATAGATCTCATTAGGTGGTCCAAGACCAAACGCGTTGCTATCGCTGATACATTGACGGTATTTTAACTGCCGTTGACGACCAAAACAGCCAGTGAAATCATAAACAGGCGTAGGTGGTAACTCATCCGTTTGTTAGTTTCACAACGGGGGGAGCGCTGAATAGTTTCCACTGTTAGTGTGTTGATTTATCAAAGACGAGGTTTGTTCTCTGAACGTCTCGGCTATTGGTTAAGCGCCGGACGACTATTTCACAGATCCAATATCCGGAAAAAAAGCTTTGATATTGTCACCCGTGCGGAAGATCGAGAATATTCCAGATCCAGAACATTCCACATGCTTTGGCAACTATCCCAAACTAGGGTGCTTCGTTTACAGATTGAACCTCTTGTATAACCCGAAATCGCACCCTTCCTCTGCAGTCGACAGAGCTTCCGGAACTAAAATGTGTGTCACGTGTGCTGATTCTGCATAACTAATGACACTTGAGAGAGTTCAGTAAGACTTCAGCGACCCCCCCCCTCGATCGTACACTTCCTACAGGTATGCAGGATCTACTGGAGTTCGATTACTCACCAAATTTTGGGATCGCCGGTATATAAGGAAATCGCTGGCTGTCATGCCCAGCAGAGGCAGTTAGGACACCGAGTGAGAAGTAACAGACTGGAAATTGTTCTTAGAGGAGCTCCATTGTCAACTGCACAACAGCAGGCCGTTTACACGTAACCCACAATAGCGTCCCTATAATAAGTCCAGAATCCCATTAAAACGGGATACAAAGCATCTGTGTACCTGGAGAATCCCTATATCGAAAGACATACTCCGTCGAAATCCCTGCTGTTGTTATTCCCTAATGTGAAAAAAATAAGTACCCGTCCATGCCCAAAGCATCTTTAAATGCTTTGGATTCAGGCGTCTTGTAGAACAGGCTGGACTTTCGAAAGGGAAACTTGGAGAATAAAAGAGGATTTGTCGTTCAGAATTGAAAGCAGCGCCTGACCGACGTACCGTAAAGTAAACCCCATTGAACGCAGTCACAAGAGTCCAACATCTCGCATAAGCCTACAATATCACGCACAGGGTCGAAAACATCCACGTACTTCTCTCCATGTGCTCGATTCTGACTGTATAATCACACACAAGCTACTGCATTTCTGCCATTTGAATCCCTAAGTGGTATTGGTTCGTGGTTCGTTCCCTTCTGAAAAACGAGCAAGAAAGGTACTAAAATTTGATCACTTTGAATTACACGGATTGTGAAATTGTATTGAATAAGCGAGCTGAATAGGACTTATGAGGGAAAAACCAGTCAAATCGCAACTGGATCTCACTTCTCTTGAAACTGGGTTCGCTGTTGAAGCGTAACAATGCAAGAACAGACTGGCCCTGAGAAAACGCATTGGATGAACCTTGAGTTTGTCACCTCGGCTGGGAATTTCCACTATATTCTGCGGGAAGTTTTCACCGATTGAAAAAACACGAGGTGTATATGCAAGTGGTATAGTCAAAATGGATGGCAAGGATAAAAGTGGACACAGATAATGATGGAAAGCCTATAAAATAAGTTCAAGTCATCATTTATAAGCGGATTTAGTTTCGAACAATGATATGGCGAAATGGTTTAGTTTGACAATGCGGCTGTGGACTGAAGGAGACAGCTTGGAAATTCCTCCGACCAGAGCATTGTTCAAGAAAGTGTCCAAACGGCGGCTTAGAAGATTGATTATTCTTGGTCCGTGTTGTGTAGTGGTTGGGTCGCGTTTGTTCAGACAACCGACAGCCTCTTCCAGGTATCTAGAATCAATCAAGATGAGACGCGGATCAAATCAAGATAGGTCAGATTACTGTGCGAGTTCAATGCTAAGGAATCCCTTTCCAACCGCAGTCCCAAAAATGGGAGTGAACTCAAATACAGTAATGGTAAATATACCATCCAGGAGATATGAAAAATTGATATCCTCAAATGAAATAAACAGAGCTGCTTTCGGTTCTGTCAAATAAGAATATACTGATGTTGTATCGTCGCACGATGAATCCTATGAAATACAGGCCAATGAGGTATGGGACTCGGGGGAGAAATCTGGTGTCATCCAAAGCTATCCCCTCTATAAAAAACATACCTTAACTTCAAATCCAACTGGACAGCCAAATCGCCGCAGCTCAGCTGGTGAATTAAGGAGAGCAAGATGTTCTGTGCTATAATGTATTTGCCGGATCGGAAAAGTCGATCGGGGTCGATGTCGTTGCAGACGTCCAAAACAAGCGCCTGATTGGTGGAAACAAGAGCCTAAAACATGAAAATACAAGCTGGTTCATAGAGAGGTAAATTAAAGCAAAATAATGCTCTCCGTCGAAGCAGAGAGGTGCGGTTCAAGTGTAACACGGAAGAAGTACTAGAGTAAAAAACGAGATCGGAAACTAAACATGGAGGAACTGAGAATAGCACCGAATGAGAATTTTACCTAGTATAGAAGGAAATCGGGTGGCCTTGTCAGTCAGCTACAAGAAATCGATACATCCTGTGGAGGAGGAACGAGAATTGAATCCAGCAAATAAGAAAAATTCCCCCATAATGCCTATCATGGAACTAGGTCGTCATGTTCTTTGTCCCCACTATGGCAATAAACATACCAATTCTAGCGCGTCTACGAGGCGGTCAGAACCGATCAATGTTTGGGCTTGACCTAGAAGGCGCGCGAACTCTTCCTTTTTGGTCAAAGTGGTCGCTGGTTTTGGAGCAACAGAAGAGCCTGGTGCCTGAGCGGCTGGTGCAGCAATTTGGTTCTCGCCTGCACCTCGATCCACAGTCCACAGGGATTTCGTTGAAGGAATACCTCTTGAAGGAACCGCAGGAGGTGCAGCAAGCACCGCATGATCATCTTCGGTAGGTGGAGGACGGCGAATGGGACTTTTATTCTTATATAGTGGAGGTTTCGAAGACACATCCTGTGTACCCACGGCTGGGAGGGATCCATTGTCTCGAAGGGTACCCATGGTTCTAGGGTCCGTTTTGAAGGCACCAGGCTCATCGACGCGCGTTGATAAGGTTGAGCTGAGAACATTCTATCGATAAGATGGAAAACAAAAAGCATGCATCCAAAAAGTAGTATGTCTGGGATGAGCAAGAGGAAACACACCCCTAAAAACGAAGTCGTGTTGCTACTACTGCATTGTCGTATCATTATTTCTGCTTCTCAGAGTTCAATTCACAAACCAACAGGACGTGACGTGACAGACTGACACTGAGGATGGCCGGCTCCGAAACGCGGCACTCTGAAGAATGCTTACTGTTCATGCTACTGGTCAGTGTGAGTAGCACAAAAATCAAACGGCCCTCATTACACCTCAGGGATCACTGCGTTAGTCGTCAAGTTTTGCCGCTTGACTTGTGACCCTATGTTACCATTAGACGACGCATAATTAAACCCAGGCAGCGGACGGAGATAAAATAAGAGTATATGCAAAGTGATGGCCCACAGAAAGTCGCCACTGCTCACCTTTAATTCCGGAGCTAGTTCAGCACAGATTGTGTTGGCCAAAGTGCTCGGGTCAGATTGAGCTTGTGCATGCTTTTGAACTTCCTTCAAGTCTGAGAACAAGCAAAATAAGGACGCTAGATTAGTTAGCCTGCTTGTTTTTTTGGAGACTGTCCATTCAGTCGAAGCCCCGTAAGTAATCCAGTTGGTGGCGCCCGGAGAATACTGAAAGGCTAAATGATTCCTCAAGCAACAAGCACATCTGAATGGGCTAGGTTTGTTTTGGTATAACTAGCAACTGATCCTCAGGGAGGACACGCTAATAAGAAACATGTATGTGAAACCAAACTGCAGGTAGGAACAATGTCCTAGTAAACACTCATTTGTGACGTTGGAACAACGTTATCGCGGAAAACATGAAGCAACATGAGCTGCGGTGGCTCGGTCAGTTGATACGCCGGCACAGTCATAGTCTACGTAGGTGGATGTTGCAAATTCCGCACAGAATGCGAGGCTGATGACAAACATGACTCTATAGAAAACTGATGATTTTGAGTGTTATTAGTGAGTTCCAAACGAGGTCTTTGTGAGCCTGTTTCGGCTTATCTGGTAGCTTCCAACCGATGTTGAGAGGGTTCTCTAAGTCAAACGCTAACAAGATTGTCTGGATGCTTTTGGACACACAGGTTAAAATCGGGTCCAGTTTTTCTGCTCAATTGGATTCGTTTTTCCAGATAGACTTTCTGTAGCTGTAGGACACCAACTCATTACCGTCAGTGCTTACGTTGTTGTGTATGATATCAACATTGTAAACATTGACCAGTGAACAAATTACCTGACAAAATCGGTGAACCATCAAAATTCACCATTTCATGAATTGGCCTTCAGGTTGATGGCACGTAACTAATCATCAGCATCATGATTGACAGCATGACATCAGTGTTCAACACCGATGCTTCGCTGCCGTACAACCATGGTTTGTTTGAAAGCCTTAATGTGAAGAAAAGAATAAAGGTGGACGGGGAAGGTACTTAGTGCTAGCTTACTACAATCATTCCGAAAGCTGCACCAATCGTGGTTGTCAAAAAGCCAAAGGGTGCCGTACGTATATGTGCCAATTGTCCTACAGGTCTGAACGATGCCTTGGACAGTCATCACTATCCGTTTTCGCTACATGACGATATTTTTCCAAGAAGAACGGCGGCACGTATTTTGCAAACTTGGATCTTTCAGAAGTTTATTTGCAAGTTAAAGTCGCAGAGGAATCCAGACACCTTCTGACGAGTACGAGATGGACGGGGAGGAGACCTACTGCTGCCTTACTACAATCATTCCGAGGTGCCTACACCTCCAGACACTCATTCAGGCAATCTGGATAGAAACTGATGTAACTAATATCGAACATCAAACGCTCAATAAGCATCTGAAGAGCAAAATGCCACTAACACTGCGGGTTTTCGCAAACCCAACAGACTTGGGATATTAAGGATTACTCGGGCTGGAGATATTTCCAGGGATAATCACAGGAACCCTGAAGAAACAACATGCACCATAAAAGCAAGAAAATGTGCTCACATTGTTGTGTGCCAGCTCTGAAAACAACATCAAGTTCCTGAAACAGTCGCTGTATATTTTTCTCCAGTGCAGGAATGAAAACTCGTAGTAAAGAATCGCGATACGCCCCATTGAGGTCAGCGGACAGGGTAGAGGATAGAAGGCGCGAGAACTGATTGCTGAAGCTCTGGAAGAAAGACGTCGGAAAATTAGAAGCTCCATTATAGGAAACAAAAAAGATGCGGTAAACAGGAAAACGATTGGTGTCCATCCTTCTATGTAGACAGAACAAGGACATTCGTGAACCGAAAGTACACTAATGTAACCTGGTTTGCATATTACGCTTGTGATTGACAGTGGAAAGACCACACTATCACACTTGTTGTTGATTCATCATCAGCTGTAAGAAACCGTGTACTTGTCGTACAGTGGTTGTAGCTGCCACAGTTTCGTCCGCCGATGATTTGGGGGAGGTGAGGTAGGTAGCTGCGCATTGGAGGCGCGAGCTGCGTAAATACACCACTGTCAATGGATTGTTAGGTGAGTGGGGGTTGGGAAGGGAGCTATGCATTGAAGGCAATAGCTTGGATGCACGAGCGCCATCGCGGGCGCGACTGGGCCATGTCTGACAATGTCTCTAACCATTGATGTGGCCCGTCTCGGAGTCTCCATCCAAGAAGACGACAGTGACCGGTGCAGCTGAGTTTGCTGGTAATGGCTTTTATACTTCGTTGCCAAGTCATTGTTGTTGATTCCAAATGGCGTTTAAACAATCAGCGGCGATAACATGACTTGTTTCATTTGATTCCAGCGTTAGCACCAGTACACTCTACACAGCAGCTCTAACGGTCGGTGTTGAAAGACCAGAGCCATCTACTTTACGGGGATGGTCAAAGACAACTTACACATCCCAAGCGACATGAACCGGGCTGTATCCAGGACATTGGGAAGAGAAAGTCACGACCGCGAACGATTAGTTAAAAGGATGTATTATAGTAATAAGCAAAAGGCTTGAATTTCCGAATAAGGGGAACAGTTGTGCATGTGAATTGAATTAGCTTTACTAACACGCTCTACTCTTATGGCAGGTTGGGTGCAATGCCTGAAACTTTAGACTTTTACTCTCCCAAGTTCCCATGCATCCAGCAAATGAGTTCTGGCAGACTGTTCAAAGCCGAATAGCCTGAGCAGGAAAAAGGGGGGAATGTAGGAATAACGGGCTACTTTAATGGCACTAGACGCACAATGCTGTGCTAGCCATTCGGAGTCGTACGTTGCCAAATAAACATGTGCGAAATTAGACTAGACAATCGACGACCGAAAACAGAGACAGGAAGTAGACTAACAAGTGACCTATAACAAGGATTGTAGTTAGGTGGTATAGTTTAAGCGTGTGTGGTAGGTGTTTGTCTACCAGTAAACTAAAACCTAGGGAACACGTGCACGGAGCTAGACGTCGATGTTCCTAAATCGAAAGTTGAAAAACTAACGAACTAAAACTACGACCAATCAAAACACACACTGTTTGGTACGGTGTGAGTGATCATGAGGGACAGAAAGATGGAATTGACAGCGTGAGTTCTCGTAGGTAACTGCTCTGGTGTAACCGGAACCTAAACATCTGTGACTACCTTTCTTCAGTCCGTACCGGTGGGATCTTCGTAGTAAACTGACGTAAAGCAGAGATACAAAACGCACTGATAAACAAAATACTGCTAGAGTTTGTCCGCGGCCAGACATAAAAACAGATAAACGAAAAACTGATCGGTCACATCGCACTAGGCACTTCAAATCGATGAAAAGTCATTCACTGATCCAGAACCATACTATACGAATATTCGAACAAAACAGGTGTCCAGATGCATCACTCACCTTATCGCGCATCAAACGTGAGAGGCTTTCTGATACAGTTGAAGGAAGACCGTTTAAACTCTCTTGTATGGCACGGAATATTGTCTTTTGTAGAGGATCGATGAGCTTCTGAGTATCTGAAATGGGTGAGACCAGTGCGAGTAAGCCAAGTTCAAATAAACGTAAGCAGTAATGGAAGGTTAACAGCAATAACCAAAAACGGACTCCGGGTGTAATACAACTTCATGAAACGATAGGCTATGATAGACAAGCGAGCTATGACAGATGAGTTAGTGGTGCGGAAAGAACAACCAGTCCAGCAGACAGCTCATTATCTCATCGCTTTTCTTATGCAACGGCGTTAATCATGTAGGACAATGTGTGGTACAGAAAAGTGCAAGCGACTTACTGTTAACAATAGCATTCTGCACTTCCGATCGAACAACCGGTTTGAGCAAATCACAAGTCATTTTTGGCAACTGATCCAAACGAGGTTCAGTTGAGGATTGCTGGATGGCTGGTTTGGCTTGGTTCTTTTTTAATTCGTTCGTGCTTGTCGAAACCTTGTTCATCATGCTCTCGAGGTGCGAGAACCGACGGGCGTAGTCGCCCTGTTGAGTACGCACTGCCATAGAGGAAAGGGTAGGAAAGGGTACATGTGGTATAAATGCTCTCTGAATGAGACAGTTTTAGAGGACCAATTCACTGGTGACCAAATCAGCCATTTAGATGCGAGCTTCCTTGAACCACGCACTTTCGAAGTCCACTGAGTTCCTACCTCTGACTGGCCATCAAGCACTGAGGGAGTCGGACCACCACACTGCCGGATTTGATAATCTGTCTAGATTTTTATACTGGACCGAAGCAAGCCCCACCGTAAAAGCTGGTGGCTGGATTCGGCTGGGAAGTTCATCTCGCAACAATCAACGGTCAAAACAAAAATTCAACCAAGATTTTGTCCCTTAGGTGAAGCCACTCTATGCCAAAAAGCTGAGAAGCAGGACAGAGCTGTTTGTATCTTATTGGGAATCGTCAGGAGTGCGCGTTTCGTGAATGCCTAGGGAGATTCGAACTTGCAACCTCCCCACAAGTATTTGAGCGGCTGATCAGCAATCTCATTAACGAGCCACTCATCTTCCAATCACGGAATTCACATTACGTAGTCAATGACTCCTCGAGTAAAGATTTCTTACATGGAAGGTTCACTCGTCACGAGAATTGTTCTTCCTCTGAGCTACTTGCAGTCTGTTGGCTCATTGTCCATCAATATGACTTGTGAGATGTGATTTTGATGCAACTTTATATCGTCCCCAGTCTATCTAACGTAGGTGGACAGGCTGGAAACAGAGAGCTCAGTTTTGTTGATGGGCATGCAGACGTCATCACCAACTCTAGAAAAGAATATCACTGAGGATGACAGGCTTTGTCTGCCAAATTGGTGACGCGACACCTGGTGCCCCCGATCTGAAAGTCGACCATGGCATGCCCGTAGCAAAATGTTTCGCAGGCGAATACTGGATAGTCGTATTCGCAAGATCAGTAAACAAAGCTTGTCCGGTTAAGGTGATTGGAACATGTATTACGCATACCCCATTATCGTTTACCACCCGTTTACTAGCCAAAACCTCGACTGACAAAAAGCTCGTGCAGGACAGACCAAGACGCGGCGGGGCGTGGTGGAAGCGACTACCGTCAGATTGAATCCCGCGAGATCTTGGAGCCTATCCGGATGGGACCTAAGTGATACTCATAGCGTCTGGACAGAAGCCCTAGTGATCCTAGTGGCGAGCCTTCACTTCTTAGCCAGACTGCCTAGCTAACGGATGTTCGTCGTTGTGTTGGGCGAGGTTCGCAATCTGTAGTTCGGTTGATGACACCTTGCCCTGACATTGTGTTCAAATTCGTTTATTACAACCATTTTCGGGCAACTTAAGGAGATATGGCTCTTCTCAATACGTCCCTACTCCACCACCAAACCTCTTTCCTTGCTGTCCTTACCAGACACTGTCTTTCCAAACTGTATCGAAATGAAGCCACTTCTGGTGAGGACATGATGGTTATAATTACCACGATGTCCTATGCGAATCCGATAGCTGTGCAAAAGAGGCAACGGTATCGTTTTCAGTTCCTTTTTAGAGACACTCTTCCATTCTTTACACAAGGGGTTTCCTCACTTTTCGCCCTGTTTCAGACCGGACAAAAGATGGAGATTTCGGTATGACATCAAAATTCGTTTTATCGAGAGAAAAGCCAGTGAACAAAAACGTTAAGAGTATTCAGGATTCAACCAGAGGTCTGACGATCGGAGAATAAAAGGGGCTTCATTATTGGTTTATTACTGACAAATTCGTCCGTTGAGATGTCAGGTTGGTTACTTGGTAAATGGAACAATATTCCAGGTGTTTCTACGTTCGTGGGGTAATCAGCAGTAGTTGAGACCCACAGCGTCATCATTGTGCTCAGATTTTTGCTGTAAATCATCAAATATTAACCTGGTAGGGATAACCCCGTAGGGGAGAGAGTGGTTTGGTCAGAGCTGGTTTAGTGAGATTTTGTGGACTATTGATGGGATAAATGCCGAGTAGACAAAACCAGGCAGTTATACGCAGGAGAAGAACACAGTTTCTGAGTTAGTATTCCACAAACAGTTAGTACGTGACGGTCAGCAGCGGCACGACTATGTTTTGTGATGCTCAAAGTCGTGACACCGGTCAGATGTGCGTCCCGCATGCCACACAATCTAATACTGAACCAACTATCATGTGACCCTAAGACTGGTATAAAAAAGGAAATGGCTTCGACTGAACACACGTATTGATTTCAAAAGACAAGAATGATTCCAGTTGTAGTAACTTGACACAGCCCCATTAAGGCGAATTCATAAAGTGGAACTTAGTCCCTTCAGTTGACTAAGAACTCCTCCTATTCAGCATTTTACATGTTAAATTTGATACCCCTGTTCGAAGTGACGTGCGATACACAGACTGAGAAACTGGGTTCAGTCCCCAGACATGACCGCTGGTGTCTATTCACTCGCCATTCGGTCAAGTGATTGTCTCACTGACGTGACCTCGTTTACAGCATCACATCTGCCTAGTACCATCAAATTGTCCAAAGAAAATGATGATGATGTATAACAATGAACAGTTTAAAATTCTCTTGGATCCTAATCCTTTCTATCTATCCCGAAGGCGTTTTGACGACATCACTCTTGCATACCTTTTAGGTTTGTGCTCTACAATAGGAAATACGGACACCGACGTTCCATGTGACAAAAAATTATGCAGAATAATGAATAATAACTCACACTGCAAGAGAATTTGTTTGGCCCATTCAGGCAGTTTGCCCTCATCTGTGCCGGCTTGTTGAAGAGTCGATGGCTGCACCGTAGCCGCCAAGTGGTTAGTCTGCACCACTGGACTACTCGGGTAGCAACATTCCCCATCCGATGCACTGGACGTTTTGGATGCATAGTGGTGCGTGGATCCCAGAGGTTTCGTGCCATTAGCGGTTGACGTCTGGAGACGCTTGGATAGTTCCATCTGCACTTGCGAAATGCGATCCAGTTGGTCCTGGGTTTGTTTCAGTTTATCTGATGGCAGGATGTCACGATTGAACCAATTGGCTTTCTAACTAGCGTGTTACATGTGATCAAAAGTCAGTTCTTAAAATGGTGGTCAACCAAGAGCACGGTCTCAAGCACCTTTAAATGGGACTGACAAACACTTGCCTACCTAACTTGCAGGATATGATAGCGGGCGGTCAGTGGTACAGTTTTCATTCAACGGCAAGCAAGCGTACCAGAACAAGGCTACCTTTTGTTGCTGATCTGAGTTGGTGAGTTTCTTCTGGTGAGAGTGTGAACCACTGAATATAGTCCGAAGGTGAAAAAGACAAATGGCGTCATATGAACTCAGAGTCTGGGAACACAAAACTCCCTTTGACAAAAGCAGAACAGAAGTGTATGTATGGATTTTTGGATGAGATCTACTTTCCCCACTCATGTATGTTGTCAACGCTAGCGTTGCAGCTAGCAACTACTCGATTGGCCCTTGACCCGCTTTTTCTCCCACTGCGGTATATCAAATCGGACATGATAGTCGGAGACAGCCTTTAAGATATCAAATGCACTTTAAATTAGGGGATACTGTTCCAAATCGGACGCGAGTCACGTACAGAACCGATGATAGGATAGCAACACATGTTGGAAGTCATCAGATGCTTACATTCAGACATCCGTTGTTCGAAGCGGGTATCCGACCTCCATAGCAGAGGGTAATAGGCCAAACGAATAGGCATTCGATGTCACACCATCTTCAACGGCTTAACTGAGAACCAAACTGGCACACGACCTCAAGGGACGTGATGAGTTTTCAAAGTGAGAAGAGTGCTCTTCATGTTGTCAACTGACAGACACAAGTAGCTTCAAGCGAACGGAGGTTCAAGATTTAGCGCACTTGACAAAGCATAAAAAAGTTATTAGACTGACTGCGACAAGCTAAATGAGGATAGGCATACGTAAGCACCTACGAATACAGAGCTCAGCTGGGAGGTTTGGAAAGTGGGAATGGCGGCTGGAGAAAGTTGGAGAAAGCGAGTAGTACAATTTGCTTTGAGTTCATCCTGACTCAGAATTCATCATACCCATGAAGAATCGGTAGTCATGAAGTGAGAAAGGTTTATTGGTGTGAACAAACGCAACGAATTTATCCACGTACGTACAACACGAAGACAGTGTGAAACTTATTATTGTAATCAAGTAAAATATTCCAGCAGCCAACGGCTGACGTTCGAATGGATGCTGTTAGGCCCAACCACCAAACGGAGATGTCAGCAGATGTCAGGCTACCTGAAACCGTGTACGTGCGAAACTCTACTTTAAGTTTCGACCTGAATCAATACACTTTGAAAATGATTGAGATGGCCCGGAAACAAAGTCGTTTGTGGTTGGAAACCAGCGCAACGTTGTGTTATGTCACAAAGGTAAAGCATACACTCACCTAGAACCATTTCCATCTGATGGGATCGTTTGGTGGAATCAGCAACCAAAAATCTCAAAAGATCTACAACACCGTCCATTTGTCCTGAACCACTGTCCAACGCTGGACGATCTGCATCAAATGCGGACAAATTCAAAGGTACATCATTACTGTCTGGGGCTTGAATGACCTCATCGGAACCCACGGGGGTGTCCGCAGTCGATGAAGATGAAGAACCCGGTGAGGAGCATAATGACATTGTGGACCAGTTGGCTCCGGGATGGAGACTTAGTGAACCGCGGCGACCGGCGTTTCTAGGTCCATCGACTTGCTGCGCTGCACGTGATTTATCTCCTTCCTCCTTGAGGAGGCCTGTAATTCAGAAAAGATCGGTTGGATACACTATCAATACATAGGTGGTCGCTGGAGTCCACATGGAGTATGAAGTCCACGCTTCGAGTCGACCCCTAGTTGGATACATACTACAACTATCAATTTATTTTCTTAACCAAGGTATATTCATTGATTTCGTCTAATGTTTCACGCCTTAGTTATCTGATGACAGGAAAGCTATTGTAGAAAGCATTGCATCCCCGCCGAATACCTTCAGTAATCGCTGACGATGGCACTATGTACCATCTGCCACAAAACAGTCGACTACTTGATTCAAACAGCCTTCACGGTGTTACTTTTTTTTCTTGAGGTCCCTACGGCTAGAATCCAATGTGGTATGGGTTCTGTCAGTCCACTAATGACCAAAAACATGCGAAGTTAGCATCGAACTGGCAGATTAGAACAAAATACGTAGTACATTCCACTGTTTGTTGGGACATCTCAATAAGGAAACGAGTATCGGTGCCTCGTCAATCGATGTCACGAGTTCCTATGGTGCTTACTATTCTGTGACACAGTACCCAGAAGCTCAGTATCTTAGTGGTGCAACAAATGCATTTTCAAGGTGACTACTGGCATACTATGACCAGGTGTCAAAAGTTTATCTCAACTATTTCTTCAGTAATGACCAGAACGCATAAAAAGCACTGAACCTCTAGCATAATACTTTCAACTAGTCAGAAATTCCGTGAGCTTCAAAAAAGTGTGAACACGTGTCTTCAAACAAACAGGGCTACCTGGACAAGACATAATAAAACTTGTAAGAAAATTGGAGCGTACGGGTAGCAATGGATCCTTTGAGATTCACGAGAGGCGACCGAGATGCATCGACAGATGAATCAACGAGTTCTTGTAAGTCGGACGCAGACGGATTGGAAATGTTAACATCAACATCAGAGGATGACCCTTCTTGTGGATTATGCACATCATCCTCGTCTCGTAGAGTGGTTTCGTCGTTTTGTGGGGACAGCAAATTATTCAACAGGTCAAGCTCATTGCGAAGCTCTTCCAATTGGCAAGCATCAGGACTGGGAGAACGCTTCCCACTTGGGTTGCGCTCACTTGCACGCATGGCATCCTCGATGGCTTCAAAAGGGACAACTGGATGTGCAGTCTTTGTCACAGATTTATCCTCGGATTGTGCAACAGTCGAGCTATCAACAAAATGACGCAAAATTCAAACCTCTTAGGAAAGAAGGAATGACCGTTAATAATAACTTGGGAAAACTACTTGGTAGAAATACCCAGATAGGAATATTAACCTTTTGTTAAAGATGCAAATAATTCATCAGTTTTCCAAAGCCGTTTTTACTGACTGTCCGATCAAAGGTACGAGCTGCTCAACGATATACAGAAGTCCAGCTCAACTGCCGATCTTAGCCAACAAACATTGAATGTTTTGCATTAAATCCGGTCACCTGTAACATTTCTAGCACGTGTTTTATTCCACGCTTACACACTCACTAAGACTGAAGTAAGCATTCATAGACTGTCCAGGGTGATATCTTCAGGTATGGGACAATCACGCATAGAATTCCTGGCTTCTCACACCAAAAACTCTTCATAGCAGTTAGACTTATCACGAAATGAGTTTCGAGAGCTGAGGACAAGAAACCTTATCGAAGTGGTCAGTAGTTCAGTAAAAAGTGCAGCAAAAGACGATTGTGTTTAGTGGCACAGAAGCGGTGAACACGGTTTTCGTATCCGACAATGCAGGTGACACTGTCAAGCTTGGCGATGTGCTCGATAGATGTAGATAACTCCTGTGTTGTTCACTAACATACGTTGGCCTCAATTTAGGTACAGATCGAACCCACTCATAGGCGAGCTGTTCCATGTTCAGCCACGTCGTGGTGGTTCTAGCTTAAATTCTACACGAGATACAACGTACTTGAACATAGGGTAAATCATCAAAGGTGACTCCTCTACCCTCGCAGTAGATATTCGCGGTAAAAAAAATCGCTCAGCTGTAGCACCCTTTCGGTGCCTAACTGCCATGCTACCAGAAGGAAGCACGAGAACTGGGATATTGCCAAGTTGCCCAAGCCTAGACAGGGGAAGTCGAGAGGCAGAGGCCGGGTTCGAACCACGGATCTCCCGAACAGTAAATTCGCGCTCTAACCACTCGGGCCATCTGGCTCCCATTCGCGGTAAAGCGATCAGGCAGATACAATAAACCATATAAGTTCGGCATCTTGGGGTCATGATCTTTAAGGGAAAAGTGCTGCTTGTGGGAACTGCGAGAAGCGTCACAGTAACTTTGGTTTAGTTACATGATGGACCAGCTTTAGTATGCCCTGAAATACACGTTCCTTAATGTAACAAGGTTACACAACAGGTTAAATACAAAGTCATACTGAGGTTCGGCAGGATGACTTGATAAATGTTTTCTTTGATGAGAAGATATACCGAGTCCGGAATGACCCTGAAGGTCAGGTACAACCTACCTGGTAATGATTCATCGATGAAACTATCCAAATGGGGATCTTAGGAAGATACTGGTGATATGCGGGGTTACTTTTGAGTACTTTAAAGGAAAATGCAATAGAGAACTCCGCTATTAGTAATAGTACTCACGAATCGGTGTTGTGCTCAGCAGATTCCACGCCCTCAGGTAAATGTTTAGGCGTGTGGAATGTACTTGGAGTTAGGTCAAGCGGAAAATCAAGGTCAACAGTAGGCAAACGATCGCCGTCATCATCCTCACCACCATCGGCAGAGGGAGGAGCAGGTAGCGATTCCGGGGAGAAATCCGAAGGGCGAAGAGGATGAAAGTCTTCATTGTCATCTTCAGGAGCTTGGTCTACGATCTCTTCTCCCATTTCAACAACGGTTTCGGGACTAACAAAAGATGGAAGTTGTCGGTGGCAAAAATAAACTTGATGAAAACACTCATTACCATGATGAGGGACATGAGTAGCCGGGGGAAATGATCGCTAGCGAAGCTGTTTGAGAGAAAACAACATCCTGAGAACCTGGGTGTAACTAATCACGGACACACATTGTGGTTGTCCCTCCACGTTGTTCCGCGTATGGCAAGAAATCCCTAGTGTGAACGCTGGCGTCTGGTTTGTGATAAATATGCGAAACTAGTGGTGCGATTCATTACTCAGAAGTGCAACCATGCATATCCTCGGTTCGAAAATTGTGGTTCATTTTACTTGCACGGTGCTGCCGAGGTCTACCGTAAGTTTAAAGATAAAATATGTCACAATGTGAACGGTGCAAGTGACGATTGTCCTTATTTAGCACAACATCAGTGCTGACGTCCATGATCTAATGTGAAATAATCATAATAATGGGACTTTCTCACAATATCTACAGCGGATAACCACGCGAAGTTTCAAGGATGGTTTGAAATATCACTAACGTGAAACTGTAGTAACGTTCGTGGTACGTTTTTATACCGCTTTTATACCATTTTTATATGAAAAGAACCCTAAGGAGGATCATTTTGGTATACTCCGACGAAGCTTCATCCAAAAGAGGATAGGGCATCCACAAACTGAGATGTGTTTGATTGAATACCTACAGGCGATCAGCAGAAACGGATCGAGCGTTCGAGTGCCAGTTTAATAGAGGGGAGGGGCCTGTGTATTTTTTGGAAAGGGTCCAAAACTTCGAGGAAATCGTCCAGAAGTGCTCAAATATTGAACACAATACTGCGAAGGAGCATACACAATGTCCCTGAAAATTCTTCGATAGCCCACGACAACTTTCGCTTTTCTTGGAGCTCAGAAGGCAGGCGCAGTCACCGACTTTCACTCAACACTATGTTCCACTTGAAAATTAAACTGAACGCAGCTGGCGAAAAAAGAATTATTCACAAATCAAATTAATGTAGTAGTACGTCTCGTCAATAAAATATACTGCAATGTATTGAATAGCGTACCAAATGAAATCTGAGGCAGCTTTTGTGCAGCACATCCAGTCGAAGAAAAAAATATAATTGGGAGGTTTAGCTGGAATTCAGTCGAGTGTCCCGTTACCTCGAGGTTAATTTGCAAAGGGGCGCATTTTGCCGAAACCAAAAAGGCTAGAAGTCACGCAAAACAAACACGCTCTCTGATGACGGGAATGCATATCCCTTTTGTCGAAATTTTGAATGGCAAAGGATCCGAATGTAGGCGACATTGATAACTCTAAATATACAATCGCTTCCACGTATTCTTGAGTAAGAATTCACACAGGAGGTCTATACCGTAGTACGTTAGGGTTTCATGGAACTACTGTTACTGATAACACGGGGATAGAAACAGCTAGTGATTGTAACACAACCTAAACCTGGAAAAATTCGAGCTTTAAAACAACATCAAATGACAATTTACTCATGAAAACTGAGCACAAAGAGCGAGGAGTAGAAAATAATACTTACAAGTGTGCTTCTTCGGTAGCGGAGGTAGGCAGAAGCTGATCCGGGTTCTGAAAAAGACAATTATTCCTTCATGCTCTGAATGTGCTAAGGCCATTGTTTTCGTTTTCGCATTTTCTTCTTTTACCTATATTGACTTTAGTGTTTTTCAGGATCAAAATGCGGTGAAACGGGAATAACATGCCAAACACAAACACAGAATTCTAAATATATTAGGTGCCCTTCTACCTATGTCTATTACAACAGTATAAGTGTCGATCGGGTAGGGGGGCCACACTGAGACGATGAAAATGACCTCAAGCTACTCGTATGCAGAGGAAGAGTATACTAATGGAAGTATGCTCGAAACACACATACTTTTGGACCTAATGAGGTGGGTAAGCGAATATGGTATGAGTTACGTACGGATCATTGCTATTAACCAAGCATCGGAATGTGGTATGTGCTAAACAGACAGTTAAAGGCGTGAAATCTACGGTCCTTCGATTGTCCGTATGCCTAAGATTTGATTGATTCATGAAACCGGAAGAAAATAAACAGCGACAGTCGTAGGAATGACACATGATCGGATAGGGTGCAACGAATAGACCGATGTCACTTACGTCCTGTGCACGAGAAAAACGTGCCAAAAATAACCGTTGTAGCCAAGTTCAGACAACCTTTTGGATGTGGAGTAAAACCGCTTCAACTTAAACATTTGTTACACAGTGCTCTACAGATGAGTATGAGAATTTCGGGTAACAAATGTATACTTATTACTTGTTGACAACGCTAAAAGCGGGACTACCGGTCACCGACGACATGCGTACTTCATCTTTTATTCAAGAGGTTAGTACGTCAACAGACTCAAAAAATCAACAAGTAATCACATGTGATTACAGTGACGAATTCGCCAGCTACTTCCCACATGAGGATACATCATGGGTCTGAACTAGTTACTGGGTGTTGTTCTGGGGTCGTTACGCAACCGGAAATTCTCCAAAACATCGAAGGTACTCGTGCTGCGTGTTTGCATTCGACTCGTAATTGGTTAGACTACATTCGGGATCGTGTGTAACTTACAGCATGAGCTGTTGACCAAGGCTAACTCCAACTTGGAGTTAGCTCTAAACCAGGGCGAACTGAAAGTACCCAATCCCCAGCGCTTCCTACGGTCCGGCTGGACAGCGATGAACACAGCCAGACGATTTCTTCCTACTATACTGCATTACTATTGGAAGACCCTCCGGGATCTACTGGGCAGCTGGAGTTGCAGCACAGATGGTCGCTACCAAATTGAAATGGCTGAGGCTTAGAACCAATGATAGGATGATTTCCGAGGCCTACCTGAAAAGTTTCGTAGGCACCACCAATGGTGAAGCGCACAGGTTCCGACACTGGTTCACTGGGATCCGCTTGCGAAGACTTGACGGAGTCCTCAACGGTTTGTACATCGTTTGCTACGGATTTCGAGACACAAAAATCGGTTTACAATGGGTCCATGGGACACAACGACATGGAACGATTTGGTGGCAAAAACGGCGAGCAGTGTTCATGCAAACAAACCAGACTTAGATGGAGACCACATACGTAAGAAAGAAAATTAGCCGGCATTTCATCATCAAATCAACACTTTAGCAATACTGCTACTTTCGAAAGGGGGTATGAACACCGGAATCTACTCAACTGGAAGTCTTTTACGAAACGACGGCTATTTGAATCGAGTAACAGAATCCTGAAGTAAAAGATGAGTAGCAAAGGTGAAAAATGAGGATACTGACTCTGCACTCGTTCCGAAACGTATTTACAGCGCCTAAAAATGTGACCAAATCATCATCATCATCATCGACAGCATGACATCAGTGTTCAACACCGATGCTTCGCTGCCGTACAACCATGGTTTATTTGAAAGCCTTATTGTGAAGAAAAGAATAAAGGTGGACGGGGAAGGGACCTGCTGGTGTCTTACTACAATCATTCCGAATTGCCTACACCTCCAAACACCCATTCAGGCAATCTGGATAGAAACTGACAACAAGATCACCACTGACATCGGTTGGCAGCCATATCTTGCAACGTCTCCAACCAGGAGCAGTGGGGATCACGCGGTCCCCATCCTGGAAGGCGAGTAGCACCGACAGTACCCAAGCGTTTCGTGATTTCTTTCATACCCTTCTGCTAGGTCAAGGATTGACCACCTCTCTGCTTACGCCACTCTGAATTGGGCATGGAAAACAGCACTCTCTTCGGCAAACGATGGTCAGGCATGCGCAACACATGTCCAAAACCAAGCACATGGGGAATTTTTCGGGAAACAACTGAAGTTTATCTACCGTGAACACTGCTATCGTTCGAGCCCAAATTCGAATGAGACATTCAACACAGCGAACGAATCCGGAAGCGTGAAAACGATACGAAGGCGATAATGAAAAAAAGAGTAATGCTGGTACGGGCAACCTTCGTGGATTTGGCCCAATACTGTTTGTTTGAGGAAGCTACAAACCAACCTATCTTAGTCGGGCTCTTGTTGACAGCTTATACCCACTGAGTCCAGCTGAACGGTTGGAGGTGTAAGAACATCGAAGTCATTGAGCAATAATAATTTCTTTCCCTCAGCAAGGTGTTCTTTAAAAAAAACGGTGTAACTGCATGTCAGTTGAGCACCGGCACTCAACGCTACTCTCTTGAAAATTGCAGGCTACCAAACGAACAGTGCAATCGATGCGGACCTTCAACAACCGGAGTTCTGGAGTGGGCTACCTGGGGCGCCACCGGGAGGACACGCTCACAAAATTAGCAAACTATTGCACGATTCAGCACGTACCTTCAGCGTCTGGCTTGGTCCAATGCGGTAGTTCAAACGTTATAGTTCCGTTCAGCAAGTGCCTAAAAAGTAGGTTACCGCAAGAAAGTAAGCGTTGCAGATTATGGACCTAAAAGCAGTTGGTGGCGTGCTACTTCTAGTAGATGTTATGGCAAACCACAAGTGATTTTAGTGATGACTTCGGAGAAGAGGATACTTGGCTAGGTGAACTTCTATGCCTGTCAAGTGAAAAAGGCAATGCTCGCACGTGACCAAAACTCACAAACGACATAAGGAAAGCACGCACCTTAACTTTGTCATTTACTAGAATATATATATATATATAATATATGTACAGAAACACTGCACAGCTGTTTTGTCCTTATTGGAGATTATCAGCCGTGCAAGAAAATCCAGTCCCGAACTCGCAACCTCTCGATCATGGCTTGAACATGTGACCATTCAGCCACGAGCGCCTGATCAGGATTGTGACTAACTTGTAAGTAGATAGGATATATCGCCACTGATCCTTCAATCACGAGATCCACATCTTGTGGTCAGACATGGTAACTGACTCTTCGGGTGACAACTTCAGCCTGGCAATTACACTACACTATAAAAGGATTTCGAAGAGAAGTTGTCCCATATGATGGAAGCTTTCAGGCCAGAAACTTTGAAGTGAGTAAAAATACCCGTGGAAGTTATGAGAAGAACAAAAGTAGTGAACAGGCATGGTTTCGGTGCGTGATCCCCTTAGTTAATACATAACAAATCAACACGGTAACAGAAAACATGTGAAACAGTTACGTGAAAACAATGGGCACATACTCATGCATGAAAGGAAAAGAACAATGAGGGGAAGAAGGTTGAATGGGAGGCACAAGGATCAAGGCGTCTCGCAATCAAGTATGACGTCGGACAAGTTTGTGGAATCGCATTTTTTCGCAGACCAGCTCAAGTTTCTTTTGGACCCAAAGTTGTGGGTCATGCAGTTGGATTCCAATAAGATCGTTAATGGTCTGAACCATGAACCTTGGTTCTTCTTATGGACTTTGGTGGTGCCTTATTTTTATACGACAGTTTGCCACAACACAACACTCACTAGCATACTTCCGATATACGTGAGAACATATCAAACGATATTAACAGCCTGTGTATGTTGAACTAAACAAAAAACCAGTGCTCCGTCTGGAGAACATGACAATCCAATTCTGAATGTATCTACCTCATTCGGTCTAACCACTCGCGTCCGTGTTGGCCATAACAACCGTGCAGCACTCAGACCTTCGTATTTGTCACTGCGCAAGTCCACCGGTGCACACTATAAGCGTCTTGAATATGAGCGTTATATAATGCCAACAGAATAAAAAAGCCACAGTAACAGCGAATCAGAGAATCACATGACCAGTGCGAGGTTCTCCAAAGGAGTTATGGTTGCTAAGTCACCGGGGTAGAGAGTGCACATGAATGTTTGTACCTATTCGCATCGAATAATCGATGTGACAAACGAAATCCACTGTTGCCTAAAGAAGCAAATCTTGGTCTTCGTAACCAAAATTTTGACTATGCGGAATGCTACCCACGGCTAACGACGATTGGTTCCAGTTCCTTGAAAAATTCGAGGGGATGCGAAGGTAATTTACGGCGAAAAAAACAACGTCGTTACGTACAATTCGCCATCAGAATAAGCATCGCAGCGGATCTCAACCCCATGTTTCCAACACATGCAAAAAAAACCGAAATCACAATGGGACTAAAACAGTTTGAGCACTTTGACTGTGTATCACTGCAGGTTGTATCATACTTCTCTCAGGAAATAGAAATTGAGAAACAAACAAACATTCGAAAGTGCATATCCAAATAGGAGCTCGAGATAGCTCAGAGGCGCAAACTTAATGAATGGAAGATTCGAGGTTCGAACCCAACATATGCATCTTCACTAATCCCGTTTGGGCTTGGACAGCCTGGAAGTACCTCAGCCCTCGCGCTTCCTTCGAGTGGCACGGCAAATGGCACCGAAGCGGCATTATAACTGAACACATCTAGACAGAGTAACGGATGCTAAGCACACCTTAGGAAGTTGTTTTCCATTGAAGCGTGATGGACAGCTAGCTGCACTAATGTGATTTCATATAAATTTTGATTAAATTTGGATAAATTTCGGAAATCCAGTCTAACAATTTAAAGAGCAGGTAGGCGGAAAGTGTAGATAGTCTTGACAGCAAGGAATTAAAACTGAACATCCATCGAAGAAGTCAGGCTGCCAGCATAGTGATTGAATTCGGTTAGTGAAGCGGTTGATTTCAGTTAGAGGATGTGTCCACGTCACTAACAGAATCAGCTGCATTACGGAAAGATGCATCTGAGTAGCTTTCGGGTAATACAAGCAGGAAAATGAGCATTATGCCTGCAACTTTCGAAACAACATGTCTGAACGGCGAATACTAGAACGGCGGAAGGTGGAAATGGAGAAGGGGTGGGATACGTTGAGCGATGACGAGCGTACTCGATCAGGGATGTTTACACACGCCACACTCCAAATAAATAGCGTCATCTTACAAGGGCGAATGTCACTGGAAGACTAGCAACGAGTTCAAACGCACTTTTCAGGGAAAAATAAATGATATGTAAACATAGAAAGTTGCACCCGTTGAATAATATCACCAGAGGGACTGAAAGTGACCTCAGTACGACAGTTCGTTCATCACTATGAGAACTGAGTAACATTAGGTGTTCCGCAATCTCGTCAGTAATAAGAGAACCAATGAACACAGTCTTTTGGCTCTCGAGGTTGTTGATGGAACATGTACGTAACAATTAATTCTACTCTGATGACCTGCCAGCACCCACTCGCTGCCCTTAGGCCATACTTCCGAAGCAGAGAATTTGTGATCGTCCTTCTGCATAAGTCTGGGTGTCTCGAAAATAATCCAAGCCCGTGTACGACCATGAACTTCACAACCGGAAATAATTTCAGGCCGCGTCACACGCCGTGTAGTACCATCAACCAGGGCTGTATCCAGCAGGGAGAAAAAGCGAAAACGTGCTGCTGCTGAAGCACTTCACCCAAAAAATAGTACTCCTTCAACAGGTCCCAGATAGCGAAGGCAAGAAACTAAACTGTTACTTGTGATGTCTCTTCAGTAAACAGCTAACCTGCAACATGACGGCTGGAAAGCTGCCAGGTTAATCGAGCCTAGAAAGGGGCAGTGGAGAAACAATGGTCGGGTTCGAACGACATATCTTCCTGTCGTTAGCTTTGCGCCTTAACCACTGAGGCATCTTGAGCAATCACATTGTCGAGGACCAGAAACTGTTTTCCGCCTCTTCTGAAGTACCCGTATAGCCTTCGAGTATGCATCCGTCCTTTGACGGTTTTCTCTGGCGCCCTCCAGGTTTACATAGAATTCACACAATTCACTTGATCACTGACATGGTCAATCCAATAAGCATATCACACAACCTTTGTTCAAGCCCCCCTCCCACCAAAACGTAGCTATAAGTGGAGTGAGAACTCCGAAGCTGTACGCCTTAATGGAACTACTGTCTGCGATACAACCCCGTCAGCTTCATTTAAGCCTTGTTTTTCTGCTACGTGTGTAGCTTTGGAGCACTGAAGACACTGGCTCGAAACATCAGTAGACGCTAGGTGAAACTAACCGTACGTGCAGACTGGAGACCCTGAGTGGTCCGGAAAGCTGAAGAAGTGAAACATGCTGAAAATTCACGCAACAGGTAGTCGGGAACATCCCGTCCGTAAAGTTTTCCCGATCCCCAACAAGGAAAAACGATCGGGTCGATGGGCTTAGTTTGAGGACGGCTCACTCGGCCAAATACTGCTTCTCATCCAGCCTGTCAGTGAAAGAAATGTGGACTGTGAATTTGGAACAACGGCTAGCGCCGGAAGAATACAAATTAAGCTGTTCACTGAAGCCTCACCTAGCCTTAGATTGTTGTGATGTTGTGCTCGCTCTGCTCAAAGAAGGCGGTGAAGTTCCTAGTCAGTGCGTGTAAAAATTATATCCTTCTATCTTGGAAAAAGAGGCCTTCGGAGGTAATTGGAACGAGCTCCCAATAGTGCTCATCTTCAAAAGTGAATGTGTTAACAGTAGACGCATCCGTATAAGACCTATAGTAACTCTCCCGAGCTCAGTGGTTAGTAGGTGATAATAAATGCGGGTTCATCCATTTTCCACTCACGAAGAGTTAGAGCAACTCTACTGACTCTTTGGAGTGTGTAGTATACGGTGCCTGCCAGTTTGATTGTTTTATATGTAAGTATTGGAGATGCACAACCTTGCTTACTGGGCTTCGGCTCATGAGCTTTGTTTCTGTTTTCCATCCACAGAAATTGTCGTGAACACCTGCCTTCGAGAATCAATGTCCCCTGGTGCTTCTATAATGTGCACACTACAAGTGTTATAGACAGCGGTGAGCACATGTAGGCCAGTCGCTAACCCTCCAGACCGTGTTGACAAGCCCTTGAATTGGCGGTCAACAGGGGGCACTAGTGAGTGAGATGAACAAATCAGGTGCGTATTCAAAACAGGCTACGGAAAATGAGGAATCGACATTCGATGACGAATTCCGTAAACTGAACCCGAAACTAAATTAGACTGGAAATAAGAATTACTCAAGACTCACCAAGTATGGATGCTGTGAATCTCCAGGTTGATGAGATCCACGGCCTGATTCGATTCGTCCGTAGCAGATGGGCATTCTGAAAGGAAGCGTACGAAACGGGCTTACACATACAGGCGAACTGAGGAGCCAGCGCTGCCAACATATTCATATGTTCTTTTCAGAGTGGTTTGTTAAACAATCGGTAGTTTTAAACTTGGCAACATTTCGCCTTTGACACAAAAGATTTGTCAGGCCGAGTAAGTAGGTTACCAAGTTGGTCGAGTTTTAAGGCAGACGGAGAACCAGTCAATAAGATCCCTTCTGAATAGCACACTAGATCAGTGTTGAAGGTCGGTTAGTGTGGCTCCATAAATCCTACGGCTGACAGGTTTGTGGAACTGCAAATCAATTTTCATAGGATTTGGGTCTTACGGCTCAAGGCGATTCAACTGGTAATTCAACTTGAGTGTCCTAGTACATTTTTTCGGTCTGTGAGGGTTCGTTGTGCTACTATAATTCAGTCGGGGGAGGGGATGAGATGAGCTGGAATTTTTGGTAGGCTTAGTTCATGCACTTGAGATCTAAGCTACTTCCGTTGATGATTCCTCTTTGCTGATAACCGCACAACACCACGTGTCAGCTCGACTGATCTAAAGCCGTTCTCCACATGCTTGCCAGTTTTACGCCTCCTTTTTATTCATACTCAGACAATTGCCGGTTTCCACCGCCTCAGCCACTAGTCTGTGGCGTAACCCATAGTCTCTGCCTCAAAACTTCAAGATTTTATGTATCTATTTTGTGTCCCATGTCAAATACATGTCCTGTCATTCCTGAGTCTTTCAGTAACACTAGTTGTTCATCTGCGTTTCTCGGCGGCATGCTCGTCGATTCGGGTGTGAAGTTCTCTGATCGTTTGTCCTATATAGACCCAGGTAAAGTTGTAGCATTTAATTCTGTATACACAATCTGTATCGTCCATCACGTTGACACTTGAAATTCCCCACGTTTATTCTGTCCCTATTTGTAACCCCCGCCCCACTTTTGTGTTTAGTGCGTGTATATGAACTAGCGTTTGTTTGTCCTTACCACTTCACCCATCTTGGCCCTTGAGGTCATCCGGCCATTTGTGACCGACTTTGTGCACGTGTGACTGTCCCACGTGGGGGCCTGTTTGCTCCTTTGGTTTGTACCTTTGTAGTCCAAGTGGACCATTTGTCTTGGACGAGTATCTACTGTCGAGGTTTGTATAATTTGTGAATTTGTCTTATATTAATAGTACCGTATAGAAACCCAGCTCCGACTTTGTTTTGCCTGCCCGGAGGTTCTGGTATTACGCGTCACTCGAAGATACTGTTCGCCCGTTACACAGTCCTTGGTTGCATTCCCGGGAGGCGATCCTTCAATTGCACCAGTGCATAGCACACAGTGTTTAACTCGTGGAACCCTACTTTTATGTTTAGAATTCTTCGAATTACTCCTAATGTCCCTGGTTTATATAGTATAACAGAAGACCCTGACGGTTTTCACCACAGGCGATAATATCCTTGGTAATGACACCTAATCGGACTAGCTGGATATCTACCACCCCGAAGTTTGCTCTTCACTTCAGTTTGAGCCTCTGTCCAGCCAACTTCTTCTGTGTATAGGGAGAAACATATTCAGATATTCCCGCATAACACTCATTTGGACAAACAAGATGTTTCTCCTCGTTGCAAATATCATGTGGAAGTAATACAAAGGCTATCCTCTTTTCTGGTTGTCAACGGTCTACGGCTTATTGTGGATGAGTTGTTAAATCCACTCCAGTAAAGTCACCAACAGCGCTATTTTCTAATTCCACATGAATTTGGACTGCAACAGTAACGACATAATCTCGTAGCAGAAACCGATTGATGATAAAAATTGGAAAAAACGGACTAGAAATATAGAATAAGCATTGCGTTTCTCCAAAACAATCGATTTAGGACCGATCAGGACCACAATTAGTCTTCCGAAGACTGTCACAGACGACGGGTCCGGTAACTCAAAGCTGCAACAGTTCAATGAATTTCGTGAAGTGATTTGCCGCAAAAAAAACCGCTCACATGCAAATGAACAAACCTGACAGAGGAAGGTTCCGTCTATCGCAAGGGCCTAGTGCAAACAGGATACATGGTGTGGTCAGTAGAAATTCGCTGATGGATGTAAACATCAATGTTTGTGAATCCGGTGAATCTCCCCCAGCGTTTGGCTCATTCGCGGATTGTTTGGTCAAAGCAAGGATGTACAGAACCTGAAAAACAGGTAAAATGTAGGAGTTATTGCAATCAATAATCACAACGAAACGATTTTCAAAGCGTACTTTGACAGGACACAAGTAAATCCGAGCAACAATTGAAGCAGTGGCATGACAAACACCGGCTTCCAAAGGACCGAATGTATCAGGCTACCACGCAGACGGTTTCACTCGTTTGTCTTGTTTCAAAAACGAGACAAATATGAACACAGAATCTGAGATATGTCAAATACACTGAAAACTGTTGCCTCAGAATCATTGCCCGCATATGTGCAAGTTTGAAACAATTTAATTGAAAAAAACGAGTGAAGTGGCCCGCACCGCAGATAATAAAGTGATTGTTTACTCAAGCTTTCGCGAACACAACCAATGTCGTCTGAACTGCAAACAGGAAACTGAACAATTGCTTAAAACAGCCCACATTTTCTGCGCGTCCAATATTTACACCACAAAGTCTGATTTTTATGGTGTTCGAACAAGCAAGCTGGCCAACAAGCTGTTCTCACGTACACACGTAATACTTCATTGGAAAACGTTTACTGCATTCATGAAACTTAGGTTAAAAAAATCCAGGTGCAGCAATTGAGTTGATAGCATGTGTGGTCTAGAATCAAGAAGCAATAATGAACGTTTTCCTACAACTGTACTGGGTTCAGGCGCATATGATGCATACCTTCGTCTGGTGCAAATTTTCGCGGAATTACTCGGGGCAAACCTAAGAGGTAAACTTGTCGTTTAAAAGACGGAAAGCTATATGAAACACAAAGTTAACGACTATACAAAGAACTACCATACAATGTAGTAAAAGTTTTCTCTTCAATAGACAACAGTCCAGACATATGGGATGATATAACCAGGTCAGGTTGGAAACTCAACTCTTGGAGCTTCAGAGGTCACAGACACACTAAAGCTGACACACACACACACACACACAGAAACACTGAAGCTGAGAATCCGTGTTTGCAATTCCCGATGCATCACTTCGGGACAACAGCATAATTTGGCTGAAGATGTCCGGGCAAGTGAAGTCTAGTGTTTGGGGAGAGACGTGGTGGGGCGCATGCACCACACACCACTGATCAACAAGTGCGATTTTCCTCAAACTCAACAAAGGCGCTGACTCTGAGGAACAAGATTCTGCATATTATGAACCAGTGTTTGGAAATGTACTCTATCTCTGATCGTGTAGGAGGTTACGACGAACTGTCGGAAAAATTTCCTACAACTGCTGGCAAGCATCTATGTTCTATTCGCGTTGTGCAGTCTTGTCATTAAGATCACTGCGGAACGCCCAATTCAAGGGATTAAAGATCTTGATACTAAAATTATGCCTAAAAATAGACCAGTGGATTTCGGTGATGCGGATGACACTGTTTTCTAACTTGGCGATCGATCGTCCGTAGTCTACTGTAAACCAAACTGCGGAAGTAATCATTTATTTCAGTAAGCACATTGCACCTTTAAAGTGCAGGACATTCAGTCCCCTTGTAACCCTCTCAAACCTCAGGAAGAGTGACTTGGCATCTTGGCCCGTTTACTTACTTGAAAAAACAACGTAAGCTGTGACTGTACAATATATGCATCATCAAAAAGCGATGAAAATTTGCGAACATACATAATTTCTGGCTTCAGAAACGGAATTAACTGAAGCCAAATGGCCATGTGTTAATCATAAGATCCATATTATTCTATGGTTTTCAAACTCAAACCCTGCATTCGGAGCATAGCAGACGCTAGTTAGCTGCGGCGTGTTTGCAACCGAGTAAGTAGTGCTGAATCAGAATAACCACAAAAACGAGTGAAACTCATCGGCCTAAAATAGCCTGGATATGTACTTTGCAAGCCCAACCACCGCCTACCGAGGAAAGCATTTTTTCAAATCCGAATCTTTGCTGATGAAAAAGGAGAACGGAAGAAGTGTGATGAGAAAATAGTGCCTGTTCAAAAATACTGAGCTGAGGAAACCAAACGTAATGCACTTTTCGTGCGAACCTCCCATCTAGCAAGAAGTGAGCATGAGGGCTGGGATACTATGTAATACAGAAGCGGCCCGGACTGTGGGACTCGAAGCTCAACTTGTTGCACGTCGAATTCCCATTGGATCGAATTCGCGATCGACACGTGTGTTTAGTGGAAGCACGTTTGTAGCCAGCGAAAGTCACTGGCTACAGAATACATATTTGAGCATCCCCTTTGAACGTACTACTGAAAACAAAAGCCTGGAGCCCAATATTGAAGTCTCGAGTAAACAGAATTGGCAACAATAACATAACAACAGATTCCTAACACACAGGGGCGGGGCTATTAGATGTAATCGGTCTTCCAGAGTCAATTAAAAGAAACTGAACATTTACGTATTTCGTCAAGTAAACGAAACACACAACTGGTAGCAGGCAGCCCAATATTTACATTCTCGACAAAAAAAAACGTCCCAGGCTGATCAGTACTGATCGAATGATTACGATCAGTTGATGGTAATCAATCAATGGCAAGTCACCGTTCTCCAGTCATGCCCAAATCAGTAATCACTAAGTAGTCTCAAAAATGAGTCGGGCCTGGAAATGTCTGACTAAAAAGCTTTACTACCAAGTGGGAATGGTGCCGGAAGTGGACAAAATACAACCTTCAGGCGGCTAGCGCTAACAAATAGCAAGTACACGCTTTACCGGGTTTATGTGTACCTGTATGTCTAGTTCGTCCGTTGCATGGTTTGACCTCCCCATAGAACGATATGATGAGTCTTCTCTTCTTAACTCTGCACCTGTCAACCCGTTTGGTTCGTTTTTATTCGGTCGTTTATCAGTATAGAAACGAAATTCTAAAGAAAAACATCACTTGAAGGAGCCACAGAAGACAACTCACTAGTCCCTGAATGAGTGTCTGGAGGTGTAGGCACCTCGAGGTGATTGAGATGGGCTAGTCCTTTTCTGATCTGCTTTTATTCTTTTCTTCACAATGAGACTCTCAAATAAGTTATAGTTGCACCGCACACTGACGCTGCGGTGTCCATGATGATGAATAACGACCTGAGAAGGAAGTATGAATAGGAAGACAAGCCGAAGATGACATAAACGAACCCTCGTATAACTACCTAATGCCGGAACCTAATCTGCGAGCGCTGGTGGGCTACAAAACCCAAGCTATTCCCAGCCCAGAAGAGCACCATGACAGCAGAGAAGGAGTGGTATTATAAGGAATATAATTAGATCACTGAAGACCAATTGGCAGTGGAAACCACAGATTAGTAAGTGGTGACCGATGACATTTTCGATTAGGTAGAATGGACTACTATAGACTAAGATGTTTACAACCTAAAGAAAATAGAAGAGACCAGTTCATACTGAGTTGTACGACCTGATCGGATAGGAAAAACAATACTGAGGTTAATAATCAGGAGTTATCTGTGGATGAAAATTTTTCTAAGAAATAGAATCTTCTCGGGTTGAGTAAGACGAGAAAAATCGTTCATCGCCTGATAGTCCAACTGAATCCTGTGGAAGTTCGATTTCAGATACACGAGTTGACTCCTGTTCTTCAGTAGCCGCATTCTGATTTTCATTATATGAAGCTTCTTCTACTTCTTGTTCGTCACTATCTTGGCTGTCTTCGACATCATACGGGTCCAAAGATGGCAGAGAATAGGCAGGATGTTGCGGACACAAAGAAATGGATTGTTCCTCATGCCGAGAAGAACTTGTACGGTGAGTCCAGGAAGAATACAAGTCAGCAGTATTTCTTTTGTTTTGAGAAGTAAAAAGTCCACACGAACTCGTTTCAGACAGAAGAGCTGAACAGCATTGATTTTGTGAGGAACGGTCTTCCGGCCTGCCTTGTTCGGGCTCTTGTTGGTTAGATGCATCAGGCGATTCCGCTTGCTGAGTTGATTGTACAGTCACCTCTGCGGTTATCGTCTGTGTTGAAGTCGACTCAGCAGGCTGAGAATGCGAAGCAGCAGAACGATGTTGGCGCCTAGGTCGTTTCGCTGTACTCTTTGACCGTGATCTGCTAACAGACATTGAACGACCACGTTTGCGTGTACCAGAAGTATTTGGACCACTGTGAATCCGGGAAGAACGTGAGCATGAGCGGGTTACTGGACCTGAAAGACGTCGCGATCGAAGTACGCGGCGTGATGCATTATTTGAAGCATCTAAAGATGGTCGACCATCATTGGTACCATCCGACACCGTAGGCGGAGGATTAGCAGATGTTGTGACAGACAAGAATGGTTCGGTAGTCGCTACATCGCCCATCATTGTTGCAGAATGATTGCAAGTGGAAGCTATCGACGCTCGAGCAGCGCTTCGAGTGGACTGTCTTCTCCGGGTTGTAGATCGAACAGTGTGTTCAGACATCCGCCGAGTACCAGATAAATGACGGGTTGTTTGTCGCATGCTTGTGAAGATTTACAAAAACAATTGCCTCCCGGAGTGGAGTTCTTAGAGAATTTGAACGAGGATCGATAACTACCATCGAACCATATGCGCAGTCCGGACAACACGTGATCTCATCTTTCAGCTCAGACAACTAACCTGTGCGGACTGTGTGGTCTAGCAGAAAAGGTAAAGCCCACCTAGTCTCTGTGGGAACCTGGTCATGTGACCAATGAATCAAAACACCAGCAAAATACTTGCGGTTTTCTACCTGATGCTAATAACTGATGATTTATCAAACAATGGTACTGCATGAACAATACTTGAAAAAACTATCCAGTTAATTTAAAACGGGCGGAAAATAAACTTATTCCATGGAGTGTAAATCGGGGTATGCCTAAACGAAACGAAAGGAATCCACAATAATACAGTTGCTGTGCCCTACCTGGGTGGAGACTTGCAATCCACCGGAAGCACCAGAGTCAAAATACTACCAGAGAAGGATGTGTAGTTCTAAATCCCTCTGATACATTACTGCGAATATACGGTACACAAAAATGCAAACCCGCCACCGAAAAGCCAAACGAACCTACCAGTCGAACACATGGAGCGGTTAGAAATAGACTAGTAAGAGTCCGCGGGAAAAAAAGGAACAAAGGAATCTGTCATGCTGTTTGGTCAGTAAATCAGGTCATCATCATTGTCAGCTGTACTTACCGTACAGTAATTCTAAGTGTCACAGTTTCGTTCGCCGATGATTTAGGGAGGTGGGCTAAATAGTTACGCATTGAAGGTAGTAGCTGATATAATTGACGCGCGAATACAGGGATGTCAGTGAACTTTTCACTGGAGAGATCCCAACAGGAAGCATGCATTGGAGGCAACAGTTTGGATGGACAGTAATCACCAGCGCAGCTGATTACCTTTTAATGGCTTTCATACTTCGTTACCAAGCCATTGTTTGACCTCCCCTGGCTCGTTTCCACTCTTCACGTGGTTGTGCGAAAAGAAGCCTTCGAAGAAGTCGGCGACTGGCATACGGTACAAGTGGCCAAGCCAGCGCAACCTGTGGAGTGTGATCAGTTCATCTACCGTGCGTTACTTATTCCGAATACTATTCGATGTAATTCAATAGTACTGATCCGCTGTTCCTACCAGACTCGGGCAATGCTCCGAAAACATCGATGGTCAAACAGTCTTCAAACGTCCTCGGCTCGCAGCGGCCAGGTTTCTAACCCGTATGGCAATATGCATCCAACCGCAGCAATGTAAACTCGACCCCTGACGAATAAGATGATGTCACGCCTACACCACAGGTAACGCATGTTCACAAAAGCTTCATTGGTCTTCCTAATCCCGATGGAAATAGCATCTTTCGCTAGACCACCTGGAATGATACAGCAGCCCAGGTGAACAACCTTGTCTGCCACCTCAAGCGGCTCACCCGCAAGCAAGTGTGAAGCACATGCCGAGGCGTGCAGCAGAATTATTTAGATTACTTAATATTGCTTGCATTACCATGGTATCAGATCCAAGAAGAGCTACCTCGTCTACGTACTCGATATCTGTGAACAGACACCCCGGGAAAACTTGAACTCCACAGGCGCTAGAGGCTGGTAGTGAGTCTTCCATGATCTCACTGATGACGGAGTTGAGGACGAAGGGTGGAAGAGGACAGCCTTGTATGACACCACTTGGTGCTGTAAACTCAGAAGAAAGCTTCCCGTAGACATTCACACGGCCGCTGGAGTTGGCGTACAGCACCTGAAGGAGGGTCAAGAATTTATAAGGGATACCCTTGCTCCCCAGACAATGCCATAGTGCCTGACGGTCCACAGAGTCAAAGGCAGCTTTCGGCTCAAAAAACACAACCATTGCTGGTTGATAGAAGCAGTGTTGCTGTCCCAGAATCTGTCGGAGGGTGAAGATATGATCGATGCATCCTCTTGCAGGACGGAACCCAGCGTGGTTTTCGCGGATCTGTCTCTCCCTGTGTTCAGTCAACCTTCGGAGGATAAGACCAGAGGACACTTTCGATGCCACACCTACCAAGATGATGCCATGGTGGTTTTCATACAGCGCCGCGTACCATTTTTGAAGATACGAATAACTGACGACATGCTCCATTCTGCAAACGCTTTCTCCTCGTTCCATAGAGCACAAATAAGCTTCGCCAGATGGGTCACCAGGGATTCTCCGCCTTCTTCGAAGAGGACTGGATAGAGACCGTCCAATCTTAATGCCTTCTCACCTTTCGGTACCGATATTCGTACTTTGTTTCTTCTTCCGAGGGGCGATCAAGGTTTACATTCCATTCGTCCGTGTTGCAGAAGGCCAGCTAAACTGTTCTCCGAAATGTTCGGCCCATCTTTCCAGTCGACGCTTTTGAGAGTGAGTTAATGAAGCGCCTTTTTCACCTATCGTTTCATCAGCCGTTGCTTTCCTGCGTTTGCCGTCGCACTCGCACACGGACAGAAGGCACCGAAAGCCATTCGCATAACTTTTTTGACATTTTGCCATGCGAAAGCACCTGTGTAGAAAGAATTTCGTGGATTTGGAAAGATGTTATTTTGTTTACTGTCAATAGGGGGTGATCAGTGCATAAGACCCCTCGGTCAGGTAACTGAGAGTAAGATGACCCAACAACGTTCGCTTCTGTGGTGGAAAGGAAAGGGTTGGGGAGGAGCATCAGTGGACACAGAACTGTGCGGGCAAATGACACTTCCCAGTTGTCCAGGCCGAAGGGGGGTTGGATGAGGTACCGCACCGTGAGCTTTTGCCTCAAAATTCTGACCCAAGAGGTAATGGGAGGATGTAGGGTTTTTTAGGGAAACCCTACCACTAGCCTCTGACTCGAAAGCCTGGACCACAAGGCAGCGGGTAGTAGGGTTTTTTTTGGGGGGGACATGCCCGGAGCCGATGTCTCAATAGCTTGACCTGCTCGGCTACAAGATGCCGGCCTAGCCCGAGAACGCAGGGAGTAAGGTATTACCGTATCAGTCCTCATCCGGCTGCGCACACCAGGTGCCTTTCGAGCAGCACCGAATTCTTTGGTTTTACAGATGTTTCAGCCGTGTTGAATAATGTGCTGACGGTCACGGTCAACCGTTGGGCAATCGGAGTGTGGCTTTTAGGGTCGACCTTTTCCAACCCGTCCTTCCTCGGAGGAAGGCAGCATCGCTGCTTTCATGAATATGGACACTCCTATCGCAGAGGACAGTATGACTTTCCCCTAGACCGCCTTGTAGCACGACTACTCGTAGTACAGGGTCTCGCTGTTCCCCTTTGGCCTTCCTGTGGAACGAAGTTCAGGTCTGTGTAGCCCGCGGGACCACTGCAGCAATCAAGCCCGACCACCACGTCAAGGAGGCAACTGTAGATCAGGCGATAAATCATATAGCCAGCGGTACGCCTGAAAAGCAGTTGCTAGCATTAATAACTTACCAGGGATAATTCAACCGAGATATTCAGCCAAGGAGACTAGAGACCAAAATGCACAAACACAGAAACACTATTTACCGTACGCAGATCCAGCTGAAATCAAACTGACGAGCTTTTAAAAGCATATTGTTATTTCCGAGACTACTGTTACCCGTACTGTTCCACCAGAGTCTACTGAAGCCCACGACAGATCCATGACCTCTCGACTGCTCCCATCTAGGACTGAAAAATCTGGCATTATCTAGACCCTCGTGCCTCGAACACAAAAACTGAGTTCTTTCAGAGCTTTGGACACCACCCCAATGCCCGTCCGAATTTTCCATGCGAACTGGATGTAATGCACGTGTTCAACTCGATAAATTTTATATGGTCCCAGCATGCGACATAAAAATGAACTTGAGTTCCGAAATCTACGAGAGACCGTCCAAACAAGCGTATTCGAGTTAGCGAATTTTCCGCTCATATTACTTATCAAAGGCGACTCCACAAGGAGATGCTAGAAAGTGAACTGTCTCACCGGAAATCGACACGAGTCCGCAAACAACCACAAAATCACCTACCCTCGGATCAGATCAGGTGTAGCCCAAACCCAGGCTATGTTGTTACCTTAACGGACTGAAACCCACGCTGTACAGCGGGGAAGCATCATTTCCGCGTTCATCCTGTCTAGGCTTGGGCAACCTGGCAGTATCTCAGCCCTCGTGCTTTCTTCGTGTGGCATGGCAGGCACCGGAAGGGTGTAACAGTTAAATGATTTTTTCGCGTTCAAGAGAAAGCAATTTACAACCGAACTGCTGTTTGCACGTCTGCCAGCGACAACGGTGACGAACCATCGTCAGCAACATCTATAAACAAATTAGCGCAAATTAACCTGATATTTTAAGGGCATTACCACCTTTTCGGAGGTGCGTGCGAGATAAGGACATGCGTATTCCAAAAAAACCGTGCATAAATATATCTGGTATCAAAACGGAGGTTTAAAGTATTTTTTTTAGAGCAGATGGGATGATACTTTCAACTCTGTGAATTCTCACACTTTGACCTGGCAACGAAGTACGCAAACGCTAACCAGTAAACTTAGTCGGGACACTGGCAGAAATGGCCCAATCGCGCAGTCAGTGGCACTCGTGCATCAAAGCTATCGCCTTCAATGCGTAGCTGCCCAATTTCCGAACAAACTGAACATACCTTCGCCTCCAAGGCTTCGTTGTACGTTCCACATTCCCGTTTTCCGGTGATCGAAACTGTAGCAGCTGGAAACAACGTGCCTATAGTACACGGCTTATAGCTGATAAATTGATTGATTGATGGTAAGGCATTATTTACGGTATCGAAGATTTAGAGGGTCCCAGGCCTCTACGATGGTCACCATTGATCGTGCCATGAATACTCTGTCGGGTTTGCCAAAGTACGACTTTCTAAATTCTCGTGACAGCAAATTCAGTTGACGGGGAATAACCATGCTGGACCTCTGTCCACAGCGTACCTCTCTCAGAAGAGCCACTTCTTGACTGGTCCCCTTAGCGGTTTTACCGTATCCTTTTCGGTGCAGATATACGATTGCTACAATTGAAAAATGTCACACTAAACCAAAAGGACTTGGCAACAAAAACCGAAGATGATCAGGATGGTGACATAATCAGGAAAGATGGTGGTCAGAATCAACATATTGACTTACACGACGTGTAATGTCGGCTGCCACCAATAAGGACTTGGAGTAATCGAGTGCCATGATAATACTAGGTCTTGCACTGGGTGCTGACGAGCTAAACTGTGCTTCGGAGGTGTCTGACACCGCCTGACTGGTCCTCTCGGCAACGCAAAATCGTAGGGTTTGTAAACAAGACCAATCCGAACAAGACCAAAGACGCAGTTCGCGATTGTATTGGGCTCCTGTAATCAGATGTCGCCAAGTACCACTGTAAGAGACAACCAGGCAAGTGTGATAGGATAATTGGGATTGTTTGCAGGCGCTCGTACATAGTTTTCGGGTGCGCTCAGCACAAAGATGAAAATTGTGAGGATTAGGTGATCAAACTTGCCAAAGTTCGGAGTCTGGCTGGCAAAGTAACTAACAATATGAGCATAAACACGTATTTCAACGGCAGAAATGAAACAGTTTCGTTACGTTCGTGCTGACAAATAAACACGACGATGCTGAACTCGAATGTACGGGCTTCGTTGTTGCAGGGTTGAGAATTTGGACGTTCAGGAGGAATATTTTCGATCACCAACTTCTCAGAACTATACCTACGATAGATCGGTGATGAGGTGGTCGTAAAACACAGTGGTGAGAAATCAGGTACTTCACTTGCTCAACGCATACATCACTATAAACTTTGCACGAGGAGCAATCGTCTTCTGGGAAGAAGAGCATCGTTCTCCAAGCCGAATTCAATGTGGCACAAACTAAGAAAGGTGGGTAACAAGTGACAAAAGAGAAGAAAAATCTGAGTGCAATCGTGACTGTCCTCCTCCTTCTCCTCCTCTCTTCCCTGTTCTTAGCTGATAAGGTTCCATGATGTGGCAGCAGTGTTAGTGGCTTTTGTGGTGTCAGTATCAAATGCGATTATCTGATTGTATCGTTGGCACCCTAGGTGTCCGTTGCGGGCTACAACTGGCTAAGTGTATAATGCTAATGCCTTAGTTCAGTTCTCGGTCTGGAACTCCCAAGCTTGCATTTCGGTGACTAAACCACCAAGGGTACACAAAGTGTATTAAAAGCCCAAAAACACACGTACAAAGCGTCTTATTTAAAGTGTATGCGGCGACAACACTGTGGGAAATCGGATTCCTTCTGGACGCGCCATTAATAGCCAGTATTCAGCGGATACTTAATCACATTGGATTGAGCCCGCGACCTTACAAGATGTTGGGCGATTTGTTTGTGGAACGCCGCGATCAAAAAGATCTAAACACTCCATCATAAGCAAAACTATAAGCTTGCTCAAAACATGAACATACATTCCTCTTGGTCGAGAATACAAGGAGATTCGACGAACTGTCAAGGGAAAAATAGCATCTGCGCGGCTCCAACTACCGAAGAGATAGAGGAATTCAGAAATTCTGGGAATTTGCAGAACTATTCCAGCTGATACACAAAACAGGTCCAAAAACGAGCTCGGCGAGCGAAACAACCAATGAGGAACGACCTGCTCACTTCCGAATAACAGCTGAATCGTTGTGTTCAGCATTTTCAACAACAATTAAACTAGCCATCTGCATTTACCGATCCGCATCATCATCATCATCATCATTATCATCATGGACAGCATGACATCAGTGTCCAACACTGATGCTTCGCTGCCGTACAACCATGATTTACTTGAACGCCTTATTATGACGAATAAAGGTGGACAGTGAAGGGACGTAATGTTACCTTACTACAATCACTTCGAGGTGCCCACACCTCCAAACACTCAAGCAGGCAATCTGGATAGAAACTGACAACAAGGATGCCCCTGACATCGATTAGCAGCCATATCCTGCAACGTCTCCAACAACGTGGGGGCGACATGACTGTTGTTAGAGCGCAAATTTACTGATTTGAAGGTCCGTGGTTCGAACCCGACCTCTGCATCTCGACTTCTCCTGTCTAGGCTTGAGCAACCTGGCAGTATCCCAGTCCTCGTGCTCCCTTCGAGTGACATGGCAGCTAGGTACCGAAAGGGTGTTACAGCCGAACAATTTTTTCAACCAAGGACGTCAAAATATGTGTGGGTGCCGTTCGCCCACTAGGAAGGCGTTCACATGATCCTTCTTGGGCTTGAATGGAGACAATGAAAGGTAGGACAGCCAACCGACATCAATAGCGTTACTGCTGTCGGTTTCTCTCAAGATTGTCAGACTGAGTCCTGGAGGTGTAGATATCAATGATGGTGATGATGATCTTTTCATTATGTGCCTTTATACTAACCAACATGGTTGCATGGAAGCAAAGCACTAGTGCTCTCTAATGTTATTGTCAATGATGATGATGATGATGATGATGAAACTGTTTCTCCCGGTGATCGATTAACCTGCACGACATCGCTAGAAAGCATCTTGATGCTACGGCTACCAGGCTGATGTTATGACGGTCTTCGGAAGGCGTTCTTGCGTCTTTTCTGAGGACTGGAATCCCGACCCAGTGGCAGCCAATCGATGCCAATGGCGTTCATACGGCCAGTTTCTTCCCAGATTGTCTAATTGAGCACCTAGAGGTCTAAATACCTCAGAACGTCCGCGATAAACTAGTACAAGGTCCCTCCTTTGTCCACCCCTTTCTCTTTTTTCACTTTATTATTTTAAGTAAAAGTAAATAAACTTTGTGAATGTATGTCAGTGAAGCATCAGTGACAACACTAAAGTTGATGTTCCTGATGATGAATACCTGATGAATGCCCATTATGACAGTGCCCTAATAGTAATCCCAACAATACTGGTTGCTTTGCATGGATTCACAACCAGCCGAAGTTCCAGAGTTCTGTACGGGTCCAGGTATCATTGTAACACAGTCGATAAATCCCAGAACAGAAGCTTATGTGCTGCCGCAGCAAATCCTTTCTATGAAGCCAAACAGGAGATGAATCGAATAATCCAAAACATAGTAACAAAAAACAATTGCTCAGAGGGGCAACGTACTTGGAACCGCTCATAGTGTCATCATCGACAAAAATTAGGCCATGCAGAGGAAGCCCAGCATGTGGCGAGAAAGTGTGTACCGGACTGAAAAGTAGATAGAAGAAAGATGAACATAGCACCGAAATTAAGGCTGACAAGAATACGCACAGAACAATATCAAAATACCCTATTCCAAAAAAGTGAAACTACAATACAAAAGTTCACAAGAATAATGGAAATGTTAGCACCCTAGGAAAATGCTACATTTTGAGTCCAAAATCGCTGACGTCGCTGGAATACGGGAACGGAAAATGATATGTTGTGGGTGGGGTTCAGAGGTGTTCCTATGCGGTAGCTCATCAGTGACAGGAAGGCAGGTTAAACCACGGCAAAGTAACTGTAGTATATAAACGGCTGGCGGGGTTCAACGAAACGCACGAATGGACAGATGCTGTGGGAGATAATACCTTCTGGATGAGGCAGTCACATTGTTGTTCTTTTTAATGGCTCTCAGTAAGCACACCCAATGATGCACAGAGGTTTCTTGCAACTTCCCATAGAAACATTATTTTCATTTTCAGTCTGCCGAGAAATGCTTTGGATCCGCCAAGAAGTCATCGTTTCAGAAAGTTCAGGTAAATACGTTCACCAATTGTGTACTAGAACCTCCAGAAACGATGTGCATTTACTTTTCTTACTGCCGACGAATGATGCATGCGTGCGTGAGTTGATGACGCAACCACTCTCCCACCACGAAAGAACCCCTCACAAAATAGTGTACCCACCACAAAACCTACCCGAGCTGACAGCTTGCGTTATAAACAGAACACCATACAGTAAACTTCTCGAGGCAAATAGAAGCCCTTAATCTCTACCCGGTGCTATTAGGTTTTAACGCACAAAAGCTGCAGGCAACGTTCGCCACCATTTTCGGAATTCGTCTAACCGGATCGATCAATACGGACCCATCCGACTGACTGATGTGACAAATGGAAGTGGAAGAAAAATACTCTCATTTGCACGCAATATTAATAATATAGTCGTTAAGCTGCTTTCGGTGCCAGGCTGCCATGCCTGCAGAAAGAGGTACGAGGGTTGAGATACTGCTGGGCTGCTAAAACCCAGACGGGAGCAGTCCAAATGTCAGGTTTTAGTTCGAACCATAGACCTTTCGGTTAGTAAGTTCGCACCTTAGCCACTGAGCTATCTCGAACTTTGCGCATCAAATTTACAACGGCTGAGACACGACTGAATTCACCCGGAACTCTCGTCTACACTGTTCCTCAACTCTGTGTTACGTATATAACTAAAACACGCTACGATAACTGCTATTTGCGTCCACTTGTTGCATTATCTTTGATAGTAATACATTCGTAAAAGAAACTGGTACCTAAATGGATACAACTATGAAGGAACGTTCTGATAAAGAGTGTAGGGAGGAGAGTAGTGTCTTGGTGCAAAATTGATCCGCATGAAGGTAGAATGGCAGTTCACCGGGACATATTCTTATTGACAAGGCGGTTCAAATAGTTTAATCCCTCCACATCACAGGCAATCAAGTAAAACAGGCGGCAGTCCATCCAGTTCAGCAACCCGGTAACGTTTCAAGGCAGGAAGATACACTGGGAGCTCAGAAAAGGAGGGGGAGTCGAAGGTGGCGGAACACATCAACATTCGAACGAGTCTAACGGAACGTAGAGAGCAGTTCAACTGCAGCTGGGAATATTGTGTCCAACAATCTAGATGCTACCTATGGTTGTGTTTGATTTCCTAAGCGCTCCCTGATTAATCAATTACCAGATGATCGCCAATGTTCTGTTCTTGGTACTAGCGAAAACAAGTCTCATGCGGTCCTGACAGCATAGGCATCATCCATTTGTTAAGTTCTATTTACACCGTGAGCCTGTGTCTAGACAAAAAATATGCTCAGGTTGATGTGTCCCGACCCAAAGCTGCCACCTAGTTGTGGTGGTCTGGCTTCAGTGCTGCGGGTTATACTGGTCGGAACTCAGTTCCTAAAGGTTCAACCATGACAGGAAGGCCAACGGTGAGCAGCCTGACGAAGAACAGCGAGTCTCCATACTGCAAGTGATCGTATTACGAGGCGGTCTGGAGGTGAAGTCGTACTGTAATGGGCATGAACGCCACTGACATCAATCAGCCACCATTTCTTGTGACGATTTCAACCGGGTGCGGCAGGGAACACGAGGGCCCCACTCTGGAAGGTGCACTACAACAACAACAACCAAACTCTTCGTAATCTGGTTCACAACCTTCTGCCAAGTCATACGCTGTTCATCTCGTGGTTTACGGCATTCTGAAGGAGGCAAGGAGAACACTCATCTCGGTAGACGGTGTTTTGGCATGCGTAAAACACGGCTGAGTAAACACCGTGCAGGATGTTTTGAGCGATTGAAGTAACTGCTGCACAACCAAATACCCATTTTCTAATCATCTCGTGAATATCCTTGTAGGACACCCCTTTTTGGGAGGAAGCTTTTAAAGAGCTCACCATACACTATCAAACGCCCAGAAGTACACGAATACAGGGATACGATTATGTTCACAATTTTCTGAGGCATATTATGGTGAGCAAGTGTGGTTAAGAGTACTGACAGATCAAGATAATCAAAAGTCAGGGAAAACCAGGGTTGCGGGTCTTCTGTACATATAACGTTGTTCTGACACCTGACGGAGTGTGCAGATTCGGTCGACGTAGCCTCTACTCGGTCGAAATCCAGCTTACTGCTCACGAGTCACGAATTGGCATGCCACCTTAAGACGAGGAAGAGTGACGTCAGAATTCTTGTTACAACGGGAGTCAAACTGACATCTCCGTCGTTAGTACATTCACTGTGATTACCCTTTTTGAAAATGGGCACTATTAGTGACTCACCGCAGTTACCTGGAACGGTCTCTCTCTCTCTCTCTCTCTCTCTCTCTCTGAACGATAGACACAGACACACACGGCCGAACAGGAAGAACAGTTTAGCTGGCCTCCTACAAAGCAGTCTCTGGAGACTGCATATGCATATGTAAACCCAACTGCCTGTCAGAAGGAAAGATTAGATACACTTCCCTCCTATATATATATATATATATGTTATATTATATATACCACATGTGATACATGGAGTACGGAGAAAATACCCACAGAATGTGGGTCGTCCCTGTCTCACAAAGGGTTCGCAAACACTATGTGGAAGTATTCATGCCATTAACCTGGTACCTGTGGCATCCAAGGTCTTCTCTTTAAAAAGTCACTGAACAGAGAGAGGGGCAAATCCGTGGAAACTGATTTGGGTTCCGTCCTGCAAGAAGACGCATCGACCACATTCTCAAACTGACAGATTTCGGGACTCCAGGGGCCAGCAGCGGTTGCCTTTCTTGACCTGTGAACTGTCTTTGACTCTAGGGAGCGTCAGGTCCTATGGCAATGTTTATGGGGCAAAGATGTGTCCCTAAATTTTTGGCCCTCCTAAAAGTGCTGCACGTAGATTAGCGTAGACGCGTGAAGCTCTCGCATGAGTTCGCTACATCAACCGATCTCAAGCAAGGCAATTCCCTTTTCTCTTTCCCCTTCAAATTCATCATCGATATGATCGCGGAAGACCCATTCCCTACCTCTATCGCATGTGTGATCGAGACGCTCTCAGAGCGTTCGCTCACAGATATCGAGCACACAGACGACATAGCCCTTCTTAGACCTGAGGCCACCATAATGCGGGCCATATTAAATAATCGAAATAATTCTTTCTCATGGTTTCGCATACGCTCTAAACCTACGACATTTAGTGTTGCTGCGGATGTTTAGATTAGACAAAATTGTCCAGCTGGACAGCTATATCAGTATATCCTTAGCTATATCAGCTAAGGACAGTACTTTCATCCGGATTGGGAAGTCCATAAAAGCCCTTGTCAATCTTCATCGCTGCGGCACAGGAGTTACACCACCTCATCTATCAGTTTACAACGCTGCGGCGCACTCCAAATTGTTATATGGGACAGAAACCTGGCCGCTGTGAGGTGGGGAGGACGTTGTGAGGTGAGGACGTTTAAAAACCTTTATTTTGACCATCAGTGTTTTCGGAGCATTGCCCGAGTCCGGTGGCAACAGTTAATCAGTGACACCGACTCCATCGATCGCGGATGGAAGAAACGAGCGAAAAGAAGTCGCGCAGTAAGTTGGCAGAGAAGTACGATAGCCACTGACAGCAAACTCAGCCACACTGGTTATTGCTGTTTCCCTAGACTGGAATCCCCTAGACAGAACACATCAATGGTTAAGGACTTTGACAGACATGGTGCAACCATGCACTGAATGTCTCGCATGCATCCATGCTATTACCTCTAATGCATAGCTTCCGTTCCCGATTTCCCCATTGTAAAGCGATCGGTGGGACTTCCTCGCATTACCTAGCATGATTAGGTTTGCGCTCGGTGCTTCAAACTAATTTTAACGTGTTTAGCTGGAAAAAAGTCCGTTTTACTCTTCCACTGTGGTAAGTCTAATGAATTCAGAATTTTTGCACGGAATATAGCCGAGTTAGGGACACTTTTGTCCTTGACGTTCTTCCTCAATATAAGCCGGGGATTGGTTTTGATAACATATGTAGAAGAATAATGGTGCTACCAAATGTGATATGCTTACGGTGTTTTTTTCAAAGTTTGAGAAGACACGCTCGAAACCCTCATTTCGATCACGAACTTCATTCAGTTGTTGGGAGAGTTTGACACAAGTAAGCACGTAATGGGTTTGAGCCCTTCAAATGCCTTCACAGTCTGCTTAGTTTGTCTGTACGGCCTGCTGCGCTCAAAAGCCATGCTCAACCTTAGCAGACAGGAGTAGTTGTTATACTCTTTTCCGGAATTCAAGTGTTAGCTAACAGGCCCTCAATGAGGGTCGACCACTAATCAGGATAGGTAAGCCGATTAGTTGAAAATGGTCAAACTGCTATGACGAAGTGGTTTTATTTTTATGGGGGAAAGTACACAACTTATGTTCTGGAACGGGACAGCCTTAGGCGAAATGTATTCTATCCATAATTGCTGCAACCTAACGATAGGAAAGATCACAGAAGCATGGGGACTACACGGTGCGTTGGCAGGCCGCCAAACTATGTCTCTGAGTTCATCGATGTTATATCCGTCAGCAAGAATTCAGCTACAGTCAAACAACGTATGGTGAATGTAACGGCACGGCGAGTTCAGTAGCGACTCAATCACCCAGCTGAAAATATCGCCGGACAGATGACAGCGTCACGAAGGTTGGCCAACTATCAGAGCACGTGACAACATGTAGTCGCGCGCACGTTCCGCACAAACAGTGCCAAAAGAGAGCGAAAACAAACAAGTCACGCACTAGCATGTGACCAAGCAGTCGGCAATTCTAACTGCCAGCTTTCCAAATCAGGATTAATCAAAACACCTCGTCCAAATGCTCCCACATAAGTCGTAAGACTGTGCGACTTTTCAAGCATGTTATTGAATAAGAAAGTAGAAAACAGCAAAATTACCTCAAATTACCATCTTCCCCATATCCTTTATCCTGCAGTAGGGTGAAAATTCGCACCTGACCATCAAGACAAGCGGAAGCTGCGCATGATCCATCACGGCTCACTGATAAGGCGGTAACTGTATTTCCATGGTCTCCTGTTTTGGCATAGATAAAATCCGCCGCTGAATTGTCCGCGATAGCCTGAGATAACTGATCACGATTCCAACTGTTGGCGGACTCCGGAAATTCCGTCGCGGAATGAGATGGAAATCGGGAGTTGAGCAGGCTGGACACGGCTTCTACGTCCATAACCTCCACCTACATGTTAAAAAGATGTGGGACAGAATAACGATAAAGGATTTAATCGCAAATGACACATTAACACACAACAGTGAAACTACAGAAAAACGCGTCTGGTAGACCCACCTTTCCTCCGCATGAAATGGATAGCAACATGGAGGGATGGGCTGGGAGACCAAGTTTCAAAACTCCTTGATCTAAAGTAGACAGCTTCATGGAGCTTCCAGGCTTCCAAGGGCACCAACATAGAGATTGATTATCAGTTTCTGGTTGAGAGGTATCAGACCGCAGGACAAGCAGCGTATGAGCCACGTACGAATCTTCACTTGTGCTCGATGGTAAGATCTGAACGGATAAGAACACCTCATAAGTTTATGGATTTCAGGAGGAATAAATACATCTGAGAACGTTTGTCGAATACCAAGAGGCACTCGTGGTCATAATAAACAATGAGTCACTGCATACTACGAGACACTTACAAGGCAGTCGGAGTTACCATCAAAAAGAGAACTGAAAGCGCAAAGAGCACATAGCAGCGAGGCAAACACACTAACGCCGCGTTTGAACATCTCCAAAGGAGTGGGACGACAGCTCCAACAAAACGACAGCATAGGTGACAAATGGTTTTAGGAAAAGCCCCCGAAAGCGGTACGCGGCTGAATGGTGTTCATGTTCTGTGAAAACAACTTGGCGAGCGCTGACCACACAAAGAGACGGGTTCTGATGTGGAGTTTCCTAGCAAGAAGGCGATCGATAAGTTTTCTTCATTTGCCGTGCTTAAAGGTGGAACCTATCGAGGCTTGAAGAAGCCTAAACCAGTGTCATATGTGGAGTGTGAATGGTGACGGCGGTTTCACCCAAGATGATGGCCTGATCTGTCTGACACCACTGGTGGCCAATTGGTCTTTTTGCACAGCGTGTACAAAACCACACAAAATTTATTGCGTTCTCATGAACGAAACACAGTAACACGTGCGTAGTGGTCACTTTGTATTAGTATGATTCGGAGCTAAGTCGCTTCTTTCGGATACAGCGGGGGTTAAAAATACGGATGATTGGTCATAGTGAATCACAGCGGTGAAGCTACTGTAGCCAACTAACATATCTTTCTCGAACTGGAGAATATCCACTGCCTGAATGTCCATAGGTAGTGCATAGCCTGAGGCAGGAGTATTTAGTTCATGATGTGGATTCCCACTTTCTTCACGGATCTGGATTCGGTAACTTGATAGACAAAGAAAGTAATTTTAAATCCAGCCTGAAGGTTGCTGTATGAAACGAAAACTAGGTGCGTCCGTTACTGCTGAATGGAAAAGCTGGTTTGTATCAAAGGGAAATTCAGAGTGGGAATATTACGGAAAAAGTGTTTTCCAATCGTCCGGCGGGATCAAAATGGATGATTCTTCAGCCAGTTTGGATTAACATAATATGACAGGATCACAATCTCAAGGGCTGATAAGAAGTTATAATCGCTCAGCTATAACACCCTTCTGATGTCTAGGTACCACGTCACCCGAAGGAAGCACGCGGGTCGAGATACTGCCAAGTTACCCAAGCTTAGACAAGGGAAGTCAAGAGGCAAAGGTCGGGTTCGAAACACGGACCTTCCAGTCAGTAAATTCGCGCTTTAAACACAGAGCCATCTCAAGATAAATCCCAAGAGCCGTTTGTGGTAAAAACAGTTACTCCAGATTTCTAAGCATAGAACGCTAGAACACCCGCTGGATCAACTGAAGCCGGTTCATCGCAAGAAATTATCCGAAGACAAAAATCGTTCAGCTGTAGCACCTTTTCGGTGCCTAACTGCCATGCCGCCCGAAGCAAGAACGAGGGCTAGGATACTGCCAGGTTGCCCAAGCCTAGACAGGGGAAGTCGAGAGGCAGAAGCAGGGTTCGAACCACGGACCTTCCGGTTAGTAGATTCGCGCTCTAACCACTTGAGCCATCTCGCCCCCATCCAAAGACATAGTCTTCTGATACAAAGGGGTCATGTCCCGGAAAAGTAATTCAGTACGCGCTTCGTCCTGAATGGCATTCGACAAGCAGGTATACCGGGATTCGGTCGTCTGATGCTTATGTCCGAATTTCACACCTAACCCCAAGACTAAGCGGCCACTGATATAACTTGTTCGCACGATGCAAGTTCAAGTGGATTTTTCTTGGCATGGCACGTGCCAAACCAACAAACACTTGAAACTCGACTTGCTTGACCACGAGTAAGTCTGAAACACTCACTAATGTACACATCACTTCTGAACTTTACCAGTCTTCTTTTAATAGTTTTACACGGACCAAGTCCGTTACAGAGAACCAGGTGCGGACACCTCATCTATTGAGTGACGGTCATTGCTGCTGTGTTGGTAAAGCTCCGGCTAGGTCACCCCATAGCCGTCATTTTTAAGATAAACTAATACATTTTTACAAAAGTACAGCAGGCGATAATGCAGACCTGTCCTCACTATGGTTATGCATATGATACTGAACACAGAGTCAGCTGATACCTCAGATTTTGGCAACTGCTCAGTATTCAGTGTCGGTTACTTCACTAAAGCCACATGATGAACAGAGCACACACCTATCCGCATGAGAGATTACCAGACGATGAGCAGCATAAGTTTACTATGATCCTCTTTTTAATTTTAAAAACAGAATGTTATCAACATCGGACGTGAGTTGACTAAAAGTCACCGTCGATCAGCACTGGAGTGGCACAGCTCAATAAAACTAAGTCAGTTGTCAGTGTTCTCTCGATTCAGCGCCATTTAGCGATTGAAACCTAGTGCATAAACTCGTTTTGGGTCAAGCGTCTTCTGACACGACTTCAGAGTGAATTCAGTAGTTAGAGTGAAACCGAGGGAATCGCTTCTTTCTGCGATGAGTTCTCTTTCAGAAGGGAACCACTGTACTGGAATCTAAATTCTCTATCCAGCAGCCATTCCCGCTCAAATAAAATGAGCAAGAGAGGCGAAAACCTACGCTACTTAGTTTTCTGGAAGAGCGCAGAATGATGTGATGATATTTTTGGGTCTTCCGTGGACGCAAGTGGAAATTTGGATAACGTGTTATCAAATACGATGAGGTGCGATTAGGGAAACCAGTATCCTGCCTTGAGATACAAAGTTCAGGAAGTTCATTAAACGGGCGGTCGACCGAATGAACACATGGGATGTGTGACATCACGTGACCAGATGACCGATTCGTCAATCGCATGGTCTGAATTCCGGTATTTATCGGACACTATGCATCCGTAGGGTGAAAAAGAGCAAATACAGTAGGAAAATCCCACGTACTGAAGTCGAAAACAATTATATCGGGCTCTAAAAACTTGTTGCTTGAGAAAGGTCACCCTGTTGCTGAAACCTCCAAAAAGGGAAAACTCTGCTTCCACAGTGGCTTTTTGGTGTCAAAACTATTCGCTTTTCAATCCTACTATGAAAGCAAGAGGCCTACTCAGCTACAGTGGCTGATCCATGTTACAAGGAAGACTATCCTAAATGGAGCGTTTTGTCCGCAAACCAGTGGCTGGTACTGGCCATAAGCATTAAGTCTTCGTTACACGGCAAAACTACTGGAATGACCCCTGGAAGCTTATTTCACAAATCACATGGCAGCTATACAAACAATTAACCACACTCCGACATCCCGTTAAACAAACGAAGTGGTGGGAGTCTTTCAGTCGAGCCGAGTCAAATGAAGAAAAGCACCACTATACAGCTAGTACTTTCATGCCAAATCGACCGTCGCGTGGTGTCATCAGCCGGGTCACCTTACTTGCTGCGAACAGCAGGGCGGGCAAACGAAAACATTATTGATGCCTCCCTTCTTACACTTTTCCGCATTGTATCTTAAATCCTACCACATCGCAGATTGAAAAGTTTGACCGCATGTCCCAGTTCTAGGACCGACCGGTTTAATCACCGAGCTCCGAGCTCAGCGGCAGCTTGTATCCGACTTCAATAGCAACCCTATACACCTATAAGTCTGTCATCAAACCCCGAAAGCTGCCGTTAATAGTTGCACACTGAAGCAAGCAGGATAACAAGAAGCTCTCGCTCGTACAGTGGATTCTCTCTGCATTGATGTATGCTGTCTGTCAGAAACAAGGACACCGGATGCAAATACTTTAGTTGAACTGACTGCTAAATCGCTCCTCCAGGTTCCAGCTGCGAAACTCTGGTTATGCGGAGGCTGCTGTAGCTGGATATACCGGTGCGAGTATTGTACTAAACGACAGAGCGGAAGCGTCTCTACTTGGTTGGATACTCATTGATAGTCGCCTTTGCGCAGTTCGTTTGGCAACGCATGTGACAGAATCAGGAGAAAGTGAGGTCCATCAGACACTGTTTACTGTGTCTATGAACTGTAGGTCTGAATCTGCCAAAGACGGTTTCTATGACGATCTAGGTGCTCTTTTACAACGGGCTAAAAGCTCAGACATCGTTGTGGTTGGTGACATAAACGCCTGTGTAGCTGAACTAAGCTCTACTGAGACCCGATTGGGTGGTCGTCTTGGGTTGGATATGAAACGCACCGAATACGGAAATTGTCCACTTCAGACGTCTGCCGATCATATGCTGTTCCTTTACAGCACCTGTTTCCGGAACAGCGGAAATCGCTTGACGATATGGTGCCCAGCAACAAACCAGTCCAACATCCAAATTGACCACATCGCCGTCAGTTACGGGTGGCGAGAGTCGATCACCGCCTGCATCCCCTTCTGGAATTCCAGCGTGGACTCTGATCATGCACTTGTGCGCTGCTGTTTTTCAAGTCTACGCAAAACACGCATAACTCTCTGAGCCACTGAGAAGATAATGGACGAAGAAATCAAACGAAACTTTCAGAACCGACTCCTCGAACGCCTGCCGGACGGTCCTATGTCGGATACCAACGGCCACCGGAAACAGATATCCAGTGCTAATCAGAGCTGGAGCTTTCGTTTGCAGGACAACCAACCTCATCCAAACATCGTATCTCTGATAGGCCCGTGGCTTTGCTGGAGGCCTGACGACTGGTTCCTCCTGGCCGCAACTGCAACTTAACCCGACGCCGGATAAAACTGAGTGTTCGTTCAGACCAAGAAGCCTGGTGAAACCGCAAGGTCGATGGACTGTAAGGTGCGAAAAATGCTGGAAATGTCCACAGGCTGTTCCACTTAGTTCGTTCACCTAGATCATGGAAGCCCTTTGTTGGTGAACCTATCCAGGATCAGAATGGCTCCCTGATATCCAACAAAGGAGCACTTTTATATCGTTGGGTATAGTACTTCGAACAGCAATCCCGTCGGCCACCTATCGCCTTTAATTCGGAATACCACGCTTAAACAGAAACACGGAGTGAGAACATGGAACAAGCCTTCAGCATTAGAAGTCGTCATAATCATCATCATGGATAGCACGACATCAGTGTTCAACATTGCTGCCTCGAAGTCGTACAACCATGGTTTGGTTGGAAGCCTTATTGTGAAGAAAAGAATCAAGGTGGACAGGGCAGGTAATTAGTGCTAACTTCCTACAATCATTTTGAGGTGTCTCCATCTCCAGATACCCATTCAGGCCATCTCATAATAATAATAATAACAATAGAAATAAGCTGTGAGAGCCGCGTAAAAAAGCGTTCAGCTGTGGCACCCTTTCGGTGCCCACCTGCCATGCCACCCAAAGGAAGCACGAGGATTGGGATACTGCCAAGTTGCCCAGGCCTAGACAGGGGAAGTCGAGAGGCAGAGGTCGGGTTCGAACAACACACCTTCCGGTGAGTAAGTTCACGCTGTAACGACTGAACCATCTCGCCCTCCGTAAGAACAGCGTACGTGTCGTATAGTGGTTGTAGCTGCCAAAAGTTCGTCCACCGATGATCTGTGGAGGTAATCTGGGAGGCGGGAGCTGATAAATTGGTGTGTAAATACGGGTCTATCAATTGACTATTCATTGGGGAGATTGGGAGAGGAGGAATGTATTGAAGGCAACAGTTTGGATGCAGGAGTGCCTTTGAGGACGCCATTGGGTCACGTCTGACGGTGTCTCTAACCATTTGGCTCGTCTCTGGGTCCCCATCCTGTGAGACAGTAATGTGGACAGTAATCACCAGCGCAGCTGATTACCTTTTAATGGCTTTCATACTTCGTTACCAAGCCATTGTTTGACCTCCCCTGGCTCGTTTCCACTCTTCACGTGGTTGTGCGAAAAGAAGCCTTCGAAGAAGTCGGCGACTGGCATACGGTACAAGTGGCCAAGCCAGCGCAACCTGTGGAGTGTGATCAGTTCATCTACCGTGCGTTACTTATTCCGAATACTATTCGATGTAATTCAATAGTACTGATCCGCTGTTCCTACCAGACTCGGGCAATGCTCCGAAAACATCGATGGTCAAACAGTCTTCAAACGTCCTCGGCTCGCAGCGGCCAGGTTTCTAACCCGTATGGCAATATGCATCCAACCGCAGCAATGTAAACTCGACCCCTGACGAATAAGATGATGTCACGCCTACACCACAGGTAACGCATGTTCACAAAAGCTGCATTGGCCTTCCTAATCCGGATGGAAGTAGCGTCTTTCGCTAGACAACCGGGAATGATACAGCTGCCCAGGTGAACAACCTTGTCTGCCACCTCAAGCGGCTCACCCGCAAGCAAGTGTGAAGCACATGCCGAGGCGTGCAGCAGAATTATTTAGATTACTTAATATTGCTTGCATTACCATGGTATCAGATCCAAGAAGAGCTACCTCGTCTACGTACTCGATATCTGTGAACAGACACCCCGGGAAAACTTGAACTCCACAGGCGCTAGAGGCTGGTAGTGAGTCTTCCATGATCTCACTGATGACGGAGTTGAGGACGAAGGGTGGAAGAGGACAGCCTTGTATGACACCACTTGGTGCTGTAAACTCAGAAGAAAGCTTCCCGTAGACATTCACACGGCCGCTGGAGTTGGCGTACAGCACCTGAAGGAGGGTCAAGAATTTATAAGGGATACCCTTGCTCCCCAGACAATGCCATAGTGCCTGACGGTCCACAGAGTCAAAGGCAGCTTTCGGCTCAAAAAACACAACCATTGCTGGTTGATAGAAGCAGTGTTGCTGTCCCAGAATCTGTCGGAGGGTGAAGATATGATCGATGCATCCTCTTGCAGGACGGAACCCAGCGTGGTTTTCGCGGATCTGTCTCTCCCTGTGTTCAGTCAACCTTCGGAGGATAAGACCAGAGGACACTTTCGATGCCACACCTACCAAGATGATGCCATGGTGGTTTTCATAAAGCGCCGCGTACCATTTTTGAAGATACGAATAACTGACGACATGCTCCATTCTGCAAACGCTTTCTCCTCGTTCCATAGAGCACAAATAAGCTTCGCCAGATGGGTCACCAGGGATTCATCGTCCTCTATGAAGAGGACTGGATAGGGACCTCCAATCCTGATGGCTTCTCACCTTTCTGTACCGATATTTCGTACTTTATTTCTTCCGAGGGGCGAGCAAGGATTAAATTCCATTCGTCTGTATGCACTGCCTCTGCAAGCCGTGTTGCAGAAGGCCAGCTAAACTGTTCTTCGAAGTGTTCGACCCATCTCTCCAGGAAACCTTTCTGCAAGTGAACTAATGAACCATCTTTTTCACTTATCGTTCCACTGACCACTGTTCCCTAGGGCCAGCCGATCGCATCAGTTGGTATAGGGCACTGCTGTTTCCGGTAGCAAAAGCCTTCTCCATTTTCCGAGCTTTCACTGTCCACCAGAGCTCTCGGTCTTTCCTTAGACCCTTTACTATTTGGCGTTTGAGGGAGTTGCGCGCGCCGTCGTACTCGTTGCCTGCTGGTATGGATTTCCTGGTATCAATCATAGATAACGATCTCGACGACATCCAGTCGTCTTGCAGTCGAATCGGTCGGACAGACAGCACTGAACGCCGCTAACGTAGACTCTCATATTTCGCCACTCTTTATCCACATGCTCACTGTAACATTGGTTTAAAGAGGAGAGTTGTTGGGCTAGCTTCAGTATTGGTTTACTGTAGAGAGTTGCTGAGCTACCTCAAGTTGACACTATTGAGCTATAGTAGTTTTTCGCAGATGATAGATTGGCATACCTCTTGATGACTTGAGAGGGCCTAGAGAAAACGAACTGTCAGGCGTGCACTCACCATGGTGTGATCGGAATCAAGTAGTGTGCCCCAGAAGGAACGGCAGTCTTGAACTGTAGCTCTCCACCGGTAGCTGATGGTCACGTGGTCACGGGTTTTCTTTGGGGACCCTGCCCGGAGCCAATGACTCAATAGTCTTACCTGCTCGGCTGCAGGGGTTGGCCTGGCTCGAGGGCACAGGGAGTATGGCATTACTTTCTCACTCCTAGTGCAGTTGCGCACAGCAGGTGCCTTTTCAGCAGCACCGGTCTCTTTGGTTTTAAAAGTATTTCGACCGTATTGAATAATGCACCGGTGGTAACGGTCAACCGTTGAGCGATCGGAGTGTGCGGTTTCTAGGGTTGACCTTTTCTAACCCGTCCTTCCTCAGGGGAAGGCAGCATCGCTTCTTCCATAAATATGGATATGCTGGTCGTCTGGGGGGAAACATCTTACTGCCTTCACACTCCTATCGCAGAGGACAGTACGACCTTACCGCCAGACCGTCTCGTAGAACGATTCCTGGTAGTACGGGGTCTCGCTGCTCTTTGTCTGACTGCTCTGCTTTGGCCTTCCTGGCATTTCTGCACCTTTTGAAACGAACTCCAAGCCGGTGTGGCCCGCGGGATCATTGCAGAACTCAAGCCCGACCGTTACGTCAAGGTGGTCGGGATTCAGTCAATCTGGATAGAAACCGACAACACGAACGTCATTGGTACCGATTAGCAGCCATATATTGCAGCGTCCCCAACAACGCGCAGTGGAGATCACGCGGTTCCCATCCTGGAAGGCGAGTAGCACCGACACTACCCAGACATTTCGTAATCTGTTTCATACCCCTCTGCCATGTCAATGGTTGGCCACCTCTGTGCTCCCACCACTCTGAGTGGGGCACGGAAAACAGCGCTCTCTTGGGCAAACGATGGTTAGGCATACGCAACACATGTCCCAATCAACGCAGTTTCTGGTGCTGGACACAGTCCTCAATGGAAGTGCCCATTGCACAAATGATAACTCGCTTTCTAATTGCCTCGTTACAGATTCGCCGACATTGACCAACACGAGCTACGGTTCTGAGACAACGGTTGCCAAACACTTGAAGACGTCTTAGTTAAACTGCTAGAACAGGCCAAGTCTCACAGCCACACAACAAAACAGCCCATGCCGTAGCCTGATACACACGAGCCTTGAGATTTAGGGATACACCGCTTGGATACCATAGGTATCTAAAGCTAGTAAACACGACGCGAGCCTTGTAGATTCCTGCACTGACCTCATCTGACAGAACTAATACAACTTCTAAGATATGTAAAACGCTCCACAACTTCCAGTGCCTCTCCCTGGAGTGTAAGTGGCGTGTTCAGTGACAGGATGTCCAGGAGCATGACCTTAAACTTTATGAGTGCAAAAGGCATACCAAAGAACGGGGTGACTTTGTCAATTCATCCAAAAACATCTGCGCCTGCTACTCCTCTTCCAAGACGAGAACGATATTGTCTGCATATTCTGGATCAACAAGGTTCTCACCAGAGGCTATTTCAACACCAGGGTTTTGAAGGCCCTCCAGCATTCGTCACATTATTTCATCGATCATGAAATTAAATAGGAATGGAGGAAGTAAGCACACCTGATGGACACCGCTTTGTGTAGAAAAGCTTTTCGAGAGCTCTCCATATACTCACACGTCCGGAAGTGTGAGAATACAAAGAATGCAATGTTCACAAACCTCCGGTGAATTCGTTGATGGGCAAGCGTGTAAAGGAGAACAGATCAGTCAGCCGGTGCGCCTTGGAAATCCAGGAATATTGAAATTGTGGGTGGTTTGTACATGTGGGGTTGTTCTGGCACCTAACGGAATGTGAAGATTTGGTCAACGCGACCCCCACCGGGCCAGAGCCCTGATTACTGCTCTCGGGTCAGTGTTGCATGAGCCACTATAAGGCAACGAAGTACAAGTGACGCCAACAGTCCCGTTACAACTGGCATCAATCTGATATCCCTGTGCTTACCACACTCAGTACGAGCCCCATTTTTGAAAATCAGGTGGTGGCGCTTGAGAAAACATATGCAGTCATAAACCGCCGACGCCGTAGGTGGTTCCACGTTCACTGTCCAGGGTTCTACGTCGACTGTGAGCTTCAGATGGGTGCCAGCTAATTGCCACGATAGTTGTTGTTCGAAGTAATCGGCCAACCGGTCGAGGTTATTTTTATGCAAGATGGTCACTCCCTTCTGATCCTTGTCGGTTTCGCTCACAGGTTTCCGGAGACCGGACGCGCGGACTAACTGAAATAATGTCCGGACATTACCGGTTTTCTGGGCCTCTTCCATTTCCTTGGCTTTCCATTTCTACCAAACTTCACAGTCGGTTCGCACGCTCACTTTCACTTGACGTTTGATAATTCGCCGAGAGAAGTTATGTACGCGACCGACTGGGATATTTCTCCGAGATTTAAGCAGTGCCATTGTTCGGTGTGATATCCAATGCTTGAGTGAGCCTGGTGGCGTCGTGCCACAAGCAAAACACTCAGCACTCTGCAAAGAGGTGACAATCTCGTCCCAGTATGAATACACCCGACCTCTGCCTCTCGACCTCCGCTGTCTAGGCTTGGGCAACCTGGCAGTATCCCAGCCCTCGTGCTTCCTTTGGGTGACACGGCAACTAGTTAAACACGCCAGACACCCAAAACGTCTTAGTTCGTTATTGACTTAGAGTACGTTCAGTAACATTTGCTAAATGGCAAACTGAGGGAAATAAGCTGTGATGCGATACATCAGGGTGCTTGTGCGTCCAAGTCAGAAAATGAAACAAAAAGGCACACTTCCATCCACGAACAACGTGGGTTCCATGACATGCCAGCACCGATATGGCCTTTTTAGTAGTCGTCATATTCCTTCCGGAGGGCGCAGGGCCAGCAGCTTACCCAATCATTGCTGTGAAAAAAATCACCTGCTCACTGCCCGAGTAACGCAGCGTGAACTGCACTGACACGCACCACATCTAAATTGTCCACTTCGTCATAGAGGAGTCTCCACAGAGAACTTGTATGCAAAACCTTTCGACTTGAACAAGTTTCCAAAGTGAAACCAGCGTGTCAAATAAATGGTCATCACACCGTTTACACTAGTTACTCAGGCCAAGCGGGGGACTACAGTACATGCAATGTCAAGGGGTGATCTGCACATGCGACGAGCAAAGGCGATGGCCACCGATGCGGCATCACTCATCAAGGTCAAATCGAACCTAGACGCGTTCATCCGGCACAAACGCATGGGAATGACGCCTACACACCCCCGTGCCCGCACTCAAGACATTAAATGAACTTAGGGGGAAACAACGTCCATAAATTGCACTCTAAACTAAAAGCGAACGAGGATACCAAGCAATCTCAACTTTAGATCTAATTCCAACCCCGATAATATTAATGGATCAACCGGAGACACTGGGTTTCGGATTGACGTAAACCCCAGCTTCATGCAGATGGGATAGAACGGGTTTGCGAAATCTGAGACAATTTAAGTGAAACAGCTACCTTTTTGACCACGACAGTTGCACCTACCGTGAAAACATGCAGTGTGCACGACCTGTCAAGTACTGCAAGTACAGGCTCCTCTTTGTCCGCGAAGTCCATCGTCACTACCTTCCCATGAAAGTCCCTCAAAAGAAGCTTCCTGGAGGTATCCGTGTTCCTCAGCCGTATCATGCTACAATTATCCGTTGAGTTGGGTGTCCCGGTGCTCTTGTCTACGAGACCGTAGTGTCATGAACCGAAACTCACTGTTGATGCAGTAGGCAATCAGAGGCGTGTACTTGTGTCTACATATCAGCCGACCCAAATAATATTGGTACTCCCAAAAGAACTTCACGGCGGGTTTTATTTTTATCTACAACTTATCGCCATGAAAATACACCAAACTTTATTGCTGGCAGTAACTCTGTCGTAATCCAGTGCACTGCTGGCGCTTGGATATATGTCAGCAGTGGAACCACAAATTCGAAGAGTATTATGTTCATCATCGCCAAACAATTGTCTACGTACAAAAAACATGACGGGAACATGCCACCTTACATCCTACAGTCCGATGACATTGTCGCGTAGTCAGCGTACGGCACGACGTACAAACTGCCAAATTACGGAAACCCCTAGGCGCTCATTGGTCGATATTTACGTGATCTACAAGTCGGTGGCCTGGATGATGATCTTATACTCATGAATCCTCTTTCTAATCATCGGCTGGATATCGCCTGGCGGTCACTAGAGTTGAACGTCCGCAGGTTCCTCTCACTCTCGCAGCTTGCCAGCGGAGGAACAAGTGAGAAATATTTTCAACGCTGTCCTGTGTGGAAGTTCATGCTTATAAGGCTTATTTATCGATGCCAACTGGTACTGTATATTCCCGTCAAGGTGTATCAATATTGTACCGGAGAGGCGATGAATCACTTGCTGTAGTTCGATGTTCTTCGTTTTAGCCTAAACAGCATGTTGCGCGTGGGTCTGGGGTTGTTTAGGTCTAATAAAACAGTGTGGTGTTTTGTATATTTCTTTTGCTTCCAAAATAACATTATGTATTTTGTCGGTCGGACAACCGTTTTTTTGATTGAATACGAAAAACCATAACAACGCGCATCTGTACGATTACACGCAATACAAACGCGGTCACGTGCTTCGACTTTCTCTTCTGGTTTCGCTCTCGCTTACAGGTGTCATTCACGAGTCTCATGTGCTAAATCTAGTACCAAAATATTTCAGACCATTTTTGGTTTTTATTATGTGTGAGAACTATTCAACAGAAGTCCCCCTGGACAACCATGCTTGGATGATTATTTGTTCGCTGACCTGGGCCAACGACGAACTATTTTAAAGAGAACAATTCTTAGTGCACAATCTAACTTCATTATTTTTATTTCTTTGCCACACGCTCCTGGTAAAGTTGCTTTCTGAGTAGCCAGTTGTATTCTATTTGGTTGTGGTTTGAATAAGGGCCTGATGCCAGCCTGAATAGTATTAGTGCACAAGTTATGATAACCATAAAATAACTCACAACATATGTGCAATAATAACAATTTTTACTATGGATGACAGTGGTTTACAGTATCCAGTTGAACCACGCATAAATAAACTTCAATACGAAACGTGGAACAAATCAAAAGGGAAACTTATCGTTTGGGAGAGTTCCTTGGCAAAAGTCCGGAGGGCGGGGACGTACTTTCTCTGCAGAATGGCTGCTACACGTGTTCCATGGTGGCCCGTGAACCCGGAGAGTTTGGTCGACTCCATTACCCCTCCGCGCACGAGTATGTGTGCGTTGAATGTGTCGTGTCTTCCTGTATATAAGGAAGGGTTGACGTGTGCATAGTACGTTCCGACGTGTACAAGAAGGGAAGTAGCTTGTTGTCAGTCTAGGTTTCAAGCGGGACGCGGTTTTGTCACGTGAGTTGAGTGGTTTCTGCAGCCACTCAGAAGAGTCGCGTGACCTAGTGAGAACAGCTGTACGAAACAAATTTAACGAAGTTGTTCGAAGGAACAAGGAAGTGGCCAGCACAATAGCAATAACACTACATTCCTGCCCCAGTCCGTGTATTTTCGGTGGCAAGATATTATAGATCCACTTAACACACCATTCGGCGCATTGGGTGAACTATTTTGGTTATTCGAGTCGGGTGCTAACTCTACCACGTGTGTAGATTCCTCCACCCGCAACTGGTGCTGGGAATTTGTGGTAATCTTCCAGTAAGATCTTGGTTGTGTTGTTGCTTATAGTCCTGGTTGGAAACGAGTCTCTAAACTTTGGAGCCGTTTTTTAGATGTACACACAGAATTTCTCTGAAACCATAGTTCGAGCGGAGGAAGCAGTGACACAGAGTTGAGCATTTGACAGCATTTATTCGAACTCTTCAAAATTATCCATGCGGCCGAAATTTTGCTGACCGTTTTTTAACATAATCAAGGTCCACTATTGGCGCGGGATTTATATTTTAATAGCTACCATGGCTCAGTGTGGTATCTCAGTAAGGAAGTTAGGAAAATTGTGAAGAGTTGGTTTCTTCACGTGTTGTCTCTTGTGATGGAGCTGGAAATATGTCGGACGTGTATATAAGCCACATCTACATTGTCTTTGCCAGCGCAAACTCGGAAGGGAGCAGCCGTCTGCCGCCTATATAAGAAGCAGTTCCCTGACGTTTGAGTAGGCTTCCCGTCAGACAGCGCCAAGGAATTTGCCGTAGCTAGTATTTTGGTGAACCTTTTTAAGATAACACACGCTGTTGGATAGACTGGAAGGTTCAGTCCTCACCGGTATACTGGCGCATTTTGTTGGACAGAGCGAGTAAACAATATAATGACCTGGCAAAAACTCCGGAGCTTTTAACAAAAATTCAATAGAATGAGACAGCCTTTTGGACCCGTGTGGCACGCCTGCCAGGTAAACAGTAGACGTGCGATGAACCACGGGCAAACCATCACAGTGGGTACGGTGGTTGTGGTTCCGCGTGGCGACGTCGTACGTTGGTCCGTGGGCAACCCCGCGTATGAACATCTTGTTTGAGTCAGTTGGGGCTATCAGGATAATTAGTCTCGGCCAGTGAATCGTGCGTGGACCGAGAATATTCATGGGCCAGTCGGAGGCACATGTTGGTCCATTGCTCCCATTAGACTGCAGCTAGAAATAGCAGAAGCTGTGAGTGGCTGTAATTTCTAACTACCATAGTGAAACGACACTGCCGGATTGTGAAAACGCTAATCCACGTCCCAGTGGAGATGAGGATGGCTGTGTACTGTCGATGCAAACCGGCTTGGCCATATGCCTTCCCAAGGAATGTTTATTACTTAGATTTTTCGCCACCACAATGGTAGCTACTTATGAAACTAAATAGAAAGGACGGATATGTGAATGGATTGCTCCGGAAATTGTGGCTGGGGCGTAGTTGACATCGTGTCTACCTCACGTTATCGGGCGGTTAGCTGTCAGTCACCTAAATGGACGAGATTATCATGTATTTAAGGGTGCTAGCGCAAAAGGGTTGTTAAAAGCCAACACAGACAGCTTTTTGAAGAGTTCAGTAACGCTCATTCAGGGCTTGGGTGGGGTAGTTGCAAAGGAGGAGGAGTTTTAGGTTAGACGCTGCAGTAAACAGTGCTCATCTACTGGGGATATGGATGGCATTATACATTAACTGTCGCGCAGAAAAGATGCTAACTAACCCCGCATGTCAGGTCAGTCCGGAGATGTTTGTAGTTCAATGTATGCAGCGACAAATAATCAGAGGAAAACGTGACATGCAGGGCCGTGCTGCGTGTTTGGGGGATGAGACTAAATTAGCATGGTGCACTACAGTCCAAGGAAAACCCTAAGCACATTGCAAAATGGACTACTTCAGAAACATTGCCTAGCGTGCATTTAGAGAGTCTGTTACCTTACACATGACATAACATTTTTACTCTGATATGCACCCAAAGGTTATTACATCCGAAAGACTATCCTAACTGTTGTTTTGTATTTAAGCAAGCTTAAGCCAACGACACAGGCGTTCGACAAAACCTGTGTTTTCAATTTTATCTTTTCTCTACTGTTGAAGGTGGAGTATGAGGCACAGCAAAGTGTAGGGAAGGTCGTCGGGATTAAGGTATGTGGTTGGAGGAAGTCGTTGGCATAGTCGTTGGTAGGAGGTGTGGAAGGAGCAAACATGGTACGGAAAAAGCGGCGAATATTTAGAGCTGGATAGCGATCGAAAGGACCAAGCACGCTTAAAAAACGTAGATGGGCAGGCAAATGGCATTAAGAAGATGGATTATAGATAGACAGCGTCCGTCGAGCACTCAGAGTACAAGGACGGGATCGGTGGATTTGTGGCGATGTATGTTTCTTGGATGTGGGTTGTCCTTGGGGTTTGAAAACGCAGTGAACTTTGCGGTCCCTAGTCAGATCATTATCGTGGTTGGAGACAAACCGTACTGGGAGTGCGGGCTTCGTCACTCATGTATTCGGATAGTTTAGACGAGATTGTGGAAGTATAACTAGGTGACAGTACGTTGGCTTGACGGATAATTTGGATGAGACTCAAAAACAAGTGGCAGACATGGATAAGAGCCTTAGTGTAGCTTGAAAGATCGAGCGGCTTTCAACGCGTTGTGTCTCAGATACCATAGCCGGATGATGAACATCACAAGACGGTTTTTACAGTCAAAGGCACCGGAGCTGATAAGCGGTATCCAACAACGGACGCCCTAGTTGATGTTAGTGCTACTGCAGATGAGTATGGAATGGTTGAATATTGTGATGAGAGCGACGGAACTGTTGCTTCTTTAAAGCTACAGGTTACAAGTATCGGAGTGAAGTTAGATCACAGTGCTTTAAAGGGCATATTCAACACCAAGACTTCACTCACTTCGTCGTCGTCTTAGTAGCAACTTCTGCATCCGTGAGCAGAGACATGAAGACAAATGTGTTCCTAGGGACCAAGTCTATACCTGATGATATTACGACTCCATTGTATACCCTCCCCTTTAGCTCATGCTAAGCTGGGTCGAACGTCTGTATACGCTCCTTCATTACCGACAATGGGATTAATTGAGTCCGAAGTAAGTGAGCCCTCATAACACCAAAATGTCTGCACAATTCCATCGAAGATATGAACGAGGTTAATTGAGCATCCATTTTTCATCTGAGATTCGTTATCGAGTGAAAACCGTTTGCGAGAAACCATGACAGATTGACCAACCATTGTGAGTGTATCAGTCGGTTAAATGAACAAAACATTTCTGTTTTCTATTTTTCAAAATCAAGCATAGCAGGGCTACAACGCACGTGGTCATCATGATGAAGAGACATTATCGGCTGCTGATCTAGGTTATAGTGCGTAGTTGAGGCCTCATACTCAGTAACGCACCTGGACACGGGCACAGCAATTACGATCAATAGCCAATGTGGGCAACAGCGCGTGTGGTTACGGTGATAAAGTACAATGGACGGCCTCATTTTCCGACGATGTTTTCTGGCTTTATGAAGTATCCCAAGAGCCGTTGTTATTTGCAATGAGAAAAATACTGTTGTGTTGGTAATACACATGCAGACATCTGAAGACACCGCATTATCTACTGACCAGATGCGCATATTCAAGAATTGGGGTAATCCACAGGGGTGCAAATGTGCATCAGGACTGCATGGTGCATCAGGCTGTCTTTCATTATCGTGCCAAACAGAAGTTGAGCCTGACAAACACCAGGGTTGTTCCGGAGTTCGCTGAACAACCTCATCTAATCAGTTACTCTTGAAGGAAATAAAGCTTACAAACGTTATTCAAATATTTTTGCGGGTGAAATTCACATTGGATATTCTGAAAATATTACCTCCCACTTAGGTGGCACTACATAAGTCTAAGTTTGCTGACATTTTATTTCTTACCTTGTCGCAAACCGGTAATCCCACACAAATCCGTAGTGGTTGGTGACCTTGGAACTTCACCCATTTGAACAAAGTGGTATGAGCGACCTACCATTGGGATGCACAAGCGGATCTGACTAACTCCCCGTAAATTTCGCAACTTCGCAAAACTCACAGTTTTGGTGAAATTACTTTCGATCTGTTTCTAGTTAGCGAGGGTTTTTTCTTTCAGCCCCACTGCTTCAGCTAACATCGGTATGTCTGCTTTTTGCTCGGTCCCTTTTTTTGTTTGGAAGGAAACTTTTTTCATTAACTCCTTGAGTTTTGCGGCTACAGTTAAATATGGCAGGTATTTCACATCCAAGAAGCTGAACCTTCATAAGGAATGAGGAAATTCTGTGCCACCTTGATCTCCCATTAATTAGGGGACATTTTCTTAAACACCCAACGGGAGTTTAACCTTGGATACCTGCCAAAACATGTCATAGGGACATGCCATACAATACTATAAGGTCAAGATATGGGGTACTCGAACGCATGTGAAAAGATGAATTCACATACCATTATATTTCTATAATTCAACAAGAACACCCCTTTTGTAAGGACCCTTTGAAGTAGAGTAATAAAAACACCATGTTGAGGTTTTGCCAACAAAAGTTTTAAGCCGCATCAAAATGTATTCATGGGCCTCGACCATCCAAAGCACCCTCGTTATTAGTCCCCCGGTGGGCTGGCAGCCCTCATGACTGCTGTTTGACTGAATGTGTAGAAGGATAGGAATAAGGCGGAGAAACTCGAGTATGTTTCGGAAAAAGTACGGCCGTTTCTTGGGAAATGCGCTTCAGGTGTTGGAACAAATCGAATGTTTACGAGATTTCACAGGCGTTACTTTTTAATCTTCCCCAAAAGTGAGCACTTTCACATTGTGGACATATGGTCTCTCGATTTTGTTCTGATATGTTTCCGTATTTAGCAAGAGCCAGTGCAGTTCCATCCTCCTTTGGGTGGGTTTCTGGGGGAGAAGCCAGTGCCCACATTATCGGTGGCCGAGGGAAGGTTAAAATACTGTATGGATCAAGGTTGAGACAAAAAGCATGAAACGTTAAAAGGTTCAAACACTGTTTCGGTAACGATGACCATCATAACCCCACGTAACTGAATGGGAGCAGACCTGTAATATGGTTATCATATCTCCGCCGCAAAACATCGACCTAAATGGCCACATAACGATGTGAATAAAATGCATTGAACCCATAAAAGTAGTGCTTGTCTTGAGGACAACCTTGTGGAAAATTAAGCAGATGAGGCGGTCAATGGTCGAGTGCAAACTTTATACAAGATTTTCCTTACCGATGCTACTCCGAAAAAGCGTTGATGTTCTTTCTTGTCGAGCAAGTGCTATTGTTTCAAGTGACCATCCGATTCAGCCAGATTTCTACTGCATTGAAAAAGTTCACCAGGAGTCAATAAACTTTTAACCACCTCATGCTACCGCACTTTCCAAAAGTTACTCGAAAGGTTGCTCTTAGGCGTGTGTCGATTCACGATTCATACGACGGGTAGTCACATTGGTGCTCTACGAGCTAAAGCTTTTCATCATATTTATTAACCTAAGTGCGTTTTTTATTGACTTGTGAACTCCTGAAAGAGTTTTTCCTTTAGATGCAGCATTGAAAGATGCACTACGACTCTCTGAAGTTTTTGACTGAGAGGATTTGCGTTGTCTAAGCACTTTGGATTAATGATTATGGTGCCATAGAGAAGAAGAGTTCCGTAGGGATAAGGATTTGTCTTCTGAGCTGTTTGTTATCATTCAACAGGTTGTGAGGCTTGTTATTCGAACCCGGCTCTTTAATTTTTGTGAACTCTTCTGACAAGTTTTAAACCAGGTTGTTTTTTAAACGAGGCGTTTTCCTTTGGAGTACCACTCAAGAATCACAGTATCAGTTGTGCTTATTCCAAGTTACGCGGGTGAAATTGCTGATGGTATGTTGAGCTGGTCATACGCAGTCAACTTGCCAAAGTCAGTGGCGTCAATGTTGCACTTGGGAGCACAGATAAAGTGGTCATAGATAAACGCAAATATAGTTTTCTCAACAATGTTCTTCAGTGAAGTACCAGAAACACGGAAGTGTATTTCTCTTACGTAAGAAAAGTATCAAGAAAAGACGATTTTTCACTTGAAATCCCGCTTTTACAATCCTTATACACTTCTCAATGGCTAAACAAAGCACCCTAATGTTAAATCTACTAACTGAAATGACCGCATGCTACTCTTCCCACGCGGGTGACGTTTCGGTGATAAAAAGTCTTGTTATCTTCCAATGAGGGTTTATAAGGGGACTAAAACGCGTGCGTCAAATGTTGGCTGCGGATCGCTCCCCACAGCGTTCCACCTTGAAGACAATTCAACCGGTGAAATTAAGACCAAAGATTCCCTCAGCTGAGCAGAATGATACACCACCCATTTTCTTCTTTGAATTAATGCAGTAGCAGCTTTGGTCACAAGAATAATAGGGAATATTTCTGAAGTCCAACGGGAATTTCATCCTGTAAGTGGAGGTGGTTTATGCTGAAAAGCCTTGATGCATTGCACAGCTGTCTCCTCTTATTGGAAATCACCATCGGCACGCATCTCAACAAACTCAAGGGAGACTGAAGCACACAACCACCCAACTGGTAGCTTGAACAAGTACCCATTTCTCCACAAGCGGCTGATCAGCCGTATGATAACCTCGTACAATACAACGTCGCTTACTCCTCAGTCCGCTTTACGTGGTTGCACGTGTCGACCGGCTCCTCGAGTGATAACTTCTCAAGTATAGGTTTCAATCGTCGAATCTTACACTCCCTCTGAGTTATGCATGGACTGTTAGTGTTGTGATGAGGAATACGAATTTTAATGAAGATTTCGCTCTTCAAATGAGGCCATTCCTTGCTGAAAGCTCGATTAGCACCGTACATGTGTTTCTCCCTCAAAGGGACTTTTTCTACAGCGTTTTCTCCATTGGTACTGAGAGCACAGAGCAAGCCATTATCGTCTTACCAGCATGCATCTCGCGAGAGTTTTTCACACCAAGTCGTCAGTTATTTTCTCTAATTTTCTGGGTGAACACTTATGTAAGCCCGATTCTGGGAATTCTACTGGATTCTGAACCCGACTGACTTTTAAAAAAGCCTGAACAACGGTAATGTGTTGAGGCAATGTATTGCTATTACGTTGTTTTGAGCCAGCTCGGTATCACGCTCACAATGAGTATTCTGAATGTTCATATGTTCCAGCATGCCATCAGACCGTTGTAAATTCTTCAGGGCATCATACCAGTCGCTGCTGAGAAGTGAAGAGTCAACTAATTTGCGACAGACAAACTCAGTACAGTAATATATGTTAAGCACAAATTTTCATTATGTACAATTCATTTCCTTCAGTGTCTGTCCTCCGATTTTCTTCCATACCCATTTTTCTCCTTCCTTTTCATTTTCTTTCCTATTGTTCTGCTTTCATCGTTCCTCTTTCTTTTTAGTTATTTTGTTCTACAGTTTATTCGAAGGGAGCCTCCGTTTGGCGAGCCCATCACACCACAATTCAACTCAGCGCCAAAGGTCTAGAAATCTTCATTTCACCACCAGGACCAGGCTCTCAGGTAACCATTCTATCCGGATTGTCCGAATGTTGAGAAGTTTTATCCCACAAATATATCAAGCCCTATAGGCGAGTCTACGCCTGGTACCGTAAGTTGGAACTCTTACCTAGCTTTGGGAATCAGCTGGTAGAAGACCTTTATCTTAAGGTGGCATCGGCTGAGTCCCAGTTGGAGTGCTAACTTAACTCGAAGAAACCTCAAGAGATAAAGAGATGAGCTGGATTGTTTTGTAAAATCCTAAACAATATGAAGGCCTCTATTGGGACCCTAATTACCTATTTTTCAGAGGGGGGAGGATGAATCCTTTTGATTTATCTGGTTAACAAAATCCTTCTATCTATATCATATTTCTGGTTGATCAACATCATCACGGACGGCAATACACAACTCATATATACTCGCGCCCAAGTGACTTAAAACCATGAGCGAAAAAAGCCTTGCAGAACATGCAAGGAGAAGAGCAAGTCCTTGAGGGAAACGATCAGCAAGGCGCCTACACTTCCGAACATTAAAGTGAAAACAACTTAGCAACGGGTTAAAATAAGGCACCATCGGCTGGGTGGACCCAACGACCTCGAACTGCACTCCATATAAGAGTAGCTCACAACAGGCGAACTTTAGCTAGACAGTCCGGGTGGGAAATGACACCATCGGCGCCACTGAGACCGGTTGCGTACCATGTCCCGCAGGATTTCCAGCCTATTGCAACGAGCATCATGTGGGCTCCAGCAAACAAGGCACGGAAATCCCAAAGTACTTAATGTGAATGCAACCGTTTTCACTTCATTAATATGCCCAAGCCAATTCGTCAACAGCCGTTTGGAAAGGATACTAAATCTTTAATAGCAGACGGTGGTTTGACATGCATAATACGTGCCTAGACCGCCTTAACCTGGCACTTTTGATTTGCCACGCTAAAGATTCTGAATCGTTACCAAATACCCGCATACTCGATACAACCGACCGAATTGTGCTACGCTATGGAGACATTGGTGATAGGTTTGAAGACGACTGTGGTTATCGGTTTGATCGCTGGAACATGTTCCTCTTCCCCAACACGAACACAAACATCTCTTCCAAGTTCAGAGTAGACTTGAGAGAGACAAAGCTGACCCAGTAGCCCGATGGCGGTTCAAGACAGACTTCAGAAAAAGAAAGGGGGGGGGTCTAAACCCAAAAAACATGGCTCAACACGCGTGATTCGAATAAAGGTATAGGCACAGGAACAGAGGGCTAACGTCGAACTCGGTCCAGTGGGCTTAAATCGGACTCCATAATACATCCGGCGCAGGATGTGTTATGGGGAGCCATGCGCAAGTATACGGTGGCGAGCGAATGCGCATCATTTATTATGTGTACCGAAGAAACACCAAAAAAAATATTAGAGAAACATTTCTGTCTTCATTCCTTTCACTTTTCTTAGGAGTTGACAGAAAGCATTCTACACTTACCGCGCTGTAGAGTCCCAGCTATGAAACCGGTTTGGCAACGGATAGACAGGGGAATGTGAAGTGAGGACTTTACATGCATCAAACCTAACGCGTCACCCAAGATTGAACTGTTGAAGAACCCACGACTCACCTCTGCTCTTAGTGAGGAGGATTGGCTCACGGTCACCTGAAAGTCCTGTCACTTGGGAAGTCATTTATCCAAGGAGAAGTGATAGAATCTGTCTTGAGGGATAAAAGCTTAACAACGAGGAAGCGGTAACTAGTGGAGTCAAAGTTTTTAACGGAGTCAAGATAGCGCATCTCCACCGTTGCATCTCGTTCCAGCCAATAGGTCACCTCGTCCAAGAAACAAAAGGCTTCGGAGGTGAGAGTGATCAATGCGAAAACTACGCTAGCATGACATAAAGGAGTTAGCTTCAAACAAGGGTTTCGATATTTGGTAGGGTAACCTGCTCCATGACCTTCAGGACTACCTGGTCCCTAGTTTTGAGTTGCAAGTTTGGGTTCATCTTAATGGACCTACGCGATATTATTGAACCTACAGTGCTCAGACACTCTTCCCTCCCACCACTGTTGACTGGGAAGACGCACAAGAGGGACTAACCGTAAGCGAGAGTGCTTTGAAAATGACAGGTTGCAAAGCATTTGATCCGGTGGATTTGCTGCGATTAAGTGTAAGCGGGATACCGAGCACCTTCATTGTGCCGATGGGTACTCGATCCAACAGTCCAGGAACGTGAATAAGGCAGTCCACTGGAATGGTCGGAAGAGGGCGACAGGTGTTCCAAAATCATCCCTCTGAGCTGCAGCAAAAGGGGCTGCAAGAGCTACCACTCTGGAACTATAATACCGTCAACTTCAATAAGATCTCCGAGGCGTTCTCTAAGCGGGTCCTTAAACTTGGCATACCTAACGTTTATTTTGTTACGGTTTGTCTGGGATTCTCACCAAGTTAAATCTTGAATAGTCACTTTACACGGTTTCTGTATGAGTCAACAGTTTTTTTATACACAATCGTGGCTGAGTGTCCGCTAACGTCGCCTCGTTATCTGATAATTTAGACAGCCGGTTATATTATAGGCACAGCTAAATTCTGTGCCGACTGGTTACAAAGTGCCTGACCGGGACATGTTGAGTGGTAATGCGCGCTAGGTTTTTACGCAGGTTGTCAGTGATCCAGATCAAAGTCAGCACACAATTCCCATTCAGGTAGTGTTTACCAGAGGATTTATATGCCACAGAGACTAGTGAAAGCCTAGGACGACAAGTTTCCCAAAGGAAACCACCAAACAAGTTCTTTCCTGGTGTTTGGGATTCTTGTAAACAGCAGATCAAGTACTACCACACGCGGGACACCACATCAGATTACCATTCCAGAAGTGAGTAGACACAGTCGGGTAGAGTAAATCACAGTTCGACAAGAAATTACGAAGTAAATCCACAGCATACTCATCCAGGAAGAAGTGAAAAACAGTGGGCGAGAAAGGTCCGAACCTGATTGGACAAAGGTCAGTATTGGAAACCCGACAGGAAATCCCACAGAAAAACGAAAAAGCTGGGTGTGAATGCCGAATTTCACAGGTGATGGGGGTAAACGATTAACCCAGTTTGAGACAACAAGCCACCCGATAATCAACGAATGAAATGAACAGGGATAATGAAAAAAACCTAGTAGAGTTAACTAAGAAACAGTACCAAACGGGCATGAATAGACTGACGACTAAAAGCGGGACCAGTTGTGTACCATCGTGTGAGAATTACACGAAAGATGACGCAGTGGGCTGTACATGAATACAAGCAAACCAAAGACAAGTGTGATGGAAAAAGACGAAATAGGTCGACTATTGTGGTATTGAGAGGAAACCAATGCATAGTCAGACGCTGAGTGAAATGTAGCTGTTGTATTTGGCAATGTTACGCTTGAGAATATCAGAACACGGACCCATAACGCGCTCGAAACGCTTCCGATCAAGTTTGACACACCGGAGGGGACCTTGAGCAACAACCGTTGCAGCCCGCGGACGATCAAGAAGTAGGGCAATTTCACCTAGAACGAACCACAAAAGCAAACTAGTGAAAAATGGAAACTATAACGAGAGAAGCGAAGACAAGGCCAGCCGCGAGTCCAAGTACCAATGACGAAAGGGGAAGCCAGATTTTGCACTACGTCTCAGATTTTCCTCAAGGCTGAAAGTTTCATGCATAGTCTGTGACGCATGACGGGCTGATAACAGGCAAAACACCGAATAACGACCAAAAACAAAATGAGATGCAAAGTGTGAGTAAGAGCATTAACGAAAATTATTGCACAGAATGCGTACTTCGGTTGATATCGGAAACGCTTAGCATGAAGAACAAAACAGTTGCCAATTGAATCTTAGAGTGTGGAGCCCTTTTGTGTCATTCCACGGACAATGATGATATTACCATAAGTTCTCCAGAAGTTGGAGAGAGCCTATACGAAAGCGAGCAACTAAGCTCATTCCAAGACCAAGCAAAAAAATGAGGCGGTAAAGCGACCAGCGCAATCAGCAAAAGATGGGACGCTCATTCACTTCCATACCCGAATATCATTGGGATAGAGGGTGGTGTGTCGTGTTTTACTCCATCACCCACGGATAAACCCTAACGGACACCTTCTGCATCCGCAAAAGAAACGAACTTTCAGGAACTCCGTGAAGGCTGCAACCACGTTTCGGGTCGCCCGATCATGTGTCATTCTTGGACAATGGACTAGTCAATAGGTCTACCTCAAGAGGGGAAACAATATTTTGGCTTTCATTCGCACAGCGCCTTTGAAGCACTTGGATCGGTAATAAAATTTGACGACACGCTTTTACGGTACCGCAATTAATACACCAGATTAACAGATAGCATGTTACTAAGTGCACCACAGTGTAGGCTTGGGCAACCTAACAGTATCTCAGCCCTCGTGCTCACTTCGGGGTGCACGGTAGCTCGGCCCCGAAAGTGTTACGACTGAATGACTACTATTATCAGGTAAGTAGCTTTTCGGTTGCGATGCATACAATTAACCGGGCGTACAGACCCCACGAAACATCCCCTTCTGCTGATCGGATATAGGGTCGCCACAGTCAGGCACTGCGCAGTTAAGAAAACGACCGGTTGATTAAGCGGAAACGCACCATAACTTTGGAATTAAAGACATCAACGTACCAAAGTAATCTGATGGCCTTAATTTTCCGACCTCGACGGGCTCAACCGATTCAGAAGGCTTCTGAAGAACTTTGGCGGTTCCCTGGAAGATAAGAGCATCCAAAGAAAGAAAGGCGATTCCGAAGGAAAGGTGGACTTGACACGGAATGAGGATACATGTAATTTTCCGTCACAAATAATGATATAAGTAGTGTGTTCTACAGAGAAAATCCACCCAATGGCATCTTCCCTCCCATCATTATAAATGCGACTTAGCTTCTGGTTAGCACAATATGTTTGTTAACTATGCCATGTGCCGAAATACATCGAAATCACTGGCACTTGCTGCTTTACGAAGAACGGCGTTTGAACAACAAAACATACCAATGCCAGAAAGGCGAAACTTGCCCAGGCGGGAGTTTTCAGGTATTAGATCGATGTATGTGGGTGTCCCGAGCGGACAATATGGTCATTCAAACTAACAATAATGTGGGGAAAAAGGGAAAGCCTAACCCCCCCGGATGGTCATGTTGACCAATTCGCGGAATTCGAAAACATCCAAAACTTACAACACATGGCAGCCGGTAGGTTAAGAAATCTATACATGAGCATGCATATGAAGTCTGTGTGAACCTAAAAAAAGTGGAAGTTGGACCTGATGCCCCCTGACAAATGATACAAAACTACGCGGAATGTTCCGACAGTGAGGAGAAGACCATGCGATATACGAAATCAGATTGGCACACTGAAGGGGAAAAAGAATGTTCATAGCTGATAATGCTAATCTGATTGACAGCTCAATTTTAGTTGACATGGGAAGCTGACTCCACATAGTAGTGACAGTCTCCCTGGTCGGAAGAGAAAGTTTTGCAACAACCGAAAGTGTTCAGAAAAGGTCTACACGTATATTCGGTTCGAAGTTATGGTCGATAAGCTGGTCCACATTGATATTACGGTAGTTCGAGATGATTCAGGGCTTGAGGCGCAAACTTACTAACTGGAAGGTCCGTGGTTCGAGTCCAACCTCGGCATTTCGACTGCTCCTGTCTAGGCTTAGGCAAACTGGCAGCATTTCAGCCCTCGTGCTTCCTTCGGGTAGCACGGAAGCTAGGCGCCGAAATAGTGTAACAGTTGGACGATTAGTATTATTACTAAGGTAGCAGCCGTCAACAGTATCATCAAGACTGGTTAGGAATGGATTTCTGCCCCGGCAACCCTAACCGCAACTCAGGTAACAATAACCACCATGTGATAACTGTGGTGACAATCAAGAGCACATTCTGAATGGCAGTCTGCAAGGCTGGTCCACAAGGTAAAGCCTTTCTTTGAATATGTTTCGCACCCATATTGCAGTAAAAAGAGTACTTTATCTCTAGAAGCCGATTAACTCGATTGACTGCGGTAATTTTAATGAACTGGTACTAGTTCTTATCTCCATTCCAAACAATAGGTAAATATACGACCACGCGAAAACCACCTCACCACCATGCGTCTCATTCACCGGAAAGTATGTGAAATAGTCGGCGAGTTAGAATTCTTCTTGGGTAGAGATAACTCTGTTGTAGCAAGTGCACATCGGAGTTGAGGAGCACTGAGGTATCCTAACCTATGTATTTTCTATTCTAACTCCCCCCGAGAAATTTGAATACAACACAGTTCAAGCCATGGAATATATTGAGCTTTGAATGAAAATTACTTGAGCTAATAGAGGGTGGTTTGAAACCAGTTCGACGGGTAAACAGCTTTGTGCTTTTCGGCTTCAGTGACAGGACGAAAATTATCAATCGAAAGTCATCACACACCACCGTCGAATTGCTCGCCTACGATGAAACAGCTTTTTAGTCCATAGGTCGTCTAAGGGTCGGTTTCTCAGAGCTCCAAGTAAACGTTTGAATCAAAGGTATAGCGCATTTCGAATGCCGTTCATTATTACTGTTAACTCAGTATATTCGGTCGAACAGACAGAAAACGAGCAGTCGGATGGTATTCCCCTTGTTCCAGTTTCACGGATGATACGCACTGACCATTAACACAAACGATACATAGCTTATCACACATCCAGTCGATGACACAGAGAGGTCTGACAGGGGAATTGTTGTTTGTTCTCACATCGGTATCAGAAAAGTTGGCTGCACATCCAAAGAAAAGCTCGTGCGTCTGGCCTAGGTAGGCGATTACTGCTAGCGTTTTATTTCAAGTTGACGAGCTAAAAAGGCTAACTATCCGGTGTAAAGTTCTCTGTGGACCAATCTCTGGAGAGCAGTTGCCTTCAAACCCTATATATTTACTTGGAGTGAGCTTCAGCTAAACCTGTTGTATAGTCATTCTGATCTAGAATTATAAACTGTGGTAAAGGTGAACCAAGTGAAATCAACAAACCATCCGGCAAGAGCTAAATGGATTTATGGTCTCAATCCGAATTAATTTTTGACGAGGCGAGGTGAATCAATCATGACTCGAATAAGTCGTAGATGAGGTGAAGGTTCGACCGCCATGGCGTGCAGTATGCGCACCCGTCGCTTCCAATGGATAACAGAATATCAGATATGGAGAATGTAAAGCAAATGGACCTTCATAACTTTTTTTAGACGCACACCGGTAATGGCGGATAAGAGGGGGTGTAACAACCATGCAGCGTTTTCCAGCTCTTCCGTATAATAATTTGACTTCGCTTACATTAAGAAATTCAAATTTACAAAATAACCCCACGGACAGGAATTGAATTTGCGCCAAATTGATATTTACGACATATGAAAACCAACACAGCGCATCTCCGGGGAAAGATAATATGTGGTGCGTTTTCTAGAAACGTAATCAAGCTGCTGCGTCTTTCACGTGTCTAGCGGAAGTGAATCGATGCAAGCAAGCCTCTGCTCATCCAACCTTTTTGCTAGGTCAAGCGGTACGTTGTGTGAGCACCTAACTAGGAACTAGTGCATCCTTTGTCTCACATGTGTGATCAATACACGGCGATTTGCGCAACCATGTCTGTGTGCGCATGCCCATCTTAATTTTTGGACCCGATAATGCTACGGATGAAAGCGAAATATCGTCACATTATCGTTGCTTCTAACCTCATTCGTCGTGGCCTATACTACCCACACGATGTATACGCGTACACACGCACATTATAGTGAGGGGTAACGAAGTTGTGGGGAAGGACAAAGGATGCACACTAGCACAAGCGGAAACTGGCGGAAAACCGGCAAGAAAAAAGGTGTGGAGGATGCTCACTGTATCAATACGGTCAAAAAAGATCATTATCGCGGTAGAGTAAAATGTGATATTTTCTGATGATGATGATGAATTGCTGAACATGTTCGATCGTCAATTGCCGTTATTCAACTAATGACGGGAACCAGTCCCTGCGCGACCCATCAAATGAATCAGACAGAACAAACACGCTGCTATGCATTATAGTGAACAGGGCTTAATTTTCAAGTCGGAGTTTGGCCTTCATATATGGGAAATCAAGCGCGGAGCAATGTTCGTGAACAGACAGTGCACGACATCCGTGAAACGGACGCACCCTATCGAACGATTTCGTGGACGTACTGAACTCCCTAGGGATGAGATGGAAGTCTGCAACACGACCAAGAGGTGAAGTCTACCGAACGCGACAGAAAACCGAGCCAATAAGCGCTTTCATCATAATGCACATGGGTCATCATTTTACCCGCCAACCAAAAGAAAAAATTAGTCGTATTTATTTGAGAAAAAAGCTCCAATTACAAAATTTTTGCTGAGAACAGGAAATACACATACGACAAAATTTCATCCAAACTAATCTCCGAAATGCTTTCTCCAAGTGAAGTTCGAACGCGATTGATAGTGGTATCTGCTCTATTCGTTATCCTGAAAACTGACATGGTCAATCAGCACGGACCCACGACAAAACGGAGGGACACTGGACTCGAGTTTCGCTTTTCTTAGGACTCAATGGTAGTACCTATCCTTGGCAGTACCAGGATTTGAGTCCAGGACAGTTCGATGCGAGCTTGTTTCCGATACTCCGTCAGCGTGCGCTGGATGCAGTTGCGTTATCATACTTGAATAGACGGTGTTGAATAAGTAATAAAAACGCAACTTGGAACGAGATGATGGAACAATTACTTATCACATTATCATAACCTGGTGCAAATTGGCGAAGTGTTCATGTGGTGGAGTTTGTAATACGTTTACGATTTCTTAACATTCAACGGATGCAGAAATTCGTCCGTACACTCATCAAACCAAATCCTATCGGATGGTTGGATATTCTTCAGTGTGAAGCCGAGGCGTCGATTATAAAGTGTTTGAGAGAATTTTCACGATTATTGTGTCCATTAGTTCCCACTAGTTATCAGTAAATCGTCAACTGCGTTAATTGACCGATCCAAATTCAAGTAACCAGAAACGTGAGTCAATGTATGAATCAATCAGCATAATTAGACCCACAACAGGGTCATATGCTGCTGAGGTTCCTGACTTGGGTAGCAATTCCACTGCATTTCTTCAAAATGTTCTATTTTTTTGTCAAAAGTCGCCAGGCAATAGCGATGTCCGGACTGGGAGTGCTGTCCTCCACGATCAATCAGATGATCCACAATGAGCGAAGGATAAGTCGACCGTCTAGTTCCGGAGGTTTGAGTACACAAAAAATCTGAGTTTTTCTCATCTGCTTGGAGGTTTTATAGAGAACTGACCGTGTTATTGTAGGCGTGAGAGTTCCCCTTCAAAATTTCACCATCTAACAAAAGGAGCTCGAAGACCTTTATCTTGCATTCATCATCATCATCATCGACAGCATGACATCAGTGTTCAACACCGATGCTTCGCTGCCGTACAACCATGGTTTATTTGAAAGCCTTATTGTGAAGAAAAAGAATGAAGATGGATGGGGAGGGGACCTACTGCTGCCTTACTACAATCATTCCGAGTTGCCTACACCTCCAAACACTCATTCAGGCAATCTGGATAGAAACTGACAACAAGATCGCCACTGACATCGGTTGGCAGCCATATCTTGCAGGGTCTCCAACCAGGCACACTGGGGATCACGCGGTCCCCATCCTGGAAGGCGAGTAGCACCGACAGCACCCAAGCGTTTCGTGATTTCTTTCATACCCTTCTGCCAGGTCAAGGGTTGGCCACCTCTCTGCTTACGCCACTCTGAATTGAGCATGGAAAACAGCACTCTCTTCGGCAAACGATGATTAGGCATGTGCAACACATATCCCAACCAACGCAGCTTCTGGTGCTGGACACATTCTTCAATGGAAGTAGCCCTTGTACAAAATCTTGCGTTAGACAGGTGTGACTAAATTGAGCGATTATGAAGTCACTTGACTCGCGGTAGCTTTTTGCAAACAACTATCATCTTTTGGTGGCTAAGACGAGCAGAAGTTTAGGAAGCTAAAAAAATTTTCGTCCAGTCTAAACATATCGCCAAGGCGTAGACCTCATGAACTAAGAGGTCCTACCTGTGCAATGAACTTTTCTGTCATCATGACTATAACCCGTATGACTTAAATGTTCTCTTCTTGGTGGACAAGAAAGTGGTCAGTTATCGATAGGTGTCTTTCAGCGAATCAGAGCTACAGTTCGTTGGTGAATAAATGAACACGACAAACAAGACAATGAAAAATCCTTGTCAAAGTGGAAAGTCGGAAGGTACAGAGGCGAGTGTTTACAGCTATCCAGTCGAGTATTGAAGCTTCAGCTCAAGGAGTGAGGACTTAAAAAAACCAGCTGCAGGAGTTCGTAGTCGGCGACATGTAGATAGAGAGGGTACTGTAAGCCCAACAACTGTGCTTGAACCGTGTTTTCGAGTCTCACAAATGCAACAGATGTCAATCGATAAAGTCTCTGGAGTATGTGCGAGAGCAGCTTGTTGGCCGATCCGTCTAGGAGTTCACCGATTAAAGACGTTAAAAGCGGACGCGATGTGGTAGATATAAGCTGCAGATGCGATGTATCAACTCCTCAGGTGCCTCAACGTGTCTACAGCTGCGGTCTGCATAAGAGTGATTACCGAACGGGATGGGGAGTTATTAGACAACGGTGAAAGACTTCGGTGGCCGTGTTTTCGTTCAAACGTTCAGCTGTATGCAGTGAGTAAGTCTATGATATGACAAATAAGCCGTCGCACCAAAATAGGGTTCTGTCTCTTCGCCACGGATTAATGTCGATTTAAGTCACTGTTACACAAATGTAAGCATTCATTTTCGTATTGTCTGATTGTGAATTCGTTGTCACCGGCCTTCAGAAGTTGTTTTGAGATAACGGTTATGAGATATGAAGATATCACCGTTCAGCAGCTCAAAGCAGCCAAGTTTAACCTCCATTCGACAAAAGGGAAGATACTGTGGCCGGACCTACACGACCTTCGAAATCCCGAGATATGTCACACCGTCGCCACAGATGTCACAAACTTGCAAATGTGATGCGAGGCAAACCTCATGCACCACACTGGTGCAACTCACTGATGTAACTTACGCGTGATCTCCGAATCTCAACCAGTCCTTTTTGAACACCGAACTGTAAACATACTGAACCAACTACTCAACAAACCTTAGACAAAGATTCCAAGTATTTCCGAAATGAGTCTCCGAATTATAAGGAACTATACTAGGCTTTATTGAACACCCTCCAAACCAGACCCTGAGGTACTCTTTTCGCCGCATAGTTAGTTAAATTGCACTGCAAAAAAGGATTTCTTTGACGTCCGTTTCAACAGGACACGCTCGTCTGGCCAAAGTACTGGCTACTGGACCACAGGTGTCGAGCAAAAATTCTTGGAAGATTGGCGGCACCAGCTGTGTCGTCAAGTGATTGACGAATACTATTTTCACTTACCTCTGTGATGATGAAGAAATCATCCCCAGGTTCACCTTGTCGGACAACAACTTCACCATCTTCGAAGCGGACCGGCTCGAGGGCATCGGCAACGGTGAGCCGCTCCCATTTGTCAAGATTATCTGGAAAAAGTCGAATAGAGTAAGTTCACTGTCATTTGCTGACCAAGTTCCGGGTGTAAAGCGGTTTTAGGAAGCGAAAGTTTTGAACGGATTAACAAACAGAACATAATGAAACGTGCTATTACATCTCATCTAAGGAGTAAGTGTGGCTGTGGTGTGTTGTGATACCCGCGCTCAAATGTTACGAGAGTTCCTGCAAAATCTTTCCAAAACATAGATAAGTCTTGTCGACAGTGGTTGGGACAAATAATACAACAGAGTCAAGGACCAAGAGCGAAGAACAGTATTGCTCATCAGTAGCCAGGAATTGAGGGACTAAGCCCCAACACCTACCCTATAGTTAGTAATAAATTATGAACGTTCAACTGTGTTACCACTTCGCTACGCAGCTGCAGTGAAACAAGAAGGGAGCACGAGGGCTAAGGTACTGTCAGATAACTCAAGTCCAAACAGAAGCAATCTAGAAGCCCAGGGTTGGGTTCGAACTACGGACCTTGCAGGCAGAAGTTTCGATCCTCAGCTACTGAGATACCTCGAGCCCTACGGTATAGCTGCATACAGCCACAACCGCATATGGACTTACACCATGCAGTAAAATGAGGCGTGAATCAGGTAAATTTTCATGAAAATGAGCAAACATACTGATCCGGGCATGGCTAGCTGTAACACTGACATAAGGATGTCGTTTCAATTCTGGCGTCAGTACACTACACAGGTTTACACTACCGGTAAGGTAAATTAAAACCAGACCTGGAACTGATATAAAGACAACACGTGGGTCAGAATAGCAGACAGCGATGCCTGGGAGTCGAGTATGACTTGAAACGAATAAAAAGCACACAACTACGTTGAAAACCATAAGAATTATTCGCCCAGTTATACGGATAGTAAGTGAGTGAGTGTTACTTGCAGCTATCCTTTTGAACGGTGGAGGAGGGTGGAATTCAGGAGGATTCAGTGGATAACGATCACGGGTCTTAGGCAACTGATGAAAGACATTGCTCACATTGGCACATTTGTCAAAAGTTTGCCAACTTTCTGTAGTCCTGAAGTAACCATAGATTATAAAAGGTTAGAAGTAAGGAGGATCACACCACAGTTATCCGTTCATTTGCCGGTGACCAGTGTGGGAGCTGATTTTGGGTTGTCAAAATAACCACATCGACCACAGTATTCCCCTCAGTTCGGAACCGAAAATACTTAATGAGCCTGCTGGATTATTCAAGTCTTCTGGGGTACCCCTAATCCTGTTCTGAGTGGTAGACAACGGCGCGGGTTGTCTTGAAGGACTGAGGCGGACTCCAAGAAAGGAACGACGCACAAGCAAGTAATGATTTACGCTGAAGGCATTTGACACTTATTGAGGGTTCATTCTTTGCATGTGCTGTCCGACATACTGAGTATATTACATAAATACCATCTACTGTGCAGATACGTATTGGTGCATTATCCTCACCATCACGTGAGCAATATCAAGGTGAGAAAAATGGTCACCAGCTGCGTTAGCGCAGAAAACACAGATTCATCTGTTAGCACCAACCATTGCAACAAGGATTCGTTTTGCCTAGGTTAAATGATTAGTACCACTCAGAGTTATCTCATTCTTCAATTCCCGCTACAGACATGTAGAGAACGAGGGAAACGTGAACTAACGGATTCTGCCTCTCAGTAGCGGAGGCCTTCAAGGAGAAATAAATTTGATTAGTCCAAAGGTGGCGCTCTTTGGAGTATAAATTTGAAACGGACCAACCGTGAGGGGCCGCTATGAAAGTGAGAATACTGCGTAATTTCACGCAACTTGTCCGTATTTAGTTGGGCTGCGGACACAAGGAAACAAGTCACACTTCTTCAACACTTCTAACCCTTTCCGCGCTAAAACTGGTTAAAGCAGAAGAAAATTGGTACCTAAGACAAATTAACATTCATACGCTCGTGTAAAAGTCGATTTAGTAATACAGAGTCGGAGATATTCGAGAACCAGAAATGGGAAACAAACGTACCTAAGATGGGAACTCGACATAGAAATTCCTGGTACATCTTTCGACGGCGAATCGTACTACCCATGAGAATTCGCCTGTAAGAATCCCGGTCTATACCCCAAAGCTTGACTTCGGTTTTCGCCTTGACGGTTGCCGCTCGTGGGGTTCCGTAGATCAGTGCCAATTCCCCAAAGCTGCCGCCCTCCCCCACCGTGCTGCTGTATTCGTTATTGACAAATATCTGCGCGGTAACACAAACCATGAAAGCAACCAGATGAGTAGGCTTTAGATGTGGTAAGTTAAGATAACAGAATAACGCCATCATCGTCATCATCATCGGCAGGGCCACCTACCTTGCGAAGCGATGCTTCTCCACCCCAAAATGCCTTTGTGAAAAACGACAAGGTTGCAATGAAAAAGGAACCCATGCTGGCCTTTTGAAAACAATACGATAGGTAAACACTTCCAAATCTCGTTCAGAAAATTTCGACAGGAACTAAAAGCAAGAATGCCACTTATTTGGATTCGTAGTTATATCTTGCAATACTTCCAGTGAAGAACAGTGACGGCCATGCGGCCTCTATTAGAAAGGGCGAATGGAGCCTACATTGGCCACACTTTCGTAATAACAAATAACTGTCCAGCTATGGTACTCTGTCAGTACGCACCTGCCATTCAGCGCAAACGAGGCATGCGGGTTGAAGTCGTGTCACGATGGCTAAGCATGGACAGCAGCAATCGAAAGCCAAAGTTGGGTTCGAACAACAGACGTTCCGATCACTATCTTCGCACCATAAACGCCGACCGGTATCGAACTTACACTTTGAACAATATCTTTCATACCTCTGTGTCAAGTAGCAGTTGACCCATTACTCTGTAATACGGCAAACAATAACTGAGGAGGTTAATGGCGAGCTGGTACCGATGTTCCATTCAGGCTCGTTGCGATCTTCCAGAGTCACACCGCACCAAAGGAAAGTAAACCACGACCAGACACTTGCTACCACTCAGTGTCTCTCACAGAAGATAAAGAGAATAAAGGAATGATGGCCACACGTTGGAGACCCGAGTAGTTCAATGGTACCAAATTTTCTGCTTGTCTGATAAAAAAGAAAGAGTATTGAAGGTAACAGATTTGACGCGGTCTAATCGCTGGCTACGTGAGAGGATCAAACCTCTCGGGATCAATGACAATTGGTTTGTGCCGTTGGTCCCGTCGAAGGGATGTCACCTGTCAATGTGACTGATCTGACCGATACAAGCTATCATGATTCGTTTCCAAGGCATCAACTGAACACCCCCAGCTGGTCTCCGGTCGACCTATGGCTGGGTGGCGGGGGATCTGCGAGGCAAACAGTTCTCCAGTATACGATGTACACGTTGTAGCCAGCATAACCTATGAAGTGTGACCAGTGGATCTGACAACGGAAAGGTAATTTTCCTGAAAGCCACCCATCATATCTCAGCACTAATAATGCAAAGTTCCTAACGGATACACTGATACTCAAACACAAGAGGCTCTTCGAAGAACTGCATGAAGTGGCCACGTCCCTGATCCATAAAGTAGGATAGATCACACTGCGACAAATAAGAGGTTTTGTTTAGTCTCCATCCGGTCTTGTGGAGGTGCTTTACGCTTTGCAGTTGTGAAGCCCATATCCAAAGGTACGGTAGAACTATCTAGGTTATTAAAAATGACATGCACTTCTTAATCACCTCAATCACAGAGAACAATGTGGCCTGCGGACTTAATATCTGTGGGCGAACACCCCGGGGATTTCTATCTTCGAGGTTTCAGAGGCAAGCAGGGAAGTCTGGAACCGCATGGCAATAACATAGTTGAAGAGGGATGGTGAGAGTGGGCCGCCGTCTTAGACCAGCGAAGGTGGTAAACTCAGGCGAAATCTTACTGTACCTCGATATACACCCAAAGCAGTTGGTGTAGGGTGAGATGAAAATTTAGAAACCACAGATCGGATTGCAAAAAATTGTCATAGTTTGTGACCATCGGCAGGGCCGAAAACAGTTCCCAGATAGGCGTTTCTCTTTCAAATGTCCGACCGCTGGGCTCATATGAAATATGCGGGGTGCAAACCATCCAGTCCAGGTGCCTGGTAGCGTTGAAGGATCGATATCTCCAACTGGAGTGCCGTTGAGGCACTAGCATCCATGTCAAGTTCATTAGATTATTCAAGAGACTGAGTTGGGGAATTCCAACTAAATCGTTCTTTGGTATGGCCAGTCTACTGCTCAAGACAACGATTATGCGAATGAATTATCGTTCAATGTTTCACAAGTCGTCTCACTGATACCCGCGTTCCTTTGATCAGTTCAGTGAATCAGTTGAAATGGAGCGCAGTTTTTTTTTCGAAAAAGTCTCCATCCCTTACAGTCTAGCAGTACTCTGTCATTTTTGGCTGATTATGAATCGTTTGAAGGGTCCGCGTGCGTTACGGTGACATGTAGTTCCAGGTATGGTTTTTCTGGCATCAATGAGAGCCGTTGGCCTTGACGAAATCCGGTGGTGATTTGGTCGAGCCCGATAGTTTCTGTAGACAGTCAAAAAGTGGACAGCATAACCTCGTTCTCCTCTTCGATGAGCTGAATGACTGCCCTGGCCTGTATGATCCTGAAAGGAAGCGAGTTGATAAACCATCCGTAATATGGCAAAATCAAGATCGAGTTACTTTCTCAATGACGACCTTTTCTAACCCGTTCTTCCTCGGACGGAAACAGTATTGCTGCCTTCATAGATATGGAGATGCTGGTCGTCTCGACGAAACACCTTAAAGAAATCATACTCCAACTGTATAGGACAGCAGGACTTCGTCCCGACTCATAACAGGATAACCCATAGTTTGGGGTGCGCTGCCTCTCGCCTGACTGGTCCTCATTGGCTATGCTGGCGTTCCAGCAAGCCAGCTAGATCACCGCGTCAGTCAAGCGCGACCACCAAATCAAGGTGGCAGTTCCTGGTAGTTTCGACCATGCTCACCAGCAGCAGTTGAACAAACCGTCGTTTCGAGTACGGTTTTTGCAAGCACCTCATCCGTATGCTCGAAAACTGACCGTGCGCAGAAACCCTGATCAATAGTTGTGCAGATCTGAACCTTGATACATACGTTGTGCACAGAAATGAGCAGGAAAATGAGCGAAAATCGAACCTGATCAATTTGAACAACTAGATAACAAAATGAGATAGAAAACGCGTGGTGACCAGCGTAATAAATCTACCTGAATACCTACGCACTAGGAAGTCAGGAACTGTTTCTAACAAGTGAAGGCTGCCTATCCGGCAACTTCAATGTAGTAATTCTTCGAGATACAAGTAAGGATGAAGTCGGGGAAATTTCCTCATTTTGGACCAGAACGCAGAGGTTTGTAGGGATGTGGTTTCCATATGGCGCCATCGGGAAAGTGCAACCACGGATTATGGGGTAAAGTGAGAAAGCAACTTACAGTCAGTTGGTTCAAAATACAGACTAAGGGAGTTGTAAAGCCTCTAGTAAGGATTGTGACAAACAAGAAAACAACGGACGGTCCGGTGACAAGTAGCGAACAATTCTGGAAAGAGTACAAGGGCTGATCTGGTAGTCTGTATTGAGTAGGTGACCGGCAACCGGGTTTAGCAAGTGTCAATCAGCACAATTCTGAAGCAAATTAGTGAGGAACCAGATTTTCTTCTCATAGCCATCAAGTCGCACAACAAACACCCTGTGCGCAGCACCCAGAAGCAAACAGACGAAACACGAGCGGGTAATCCAACTTTAACCAATGTTGAAATGTAACAGTGAATGGGAACGAAAATCATATTATCCCGAGAAAACTGTCGGTGGGATACAGGTACTTACGTCTACTTCACCCTGGTCAACGATGTAGAAATTGTCACCCTCATCGCCTTGTTGAATAATAACATCACCTGGGTTGCGATGAACGGGGAACATTGCGTCGAAGATATCACTGCCGAAAAAAGTAGAAATAGGTTACGGTAAATATCAACGTGTCATGATGATTGGAAACATGCTAAACAGAGATTCTACACACTAGAGACGAGTAGAAATTGGCTATTTTTAGTCACGGGGAGGTCCTAATGGTTCATATAATTCACATATTAGTACGAATCCCACCAGACTGACTCCATCGCCGATGTCTTATGGCCTTCAAGCGACCCACATTTTTCGATGCAAAAAACGAACTTGGTGGATACATTCAGGTTACAGGACACCTCCATCTGTAGCACAAACCATGTCATCTGGTGGGTAAAATAGTGGGAACACGCTCGCCTCGCATATCAGATGTCCGGAGTTCAAAACCCGGCAGGGTCATTGGATATGCATTGCTGATGAGCTCTAATAAGAGCGAAACTCGAGTCCAGTGCTTTCCCCCTTTGGGGTGGATTCACCAGAATAATTACGCCAGGACAGGAGAACAACTGTTCAAACGAGGGTGATATGACTAGGAACAATACATATCCCGCAAACCCCATAACAGATCATCCTTATCATCATCATCATCATCAAAGACAACAACATCAGTGTTGACACTGATACTTCACTGTCGTACAACCATAAAGTTCGTCTTCCACAACATATATCAAAATAGGACATTATATGCAGGGATTCACTCAGCTTCACTAGTGTACCCACCCTTAGCTGATTAACAGAACCAAGGTAATCACCAAGGCAACGCCGCGTTGACCTGGTGTGTTGCTTTGATGAGATATCTTACACCAAAGCGAGTCAATAACAGCAAATAACGCAACATACCTGCGTTCTGTTTCATCCAGGTGTGAGAACAGAACATTTTTTGCGATGGCTTTTGATAGAGCGGTCATGGTCTTGTAATCTTTTGGTACCACCTAAATTAGGGGAAAGGGTGAAGAAAAACGCTTTGATGGTACAGACACAACTGAAATCGGAGTGGAACATGCTTCATCTACACATAAAAATGAAGATAGCTATATACAGTAGGGATGCCATCAGGTTCAACACGGTCGAGGGAAACTATGGAAAGATAAGCATTCAGCATAAACGAACTACATGCTGGAATTGTCATTTTTAGAAAATCGTTCAGCTGTAGCACCCTTTCGGAGTCTGACTGCCATGCCGCCCAAGGGAAGCACGAGGGCTGGGATACTGTCAGGTTGCCCAAACCTAGACAGGGGAAGTCGAGAGGCAGAGGCCGGGTTCAAACCACGGACCTTCCGGTCAGTAGATTCGCCCTTTAACCACTTGAGCCATCTCGTCATTTTTGGGGCAAAACATATCAAAATTAGTGAAATAATAAGGTCACTACAGCCACGCCGAGCTTGCAAGGGGAAGGAAGCGACTAAGTATCTGGAAACTGGAGAAGCCGAGAGCGTAAACTGGCGTTCCACTACGGACCGTAACCGTTCAGTCGTGTTACAGTGTCGAAGCGCTGCAGTCACGCAATCCGGAGGAAACATGAAGGTTGTCCAATCCTATATAGGAGCAATCCAAAAAACAAAAATAGATTATTGCTCCGTTTAGTGACCCGTATCCCGAATTCTGAGCGCTCTTGAACTCAAGACTTTCAACCAACTATCATAAACGTATGGTTTATACCTCCACCAGAACAAACAATTCTAAAAACAAACGTTTCTTACCACGTCGGTGTGATAAATTTGCCTTTTTATTTAGAAATATTTTACCTCTGGAAACATGGGACGTGTAACATGTGGACATAAATTGGCCAACAATAGATGACGGCGCCCCGAAATACTATTAATAACTATATGTAGGGATCGCAAAAGTGTAAAGCTGGTCATCGGAGACGATTGTTGGTGCCCAGAGCTTATGAGAGATAATGCGCAACCCAACTGCGCACTAATAATGTCTCCTCGTCTGGTGGCAAAACGTCTGCCAGTTGATTTCCAAGCTCGGTGAACAAACCAACAGCCAGTGAACAGGCTAAAAATATTTCGACACAGCCAGATACGTTCTCATCAGTTGTTCAGCTCCTCTGCTGGAATGACCAATATGCGACATTTGATACATGTGGTAGCTTTGTCACCGGAGTACGTTTGGCTATGACTGGGTCACTTATGTCAACGTTGCTAAACACTTCACCGGAGTACGTTTGGCTATGACTGGGTCAATTATGTCAACGCTGCTAAACACTTAGTGGATCCCAGTCAGCATCAGAACGTCGAAGTCAATTTTGTTACTGACCTGGGAATCTAAAACACTTGCACCTTCTAGAATCTGATTACCAACTGTTCTGAGCTCTGCAAAATATTCAGAAAACAGAGCCTCTGTAGACCATCCGAATTTTATTAGGAACCGTTGATCGGTTGACATACAACAGTGTTGATTAGAAACAATAATGTAGCGTCAACTTTACGAACAGATTGTGTTTAGAAATGTAAACTGGTAGCCAAAACAAATTTGACCCTCATACTTGCGGTCGACATTGGACTGGGTGGTTGTTATCGTCTAGCTTCCGAAATACTCAACGATCCCACACAGCCTTCGCCGCCGTTGAATTTTACAGGATTGTTCATTTCAGTTAAGCCGATATCACTGTCTGGCCATGTCATTTGTTAACAAGGTCACTGGAATCCTCCGGCTTCCCTGTGGGCTTTACTCAGAAACCTGACTGTGGGTTACACTGACCACCGGTGTGAGATTGGCAGTTTACAGCACACGAAACTCAAGAGGTAAGAGCAACAAACTACTGTTCTGATCAACCGGCAATGGTAGTTGAGACCTGATTACGTCGGTGTGACAAGCTACTCATTCGTTATACAATCCAGATAGTTCGTTGTGATTCAATGTGAAAGACTTAATCATGGAAGCCAAGACTGTCGAACCTCAAAAGATTGTAGGATCTGCAACAACTGCTATTACCTACATCAGTATACAGTGCGGAGTCGCTCACATCTTTTTCATTAGCCTTTAGCTAATACTATGTAAGAAATGAAACTGCGAAGGAAGTGCGTCACCGCAGAATCTGAAAACCTGAACAGCTCTCATGAATCCATGCGATGTCGAACTTCAGTGAGTGTTTTTTGTCATGTTCCAGTCAGGTAGCTGTTTTCTCTATCATAAATTTTTACGTTCATATGACCGGACGGTAGCGATACCAAGTTTGAAAATATCCGCGGTTGTAAAGGGAGGGACTTCGAAGACGACTACGAAATAGGATTGAAGTTGGTTATACAACAACTCGAGTTACGATATCGATTGGCATGACACCAGTGAAGTCAACAGTACGTGCGAATGGTATATGAGAAACACATTCCTGATGTTTTCCGATGATAAGGAACCTGAACTTGCACGAAGAAAACGGCAATGACCAACATTACGAAAAATGCTGCCATTTATTAATTGCTAGATTGCGATAAAGAGGTGATGGACTGAACATACTGACAATCCCGAGCTGTCACGCTTACTATTCCGAATAAGTTCACACTTTAAAGTTAAGGAAAATGGAGAAAATCGCCGGAGAGTCTGCGCCGGCATCAATCTGTTATTAGACAGTTAGGGAATGAAAATTGAGGAAAGATCAAAATAACTCCTTAGACTAGAGAATCCCGTCCGACCAACTGCACGCGGGTTGATCACAGATGCACAGTCAGCATAGAAAACACGCTCAAACAGCACCAACAATCATCAGCTGTAAAAAGCGTGAATTTGCAGTACAGATAAAAATAATAATCATTCAGTTGTAACACCCTTGCGGTGCCTGGCTGGGATGTCACCCGAAGGAAACACAAAGACTGGGATACTGCCAGGGGGGCGAGATGGCTCAAGTGGTTAGAGCGCGAATTTACTGACCGGAAGGTCCATGGTTCGAACCCCACCTCCGCCTCTCGACTTCCCCTGTCTAGCCTTGGGCAACCTGGCAGTATCTCAGCCCTCGTGCTTCCTTCGGGTGGCATGGCAGCTAGGCATCGAAAAGGTGTTACACCTGAACGATTTTTTTACTGCCAGGCTGCCCAAGCCTAGACAGTGGATATAGCTGTCACAGTTTCGTTCACCGATAATTTAGGCAGGTGGACTAGATACCTACGCACTGGAGGTGGTAGCTGATATAGTTGATGTGTTCATACAGGGTTGTCAGTGGACTTTTCATTGGGAGACTGGGAAAGGAGGTATGTATTGAAATCAACAACTTGGATGCACGAGCGTCATTGAGGGCGCGACTGGGCCACGGCTGACAATGTCTCTAACGATTGATGTGTTCCATATCCGGGTCCCTATTCAGGGTCACTGCAATGACCATCGCAATTGAGTTTCTTGGTAATGGCTTTCATACTTCCCTGCCAAGTCATTTCCTGACTTTCCCTGACTATTTCCCACGTCTCGCGAGGTTGTGCAAAAAGGGATCCTAGGCCAACTGGCATACGGAATACGTGACCAAGCTAGGGTTACCCATGGAATGTGGTCAGTTCACCTACCATAGACGAGTTGCTTTTTCTGTTCCATTCCATTCCACATACTTCAGCATTACTGATTCGATATTACCCACCAGACTCAAGAAATGCTCTGATGACACCGACTGTCAAACACTGAAAGTCTTTTAACGTCCTCAGTTTGTAGTGGACAGGCTTCTGACCCATATAACACCGCAGCATTGTAAACTGGACCCTTGATGGACAGGTTGACGTCACGCCTGCGTCACAGGCGATGCAGGTTTATGAACGCTGCTCCGGCCCTCCCAACACGGATGGAAACATCCTGTTTGACTAGAGCACCGCGACTGATACAGATACCCAAGGTAGTCAAATTTGTCTACTATATCAGCCGTCTCATCCGCAATCATGAGGTTAGAGTTCGAGCCCACCCAGTCTTGCAGCAGCACGGTATACTTTGCAGGTGTGAAGCGCATGTCAAACAGTGAGGCAGAATTAGCTAGATTACTTAGTGCTGCCTGCATTACAATGGTATCAGATCCAAAGAACACCTGTCGTCTGCGTACTCGACATCTGTGAAGGAATGTCCTTGGAACATTTCGACCCCGCAGGCATTAGAGCCTGGAAGTGAATCTTCCATAATCAGATCAATGCCGAATTGGAAAAGGCAAGATGAAGGAGGACAGCCTTGCCTGATACCACTTGATGTGGTGCACCACGACCACTCGAGATGGCTCAGTGGTTAAGACGAGAACTTACTCGCCTGAAGATCCGTGGTCGGAAACTACCTCCGCATCTCCACTGCTTCTGTCTAGACTTGGGCAACTTGGCAGTATCTCGGCCCTCGTACTTCTCTCGGGTGGTGTGGCAACTAGGTACCGAAAGGGTGTTACAGATAGAATACTTTTTACTCCTATTACCATTTTGACTGGCGGAATTTCTTTCCACGGAAATTCCCTGCCACACAGTTGGTACTCAGATTGGTATGACAATTGTGAAAGCCGAATCATCCCGGCAGTACTGGACAAGGACTACTAGTTCATATGTTCCAGTGAAGTTTCCGCTTCAAAGGTTAAGATGTCAGAAACATCATCTAAAATTATCGCTTCTATGGTGATTTGACGGATTACGTGATCCGCAAGATGTTCACTCAATCAACACTAGAAGGGGGTCTTTAGATCCATATACAGTGTGGTAGACACCGGTTCGGAATTATACCCGAATTCTTATGTGTGATGTGTCCTTAGGTAAACACCAGAATAATGAGATCAGTGGTTATTGCTGAGACTTCCAACCAGATAAAGGACGTCGCATAATCAATAGCTGAACACAACAATGACCTGACGATGACAAGGTCAACAGCGTGATTGGTGAAACGCCGATGTGTTGATTAACAAAATGACAAACTTCTCCGCTAGACTGTTGGTTCGCACCTCACAGCTATATCATCCTATGATTCCGCGTTTAGCAGTAAAGACGTTCAAAAGTTTCAATTTTAACACTGCCTATCAAACAAGCGGATGAATTCGGGAAGAAACTGAGCGACGCCAACAGTTGTTTGGTGTAACACAGCATAGTAAACGCAGCAAACATCGATAGTACCGTCGAATCTGGAGTATCGAAATCTCCTAATAAGAGAATGGCAACTCCATAGGCAATTTAAACCACTGACCATAAGGTTTAATCTGGAATATGGTAGTTCTGTCTTTAATCCTGCTATCAGTGCATGGTTATTCGTCCGTGAACGTCACAGGAGTGGAAAATAGTACGAATGGTCGAAAAAGATTCACTTTTTGTCTTTTGAGAACCATTCAGTGCATGTAATTGTCATGAATCAGCGCCAGCCAAACATTGAGCGATTGGATAACCCGTTGCTCACAGGCTTATCCAACAATGAGGCGATGAGGTAACAGCTGTCGTTAAACTTATAATCTGATCTTTACGTAGCATAGACAGAGAATTAACAGCTTGAATGTACTGTTCTTATTGTTTAGCGATATGAAGTTTGTGTCCAGACTTACTGACCAAAAACGTATAATAGGAATTGTATACCTGTACAACTATTGTAATTCCGAGTAGTGAGTAAAAAGACAAAATGACCGAAAGATCGCAGGAGTATGCTCTCTACTGTCCTACACAGTCAAAACAACATTTCAAACGCATTACCTTCTTTACATAAGAAGCGGCATCCTCCTCCGTATAAACCTCTCCACTAACAGCTCCTCGACGGGAACGTCTCCGAGTCACCTCAGAACTTCCAGATGGAGAAAAGGTGGTAAAACTTTCATTACCACCGCTACTGCCGGCTTCCCCGACACCGGATTCACTAGCACCTCCATTTGGATCCACATTATACTGGATCGGGGAAACAGTTTCGTTCAAAAATGCCTCGGAAAGAAACTTGTTGGCACTAACAAAATCTGCGTCGTGTGATGTAGGTTCTTCCTTGTGATTGTAATTCAAATGATTCACGTTATTTGATTGGTTGAAAGAAACAGGCGGCACCGGTCCTGATTCACGAGCATTGTAAGGCTTTTTGTTTGTGTTAAGATGTCGTGGAATATTGGACGTCTGTGACGAAGTGACGCCACCATTTTCCAGAGAATCGGGTCCACATGGGATGTTTTTATTCTGAAGAAAAACCAAGAGAGTAAGAGGTGATATCAGGTAGGAGACGGAATTATAAGACAAGAAAGAGAAAACTAGAAACGGTTGGGTGGTCTTATTCTCATTGTAATCACAAAGCTAGAATAATGGAACTAATGCGTTGTTCTTCTCCTTGTTATCGTAATAAATGGATTTGGGATCATCTAAAACATCGTAAAATCGCAAAAAGACACAAGCCCTAATGTCAGGAGCTCCGTTCCAGAAACTCAAAGGCAATAAGCGACAATACGATTTCGAAATACAGTTGACGGCTTTCTTCACTAATCCCTTGTTCAGTTCACATCGTATTGGCTTGAGTAAGAGACTGGCACTCAAATTCAAGAGTTTGCGATGAACCCTACGGCATTATCATAGGTTGGACGGCGGCGCAAATCGTGTCACCCCAGTAGCATATGACCTAGTGAGCCGCACAAGACATCATAAAGCACATCACCATGAGCAGAACAAAATACATGACAAATCATTCAAGAAAAAAAGCTTTCCAATAAGACACATACAAACCAGTTCAGCCGTAACGAGTGGTATCAAAAATAGCCTTAAAGTAACGAACACCGTGAACTGCCAGTGGGAACTACTTCTGGATGGCATTCTAAGAACAGCCTCTATTTGATCCAGTTGCACCATGAGGAATACGGAATGGAATAAGTTACAAGTAATGAATGATATACGAAAATGACTTTGACTAAAACAGACCCACCCGCCCGCCGAAATCACTCACATCTTTTGGTACAAAAACGGCCCAAATACCGAAAATGCTATGTTCACGCCTAAAAGCGTAATTTGTAAACGACTGCCTATAACGATGTATGTACAAGTTAGTGTTCAAGTGCACCATGAGAATGGTTGAAATTTGAAGACCAGGCTTATCTGATGGGTCCCAAGAGGAGCACCGAGGTAGGGGTGCCAAGACTTTTGGGTAGGGTCCCCAAAGAAAACCCTACTGTCCGCTACCCCGTAGGCCAGACTTTTGAGTCAGAGGATAGGGGCAGGGTCACCGAGCAAACTTTACATCCTCCCACTGCCTCGTGCGTGGACGTTTGAGTCAAAGGCTCAACCAAACCCCGTTCCTCGGCCTGGGCAACTGGAAAGTATCATTGGCCCGCGCAGTTCAGTGTCCACCGACGTCCCTCCCCAACCCCTTCCCACCATACAAGCAAATGTCGCTGGGTCATTTGGCCAATCATCAGTTAGTTATCTAACCATTCAGTTATCTAACCGAAGGGCCTTATGCTCCTCGCTGCCCGTTAACAGTAAACATAATAACGCCTTGTTAAATCCACGAGATTCTTTATATATAGGTGCTTTTAACGTCCATACCCTATGTCAAATTGGCAAACAGGCAGTGCCCGCTGAAACCTTATACTTCCTTAAAATTGATGTATGCTGTATCTCCGAAACACTTATACAAGACCCAAGCGTGGCTGTGCATCACAAAACGCCAAGGATGAACTCCAGTCTTTCACATTTCTCCTTTCGTGTGTCCAGTGACCCAGAAGCGATGAGTCGTTGAACATATGGCGTTGGAGTTGCACTCAGCCCCAGAGCTGAATGCACTTTGCTAGATTGGATCCCAGTGAATAGTCGCCTTTGTGCCGTCCGGTTATACAGCTCAATCAAGCTCAACGCCTCACAGCACAAAAAGCGGTGCCTGTTTGTAGTGTCGGCTTATGCCAGACTGCAGTTCTGATGCTGAAAAGGATACTTTCTATCGAGAGCTATCTGGGTTCAGTCGTCAAGCAAAAAGCACTGACACTGTGATTCCCGCGGGCGATACGAATGCTCAAATCGGTCGTCTGAGCTCCTTGGGATCACATTTGGGCGGTCGATTCAGAGTCGATAGTCGTCGCACAGACAACGGAGAGCGACTCCTCCAATTGTGTGCTGATTATGAACTGTTTCTGGCCCGTGCGAAGTTTCATCACCTGTTGGCCACTAACCGCAAGTCGACCGTGGACCCAGTTGCATCAGGTGACCATCAACTACCGGTGGAAAGCTACAATTCGAGACTGCCGTTCCTTCTGGGGCACACTACTTGATTCCGATCACGCCATGGTGAGTGCACGCCTGACAGTTCGTTTCCTCGCAAGGCTCTCGCAAGTCAGCAAGAAGCATGCCAATTCATCATCTTCGAAAAACTACCATAGCTCAACGGTATCGATCTGAGCTAGCCCAACAACTCTCCGCAGTGAGCATGTGGATAAAGGGTGGCGAAATGTGAAAGCAGCTAGATTAGCGGCTTTCAGTGCTGTCTGTCCGACCGATTCGACCACAAGACGACTGGATGCCATCGAGATCGTTATCCATGATTGATACCAGGAAATCCATACCAGCAGGCAACGAGTACGACGGCGCGCGCAACTCCCTCAAACGCCAAATAGTGAAGAGTCTGAGGAAAGACCGAGAGCTCTGGTGGACAGTGGAAGCTCAGGAAGCGGAGAAGGTTTTTGCTACCGGAAACAGCAGTGCCCTCTACCAACTGATACGATCGACTGGCCCTAGGGAACAGTGGTCAGTGGAACGATAAGTGAAAAAGATTGTTCATTAATTCACTCGCAGAAACCTTGAGTGGAAAAATGGGCTGAACAATTCGAAGAACAGTGTAGCACGCCATCTGCAACACAACCTGTAGAGAGAGAGGAGAGTGGAATGTAAACCTTGATCGCCCGATGGAAGAAGAAATAAAGTACGAAATATCGGTACAGAAAGGTGAGAAGCCATCAGGATTGGAGGTCCCTATCCAGTCCTCTTCAAAGAAGCGGAGAATCCTTGGTGACCCATTTAGCAAAGCTTATTGGTGCTTTATCATCCTCATCGACACCATGACATCAGTGTTCAACACCGATACTTCACTGCGATACAACCATGATTTACTTGAAAGCCTTATTGTAAAGAAAAGAAGAAAGGTGGACGGGGAAGGGACTTAGAGCTAGCTTAATCATTCCGAGGTGCATACACCTCCAGACATTCACTCAGACAATCTGTATAGAAACTGACAACAGGAACGCCGCTGACATCGGTTGGCAGCCATATCTTGTAGTGTCTCCAACCAGGCGCAGTGGGGATCACGCGGTCCCCATCCTGGAAGGCGAGTAGCAGCTTCTGGTGCTGGACACATTCCTGAATGGAAGTACACGTTGCACAACCAAAAACTTGCTTTCTACGCCGACAACAACTCACATGAGCTATGGTTCTGAGACAACTATTGTCGAACACCTGAAGATGTCTCAGTTCCGTTGTTCGAACAGGCCAAGTCTCACAGCCATACAAAACAGCCCCCTGAGCATTTCGATAATGTTGGTTTGTACGTGCTCCCGCTTTGGGAGATATTTTTGGCTTGGTATCTGTCTGGGCACAACAAACGCACCAAGTCTTTTCGGTATACAATTAGTGTGAAACTTAAGAGGTGTGATCATTGCCCGGTCCACGTGGGATTTCAAGGGGCTTGGCAGTTTGTCATCAAAATGTTCACGGAAGCTAGACGGCTTCGGTACAGAAGGGCTTGGGTGTAAACGTAACACACTACTGATTAAGTTGCTGAAAATTCTTCGACAGCCTACGACCGGTTTTGCCCTCATCAGGTAGGCGCAGTCCCCGAGTTTCCATCAACATTGAAAACATCATAAACGAAAGATTTAGCTAGGTTCCAGGTGAGTCTCCCGCAAAACCAAATTTGTTTGCAAATGAGTGTATTTCGCTGATTATTTCGTCGATCACGAAGTTAAACAGGAAAGGGGAGAGTGGGCAACCCTGACGGACACCACTTTGTGTACGGAAGCTGTTGGAGAGCTCGCCGTATACTCACGTCCGGAAGTCTTGGAATACAAAGAGCTTATTAGGTTCAAGAACTTCCGGGGCATTCCTTGGTGGGCAAGCGTGTCAAGCAGAACAGACCGGTCAACCGAGTCAAATGCACCTTGGAAATCCAGGAATACTAGAATTGTGGGTTGCTTATACATATGGCGTTGTTCTAGCGCCTGACGAAGTGTGAAGATTTGGTCAAGGCAACCCCTACCAGGCCGGAATCCGCTTGCTGCTCTCGAGTCAGTGTCTCACGAGCCACCGTAAGGCGACAAAGCACAAGTGACGCCAACAGTCTCGTTACGACCGGGGTCAAGCTGATCCCCCTGTGGTTACCACACTCACTACGAGCCTCTTTTTTGAAAGCGGGCACTATCACCGACTTTCCCCGGTTGTCTAGGACAGACTCCTTTTCCCAAATGCAAACAAACAGACCAGACAAGCGTTGACTGAGAACTTCGCCCCATCTTTGAACAATGCGGGTTGGGAGGTCATCCGGACCAGAAGCTCGGTTGCGTTTGAGAGAACATATACAGTCGTAAACCTCCGCGGCCGTAGGTGGTTCCACGTTCACCGTCCAGATTTCCACGTCAACTGTTGGTTCCAGATGAGTAGCAGCTGGGTGGCACGACAGTTGTTGTTCGAAGTATTCAGCCCAACGGTCGAGACGTTCTTCTTCATTCGAGGTGGTCGTTCCATTCTCGCATGTCGACTGCCCCCCCCTTCTAGACGGGCAACTTGACAGTACCTCAGCCTTCGTACCTTCTTCGGATAGCATGACAGCAGCAACCTAATCGAATTACTTACCGGTGAAATGCTCGCTGTTTCGTTCATCCCTGACATACAGCTTCCATGGAAAGACTAAAGAATTAGAGTGCATGGATCATGTAGCATTATTTGGTTCGGGTGCAAATACACAAAATTATCTAAATAGTGTTTCCTTGCGTTTTACTGTGCGTTTTACACCTTGGAAGTGCTAGCTACTATTAGTAGACAAAGAGCTTGACCATCAGATCAGGTCATGACATCAACACCACTGGAGATAGTGGACAGATTAACATATCCGGCTAGTTGTATCACATCCGGATCTACCAGTCTCTCAGTTGCTAAGCGATTTGTCCGCACCTGATGTGTTCCTGGAAAAAGAAGGGAGAAGCGACTCCGGACGAGCGCGTTGTCATATTCCACAGATGTGTTCCAAAACGACCAACAGTCAGTTATTGATCCGTTATTGATGGAAATGTGATCGATTTGAATGCGTGGCCGGCACGCCGTTGGGGGAAACCATTTGGCCAGATGACTTCGGCTATTTCGGAAGTTAGTGCGGCTTAAAACAGCCTATGATCATCACACAGTTGAAACCATCGCTCACCACTGTCCGTACGCACGGAGTCCAACCCATGTCGACAACCTAATTGGATCTTAGGTAAGATAAGTTTGTCCACTTGTGAATTCAGATCTCCGGCAACCACAACGGTATCCGAGCCTTCAGCTCGCCGCAACAGGGCATTCAGGACGTCATCAAACTTGTCCTTGGTGGCGTCAGGGCTACTGTCAGTTGGGACGTAAGTAGACGTTACGAGAAAAACCGAACAGAGGCGACTGTCAACGAGTATCCAGTCAAGCAAGGATTCCTCCGTCCGGTGACGATACCAGCTCCTGCACATCCTGCAGCAGCAGTTTCTGGATCGCTAGAGGTGCGCCGCCAGAAGTGAATGGAGAGTGATCGGACGGTCAGCTAAGCTACGGTTCTTGCACCTTGAATTCTTGTTTCTGATACACAGCACACATCAATGCCAAGCGAGTCCAATGTGAGAGCAAGAGCAGCTGGTTGACCTGCTTGATCCAGAGTTCGGACATTGAAGGCGGCCCGATAGATTAAGCGTCGATGTTTGAAGATTGATTTCGAGATGCCTGAGGATTTTGGCGCCAGATGACGCGCAGTTGTTTGCAAAAACCGATGCAGAAAGAACTAGTGAACACGGGCCTACAATGAGGGTTATTAGTGGGATGAGGAATGGGGATGGAAAAGGTAGGTGAAGGAGAAGGGGAAGGATCAGTAGTTGCCTGTTTTCGCTTACCCACCATGATGTATGCGGATTATGACACCACCCAACGGCCGATAAGGTATGAGTTTATCTGCATATGTGCAATTCACTGTTGTACATTTGCTGGGATAATGCCAGGGCGCCTACACCTAGAAAGGAGGACGAGTAGGGCCCTCAACCAAAGCCTTTGGCTTAAAAGCCTGAGCCAAAGGCAGCGGTGTTTGGCGGGAAACGCAAGTGCATCTCAATCTGTACAGAACAAGTTGCCACACGTTGGCCCCACACAAGTTGGCCTCAACCCAGAGGACCAAGAGAATGTGTTCGTCAGACCTCCAACCATTGACCAACCTGGTAAGAGACTCTGCGGGTGTCGCGCGGACGCCCTCAAGTATGGCCCATCGTCAGACCACGGTGAGGTCCACTCTTCGTAGTGAATCTTAGAGGCGACAGAATAGGAGAGATGAACAACAGGTATCTAGTCAAGCAGAGATCCTTGCGCCCGGTGACTGAGCGCCATTTCAATATCTGCACATTCTGTCACAGCGTCCTCTGGATCGCCAGAAGTACGCAGCCGGAAGCGGGGGGAGAATGAGTGGGGAGTCAGCTCAAACCCTGTGCCTGCATCTTTAATTTCGTTTCTAATAGTCAACACACATCACGGTCAAGCATATCCTGTGCAAGATCAAGAGTAGCTTATTGTCATGTTTGCCTCGGAGTGCGAAAGCTGAAAGTGGCCAGATAAACCGGATGTCGATGCTTGGAGACTGATATCGAAATGTCTGAGGCTGCCGGCGCCAGCTGACGAGCAAAACACGGATGCGAGACGAACGGAGTCGTCATTCTTAAAGAATGGGCCTATAAGAATAGTGACTAATAATTATTTAAGTCTTACAGCCGTAACACCATTTCGGCGCCTAGTTGTCATGCAACTCGAAGGAACCCGGAAGGCTGGGAGGCCGTCATTTCACCCAAACTTGGACAGAAGTAGAGATGCTGAGTTTGGGTTCGAATCAGGACGCTCCAGTATGTTAGTATGAAGTAGATAAAAATGATATGAGCACGAGAAAGAAGGCGTCAGCAGTAGTATGTTTTTGCATGTCCACTTTACCAAGGTGACCCGGCTAACACGACCGCCGGAGTGGATTCAGGCTTCCTGTGGATTTGGATCCTGCCAGGGCGTCCAGACCTAGACAAGGGGACGACTAGGGTGCCCGGCCAGACACTTTGGCTCAAGGCTGATCCACAAGGCGGCGGAGGGTGGAGGGACTTGTCAGTGCATTACATTTTTCGAAGAACAAGTTGTCATACATGTTTCAACCCCCAATCTGGAGGACCAGGAGACTGCGTTAATCAGATATATAACCAATGTTCAACCCGGTCTGAGTCGCGGTGGGTGTGGCATACACAACTCAGCATAGTTCAGTGGGTCATTGGAGCACACCAACCGTAACACAATGGTAGGTTCACCTCTTCGTGACGAACTAGAAGAGTGAGTCTCAAAAAGGCTAGATTAGTGTAACGAAGGTATCTGTTGACATCGGTACTACCATACCCGTAACGGATGAATTTGCTGATGGAGGACGAAAACTATCCTCCTCCCAGAGCAACTTTTTTTTGATATGACAGGCACCACTGCCAATGAAGATGAAGATAAATAGTATTTATTTAGTAGTACTTATTTAACGCTGCGTCGACGCAGCGTTCGGCAGAAACACCCGGACAAATGAGATAGCATGTGAAAATCGGAACGAAAAGTTTTTAAAAAATCCTGGCAGTGCTAGTTTGAAATGAGACCGGACTCACCACACCATGTACCCTCTAAGCTTATTTTTTCATAATCCACTTATTCCTTACAAAACGTGACATATGCTGACCACTGCTGAAGTCGCCAATTTTACTTAAGAATCCGAGTTTAGAAAAATGGTCGAATGATAAATAGGATTTTCCACAAAGGGTGCGTAGTAACGCCAGAGGACTTTATCCGAGCAAACCATAACTGACTCAGGGAATTCTCTATGGAGCAAACCGTGAATATTAATACGATGAGGAGATAAGTTTATAGAGCAAGCGGGGATTAAAACAAAGGACACGTACTGTGTAGTACAGGGAACTCACTTCTAACTTCTCGAAATATTCACGTAGATATCCGACTGGATTTGATGGTCGATAAAGACAGAGGTGGACAATAGAATCCCGAAGAAGCTCATGAATGTTATACTGCTTGATGTAGTCTTCGACTCCGTTAATGAATGAATCATCATCCATCACACACCAAAGATGTTTTACTGGTACGTGGAACGGCGAAGTGCGATCTCCCAACTGAAAAAAATCCCGATTTGCTCCCCGCTTAGATCATGAACAGTCGCATCCACGGCAACGTCCAAACGACCACTCAGCCGCGGACCCAAGTTTAGAGCTGACAGCCCACAGAGAGCCCAACACTGATTGGTTATTATTGGCCTCACCAATAGTCGTGACCTACAAATTGGAAAATATAAATTCTCTGGACAGGTGAGCATACCCTATCAGTTTTATTGCAGTTGATACTCAAATATCAACATCATACTATTACACCGTGTGGGTTCCTAATTTGGTTTGGTGGCATGCAATGGACTCTGAGAGTGAGCGGAACCGGAATGGAAAACGATGCTTGTCCGAATACTGTAAAGCATTCATAGCGGACGCAATGTTTCTCGACTTCATAAAAGTATTCGATCCAGTTACATACATGCCCCTTTTCCGCAAACCCGAAACCCGTGCGGTTCAAGAGCAAGTCTACGCTAAACTGCTGGGCTTAGTTTTAAGCAGGAAGTTCCGAGTGAAACTTGACTCAACGCGGGCTTTTTCTGCACCGACCTCTATCGCAGCTCCTCCTCACTTTCTGACCTATGTCAGGTAACTTCACAATGCGCAAACAAACTGAAGTCTAATTTTCGCGGGTGAGTTGAAATCTGGGAGTTCCAACTCTGACCCCGACATGGCGGTTATGAGTTGCAAAGGAGTCATCCCAAATTAAGACCAGCATAAATCAAGGATATTCTTGGGTCCATCGGGGGCGCACGGTGGTTCATTACTGCCGTTTAAAAGGGGCAATAGAACGATCGTGATTACACTGGGGAGTAAAACTAGGAAAAGTTTTTAGAAGGTCTGCTGGAAAGCACCATGATATGAGCTGGGCTGTGGCCCGAAATAGCAAGCAGACAAAAGTGGTCACAATTTCTAAATACTGCAGTGAGGTGGCACCACAGGAGTTCAAAAAGCGGCAGTTGATATTCAAACACAGATAATAGGCATGCGTCAGATGTGAACGGCTGTGGGCATATCTGAATATGAGAGACGTGCACTGGATAAATTGTGCACAACTACGGTGGATCGGAGCCTGCAGGCAAATGAGATCAGAGAAAAAACGTTATATGCATGGTGGCGTTGCGTCTTTTTGCGCTGAGGTGACCTCAGAACGGCGCTGTTACAGCCTCTAAAAAAGAATGGAGGCTTTGCAAATCGAGCTGCATTGAGTGAGCGTGTTGGCATTTTCTGCTCTGCTATCAATGAGTTCCTCAGTTCGTGGGAAGATTGACGGGGTGTACGATACAACCCAGGCAAGCTCGGGCCGACAGTACGGGCATCCAAAAAATTTACTTCCGTTTTAGTTTTCTCTTTCCACTATTACAGAAGGCGGATTATGTCGTTCACCATAGGGTGAGAATATCCCTCGGGAGATGGCATGCAGTTAAAGTGAGAGTTGTCGACCATGAAGTTTTCTGCACTGTCGAGGGCATTAGGTGCGCGAATGGCGGACATGGTACGGAAGAACATGGACAGCCCTCCAAAAAACTTCCATACACAAAGCCGTGTCCGTCAGGCGCCCCCACTATCTACATTTCTATTTAATTTCGTGGTCGATGAGATAGTGAGACGAACAGTAACATGTCTCCTGAACACTGGTGTTGAAACAGCACGTGGCGAGAAACTTGTCGATTTGGAATATGCGGACGAAATCCTTCTCATCTTCGAAGCGGAGGAGAAGGTGCGGGTGTTTTCGTACTAACTGACCAAAGCCATCCCGTCCTTTGGTATGCCCTCTGCGCCCACAAAGTGTGAAGTTGTGCTCATGGGCATGCAGTCACCGAACGCGCAACTCAATCCAGATGGAGACACTCGAGGTTGTGGAGAGTCGTACGCATATTAAAAGTTGCATTCGCTCTGACTGTAGGGTAACAGATGAGGTCAATGCACGAATCTGCAAGGCTTGGGTGACATTTGCTAATGTGAGACACCTATGATGTCAAAGCGGTACACCCCTGGATGTCAAGGAACGTGTGTATCAGGCTGCACTAGGGCTGTTCTGTTCTGAGTCTGTGAGAATTGGCCTGTTCAAGCAGCGGGACTGACACGTCTTCAGACGTTTGATAACCGTCACTTCAGAACCACATTTCGTGTGGGTTGGTGTCGTCAAATCCGTAAGGAGACAAGTAAAAAGCGATTTTGTTTGGTTGTGCACACGGGGTTTCCATTGAAGAATGTGTCCAGCACCAGAAGATGCATTGGTTAAGTCGAAAAGGTCAACCAGATAGGACATATGTGAATGGAAATTCAAAAGAAAATGGATTATGGGAAGCCAGAGTCAATCGGCCACTTAGGGGACAAAAACGGGAGTGGTGGCATTTTGACGGTGTACGTTACCTGGATATGGATTGAAGGGTGTGTTCCTGTGCAATGACATATTAAACCTTGCACTCCCCAGCTTGAGCATCATTAACTAGGACAGCTGGATCGCACTACGTGTGGCTGTCTTAGTAGCTCGTCTATTTGGATATTGCAGACATGACTGTGGAAGTGAGGATGGGTTGCAATACTTCGGCATGAAGAATGAGTTGAGTGATGCCCAACCCATATGATAGACATGGAGTAGACCCTCAGAACAACCTGAACTCGCAAGCAGATTTCAACATATGTGTGTCGAAACTGTGGAAGATTATTTACATGAAACCAGATGCTGAAACCCACACTCGCAACACGTTAGCTGGTCAGGTTTCTAGAAAGGAGCCCCTAGTTGCTGAGGCCGTTACTGCGGTTAAGAATGGGATAGTGGCGTTTTTTGATGTGGGTCGCGGAGCTGTAGTCTCTACTTAGCTACATGGTATCGGCATCCGGAAGCAAAATCGCAGTGAAGTTGGGATTTAGTGCTCTCAATGAGCAGGGTTGATACAAGGTGCACGCTCGATTAATATATCGTCGCTACGGCTGCATTCACGCCTGCACGTTTGTAGACACATGCAGTCCTTGGATCCCAGGGCTCAAGGCCATAGCATTTTTTAAAGACTGAATAGTATACACTTTTCTTTGGGTCTAACTTTGCAGCGTCCGGTATTGCATGCTTGCCGAATCCCCCTATCGAATCATCGATGTACACACTGTTCCTTCATTACCGCCAATGCGACTAATTGAGCAAGTAGGTAGGTTACGCTTATACCCATGCAACCAATAAATTGAACTACGATTCGCAAGGAATGTGTGTGCATTTTTCAGGCATGGATTTGGCAGACGAATTACATATATGGATATGAAGGACCGCTGTTTTTCGTCGGATTAGTCTATGATGCATAGTTGGAGCCTTATGGTCAGCTCAGAATATGGATACGGGGCAGTCACTATAAATAGACAAGGTAAGTGAGATCAAATATAGTTATGAAATTGACGGACCTTTGTTAGCCATTAGATTAGGTTACTGCACATAGATGAAGTCTCATTATCAACGCCGACCATAGACACATGCTTGGAAGTTATGACAATCTAGCCAAATAAGATGACAGCGCGTGCTGGCAATATTTTGCCTTATTTTTCGCAGTGAAGTTGGGCTTGATGACGACTCTAACTACAGATGGTGATTATTTTCAGTGGGAAAGATACTGTTGTGTTGTTACTCAGCATACACTTATTTTATAACGGTGCACTACCTGCTGCTGCACTGCTCATATCGGAGAATGGGGATCATCCACAGAGGTACATACTATCATCAATAATGCACGGTACACCAAATCCTCTTCCAACACTATACTGAAAGGGAGGCGGGTTTCCCAAAAAAGGTGTTGTATCGAAGTTCACGGAACACATTAATAATAATAATAGGTTTATTTCCCAATTTGTAGCGAACGTGCTTACATGGGTCGTCACAACCTGAGCGCTGCAGGCAACAACACAGCGAGAAGGCGTAGCCAATGAGACATGCTTATTACGTGAAAAGTCAGCTCGCTTGTGGGAACAAAAAATGACAATTTGCATGAGGTACGACTAGTTCAGTGACGAAGCCGGTTGACATGAACTAAAACTGGGAATCACAGCTGACCATGAATGGCCCTTGGCGGTTGAGTAAATGGCCAGGGTCACAAAAAGAAAAAATAGAGATGGAGGTGGAGGAGTTCGAAGCGGAGTCAAATGGCAAGTTTTGAAACTAAGTTGACTCACCGGTGTCACTTTTGTGGGGAAGACAAGTGTAAAGGATAGTTTCGATGGGTGCTAGTGCGTAGAGAAAGAAAAATACGGTAAATGAAATTGAACTTTTGGGGGGAGACAAGCCGAAATTGCGGCGGAAAACCAGTTAAGTTAAATTCGAAAGAAGGGTTCGGCGGGTCAGAACGAACTCTTCTCAGAGGCGGTTGGAATCGAGTGAAGAACTTGTTCGTAGTTGCAATTACAGGCTCCATTAGAAGACAGGCGATGGTCGGGAGCAGAAAAAAATAGTGTCGGATGTGCCATCAAACTGGGTATGACAGTGCCATGCCATAATTGCACTGACATACTTCGGTTTCTGGACAGCCCTGTAACATTCATCAAGGTTGCCGCAATCGGAAAGGGGATACCCATTTCCGTGGCAACGTGAGCTTGGTTAGACAAGGAGAATGACACGGGCAGAGGGAGGCCGATGTAGAGCCATGGGCAACTTTGATTCAGATGGAGGACCATATGGATGTAGACCGGGGACCAGCCAGCTTGAATGGATGACGGCTATACGGAGCGTTTGGAGTGACTACAGCCGAAGTTTGAAGCTTGGAAAGAGGGGTAATTAGGAAGGGATAGGTTGAGAGCAGTGGCCTCTGGTGAGTCCCGGGAGGCATCAGATAAAACGGTAGCCAATAGAAAGAAATCTAAAAATGGATGACAGCAAGCCAGATGAACCTAAGGAAGGGTGGATTTCTGTTGGCTGACCTAGCAACGAAGGACGGGCTGAGATTGACGATATATTACGGGGAAACATCAAATCACCATTCGTAGACTTCTGCTCGGCACGTACGCATTACGTCCAGATAGCGATGCAAGATGGTGGTAAGAGTTATATCTCGAATTTGCACTGAGCGTCAGTCGATCCGAAGGATCTATCCCCCGAGGTAGCAAACATGGAGGCTAGCCGTTGGAGTAGTTGGAACGGGCGATCACGCCGTGCGTTAGACAGGGGTGACGGCAGTTTTTAGCTTAGTTAAAGAATCTAATCATAGGGTCTCTGTTGCTCAAAAGGAGTTAATGCGAACAAGGACAGCAGGCAAACAACAGACGGTTGAACAACAGCTTCAGAGATAATGGCTATTGATCGTAGTTTAACCAGGATCTACTTGGTGAACCAAACATAAAGTTAAGAGTATGGGTAACCAGCTACTGATTCACTGCTGTGAGCTCCAGGAAAAGGACTGTGGGTGGAAAAACAGCCAACAGGGGCTAGCCGTGACTGCGGGTATTCACAAAATAACAAGGACTTTACATTTTACATGCATATGATCGCTTCAGGGGACAAGAGGGAAGAACGTGTTATATCCATCTGAAGAATTGAACTTGGGGTGGCGCAACTCCAACTAAGACAAAGGTGGCAACGCTTTGCACGTCGATGTCAGCGTTGGGTCCCATAGAGTACCCTTAGTCCACCCAATGCATATTTTTTAAAATTAAACGAAGGAACAGCTGTCGTTCACCTGTATTTCTTGGTGTTGCTAGACAAATCGCAGGCGAAACAGGTTCATACTAGCTGCAGACAAACAACAGCGGTGCTTTTTTATGGATTTCTTGGGGTAAAGGCAAAATCAGAACTACCCGCGATAGGCGATGCACTGGTGCTACTACAATGGTAGCGAAATTTCGAGCTGAAGCAAGACCAGCTCGTTAGAATTTGGAGATGGAGGATAAAAACGAGGGAGAGCAAAACAAGAGGCGTTCTGCCTGACACATGACAGCAACTTGCACAAAATGAGGAACCAGAACAACGGACATGGTGAAGCGCGCAGAATTGGCGTAATCCAGCCAGTCGCTTTGAAATCAAACCTAAAACCACCACTGTGGCCTCATGGTCTTGGACTGTTGGGTATATGGCTAGGGCCACAAAAATTGTAAGTGGGGATAGTGAAATGGGGAAATTGGCAACGCGGATAAATAGTGCAGAGTGAAACTGTAGAGGTTCATTGATGTCGCTGATATAGTGGAGTGGGATGCAAAAGTTCCTTGGAAGAGTGAGTTGGTGACGACACACAAGCCAGAAAAAGAAATGTACGGAAAATTATTGACTTTGTGGGGAGTACAGACTGGAAGTGTACCTAATGTTGAATCCAAACAGAAGGTTCAGCAGACTAGAATGGACGCGTCCTGAAGGCGGCTGGGGCCAGGTAAAGAGTTTGTTCCTATTTAAAGTTAATGAAATAGTGTGCAAGGGGGTACGGTCAATAGTAGAAAGGGAATAGTTGCGGGTCTGCTATCCAATTGATAATGGCAGTGCCGTGCCATCATTGGCCTGACATTCATCAGTTTTCAGATAGCCCCCGTGACAGATGTCATGTATGAGCTCATTCAGCTGGGATGTGCAATTCTTTAAGCAGCGGAAAATTTCAAGTTTGTTGAAGAATTCCGCAGAAGTAGAACAAAGCCGATGTAAGATCGCAGGTATTTTTCTGGCCCGGCTGCGGATCCCTGTGGGTGCAGCTCTCAGGCTAGGTGGATTAGATTACAGCTAATCAGGGCGTCCGAAGGTCAACGCTTGTGTACTATGGCTAAACAAAGACAGCGCTGGTGTAAACGCCACGTCAAGCAGAGCCGCACCACACTGTTAGATGTGTGTTAAAATGAGTGGACTGTGGAACAAAACAAGTATTTCATTCAGTGCTCCCCTTCAGACCCACTTTTTGATTTGCGTGCACGGCGCGTGATCAGAAGATTAGGAACGGTTCTGAACGGTGACATAATAAGGCTTTGATTTGGTTCAGGTTGGTGAAACCTCAACAAACAAAGCAACGTACCAGGTATCAACTAGAGCCGACAGAGTTATTCATAGATGGGACATTGCTTGAAAGAACAAGGACCAACTTGACCGGACACTGAAGCTTAAGGTCGGAGGTAAGGAAATATAACGAGGTAAGTGGAAACAGGCATGAAACCAAATATGATGGCAGGTGCTAGACACTCTCTGCAACACACCTACGCTTCAGAGAGCAGGTGCAGATGCAGCCCCAGGAAGTAAAACGTCTGCATAAGAGACAGATAAGATGGTGGTTTGTGGGCAGGAACACCTGAAACATTAGCTGTCACACGTGCAGTTTAGAGCTCGAGGGTTCAAACTGGTGAGTGTACATGCTGGGACAAAGCAATAGAAGGGCTGGTGTAAGAGTGCAAATCAGAAGAGTTTAGGGCTTATTTCAAAAAATTGTCTAGCGTAAGCTGCGGCGCGAAAAGGTGCACGGCTTCCTCAGAAGAAATGTACGGACTGGAGGTCTTTCGAAAGCATGCATGAGATGATATATTACGGATATGTGAGGGGAGCTTGCTCCATAGTTTGGAATACAGGCAAATGGACGAGTTTGTCTAAAGACGGCTCGAGAAGTCGGCAGTTGGAGCAGAAATTCAGAGCTGCGCATATTATAGAAAGGGCCGAAAGAAAATCCGGGGCGGCAGTCAGCTATGTAAGCCTAACGACAGATTCGGTGATGCAGAAGGCCCAGGTCATACCTAATGCGCCTCAACCAGCTTATGTGATAAACAGCGGAGACGATATGGCAGTGTGGGTGACGCCGGAAAAAAGGACTGAGTACTGTCAGGCGAATTCAGGGCTAGATTCAAGAAGGAGTCTTACAAACTGAATAACTATGGCCATTAAGCATGGCTTATTATGGAAAGGTCTGCGGATGTTAACACAGAGCTTGTGGGCTTCAGCCACTCTGTATTATGTACGTTGGGAAAAAATAAACGCACAGGAATGCCTAAGACCCAGCTTTTTAACCTTGAGAAGAGTAGGTTTCGCGAGTCCATTAAGAATAGCCTTGCCAGAAGGAACCTGGAATGGATGTGATAGAGCTTGGCATTTTGGAACGGCGAAAGAAAGACCGGAGTTGAGCACCAGAAATATAAAGAGTTTAGATCAGGCTCAACGTTAAAGAAACGGAGTCACTAGCCTTAAATGTGTAAGCCATCTTAATATCGTCAGCGAACAGAAAGAGACCCATTTGCACTTGGAATAACCTTCCTCAGACGGTTGTCCACGCTCCATCTAGAGCCTAGTTCAACGCTCTATTACGCCTTTTTTGCGACTCCCCGCGTTGGCAAACTTACTGCCCCGTGCTGAGAAGTTAAAGAGCAGTGCTATACGCTTCTTTCCCTTGTGTTTTTCAGGTGAACGGCAGCCGTTGAACGACAAGAACACAACTGATCCGGGATGCTTGGGCGAAAGCTTAGATACTGTGTATCAATCCGTGAATCCGTAAAATGGAGCATGACCAGCCGCCACAACGACGGACAACAACACAAGGGGTGAAGGTAAGACCAAGTAGAGAGGCATGGCACGTAATAAGCAGTCGTAGATTGTGGAAAAAACCCAGAACGATGGAGCATGAGGTACGACTAGTTGAATGATGAAGCTTGTTGACTTGAACAAACCCTCACTGACCGTGAGTGACCATTAGCGGTTGAGTAAATCGCCAGGGTCACGAAAAGCACAAGTAAAAATGAAGAGATGGAGAAGTTCAAAGTGGAGTCAAACGGCAACATTCGATTCCAAAGTATGGTTTACACTGAACATGGGTGGATATGCTAGTGGCACTGTCGAGGGAAGGCGAGTTTAGAAGAGGTTTGCGAGGGTGTCCCAATGCACTGAGCTAAATGAGCATCGTAGGTAGAAACTCTGAGAAGGTGGAAGGGACATGCTGAAATCGCAAAACCGGGACTGTTAGTCCAAACGACGGGTTCAGAGAATAAGATCAAACTCTTTCCAGAGGCGGTTGGGGCCAGGCAAGCACTCTTTTCGGACTTTCAGGAAAAGGAACGAGTGGGAGAGGGATCACAGCAAAGAGTATGAAAGTAGTAGTTGCGAGCGCACCATCATGCTGTGTATGGCAGTGCCGTACCATCACTGCACAGACACTTCGGTTTCTGGACACCCTCGTAACGGACGTTGCATTGAGATGGTCGGATTGGAGACGTGCGATTTTGAAAGAAGCGAGATCTCTCGTTTGGCCATGGAGGTTCATTGTGGTAGAACAAAGCCGATGCGGGATCATAGGCAGTTCCGGTTCGATTAAGGATCCGTTTAGCTGCAAACCGCAGACCAGTTAAAGTGGATACCGACCATACCGGGTTTTTTAAGCTCGGAGAGAGGAGAGAATGGGACAAGCTCAATAAGGCCTGGTGAGTTCGAGGAGGTATCAGATGAGATGGAGTTCACTAATAGAAAACACTTCCTATCGCTTGTTGCAGTTAGGTGTCCAAATGAGATTGGATGGGGGTGGGTTTATGCTTACTAGTCTAGCAATCAAGGCCCGGTTAAGCTCGCCAACATAATGCAATTATAGTACAGCAGGCATATAAACGAAAGCATCCTAAGTATGCGGAGGTATTGCTTCCCCATCCACCAAAAATTATAATAATGTTTATTCCCAAGTAGTGGGTAACATACCTTCAGGCATGATCATAATTTTACAGTCAGAATAAGAGCATGACTGGTGGGGTCTGTGGGTGCTGGAAATTTCGTGGAAAAAGGACGATGACATAAGCATTGGACATTATCCGAAGTAGACTTGGTCATGCCTGAGGCGGCATGGATAAGGGACCAAAATTACGGGGGCCCTTTCTTTCTTGTGGGCAACATCAGATGAGAAAAGATACGGTCCTTACGTTTCGCAAGTGGCGGGAAAAAACAATAAGCGGGTGGGCATAGCAAGAGGCTTCCTGCCTGATACTTGATGAAAAACTTCTAACTGCAGAAAACGTGGAACCAGAATAACGGACCTGAAGTGGCAGCAGAACTGCCACGATCTGACCGGCCAATTTGAACTAAAGCCCAAAACCGTCACTGAGGCTTCGTGGCCTTGGGCTTTTGGCTGTACGGCCAGGGTCACGAAAAATGTAAGTGGAGGTGGTGAAGTGGGAGAATATGCAGTAGGGAAAAATGGTATTTGGAAACTCAGAATCACAGTGTGCAGTGAAACTGGAGAGACTCACTAGTTGTGGAATATAGGTAGCTCGGGTGCGCTGATTGTTGGTCTGTTCGCTGAGCTTGGCAGTTGGATTGCAAACGTTTCATCGTTAATCGTGTTCGTTGAGGACTCTCTCGTATTTTCTGAGTCGGTTGCGAGCATCCGTAATCATCAGTCTGATCATTGGCGACGAAAGGTTTGTAATCCAACTACCAAGCTCGGCGAACAGACCAACAATCAAGACTCACTAGCGTTGCTGTTGGAGCAGGGTCGGGTGTAAAAGTTCCTTGGGAGAAAGAGTTCATGCAAACGCACAAGAAGGAACGCAAACTGCACGGAAAATGACTGAATTGGAAGGAGTACAAAGTAAAAGACACCGAGATGTTTAGATCCAATGGAAGGTTCAGCAAATCGGAATGAACGCCTCTCGGAGGCGGCTGGGGCCAGATGAAGACGTTGATTGTGGTCGCAGGTAAGGGAGCGAGTATGCGTGAGGGTGCGGCCAAAGTGAGGAGTGAACAATTGTGGGTATGCTATCAAGCTGGATGTGGCAGTGCCGTGTCGTCACTGCACTGAGATACTTCAGTTTGTGGCTAGCCCCGTGACCTACATTATAACAGCGGTAATTGGTCTGGGGTGTGAAGTTCTGTGAGCAGCGGGATGTTGTGGGTTTGCCAGGAGATTACGCAGGGAGAGTAAAACCAACTTAATATCGCAGGTTGTTTTTTGTCCGGTCGGGGATCTCTTCAGGCGTAATGCACAGATCAAGTGGGGTGGAGTGGCAAAACAGGACGTCCATAGCACGTATTACCGCAGGTCGATGCTGGGGAAGTAGATGAAATGGGATGAGATCAGTAGGGCCTGACGAGCTGTAGAAGTCATCGGATAGGGTATAGTCAATTAATAGAGAAAAACCGAACGTTCTCCACAATTAGGGTGGTGACAACGAATGGTCACAGGAGGGATCTTCATTCACTAGTCTAGTCAGCAAAGTCGAGCAAAGAGTGCCAATATGTGCTATTATACTACCTGAGACAGAGAACAATTCGAGATGTAAGTAGGCAATAGGGGCGGCGTAGTGAGGAAAAAACAAACACGTAAGGACTGAGGGGGTAATAATAATAATAATAATAATAATAATAATAATAATAATAATAATAATAATAATAATAATAATAATAATAATAATAATAATAATAATAATAATAATAATAATAATAATAATAATAATAATAATAATAATAATAATAATAATAATAATAATAATAATAATAATAATAATAATAATAATAATAATAATAATAATAATAATAATAATAATAATGTTTATTCCCAAATTTTGGGTGACATACCGTCTGGCATGATCATACGTTTACAGTCAGAATGGAGCATGACTGGGGGGTTTGCGGGTAGTGCGGATTGCGCGAAAAGAGGACAATGTCATAAACAGTGGGAAATATCCGATGAAATAATAATAGGTTGCTTTCCCAACTTGTAGGGAACAATGGTCATGAGGTCCGACTAGTTCAAAGACATGAACATGGCATGAACTAAAACTGAAAACCATTGCTGGCCATGAGTGACCTTGGGCGCTTGGGCAAATGGCTGGAGTCACAACGAGCAAAAGTGGAGATGGAGGTAGAATAATTCGAATAGGGAGCACATGGCGAGTTTTGTCTCAAAAATGTGGCTTAATCTGAGATTAAGCAAACTCACTGTTGTAGGGAAGTCAGTTGCAGCAGATAGGTTGGATGGGGACGTGGTGGTAATGCATAGGGCGAACCAAACATCGTATACGGATTTGAACTTGTGGAAGAGGCAAGCCGAAATTGTGGCAGAAAATCAGGCTAGCCAAATTTGGGCGAAAATTCATCGGGTACGAAAGAACTCGTCCCAGAGACGGGGCCGGTTGAAAAATTTGCTCGAAGTTGCGACTACAGGCTCGATTGGGCGAGGGGTTGCGGTCGAGATTTTGAAGAGAATAGTTGCGGGAGTGCCATCACACTGGGTATGACAGTGCCATGCCATCATTGCACTGACATGCTTCGGTTTATGGACAGCCCCGTAACGGTCGTCAAGGGTGCCGCGATCGGAGAAGGGATACGCAGTTCCGTGGCAGCTGGATCTGGGTGAGACGGGGATTGACACAGAGAGTCAGACGGATGCAGGGTCACAGATAATTTCCCTTTCGTTGGAGGACCGTGTGAGTGTAGACCGGGGACCAGCCAGTTTGAATGAATAACAGTCCTACGGGGCGTTTGGGCAACTGCAGTAGAAGTTTGAAGCTTGGGAAGAGGGGCAACGAGGAAGAAGTAGAATGAAAGCAGTAGCATGTTGCGAGTGTCAGGAGGCATATGATACAACGGTGTCAACAGAAAAAAATCTAAAAGGGGATGACAGCAAGCTAAATGGACCCAGGAAAGGTGGATACGTTTGCTGATCTAGAAACCAAGTACTAGTTGGGCCAGAGTAGGTGCATAGTTTTAGGATAGTAAGAACTTTGTCGTCGAGGTAGCTAGCAGGGAGGCTAGACGTTGGACTAGTTGGAACGGGCGGCAGTTTTTAGCTTACCAAAGAATCATGACATAGGGTCTCCGTTGTGCAAAGAAAGGGGTTAATGTGAGCAGTGACAGTAGACAAGTAAAAAGCGGATAGGCAACAGGCTCCCAGAAAATGGATAAGAACCGTGGCTTAACTGAGATCTACTGCGTCAACCTAACAGGAGATTAGGACTAAGGATCACCAGTCGCCGAGTCACTGCTGTCAACTCCAGAAAACGAATGGTGCATAGCAAAAAGAACAGCCATTAAATGCTAGCTGTGACTGGTTGTAATCAGGAAATAATAATTTATTTGCATTTTGTGCATATGATCGTTATAGATGACAAGAGGATAGAACGTGTGTGCTATGTTTGGATGGTGAAGTGAGCTTGGGATGGTGTGATCCAACTAAGACGAAGGTGGCAACTCCTTGCACGTCGACATTAGCCGTGAGCCTCACACAGTACCCTCAGGCTACCCCATATATATATATATATATAAAGACAAACGAAAAGACACCTGTCATTCGCTTGTATTTCTTGGTGTTGCGAGACAAATGACAACCTGGACAAGTCCAATCCAGCTACAGACAAACGGCAACGGTGCTCTTTTTTTGGTTTTCCTGAATTAAAGGCCAGGCTCAGAACCACCGGCGATGGGCGATACACCCGTGCTGCTGGAGGGGTGGCGAGTATACGAACGCACCATGGTGCAACGTAACAGGGCGACCCTCCCTGCAGGACGTACCCGTCCACCACACGAGGTTTTCATCCCTCGTGCATGCTACCAGATCTGCAGGGTGACAAGTCACCAAGCAGTCATAATTGCGGCTTGTGCTTTAAAAAAAACTCCAGCTACCAGATATTTTATCCGGTCGGGGGAAAGCCAGGCCAGTAATACAGCTCAGTCATTTCGGACAAGCAAACGGCAAACAGCTGCTGGAAGAGGCAAGTCGCGGAGGCAAATGAAACGTCAACTACGTTTTGGGCTATGGGAGTAGAATGGAGATGTTCAGAGCCTGTGTACTATGGCTAAACGAAGACGAAGCATTGGTGTGAGCCGCCTTGTCAAGTAGAGCGCACCAGTGTTGAGTGTATGTGTGTGTGAATGAGTGGGCTGTGGGGCCAAACCAGTATTTCGTTTATGGCGCATCTCCAGACCCACCATTTGATATGCATGCGCTGCGCGTGTTCAGGGGATGCAGAATCGTTCAGAACAGCGAGGAACTAAGGCTTCGGTTTGACTTAGGTTAGTTAAATCCAGTCAAAGCAAGCCACCAGACATTAAATAGAGCTGACAGAGTTACTCAGGGATGGGACCAGGCTTGAAGAACTAGGAATAAGTTGGCTGGATACAAAAGCTCAAGGCCGGAGGAAGGAAATACAACCAGGTCAGTGGAAACGGGCTTAACGACAATTAAGATGGCAGGCGCTAGACATTCTCTGCAAATCAACTACGCTTCAGACAGCGAAAGGAGTTGTGGTCGCAGGAAGTGAACGTCTGCATAAGAGATAGATAAAGTGGTAAGTTATAGACAAGAACACTTGGGAGGGTGACTGTCGCGCTTGTGGGTTAATGCTAAAGGGTTCATTCTGGTGAGTATAAATGCTAGGACCTAGTAACAGGACAGTCGGGGTGAGTGCGCAGATTAGAAGGGCTTAGGGCCTATTTCAAAAAAAGTGTCTAGTGTAAGCTGAGGCGCGAAAAGGCGCTCAGCTCCCTCAATAGAAAGGTAAGAATCGATGGCCTTTCGAAAGCCTACATGAGATGAGATAGTACGGATATGGGAGGGGAGCTTGTTCCATAGTTTGGAATACAGGCAAAGGAAAAAGTTTTGTCTAAAGACAGTTCGACATGTCGACAATGGGAGTAAACACCCAGAGTTGCGAATATTATAGGGGGTACGGGAAGAAAATTCAGGGCAGCAGTCAGCTATGTAAGCCCTCCGGTAGATTAGGCGATGCAGAAGGCCTAGATTCAACCTGATGCGCCTTAGCCATAATGGATCCAGCCCAAGTGACAAACAGCGAAGACGGTACGGTAGTGTGGATGACACCGGAAACAAGGACTTCGTAAACGAGCGCTGCACATTCTCCACAGCAGTCCGGCATGCCTGTGAATACTGTGAGGCGAATTCAGGGCTGGATTCAAGAATGGGTCTTACAAATTGTTTAAAGATAGCAATTAAGCATGATTTGTTATGAAAGGATCGGCGAATGTAAGCGCAGAGCTTGCGAGCTTTAGCCACTCTGTACCTCGCATGTTGGTTAAAGCTAAATGCACAGGAATACCTAAGGCCTAGGTCTCTCACTTCGGGAAGAGTAGGAATCAAGAGCCCATTAAGAGTAAGCGTCCCAGGAGGAATTTGGAATCGATGTGACAGGGCTTGGCACTTTGGAACAGCGAAAGAAAGACAGGACTTGGAGGACCAGAGCGATAAAGAGTTCAGGTCGGACTGAATGTTAGCGAGAGCAGAAACAGAGTCACTGTCCTTAAACGTGTAAGCTATCTTAATGTCATCAGCAAACAGAAAAGGGGAACCATGGGTGATCGAATCGGTGACGTTATTAATGTATAGTAAGAACAGTAGAGGGCCAAGAACTCCTGAGATGCTGGACTAGATTTCTTGGAGGTTATTAGTCAGTTAGACAGTACTAGGACAATCTAGAAGGGAAGGTAAATGCAGGGGGGATGGTCACCAGTCCCTAAAACACTAATATCAGCTTTAATCTATAAGTGGCGCACGGCGAAGACTTTCGACGCTAGGCTAGCACGCTGGTGGTGAAGTGTTTGGAGTCTCACTGTGATTATAATAATAATGCTTATTCCCAACTAGTGGGTGGCATACCGTGAAGCACGATCATACGATTGCAGTCAGAATAAAGCACGGCTGGATGGGGTTGGCGGGTACTGGGGATTTGGCGAAAAAGAGGGCAGTCGTAAACAGTGGGCACGCCTAAACCGGCGCGGGAAATGAAACATGATTACCAGGAGTTTATGACAATAATAATAGGGTTATTTCACAACATGTAGGAAGCATGCCGACTGAGGCCTGATGGGGTCGTTACAACCTGAACGCGGCAGGCAAATACACAACTTAGGGGAAGTTAAAACCAAAGAGGAATGCTTGTTACGTGAAATGTCACCGCAGTTATGGATACCGAAAAAACGAGGTTAGTGGGCACGAGGTATATATTTGTATATATGTTGTGTGTGTCCATTCCTGGGAGCAGCATGTAGGTCTGTTTTTTTGTTTTGATGAAGAGGTGGGTTTTGTTGCGTTGTAACCTCTATTCTGGCGAAGGCAAACAGACGCTGATAAGGGTAAGTCGCGCGGAGGACAAGGAAATGACAGCTGCCAATAAGACAATGGGAATGATATGGTGATATTCAGGGCGAGTGCACTATAGCTAAACGGCTAGTGAGCATTAGTTTGAGCTACCATTGTAGCGGTGGATACCACTGGTGAGGCATGCGAGTAGTATGCTTAGGCCCTTCTCTTTCATGACCGTGACCGGATAAGGATGAAGATCCCGTGGCCACAACCCTTTGAGGATGGGGTTGGTTGGACCATCCTGGCGGACTCTGAGGTGGTTGTGGAGGCTGTTGGACTGGATACCGACCGGGGTAATTTGGCTGCGCTGAAGACACTCCTCAGGGGCCAGGCGCAGGCGGCCCTGGATGCGGCCAGAAAGGGCCATTGGAAAATGGACTGGGTCGCCGCGAAGGAAGCCCTTGCAGTGGAGTTCAACACGACGACAGACCGCCAGGAGGCTATGAGGTGGTTCAAGACGGCCAGGATGGCACCTGGATGTGATCCGGCCGTGTTCTTTGCCAGCTTGCAGCAATCGTTGGAACGGGCTTTGCCAGGACTGGACGGAGTGCCGCGCCACCAGTTGCTTTCCGACCGGTTCGTTGAAGGTGTGCAGCCGGCGCTTGGTGCCCAGTTGCGGTTGGCGAGAGCAACTGGCCAGCTGAGTGTGGAGCAGCTGGTGCATCTGGCACGGAGTTGGCCGAGGCGCCACTGGCCACGTTTCAATCGCAGGAGAACGGGGAGGATTCAACAGTGGAGGACCTGAAGGACAAAGTGAGACCAACTTGCCGAACAGCTTGCAGCTGTCAAGACGGAATCGCGGGGGTACGCTCGAACAAGCCGGTGCTACAATGTGGCAGGCCTGGCTGAAGTTGAGGTCCCCAGGATCATGACTGGGACTAATAGCCTCGTCGTCGAACTGGATCCCGGAAGGTTGGTGCAACTCCAACGGCAGGATCCTGTGTTACGGAAGGTTGCAGCCGCCTTGTTGGATGGAAGGAGCTTGAGAACGGAGAGGAGACAAGGAACTGGAAACTTTCCAGAGTCACTTTGCTCGACTGAGTCTGAATGAAGCTGGCATATTTCCTGGAGCGCCACTGATTCAGATGTTGTGCTGCCCGTGGTGCCTCGCGTCTTGAGACGGAGCTTATAGTCGAATGCCATGAGATGGCACACACAGGGTGCACCAAGACTTTACGACTTACTTCGGCAGAGTGCCTACTGGGCGGGGATAAGAAGTGAGGTGATGGATTATGCGGTGTCCTTTAAACGGTGCCAACTGATGGAATGGGACACGACAGGGGCAACCCATCCCACGGAACCTATTCTTGTCTCAGAAATCGGCGAGTTATGGTCCGTTGGCGTCATGGGCTCCTTTCCGGTGACAACCAGCGGGAACCAATATATCGTGATAATGACAGAATACCTGTCGCGGTGGATCGAGGCGGCAGCCATGCCAAATCAACAAGCGACTATGATCAGCGGAGTGGTAATGCATCACATCGTGGCTGACCATGGGGTGCCAAAAATGATCCCAACTGATCAAGGGCCTTGCTTCGAGAGCGAAGAGTTTAGGCATTGCTTGCAGAAGCTAGGTATCAGAAGGCTAAGGACGGCGCCAAACCACCCGCAAAAATGGTCTAACCGAACGATCAAGGAGTGGCTGGCGGCCAAAGGAGGTGACTGGGGAGTGAACTTGTCAATGTTATTGCTAGCTCATTGTGCTTCCATACAGCCAACCACAAGCAAGTCTTCGTTTATGCTGATGTACGGTCGACATCCGCGCCTTCCGGTTGATCTGGAAATTGGGTTGTGGCCGACAACATGCTTGTCTCCGGAGGAGCTAGATGAAGAAAGGATGAAAGCTCGAGAAAACTTAACCGCCGTTCAGAAAAGGACCAGACAGAAAACGGCAAGTAGATAGGCACGATCATCCCCATAGGCGTAAAGGTCAAGTGGAAGGATCATCAGAATCCTGGAAGGAGTGGATTGGGGTCGCGGAAGCTGGGCAGTCGATGGCAAGGTCCGTTTGTCGTTACCGACCGCCGGGGGAACGTCTATACAATTCAAGACGGTCGGGGATCGGAAAGTGTAAATGGGGCGCAACTTCGTAAGTGGCCCCAACAGTGCACTGAAGATGTCCCCTCGAATGGTGACGAAACGCTTGCAAATCAATTGCCGAGCTCGGCGAACAGATCAACAGCCACCAAATTAATTACCTGTGCAACGGTGGATACTACTGATGAGGCATGCGAGTAGTATGTTTTCTCGTAAATCTGCTTTGCGTCTCTTGAAAAGTGAGATCTATTACGGAATTTGTGGAGTCGCTTTGTAGCATTTGCTTGCATTTGGGTAACAGTCAATGAACATCCAGGAAAGTTCAGGTAAACAAGGTGCATATGGGAGTTTTGCTCCCCTGTCCAATAGTCTGTAACTGTTAAGTTGGTGGTTCTCGAATAAACAGCTCCACAGCGAAGGTGAGTGTTTAGTGAGCTGTGTAGCAACCCATCTGATATATATATGTATACATGCGATGTATAGTGCGCTGTAGTGATGAAGAAAAATGTTGACTTTGGTTTGGTTTTCATCAGTTAGATTTATGCCGAGAGCATCAGTCACCAGACAGAACAGATAGAGTAATCTAGGGCAGGGATTTGACTAGAAAGATGTATAGGTTGGCTGGGGAAATAAAAAAACAACGAGGCAAATAAAAATATATTTAGCTCAAGTAAGCGTTTAAGTCCTACAGCGGCTTGAAGCAAGTCAAAAGGGTAGAAAGATATGATAACAGGATCTTTTACTTGCCTACCAACTGCATCGTCGCTACACTCAACTGCACACCGGACCCGATTCATAGAGGAGGTCCGGGGTAGTTGGGTGATAAGTATGGCAGCAACTGTTTCACAGCTAGGAATTTGTCCAAGGACTGAGAAAAAGTACGATGCTTGATGCTTCGCAGCTGCTTGGGAAGGCTGTTCCGGATGTGAGCGTAGCATACTAGAAAGAAGTAGTGGCGTAGGATTGTACGAGCTGGAGGACAAACTAAGAGGTTGCAGGAGTTACGGAATCTGTAGCGAGGATGTGAGTTTACTTTTGATCTAGCATCTGCTATAAAGGCTTTTTGGTGCAGCACACGGGGTCGGAGTACAACCTATCGGAATGAAGTGTACTCTTTACACTTGCTCCTAAGTCACCGTTGTCAGCGTTCTACGGCCTGAATAGAAAACTGAAACTAGTGGTGGGTTAACTTCAGGGACTGGAACTCAGGAGAGCACAGCCGTCATTACGCAGTTGATTGTTCGGGGGCAACTTCTGATGCGTCAAAGCTCGATGTATGGGACTGATGATTTGCCGTTAGTGTTTGAGGCTACTGCATCTCAACCCAGGTGGCAGTCCGAGGACACGGACTTGGGATTTTCTGTGCTTCGTGACAGCTGGTGTATCATATCATATCACACCGACTATTATGATGTTGAATCTTGCCCGCTGTGCGGTGATGTCCTTCGGGCTTGTCGATTCCGAAGATGAATAATTTATTGTTGGTGCCTAGCCTCCGGCCCGTCAAGAAAAAGCAAAGTTGTGCCTGCTAAGATGTCTGCGAAGAAGGCATCTTATGATATTGACCTGAACCAAAGCACAGATTTCTAGGACAGTGCGTCCCAGAAGTCTGCGTATTTTTGGCTCCGAGGGAGATCTAATCGACAGCCGTGGGTTAATGGCTTAATACCACGGTTAATGTTGTGGAGTGCCGGTTAGATGGAAGAGACGACGATGATTTCGTTTGACTAATGAAAGGTCCATCAACTCCAGTCTGTTCGCCTGATAACAAAACATCATGCATTTTATGTGAGTCCTGTAATTCTTGAGGCCTAATAGTCAGTAGGCACCGAGCCGCAAGCAATAACGCAATACGAATCAGCCGTTGAAGATGGCGTTGTTTAAACGAGCCTCTCCCAAAGTGCTCCCTTTATAAGGTAAGTATTGCTCCCAGCTTGTCAGCCACCTGTCTCGCACTGATATTTCGATAACCTAACTTATATCTTTCTCTCACTTCAGGACGTCAATAGCTCAATGAACACTGCGCACGGAGAAGGTCACACAATCCCCGGGGTGACGTATTTACTAAGCTAAACGAACAACGAAATTCAACTTCCCGTGTAGTACAAGTTGCATCTTCGACTTTTCCCGGCACAGGTGGATGGGCGCGTGTTGGCTAATTGATTGGATATCATTGACTACTAGCCAGCAAAATTAGTTGAGACGTCCGCTATGGTTGGCGTGAATTCCATGTGGCTGGTTAATTGGGTATCGTGGTCCGTAATACTTTAACGTTGACATCAGGCATTTCACCAGAGATCTAGACTTTAAGCCGGTGGTCAGTGTGCACCAGACACTCGACCTGTGGCTGAAGTTTAATATCACCTGGAGCCTCACGTTCGTGATATCTAGTACAAGATTGTGTAAATGATGCTTGGTTCTCTAGCGGTGATCATTCGAAACAGCCATTCACGTGGTCCGAAAACACATGAGCCACCTTCCGCCTGGTCGAGCTGTAGACTAGGCGAAATTTGGTTATAATTTTGAAACTCCTTCATATTTTATGTCCACGAATACAATGCGGTTCCTAGCAAGTTCCATAAATTGTTACGGCTGCACAACTACCTGCCGAGTTCGCGCATTGTTATGGATTCATGTTTTACCTCACATCACGAGATCTTGTTAGGTTTATACGCCTTGCCCGCATTTCGACGTTGCTGATGACCTTGATGATGCACTCACTCAAACAAATGGGCCATACTGAGAATTTGCAGGACAATCCATCGGACATAGGCATTCATAACTATTGGGTATCAGCCTTGGAAACACCATCGTTTTCGAGCAACCGTTTCCATTTGGCAAATACTGAGCGGTGTCTCAATAATAATAGTTTCATTTCCCAACTTGCGCGGAACATGTCAATTGATTCGTACATGAAAGAAGGGCGCAAGAGTGTAAACAATGCTGAATACTCCAACTGCTTCCCGAAGTGTTTATATAAAGAAGTCACTGGAGTTTTCCAAATCAAGCGGTCTTCTCGCCTGTTGATATGATCTTGCGTACTGGAAGCATAGTGTAGAGGTTTTTTCAGGGTAAGATGATGTGCACCTTTCTCATTTGTGTGTATTTTTTGTGATGGCGTCGCCAGGATAGATCAACTGAGTTATCAAAGTCTTTACCAACCCTTTCCCTGAGACCTACTGCTTTCACTTTTGGCACCCTGTGGATGCTGTGGATGTTGGTGTGGACGTTGCTGTCTTTAATGGTGTTGATATTGATGACCCTGTGGATGCGTGCCGGGTACCTTCCGCCTGAGTTGGTGAAGGGACAACGCGGAACGTAAAGCCTGCACCCTTCATTGGGCGGAGACGAAATTCCGTGTCTAAGGTCGTTGGGAGGAAAGGTTAAGGATGACAAATAATCTGAAATTTGAGGCAGACTTTCTTGATTTCACATTCCCTTGATTTTGGGCAAAATATGCCGCCAAATAAGGAGGCCGTCAGGGACAATGCAGGATACATTAACGTGTGGCATTATAAATACTCTTCAGAATATAATGGGCAGTGGCTTCATTCATCATTCTTCATGGATGAGGGCCAACGTTCAACGGTCTTGACCGAAACAAAACGTGATGTGGTTTGAGATTCCCCGGGGCTCCCTCGCCGGATTAGTGTCTGTACGGCTATGGGCTCCAGGCCGATTTTCAAGCCTTGTGTTTTTTCCCAAAGGATTATCGGATAGTTGCATTGTCACTGATTAGATACCACCCTGAATTAGAATAAACCTTTTTGTCCGACAACGACAAACAGTGCAACTTGAAACAGCACAGCGCCCTCTCGTTCTGTTTTGTGTGGAGTAATCCAGGGCTGATAGACTAAAGATGTGATGTGGATATTGGGTTCTCTACTACAACTTCCCCGGTTGCAAAGATGCAAACCTTACTTGCGCTGACATAAATTATGAATGGGAAAGGATTTCGCGCTGATGGGAAAGACGGTGGAGTAACTAGCCCTTGGAGTGGATACCATCCAACTCAGTCAGTCCTCTGGTACCACCTCCAGTCAGAAGCAATTGGAGTTATGAAGGCGGGAAGCGGCCGATAATAGAGAGCTCGGAGGATTCAAAAGTGGTTAGGTTTCTAAGGTGAAGTAAAAGACGTGGCTTATCATGTGTTTCCCCGCTCAATGGGCCTTTCGCCGGCATCTTGGCTGGGTCTTGTTCTGGCCTTTCGGAAAGTTTTTGGAACTGACACTGAAAACTTGCCCTGGAGTCCAATGGCCATACGTACACATCCTCAGGTCTGAAATTGTTTTTGTGGCCGCTTTTTGTTGCTCTCCACCCATCCGAAGACTTCAGAACAGGCTGTCACATAAAGGCCGTAGGACATCAAGCGTCTGCCCGGACGTCCGCTTTAGTTCAATCCACGTGCCTCTTTCGTGACAGTGATGCCGTTCTTTGCATTATGCTTTGTGGATACAAGTGATTGAGACAAAGATTGTCAAGTAGGCCATATTCGTGGGAATAACTCCAGAATGCCTGAAAACTACCAAGACCCTATAACGTCACCAAAATCTCCATAAGAAAGCCGGCAAGCATCCAGGTCAGTCATTCAATCAATCAGTCGAGCAATTCCGTAACAGTCTGGGCCTTTGAAAACTGAAAATCAAAATATCGTGAGTCCCCTATAACAGTTGCACACACTTGTTCGCAATAAACTTGTCGTGTTCCTTATTGGCGAGACTTTTCCAGCACTAAGGACTAACAAGGATCTACCTAACTAAAGGTCCAGTCACACCGACCCTTTGCACTTGTGCTCCGTGAGCTTTTATTTCAGACAGAAACGTAGGAAACACAAGATTTGAATACTTTCCGACCCGAGTACACGAGTTTATCGCTTCCTGTTGGCGTAAACACCTGTAGAATACCTCCATCTATGCGGAGCGAAGCGTTTTGAACCTTAATCCGTGAAAAGATTATGAGAACATGCCAGTCTATTGTAGCCAGTGACAAGGAAAGCACTCAACTTGTGTGCGAAAATGCTGCGGTGTGTGGAAACCCCGAAACGAGTTAACCGGCTGCACCAGCTTACCATAGTCTTGCGATGTCATGTTTGTGAATAACAAAAAGGATATTTCGTTTTCTCCTTAACTATCTCGTCTGTGTCCACATTTTCTGCATTAACGATATCACCCTGGGAGTAGCGCCTAGACAGTACTTGATACCATTCACTGTTCTTCAGTTAGAAAACAGTTCCATTGGCCCTGCATCCGTCGCAATGGAGGGGGCTGGAATCATTTGACACACCGAAACACAAAAGATACGTACTGATCAAAGACCACCTGAGTTGATCAGTCAATTAGGCGGAAAATAGTGTAGAACAAGGTGTGTGGAACCATTAATAACGACCTAGAAATTACCTCAACTGTAGCAAACAGCTATAGGCTGGACCATATAAGAACGCTACCAAAACGAAGACCCGATTGACGCAAGCATTTCATATCATCCTGTCGGAAGCCGGCCCAAAAACAAGAAAAGCTGGCCCAATTGCAACTTTCACAATGAGCTCTACCACATGATAACGGGTTATTAGGGTAGGTCAGCTGGCCTGGGAAAATGACTTACTGGGTTTCTAAGTTCAAGACAACTTGAGGATCATATCAGGTTGCATCCAAACCCATGGCAAATGCTTTTACAGATGTATTGCAGCGGCCCCGGCACACATCAGAAAACGTAAATATCTTGATGAATAAGAGTGCTAGTGCCCGTTATTCCACTGTCTGTGGATGAAAAGGCGTCCGGACAGACGTTGACAGACATAACTTCCTCGAGTTTGATCCTGAAACTTTAAGCAACCAACGGCACCAGAGGTTTCATACCTTCAATGCGCGTCGGGCTAGATCACTTGCTTGGGCTACGAACATTTAAATGTCATAGGGTAATAGGCAGCCGAATCCTTGGACTGGGCACCGTTCACCATATGGCAACACCAGGGGACTGATTCCCCGAAGTAAGAGGTTCACGAGTTTTTTAACGGATGGAACACCGAGAGAGCCGCATTAGCCAAGTACCTCACCAATATACATATACACAAACAAAAATGACAGGAACCGTAGACTACAACTGCTTATTCGCGGACTCTAGTTTCCTATGAAGCCATCAGCAGTGGCTCAGAAAAGGACGCTCCTGCATCAATAACCTTCCAACAGTCATAGAAAACTGGAAGCCTGCTGCTGATGCTTCTAACGAGTGTCCTTTGGATTGAATTGAAATGGATGCCGGAGTTGACTTTTGTCGGATTGTGCTGAGGCGCGCGGATTCCAAATTGTAAAATGGCATCTTTATCCGCTCCTTCGTTCGCAGTATCCGTGACCATATGGACTTTTTGATGTGAACCACGTTAATAACGCCGCTAGGAAAGCACCCCATAAGCGAACTTATTTTAATAAATGGAAAGCCACCGTCTACAAGCTTGTGGGACTGAAAGTAGTAGCTTTTTGCAAGAGCTTTCCGAACCTAGCGGTTGCAGTTACATAAATAGCCCTCATATCCAACCAACTACGTATCCCGACAGCGGGTTTCTTACTCCTGCAGTTTTGTGTCCCGAGGATAATCCGTCTTCGATGCCATCAAGCTTACCTGATCCGAAGAGTCATTGTATGTCATCGCCTTCGTACTCTCCAAGTACGGGCTCAGCATGGAATTTCGCACAGTCTCGTGTTCACCCCTATGTTTCATCGGCTCTTCCTCAGCGTAATAATCCATGTTGGACAGGTACTTCTGGTTATTCCCAGGTTTATCATTCATCTTCCCCATGTCCGTCATACGGTGATTTCCCTCAGAAATCCACCCACCTCCAACTCGCTCCACCCGTTTCTCGGCCATACAGTTCAGATCCTATCGGTGCGGCACCTACTGCCGATGGTCGTCCACGTGTGGCTGACAGGATGACTTCCCCCTGTGTAAATGAAAAACCCCAAGCGGTCGTTCGTCAGGGCAACTCAGCATACGGTTCCGTGCCGGGCGGCGACCAAAAAATTGTTTTTTCTACTCAGGATACTCACTCCCAGCGGCTTACAGACGGGCAGCCTTTTCCTGGTTACACGTCCGAAGATGAAGCTGCAAGGATACATGAGCGTCTGTCATTTATTCACCAGTCGTCGACTTTATCGGCCGCTGCTCAACAAGAAAGCCAATTTTTGAGGGAACGGTTAAAGGTATTGGGTGCGAACAAATCTTCTACAGCATATGCTAATCCCATCAATAACCCTGGGAGTCATAGTGGAGCCCCTCTTGGCAGTCACCTGTATCCGTTTCCCGCTTTCGAAACAGCCCCCACGCACCCCAGCCAGTCGAGCCCTCCTCCGGTAACGTGCGCTGAGCATTTCGTGCGTCAAGTTGACCAGAATCAAGCGTTTTCATTGGCATCCCAGTCATTCCCATCCAGTGACCCTCACAAACCCCCTACCCATACGCCTGTGGATAATGGGCTGACTTGCATGAATATCCCGCAAGCCTGCTATGGGCCACCTGCTTTTATCGATGTGAATGTGAGTAAAGCTGGAACAGGTGCCGAACAGACGACTACTTATGTCGAAGCAGCTAGTACACAGTCCCTTCCTATCGGTGCCCAAATGAGAGACCATCCGGTACCGATACAAGAGGTCTCTGTAGGCGGGACTTGTCAAAAACTGCAAGAGACGTCTATCTCCAATCCAATGATATCCACCATTCCTTCAGTGCTCAATTGTGACTTGCAAAAGTGTACTTCGGGACATTCCATGAACGACAGCCTCCCACTTAAGCCCCACCGACCGAGCCTAGCCAGTTTCACTCACAGCACATGCCCCTCCACTCTTGGTCCGACGGTTCCTATTTCCCCTGCACCTTCCTCGGCAGTGTTCACTCACACACTTCACGATGGTTCCAGTTCTACGATTGTACCATCTGTCGGTCGTGACCCTGTGCCCATTCATTCCTTTTCGACTTCTGACAACCCTCCACTAGTTCCATCAGCATGTGTCAGCCAGTCTCCTGTTCTTTCTGGTCGGTCCACTCTTCATTATAGACAGTCAAGCAGCACCCAACAACCTTCGCATTTTGCCGCCACATTCACTAGCACCTCTGCCGATTGTAATATTACGCCTTCACAATTGAGAAACGGATCCGGACTCCAGAACGCCCAATCCTCATACCACTCCACAAGACATACTTTCTTGGGTCATCAAATGTCACCGATCGATGGTCCTGCTACTGCTTATCAGTATAATAAATACCAGGTAAGCCACTTTTCACTATTCAAGCTGAGCAACTCAGCTTGTTGCTAGAGGACCTGCTCACGTTCAGGTCGTTTCGTTGGCAAGGATTCTTGTCAGCCACATCCAGACCGAAATTTAGCTGCCAACTTGATAGCTGAGGCGTTTTCTTGTTGATCACTGAGACAGAAAGTTTACAAGTCCGGTTTACGAACAGACGCCTGATAACACTAGCGACAGAATCAGTTTTAGGACTCAATGGGTTTGCGCTGGTCATCTGCTCGTTTTGTTCGAAGTCCCTCCTTAACCTGGCGGGCGTTCGGCACAGATGCTGCTTCAGCTTATCACTTAAGGAGGTATGCTCGTGCATCTGGGCTAGTTCGTGATTTTGCAGCTTTTACTACTGCATAGATAGACTGGTAGGTAGATGTGAATATGTGCTTCTCTGATATCGCCTTGGTACTATCTGGATTCTGGTGCATCACCGATGGCCATTAATTACGGACGTTGATTTCCTTTGAAATTACACTTTATAAAGCAGTGGAAAAAATCAATTTTCTGTTCTATGGGATGGAAAGCCAGTCATTCACCGGTCTCGGTTGATTTTGGCAATTATGTTTGGCGTACTCTACTCCGCCTTCCACAACTAATCATGTCAACGGAAATAAACTGAATGAACTGTAAAGCTCGAATTAGCTTGTTTATTATACGAATTGCCGTCAGGTAGGTCTGTCGTGAAGATCTACGTTTAGACAGCCATCAGCATTTCAACCGTAACATACAGTTATTTCCCCGAAGAGTTAGAGAGGTCACTGGTCTCCTGAAGGGTGGGATGTAAGGGATTATTCGTAACGTACCTGACTCCGGAAAAGCCGCATGATAATTGAGTCTCGAGAGATGTTTTTTTAAACGAAGTATTCCTGTCTTCAATTGGGTTTACTGTCTGACATAAGTGTGGTGCAACTCACAATGAGTATCTCTAATTTCAAAAGCACGTTTCGGATGTTGCTTGAGAACAACTCAGTCGATTTGTTCAGCGGCCGGAATAAAATTTCTAATTGCTCTTTGCATTTTTCGCCCGTTTCGCCCTCGTTTTTAGGGCATCTTGCCTGGAGTCACCACATCCAGCTTTTTCTCAGCGCAAACGGCATTGTTTAGTGAGAAAAATGTGCAATCTATTGTGTGATCTTCCAGAAATCACCCTTAAAATAGTTGACATCCGGGAATCCGCCCTCGTCCTAGATTTAGGAACTTTCAAGGCCATTTCGCCGAAATTATGCTTTACAAGCCGTACTAGTATCCCGGACTTTGGCTGTACAATGGTAGGAAGGAACTACCGTGTGCTCAAGCATTCGGTCACCGGTTCTTTCGTACGATAGGGGGAGTTAGCTGACTACCACCTATCCGTGCTTAAGTGATCTAAGTACTTTGTAGCTAACCGAAATCACTAGGGCAGCAAATAAGTCAAAGTGGCCCGGACACGTACTTCACATGTCCAACCACTACCCCCTTTGGGAAAGCGTTTTCCATTAAAAGATGTGAACATTTCACAGGAAAAAGGCAGTGATGTGACAGTGCGAAACTAAAATGGTTGCAGTCAAACCTAGTGGTGTGAGATCGCTTCTCCTTGCACTTAGTTGAGAATCCTACAGGATGTAGTGGTAGCTTTAAAGAGTTCACAAGCAATTGATACGTCAGCTTGCGTTCCAAGTTGGACTGCGATCCTTGAAACTGCGTTTCCCCATGGGTTCCAGAAATCAAAAAGTTCATGACCCTTTCTCACAGGCAAAATCGCTCCCCGTGGGACGAAATCCTAGACTATGCGAAGGTTGGAATGGCCTCTTTAGGGCTAGGTCTTACAAACTTTGGAGTAGTGTTTACTGTTGAATCTTGTGACTAACCTATCTAGAGTTTTATTTGGAGGGAATGACGGAGTAACTTGTCGGATAAGAGTGGCGATTCCGGCCGCTGAAGCGAGATCAAAACGAAAAAAAACAGTAACGTTCGTAGACAATGTTTAGTGACTCCAGCAGTTTGAAGCAGCAACCGAAGTCATTGAAATTGAGCATGGATTATACCATATACCAGGTTATGCCGATTTTTCACGGCCTAGTACTCTACTGTTTGTACCCGAACACTTCCGAAGTGAGATAACTTCCAAGGCGTTCCGCCCCACTTAACTGGGACGGTCTCCTAGATAAAATCATGAACAAGATAAATACTGGCCAGGTGTTTCACTTCCATCCTTGAGCGGGAGGCGTTAGAGTTGCGAGGGATTTCCTTTAAGGAGTTTCTGCTTCAAATCACACTTTGAATGTGGTTGGCGAAAACTTGTTCTGGCTAGATTGTGCGTCGCATTTTACATAGCGAATACTAAGGCTATGTTATTTCCCTCCAGGTTTGTTGAACCAAATAATGTGAAGACCGCGTGATTGGAGTCACGGCTTCAGTCGGGTTTTTGACTTGCTTCGTTTCTTCATCTGGCTTCAAGCTATTTGATTAAAATTGACTTGCACTGGTACATCAGCATGAACGAAGGCAATGCATGGTGTACTACCTCTGCTAACTTCATGCCAACAAAGAATCCTTCAAATGAACTTTCCGATTTCGTCATTCGATGCGCTATCCCTGCTGAGAGTCAGTGTATTCGAGGGTCGATTAAACCGACTATTTCGGTGCGTGAATGCCTTTCAACCCATAGGTAGCATGCACACCCAGGTGTAGGTAAAGAATACCTGACCAGTTTCTGAACTTGAGCTAGTGAGGAGAGCTCCGAGGAGCAGAGCCTATAGCTCTACTGGAAAGTTCCGTATTTGAACTTCAGCTCTCTCCGTTGTATTAAACGGAGTTTAAGTGTATTCCTCTCTGGTGTAAGTACGGATATTATAAGGTATAATAGGCCTTCTTTCATATGTAAGTTACTCCGATGGTCAGTCCTCTCCATCTTTGACCAGACAGCTCTATCAGTCCCGGCGGTCTTACCAAGGACGATATTTCCATCAGGATTGGGAAGGCCTGAGCAGCTTTCGTGAAGCTGCATCACCTGTGACGTAGGCGAGATATAAGCTCATCTGTCAAGGGTCGAATATACAACGCTGTGATGTGCTCCATATTACTCTATGGTTCAGAAACCTGGCCGCTGCGCGCTGAGAACGTAATTTTTCTCAGTATTCGACCATCGATGTCTCCGGAGCGTTTCCCGAGTCTTCTGCGAACACCAGATCAGTATCACTGAAGTACATCGAATGGTTTTCGGAAGAAATAACACCCCCGGTAGATGAGCTGACCATCTTCCGTAGGTTGCAGTGGCCTGTTCACATGCTCCGTATGCCAGTCGACCGACTTCCTCGAAGAGCCCTTTTCGCACAACCACGTGTAGGGTGTAAGGAAATCGTTCAGCTGTAACACCCTTTCAGTGCCTAGCTGCCATACCACCTGAAGGAGGCACAAGGGCTGGGATACTGCCAGGTCACCCAAGCCTAGACAGGGGAAGTCGAGATAAAGAGGTCGGGTTTGAACCACACACCTTCAGGTCAGTAAATTCGCGTTCTAACCGCGGAGCCATTTGCCTCCATATAGGATGGAAACGAGCCAGGCGAGGTCAAACAATGCTTTCACAATGATGAATGGAAGCCATTATCAGCAAACTCAGCATTGGTGGTCATTGCCGTTCCTCCGGATGGGGACCCCGAGACGGGACGCATCAATGGTTAGAAACATTGTCAGACATGGATCAGTCACGCGCTCGGTGGTGCTCGTGCATCCGAGCTGTTGCCTTCAATGCATAGCTCCCCTCCTGGTCTCCCATCGAAACCACTGTATTTTCGCATCAATTAAATTAGCTATCGCCTCCAATGGGTAGCTGTCTACCCCGCTTCCCCAAATCATCTTCAAGCGGAACTGGCAGTCATGAGCACTGTATGGCAAGTGCGCGGTTTTCACAAGTGATGATGGTGATGAGTTTATAGGCATGGTTTACTTTCACGTTACTGATCTAGTGCTCTTCTGACCCATAAACTTTCCGCTAGAACGGTTGCCAAACACTAAGCCAGTAGGCAGGCGTCTTATCAATCACCGCAGTGTTTTCTCATTGAGAAGCTACATAGGAAGACTGTACGAGTGGGGCTGGTGGGGGATAGGAATATGTCTACGTATTTTGTCGTTCCATCAAAACGCTACCTCGCGCAAAACCTCTGAATCAGCCGCTGATGCAGCCTCGTACAACATGAACGGTGTAAAGCTCCACACACGTGTACCTACGCTTACTGCAGTGGATTCACTGCTTGAAATACTTGTATGCTTGCTTTAAGGTCCACAGGTTGGGTAAAGCGCTTGTCAACAAATATAATCCGTTATACTTTCACGGGCAAACTGACAGGATCACCATTGGGATATTCATCTCTAGTTGTTCGGTTTAGTCTGTTGAATGATTACAAGTTGCTTGCAGATCCAGTTCCCCAGACTAGAATGTGAAATGAGCCATAGACTCAAGGAGTAGGGTGCCGAAGTCAATGGGTGTGTTTATATACTCTGGAAGCCTGTACGAAACATTTAATCGTGATGCAGAATTAACATGTATATGATCATTTAACGGCCGTAACTCCGTAGTTATCCTAAGCCGGATGGAGTAACCAAATATCCCTTCGTAAGCAAATTGTTCTAAAGATGGACGATTTCCCAGCAGAGGTCACTTTTGGTCTCCAGCCAGAGCAGCTGTTGTTAATCTTACGTCATCGGAATTCACCCAACCCTCTCTGTTCGTTGAGACCTAATCAATATGCAACACATCACTGGCGATTCTATCTGTTCACCACATCTCCTTTAACATGCATCCCTTTGTTACGTACACGTAGGCAAACGTGCCTAGGTTAGTTGGTGTACAGGTGTACATGTGCTCCTAACTTGGTGGTAAGTCTTTAGTTAGTATTAATTCCCTGTTCATGCTTGGGCAACCTGGCAGTATCCCATCCCTCGAGCTTCCCTCGGGTGGCATGGCAGCTAGGCACCGGAAGGATGTTACAGCTGAACAGTTTTATGTAATATTTATTAAATGATATTAGTGAAGTACATTCGTGGACCAGGCGTCAGTTGCCTTCCCTTGTAACACGAACAGTTATGCCAAAAGGCTATTTACTCTTGCTTTTCCTTAGCCCCATTATAGTTCTACAGCTTCTACTGGGCTCTATTCATCCGCAACGGGTTACATTGATCAACACTTACAGCCGATTCCCGCGATACCACCTAACACGGTGGTCCCGGCGCAGTGTGGCCCAACCTCTGCTCGTTTTGAGGGTGACAGATGTAATGGCACTGTTGCTGTGGATCTTCCGCCGTCTTATCCACCCATCCTTCCAAAAACTTCGCCTTCACCAACCAAGAAGGACCACAATTCTTCCCGAAAAGATTCTCCTTTGGATCGTCAGGCTCGCAATGAGCGCCGAAGACAGCAGCGGCTTCGGAAAAAGCAGGCCGAGGCTGCAACTTACTCTTCTGATGTAATAGACACCGAAACAGTCATCGGGACGAATTCCGCTGTTAGCAGGTTGCTGAATTCACCCAAACCACCCCGCGCAAGGCCTCGTAAGCCAGCACGAAACGCTTCTGGCACGGACCTGACCGATGTGGAGGCAGCTGCCGTTGTTAAAAGTGACGCGGTGAAACTTCCTGGCGATGAAACCCCAGTGGAAGAGGATGCTCCCAAAACCCCACCATCACGGAGTAAGAAACGGAAAAGCTCTGCCCGAACAATTCAGCCAAGGCAGCAACAGAAAAATGCTCCGAAATTGGAGGGTGTTGTCCCAAGCGCCACTGATGCTCCGCCAAGTTTAAACGAGTCTTTGGATTCAACCCGAGATCTGTCGCCCACTAATGAACCAGCTGATGAGGCTCCAGTTTCTTCGGAACTCACGAAACAACCAAAGGTTATACGGACAAGACCCCCGAGGCCGAAAAAGAGAAAGTAATTTGTCCATTCGTGTTATTTGATACTATTGTGGATGTCAGTGTGTTTCTCTGATTTCAACTCCACTTGCCAGTGCTAAAAATGTTCACCGTCGGTAGTAACTGCAGCATCTAGTCGATGTTGTTCTGGCTCATGAAGAGTTTAGTGTGAAAATATATTCGGAAAAGAAAGAAATGTGGGAGGTGGGGAAAAACACCAACGTTCCACAATGACCAAGGTAGATAGTGACACCTCACTCCACAAATGTTTTAAATGGACGCTTGAATATAGACGTAAAAGTTACGACCCAACTACAACGTGTTCATCTTCCTTTCTAGTCTGAAGAATTGTATTACTACCTAAGCACCAGTATTGAAATCCCGTGTTGCTGTCAGTGATGGTGACGATATTGCTGATCCTAAAAGTCGTGATTGCTTAGCATGGTAGACATTTGCTCACAGGATGTCATTGCCGAACCAGTTTTACGTGTTCTTACCACTTGTTGCCCTCTTAAGCCCGAATGTTTTATATCCGTCCGTTTATGCTGATTTCTGTTAATTGTATTGAAAGATTTTCCACTCCCTGTTTCATTCGAGCTCTCTAGAATTACCTTGGTAATAATAAAACAGAGGGTTCTGACTCTTCATACAGTGAGGGAAGTTGACCGTAATTTGCAAATCCTTCAAGGTATGAAGAAACCAAACCTGGTTATTAGACTTTTGCTATGTTTTTCCCCACCCGCACCACGCCTCATTTACTCTAAGTTGACTGACCTAGAGGCATTTTGTCCCAGCTCTGGTGCATACGACGCCCGTCGAACATCAGTTTGTCCAGTATTCGACGTCGAACTGGACCTTATTCGTATAATTGGACATCATTACTAGATTTATGGAGGTTTCGGCAGGGGTGAGATATGAAAGCGAGCCCGTTGGATGGGAATCGTAGGACAGGACTTTGATGGACGTAGATGCTGGCGCGTGTAAATCGGCCGCCTAGGCAGTGTCGTTCTTTAACCAGGATTCAAGCGTTCAGGTCACCCGAACGGCTGAACGAAGAATTTTATCCGTTAAAATCCCGTACACCTCACTGAAAGACCACATTAAGCGGTTTTTATCCATGGTGCTTGTTTCATTCCTGCCAGGCAATTACTCCGCCATTATAATTGTAACTAATATTAATATTATTATCACTATTCCTACGCGTTCTTTTTAGACCCCTTCCAACGCTTATACGGAAGAAGAAACGGTCCAGTTTTTATGGAGATGAATCTGATTCCGAACCTGACATGTCTGTTCGACTTGGCGGCAGCAGCAGAGGTTTGGATGGTAAAACTGATCTGTCAACAAACACCGACCATCTCTCTATGGGAGTGAGTTTTGGCAACCATTTTCCTCGTAGATTTTTGGGCAGCTCTTTTACGGTCTACTTCACTTAATGGATGAGGCAGCTTCGCTAATACCGGCCTAGGATCATTTCGGAAACTTTCGTGGGAGTTTGGTAAACACGGAGCCTTATGGTTCCCGCTGGCTGTGCCGTTTTCAATTTATGCAGCGATGTTCATCCTGCTATCGATTCGCGGGAGCATGTTGGTGATCTATTGTAGAAAGTATATGCTGTCTGGAGTCGGGGCCCTGTGACGTTTGTCCTGCTGAACTCACGATTTCATGACTGGTTTCTCACACTATCTTAACCAAAGATAGTTATTTTGCGTAGCAGATCGCTGCGCAACCAGAAAAGTCATAACCGCCGATGTGGGAACCACCGTGAAATTGATCCGGTTATTTGTGAATATACTATTTGCAATGGTAGGAGACGACGTCGTGATTATCAGGGAATAACTGTCGAGTGAATAGGAATGGTTCTGTATACGGTCACAAGTAGTAGTCGGTTCATCTGACATTCAGTGGAGTACAGCCAATCATGTGGAGGCGCGCAGACAGCGAATAAACGAACCTTGATGTTCGGCATTTTGCAGGCAAACGGCTGATTGTGCCATGGGCCTTTTCATGTGGGTGCTTTGTGTGTGACTCGAAGGTTCGGTGAGCTTACTGCGTGTGTAGGCACTGACTTCCGTTGTTCTCTTTACTTTATATTGCTGCGATCGTCCAAAAAAGACTTTTCCTTCGTTAGTAATACTAATATTGAACACAGGTGCTTTACTTCTACGCAGTGTTGTAATTTATTTGAATAAAGTCCCATGTTACAGGAGTAGTATAACAGATAACTGAGAGGTACGACGCCAGCCTATCACAACTGTCCTAGTCTTAGTCAAGCGCCACTGGTTACGAGGTAGGTCGCACTGAAAACAGAATTACCGTAATATCTGTCAAGTCATGCGTTACCGGTCTCTTGCTCTGCATCTTCTCAGACAGACCGCATTTTTACCCAATAATATGGTTTGTTTCCTATTCTATTCCATTTGTCAGCAGAAACGCCGGTCCGAGAGGAACACTGGGGATCGAAAGAGATATACTGTGGATTTGGAGTTGAACCTATCAGATGATGACTCTGATGGAGATGGAGATCTTGCGACTCTGAACGCTAACGGTGCAACGGTAAGCGGTGTCGCTACTTTGTTTTCAATTGTGGTGGCACTTCACACCGCGACACGTTATGTAACCACTAGCAGAGCGTTTCTGTTCATTCCTAACTGCACGTTCGGTGGATGTTTTTAGGTCCTCACAAAGCGTGGCTGAGCATTCCCCGGATTTTTCGAAATTCACATAACCTTATGTTATGGTATTTCACCTTTCATTCAGTTGTCGGTTGGCGGTTCCACTGATTGTGTACAACTTAGAGAGCTCGAGATACCTCAGTGGTTTAGGCACGGACTCACTGACAGGAAGATCTGTGGTTCGAACCGAACCTCGGTATCTTGACTGCTCCTGTCTAGACTTCGGCAACCTGACAATATCTCAGCCTTCGTGCCTCCTTCGGGTGGCATGGCAGCTGTGTACTCAAAGAGCGTTATTTGTTTTACATCATAACTCTGTTACTGTGTATATCCCCGAACATTTCTTTCAGGCTATGGTGGAGGAAAACGATATAAAAATTGTCGAATCGGTATTGGGTCGCCGAACCACCAAACGAGTTGTGAAGAAGATAACAACTTTACCCAGGAGCAGCAACGGGGATACATTATCGCCGTCTAATCAGACTGATCACAAAACGCTACCGCCGGATCATTCGAAAGTAGATGTGGAGGAAGAGGAAGAAGAGGATGTTGAAGAATTCTACCTCAAATACAAAGGCTAGTAAGTCCAGCTTAAAACACCTTGGTTGGTCGTTGGAGTCTGCGCCTGTTTCGGTAGCCAGTTTGGACTGTAAGCACGGGCACAGAACCGAAACACTTGGCTGGTGGTTGGTCATTTGCCTATCCATTCTATCCTAACATTGCGCTGTGCTCTTTCAAACTGGATGATCAATTCCACTATGAGGTTCAGGTACTTATAATGCTGACCAAATGACAAACACCAAGAACAGGCAGTAGGATGTTTCTGAATCTGCTCAGCATCCAACTGCATGATGACTGCTCATCAAGCTGTCTGTAATTGGCACTAAGGCCCTATGTCCAGTTCATCTACATCCATCCCAACCTTACGTGTCCAGAGGAAGCTAAATCGTCTTTAAGTGTGTGAGCTTTTCTGATAATGTGCTTTCGAGCACGCTCTCTTGAATATCCAAGTTTCTAGTGTGTAAATGACCCAGGTCCTGATGATTTATAACCCTTATGCTCTTCTTTTTGTTAAGCTCCTATCTTCATTGTGAATGGCGAGCTCTCGACGAAATAGATGATCCACGCATACGCCCCAAGTTACGCCGTTTTGAAATGAAGCAGGCCCACGCTGTTCAGCAGGAGGTGAGTAGTATTGTTTGGTTGTTTCCTATCCACGTTGTACCGTATTTCGGACCGTTCCCATTACGCCTTCACTTACTCGCATCTCCAGCTATTCACCTGAAGCCTAACGGAGCACGTGTATTGTTCACACAAAGGTTTTCATCTTGATTGATCATCTTAAATCTAACCAGGATTTTTTGTTGAAAAAACTTCTATGAACTTGGGCTATGAGTGATTCATCATCACTGCGCTCCGTAAGGCTGCAATTTTTCTGAAGTTCAGATATCTCTCTTGTTTTCACTCATTTGTTGGGTAAAGCATCGTGGAACGGCCCTTCCACTCAGTCCACGGATAGTTTCAGAGTTAGTTGTTTTTCACACATCACTTACTGATACCTTCTGATCTAGATGTGTGTGGTCTACGCTTTTCACGCAATCATTCCTTTATCTCCATAGGATGATGACGTCGTTCTTTTCAATCCCGACTATGTCGAAGTAGAACGCGTCCTAGATATGAAAGTCTACAGGAACGGTCAACTAGTTTGCTCTGATCAACTGCGCCAAGAAGTTGAGCGCGAGTCGATTTCCGATCTGGTTGAAATGCGCAGGCAACGTAAGCGTGAACGTGAACGTAATCGCGCTCGAGCGTTGCGTGAGGCCAAGGCGAAAGCCAAACTTCAGTTGGAAGCGGCTTCATCTGCGGGGTCGAATGGGTTGGCTGAAGAGAATATCGGGCCCGTTTCACTGTCTGATTCAGTGGAACAGAAGGTATTAGGTGTCTTGTCGGAGGCTAGTGTTGCCTCTGTTGACGATGAGAAGGAACGAACACCCTCTCGCGCCTCTTCAGAGGAACGTACAAGTTTACCGGAACCAACGGTATCGCAACATGAAACCACCACAAATGCTCCGGATTCTGTGGGTTCCAGTCAACCATCGGATTCAACAATAGTTGGTGACAATATTCCTTCGGATTTCACCGCAAAGAGTGACGAAGTGACTCTCACAAATGTGACGTCCAGTCCAAACACCACGCTACCCGAGCTAAAGAACGAGGAAGAGGAATGCTCTGAGCAAGGCGATGGTGAAAGGTCGCCCGTCACCGTAACTTATTATCTTGTGAAGTGGCGCTCCCTGGCCTACGAAGATGCTACTTGGGAGCTTGCCCAAGATGTTGACCCGGCTAAAGTGAAAGAATTTATCAAATGGCGCACACCTCCAAAAATCGCCCCTACTGCTCGTGATAGCGACTATAAGGTAAGTTCACTGTTCAGTCAGGAGCGTTACTGTAGAATTCCACAACTCAGCCTAACCAGTGTTTGTAATTGACGCATTTTGTACTGAATCAAGTCGTTTGTTTCGCTTAAGTAAATGGACCTGGGATTCCAAACGCAGTCGTATCAGTGTTCAAGATATTTCGCACTCATACCGAGCTTCTTTTTGTCGAACGTCTCACTTTTCTTTAGATTATTCGACCGGATCCGTCAACATGGCGGCCGATAGAAGCCATTAAGGTATACAAGAACAACAACAAACTTCGTGACTATCAATTGGAAGGCGTTAACTGGCTAACCTATTGCTGGTTCCACCATCGCAACTGCATATTAGCCGACGAGATGGGTTTGGGAAAAACTGTTCAGAGTGTCGCGTTTCTGTTAGAACTTGAGAAAGCCGGTGTTCGTGGTCCGTTTCTTGTGATCGTCCCACTATCCACGGTGGCCAATTGGCAGCGCGAGTTTGAGAACTGGTCAGATTTCAACGTGGTCGTCTATCATGGAAGCAGCATCAGTCGTAATATGATTCAGGAGTATGAGATCTTCTACAAACGTCGTCCGAATGACACGGCTGTTCGGCATGATGTTTACAAATTTCATGCGTTGGTCACAACGTTTGAAGTTCTCATGACAGACATTGAGTTTTTCGGTCAGGTCCATTGGGCTGCTGCTGTCATTGATGAAGCGCATCGACTGAAGAACAAAAAGTGTAAATTAGGCGAAGGTTTACGCTACCTGGAGCTGGTGAGTCAGTTGCTCGTTAACACGTGTGCGTGTGTTTCAGTTGAGCTCACATGAACCGTAGTTTATCGCATTTCACGTGTTACTTTCGTGATCAGACATGATCGTTGACCTACGTTTACATCCCCTATACATGTCATATTGAACCCAGCTTGACCGAACTGTTTGGTTTGATCGCACCGTTTTATCTTCAGTCTTGCCTACTTTGACTGTTTGTCACTCTTCTTCAGTGCCCACTTTCTCCATTTCATACAAGTTCCCATCCACTTTACCAGAGCTTCGTTGCTCAGGTGTCCCAAAGTACTTCAACATTTGCCCCTGAATGACTTACTGATTGTTGCTAAACTTAAATGTGCTTGTGTCACAAAATTTGGAGTTGTCTTGAATGATCAGCAGAAGTTTGACAGCACCAATGTGGAACAGATAGGTGTACCTAATGATCGAATAAAGCTTTGTTAGGAGGCATGTATGAGCGCATTAAAACACTGATCTAGCTTGATTTTGTTATGCCACAGGATCCATCTTCCAGTGTTTATGGCGTTGCATCGCCCCCACGGGCAGCTCCCCAGATGAGCCTTTTTGTGTGAACGTTTTTGGTTATCCCCAAAGGATCATACTCTCCACCCAGTGGGTCCCCCCCCCCCCGAACCGGTTCGCTCCTTTCTCGCAAAACCATTATTGTTTTTATTACAAGAGTTGTTTACTTGGGAATGTTATGCGCACTTTCAGAAAGGACCTAAAACTTTCAACACTGACCGTCTCCTGACCAAGTCAAATGAAGTGCAGTGACAGCATTAACTCAAATGTATACTTAGCTTTGGTGGCCCAGGTTAATGGTCCCACGCCCGAATATGCCCCCGACAAGTGTACGTACACTTACCGCCTGTGCTAACAAGACGTGAGATGTCTATAGGCGAGCGAGCTCGACTATATTTTGTTTAACTTTAGCCAAGGTAAGAGCAGTTTAAACCATCACCAAGTCAAGTCTCCGATTATCTATGTTATGGTGACACGGTAGCTTGTTTCTGAGAAAGGAACTACAAACCTACGGTCGTTGACCTGGTGACACTCGACAGGCTGATTTATTTTGGTTAGGTACTCCGTGTTAGGTCTGTCTCTCAGAACCCTTCTTCAACTGTGTACAGAGTGGCAGCCATCCAAGGAGGTCGGATTTTAAACTGACAAGGAAGCACGAAAGTCAACCAGTAAACTTGGTCGCATTAGCAATAGTCATCTCTGACTGGGGACCCATTGAGAGGCCACACTAATCACCAAAGGCGCTGAACGACATGGTTCAGTCGGTGCTTAGTGGCTTTCTTGCATCCGATCCATTATTTCTGACGCATAGCTACGCCTTCACACTTTCTGCACTACTAATAAAACGTGCTGGTAGCCAAATGACCACCCCGGGCCTTTGCCTCCAGTACATAGCTTTCTTCCAATCTATCCTTCAGTGGAAACATCTATGGCGGATAGAACTAGTGTGCAACGGTTCCGTTTATTGATGGTGAAATTCACGCTATAGCCAGGATTTGTCTAGTTCAGCTGTGTCAGAAAGATTAATATCATGAGACCAGGTCCACTTATTGCGAGTCACTTAAACACTCGTCGTACGAACTTCAAAAACCCGTAGTAAAGATGCATGGTTAGATGAATAGATTTAGAATGGAGTTGGAGTATCCTGAAAACCAATAGAGTTAGGATTGTCTGTTTGAACTGGTTAGTGCAAAGTTCATTCCCCCAGCTACTTGTGAGAACTTGCTTGTTTCAGTGGTCCAGTTAATGCAAAGCATCTCATCGATGGTCCATGGTTAAAGCAAAATCAGCAAAAGTAAAGCCCAGCAGTTCAGATATGGATTTACTAAAACCACCTGCATGCAGTTTTAGTTCTGTTGAGATCAGTTCCTTGCTACTGGTAAGCGTAGCTCGTTTTTATAGTTTTACCCTTGCACGCGGTTGGATACCCTGAGCCAGTGTGAATTCACACTCTAGTAGAAGTCCCTGATGGTATCCGACATCACCTATTTCACTTTGGTGGTGCTTTTTGGGCGCTTTGGGTGCTTTTTCTGTTCAATCGGAAAATCTCTGGGACATTGGTTCTAGATCGCTGCGTTTTAGCTCCTCGTGAGTATATTATCAGGAAGATCATACCATTTTTCTTTTCATGTGGGTGCCCACGAGATCTCGTAATAAGTTTGAACCCAAAAAGTTTGGCTACCTTACTATCCTTCAACCTTTTGTCAGTTATCGGGCGCTACACAAATGGACCGTCCCATCGCGCTCAAGTTGATTTTGGAGTGACCCTATATTTGCGGACGTTCGCAGGAAGGGATGAGCGATCAGTAGGATATCATGCTGACCCTGTGCAGCAAAATTCCGAGTCACGTTATTTTTTGAAGCGGGCATATCAACTTGTGTGTGAATTGTGCGCGCTAGCTGGTATGGATGTTGTCAGTGAGTTTTCTGGATAAATGGAGCCGCGCAACTGGGCAACTATCAAGCTTTCAGATAAACGAGATGGCTCAGTGGTTAGAGCGCGAATTTACTGGCCGGAAGGTCCGTGGTTCGAGCCCGACCGCTGCCTCTCGACTTCCCCTGTCTAGGCTCTGGGCAACCTGACAGTATCCCAGCCCTCGTGCTTCCTTCGGGCGGCATGGCAGCTAGGCACCGAAAAGGTGTTACAGCTGAATGATTATTATTATTATAATCCCAAACAATCAGACGACTCACATAACATGGGTCATTACAGTGTCGTCCCCCATTCTGTTGGATGTTCATTGTCGTATCCACTTTTCATGATAAGTGAGCCTTTAGATCACCTGTTCCTCATTGCTCCCTCCCTCGGGATGTCGTCTTGATAGCTTTACCCGGTTTCTTGAGCAACGGTCGTTCGTGACTGTCGTCACTTGATCGGAAACCCGTTTAATACTTATATATTTCGTGTTCGGTTGGCCGGTGTGGCATCGGGTATATGGTTCAATTTGTGCACAGTCACGCGTGATCAAAGATATTGGATGCTTTTAACCTACGGAAAACGAAACCTATGAACATAACGTACCATTATTTACACAGTCTGGTACACGCCAATGTATGTATGCAAAGGAATAGTGTTTCGTCCACACAAAACACTGTTTCTGTTCTCCAGAAAACAAGACTTCGTGATTTATTGGTCCGCAATACGCCGAAATTATCTTTCAGTTTCAACTACAATCATTCATGATGGTGCTCTCCCAAAGACCTCGTGAATTTTGACAAAACTAAACCAGTGGATGCTGCTTTTGCTCAGTGCTTGACCCCTTAAAGTCGAACTGTCTGGAACTGCCGGGGGGGGGGTCGGAATCGTGACCGTAATATGACTCGCGCGGCGAATTCTCGTTCGCATCTACTCCCGACCATTCAAGTTGGTACCAAACTCCCACTGTTCTGGATCTTCCTCAAGGCTGTTATGAGGATCAATACCGTCAACTCCAACTTGGTTACTATTAATCAAAATGAGTCAGTTGCTTGGGAAAGTACTTTGTACCTACCACTTTTACCAATTTTCTAATCACAGGGGATGAAATGAGTGTATGGAACATGTTGGAAACGAAGTTCTGTGCTGATGCAGGTGTTGGCAACAACTGATCCGAGGTTGTGTGAAATGGATAATTTTCAATCCCATTTGAAGGACTGGTCAACTACTTCGAAACCCTTTCGTATCACAAATCACCGAGTAGGGTAGGGACTCTTTAGTTCTCCTTCCCTTCGTATCTCTTAAGCTGCATCTTTTGATTGCCTTGACAAGTAACGGGATTAAATCGAGTTCGCTCACATTCAGACCAACTAGGCTCTTTTATCGTCACGTTTTTCTCGGTTATTTTACATGACATGCAATGGTTATTGAATCATGCGAGAAGTCATAAATTGGGGAATCGCAAGACCTTCCGTTCCCCGCATTCACCCACACACCTCACACTTTTCTATCTTCAGGACCATCGTGTTCTCCTCACTGGTACACCACTTCAGAACAATGTAGAAGAACTGTTTGGCCTCTTGAATTTTCTTGAACCCGAGAGGTTTAACTGTTCTTCGTCTTTTGTTGCCGAATACGGAGATCTAAAAACAGAGGAGCAGGTCGAGAATCTCAAGACTCTGCTTAAACCAATGATGCTGCGCCGACTGAAGGAGGACGTGGAAAAAAGCCTCGCACCCAAAGAAGAAACGATTGTGGAGGCAAGCATTCGTTTTTATTTCCGGGTTTTTAAGTTCCCAACGAGAATTATTATTATTATACTGGCTACCAGTATAGTATAGTAGAATAGTATTGTTCTAGATACCTATATCGTTCCTGTGGGAGTGTACGTATTGTAATATTATTCGGCCCAGATGGAGCCTTGCAGAAGCGTCAATGTGGCCGATGTGGGTGGTCTTAAAAACTCAGCGTATGTTAAATACTCGATTCCGAAGAGCATTTCCACTTTGTGTCGCTGAGCGCACCATCATAGTGAACTATCAGTCTATGGGGTTTCCCCCACTCATAGCGAGTTTTGAACTGATTATTGGCGGTGAAGGACACAAGGCGCTTCTGTAAACAATTGTGAAAGGTACTGGCAGCGGTAGATAGGCTCTTTAGTGTGGTAACTTTCCTTTTTTAACGAAATGTCTGGTAAATTATCCTAACCTGTTCGAGGTCCGTCAGACGAGTGTAGTGCCTGGAATCAACCCCCTAGTTTGAATAGAAATTATACAGCGGGATATCAATATGGTATTGATTACGAGGGACTCCATTGAGTCTGCAATAACTCTAACGAAGATGAACCTGCAACCAAATTATTTTTCAGTTTAGGAGTTGACTTTCTTAGATTCTTAAGAATGATCCCCACACAGGTAGAGGCCTAGTTACGAATTTTTAACGATCGTCTCGTTCGACGTGTACCGTAGTCCTCAAGTATTCGAACAACTGCTTGCCCGAAATTTTTCTTTTTTGCACGCTACTCATGAGTAACACATGCATACATAATCTCACCACCACACCACCATGCGTCCTCATTCAGTGTAGAAAATCCTGGACATAGCTCGGCGGTATGACAGAACCCACCAAATACAATAACCCTATTTAGAGATCGTTGTGCTGGCTAGAATGTAGCTTTTCATCATTGTGTCGTCACAGTCTCTGTTACCAGAAGAGTTCAGCCTGATGTTGCCGATTACCGACGATTTCACGTTCCACACCGATGCCACAACTACTCTTGCTTCGTTGGACCATCTGTGTGTGCTCTGCTACCTCCACTCTGACTCAGGTTAACCTTAATCCGCCCGCTGATTTCTGTCTGTTGCCCGTATTCGTTTGTGGTCCATCTCGACATTCCTCAAAGCCTTGTTTGTTATTTTCGTGCCACCTCACCCCAGGTCGAGTTGACAAATATCCAAAAGAAGTATTACCGTGCTATCATGGAACGGAACTTCGCTTTCCTGTGTAAAGGTTCGACATATTCGAACGCGCCGAACTTGATGAACGTCATGATGGAACTTCGCAAGTGCTGCAATCACCCCTTCTTAATAAAAGGTGCTGAAGAAGCCATCCTTGAGGAAATGCGCACGCAAGAGGCAAGTTCCTTCACTTTTTTGACTGAAAAAATTAGTTATGGAAAACAGCAGTCTATCCACGGTCTGAGTTTTGTATCGGTTAGAATTGTTCTTTCGGTGCATAGTTCCATCGTATTCAGTTGCGAGTTACTTTCCTCAGGCTGGAATTCCTTGCCCAAGACCAATTGACTCTAATCTGGTACGTCGTGCAAAATTGCGCCACTTTAGCGTCTTGGGCTAATTTCGTCTTTTATTTCGTTGTACTGACTTAACTGACCCTTTCCTACTACACCGATATAAAGGAAACATTTCCGAGTTGGACTGAAATATTTTCTCTGTGGTGATACTTGGCGGCCTACATGTTTACTGTAAACACCGACGGTAATTTGGTGTGTTTCAATCGTAAAGGTTCGTTATCCCACCGTTCGACTATGTATGTTCTTGCTGATGTCATGGTCACACCTAGCCGGTGCTCCATTACTCGATCGAAGGGCGTGCACCTCTAACGTCTTGTAGACCAAACCCAGTGCCGGACAGTGATTTTAATTTGCGCCATCTTTTGTTTTCCTCTTCATCTAGATTTCCGAACAACCGGTTTCAGAAGAGTCCACAACATTCCATGCACTTGTCTATGCATCAGGAAAGCTTGTTCTTATCCACAAACTGCTACCCAAACTCCGAGCTAACGGACACAAAGTTCTCATCTTCTCACAAATGATTAGAGTGCTGGACATTTTGGAAGACTTTTTAATTCATCAACGGTGGGTCGTTGTTCAGTTTTATTACAATCGCTCCATATATAATCTGCACCGTATGTTTGCTTCCACTGGATTGCTCCGAATGTTTTCATGTCACGCTTCCCGGATGAATGGATGCATTTACAGTTTACGTTGGCATTTTTCTGCATAGCTCTGAATAATATTAAGCTGGAGTTTAACGATTTGATGCGTTTCTCTTTGCTCTGTAGCACACTGTTCTTACTTGTTCGTCAATTTTATTTCAGATATCCTTTCGAGCGAATTGATGGCCGTATCCACGGTCCTCTGCGGCAGGAGGCAATTGATCGATTTACCGCCGGTCAGTTTTACTCCCTTGTCTTACCTTTATCAAATCATGTTTCCTCGTTATTCTAGATGTGCTATTGTCGGAATTTTGAAATAGCATCTCGTCGTTCAGTGCATGTCACTATACACTCTACGCCTTCCCCTGTATTTCTTTCTACTTATCCTTAAAGATCCGGACAAGTTTGTTTTCCTACTTTGCACCAAAGCCGGTGGCCTCGGTATCAACCTCACGGCTGCGGATGTGGTGATTATCTATGATTCAGATTGGAATCCACAAAACGATCTGCAAGCTCAGGCTCGATGTCATCGTATCGGTCAGCAGAAAATGGTGAAAGTTTACCGGTTAATTACACGGAACACATACGAACGTGAGATGTTCGATCGGGCCTCGTTAAAACTTGGTCTGGACCGCGCAGTCCTCCAATCAATGGGCAGCAAGGAGGCCAGACAGGTTAGTTGTTTTGGATTTATCCGTCGCAAGTTCTCCTCTGTGATCGGATGCGTTGTGAACACAAACCACAACCAACATTTCCTAGTAAGCTGAGCGTTTAGTACTGCGTGTTTGGAATGTCTCATTTGTTTTTCTTGCCCTATACGTATCGGTACTTGGTAAGATGATTTTTTATTTTTAGTTTTTTTTACGACTGAACTGGTAAGGTTGACTAATAAATAATAAAAATAACTGTTCAGCCCTTTCAGTGCCTGGCTGCCGTGCCACTCGAAGGGGTTACGAGAGCTGAGATACGGCCAGGTTACCCATGTTCAGACAGGAGCAGTCGAGATGCCGAGACGGGTTTCGAACCACGGATATTCCGGCCAGCAGTTTCGCGCGATAACCGCTGAGTTATATCTTGTAGGGCTGACCAAGTTTCTGTCAATCCTGTAACCATCCAGACGTACACTCCCGTTGAACCAGATCCCTTTCACGTAAACTTCTGCCAGTGTAATTAGGTAATTGGACACTGATTGGTTATATCAATGCAGTATTCCTTCATAAGAGCGAACTCAATCAAGAGTGAACCATTTCGTCTGATTTTTGGAGGTGTTATTCTTCTGTGTGTGATACAACGGCTCACATGTATAGTGGAAGAATGAGACCAGAATAACCCCATTTGATTCTCTGTTGGGTTCTCCAGCTGGAAGCATCGTCGTGCATTTACCCAACAGGAATCAACTAAGTAGGCTGATCTCGAAGGTGATGTATGCTGTGAGCTGTACGACTTTTGCTTTCTTTACCCTTACTAGACAGCTAATTGCATCGGAATAACCCCCTGTTTAACGGATTATTCCTCTAAACAGCGCTAACTTCTTAAACTGAATCACCATATTTCGAGCACGTCTGCGGTGCTAAACGAAATCGCATAACCAAATTCTATCCATTGGGGACGAATCCGCTCAGGATAGCAGATATCAAAATATCAGATTTCCCCCAACTGTTCGTTAGTTAAACCAAGTCAGGCAACAAATGGTTATATGGAGACTCGCATCATGACATCTTCGTTGTGAAGACAGTTTCCTTCTCTGGAGGGACCATCAATAAAACCTTCCTGGGAAAATCACTTGGTTGATCTCTTGATCTCTGGCGTGACTAACACTGCTGCTCCTATAAGACACGAGTCATGATTGGTCCCATTAGCTGTTCTCTCCGGAGCGTGATATATAGTCTTGAACACAGATTCGCGAACCAAACAGCTGAACGCAGTCCTCCGGTTACCCCCTAGATTAGTTCGTTAATAAATTACCCCCTTCCCCCTACACAACAAATATTCCAGGATGGAGAGGACTCAACCTGGTTAAGGTCTACAATCCCATTAACGTGGTGACTCCCGAATGAATGACGACAGTCACCGGAGCTTTTACAGATCAAATTCCAGCAGGTGATCGGATGGACAGCATCCTCAGGGAGGAAGTGGGTGGGCCGGAATGAACGATTGCTAACTGAACCACTGTATGACCCAAGATCAGGTTAAGGTGTAGTCTGAGTGGCAGAATCAATCAGTCAGATCCTGTTAGCTCAGCGTTTCTCGTCCTCTTACGAAGACTAGCGTGATCTTGTGGGTATTTCTATGGTATGCTGTCTAACTACTGTTGTGATTTTGTCACATCGCCCATTAAAGGCTTTCTCAGGCTATAGTGTGCTTTGATGCACAAATTTGATCGAAATTTGAAGTGAAAGACTAGGGCAGGTGTTATGCAGCTAAAACGGACTTAATTCAACCAGGTACTCACTGTGATTCCTCAGAACAGTAAGTATAATCGTGAGCTATGTCAAAGTACAACGCAGAATTGCCACTGGAAAAATAGGCTATTGTTGTTCTTTCTTGCTTCAGGAAGTTTGAATTCAATTGCTTTGGCAGAGCAGCTTCAGTTTCACTACTGGGGGCTTGTTATATGACTGTTCGCATGTCATACTTTTCTGTATAGGATATCAGTGATGGTTCCAAGAGCCGAGATAGCTGATCTTTTTTCATTGATGAGAGCCACATTTTTCACACTAGGAACTGTCATCTTCCGTCCCGTCTTGGCGTTGATGTATTTGAACGTCAATATTTTCACTGCCATTCTCCACTACTGTCTTGAAGAGCTCTGTTTTATGGTTGATCCCACCACTTTTAGCCGAAACCTGAGGGCGCAACGTACAAGCCGAGGGATCCACGACTGGCGCCCAATCAATCGACTGCTCCTGTCTGGGTTTGGGCGAACTGACAATTTTTTGCTTCTTTGGGGTTGTATAACAGTTGTGCGCCGAAAGGTTGTGACAGGTGACTGACTTTTTGCATGTACACCTGATGGAACTTCAAGTGTTCATGCTCTTTAACGAAAGTAAACCAGTGGAGTTTATGATAATCCTCTGTATGCAATCTGTGACGTCTAAATTTGAGTACAGTAATTCTCTAAAGAGAGAACACCGCGAGGGGGAAGGGCTTTCTGGTCTCTGTTCGAAAGGCTTTCGCACTAAATGGTAGCTGACGGGGAACGGTAGGTCTTTGTTGGGGTTTCCCTCAGTGTAACATGTTTACCTTTATGCAGAAATTCGGCCACAATCTTGTGACTGGCTGAAGATGTCGAATCAGTTCAGTTAAGTTTGTTGACAGTGATTCATCTACCAAGGTGTCTTGGTACAAGGTGTTATCGTCTCCTTCACCGGGAATAGGGGAATGACGAGAGAACAGTCATGCGTTGGTGGCAGTAGCATTGGAGGCTTACTAATATTGAATTATGTAGCCTTACTCACAATGAAGGAATCTGGCCAACTTTAATGGCAATAGCTTTAATGCTTACACTCAACTGATTAAAAATTGGGCTGTGTCAGTGTCGCGAACCATTAGTTTGTTCTGTCCCAAGGTCCCTACAAGGGAAAGCGGTAGTTCTCATCGCGACAGAATTTGTACAAGTTACCTACTGGGCCCCTTTATGTCCCCACATAATGGGCAACAAGAATTAGCGTGCAAACTGCGTGTGTTAACCTGTGGGGTATGACCAGTTCGCGTATCGTAAGTCACTTCTTCAGAAAACAATCTGGACTGCTTCACGATTGCCGACCCGATTTTGCCACTAGACCTTGGCGGCACTTGGGTGTCACCGATGGTCAAGCACTAGAAACCTTTCTGCTTCCTTGACACGTATTGGCTGTTCTTTTAACCCACCATATGGACCATACATCGACGTTTTAAACGTTTCCCCTGACAAAAGCGGATGTCGGGACGGTGCCACCCCTCAACTTCAGAAGCCACTTGGTCTTTGCTCCGACTACTTTGTGGGATTCTTAGTTTATTTTGAGTGTGCTTGTTGGTTATGAGAACTCGGAATTGCACACTTCATGCTTACTGCGCTTACTGCGTACTTTGGAAGTAAATGCAGACATCGACTGTGGTAAAATGAAATCCGTTCTAAAGCTCTTCTGAGCAGTTACTTCCTGTGAGTGCATCTTGTAAACTTTCAGACATAAAAGCTGTTGATTATATCGCCTGGAGAAAATCAATACATACGCCTCATAAGCCACCAAAATAGACTGTAGCCCTCCAACTGAGCAACAGAAATGTCTTGACTTCTTTGCGTCTGTAAATTATACTCCCTTTCAAGTACATTTAGTATCGTGCCGGAAACCGGAGAGTGACTTTGCTTTTCGTGCGAGGCCACGCCACATCAGTTGATACTTTCGCTTGGCGTACATCATAACTCACCTCTTTCGGATCTGACTTTGTGAAATGTTCCTGCTGGCAGTCGTAATCGCTTTACCAATTGGTTTGTATGCGTATTGAAACACAACCTGTGTTCTCCTGATCCTAGAGACAAACGTCAATTTCGGCGTTGTTCATTTAATCCGCATGTTGTGTATGTCCGCTGTCACTTCAGACTTTCTTGTAAAATGCATACAAATTGCTATTGTCTGCGCAATCTCTTACCTTCATTCCATGCTCCTGTTACCTCATCCTACAGGCTCAAATGAGCAAAAAGGAAATAGAAGAGCTACTGAAAAAGGGCGCTTATGGTGCTTTAATGGATGATGACAAGGCAGGTGAAGACTTTTGTGAGGAGGATATCGACCAGATTCTGCAATCTCGATCACGCGTTGTTCAGTTGGAGCAGGGAGAAAAGAATTCGACGTTTTCTAAGGTAAGTAGAAACCTAAGCGATAAAGCTGTTCCTATACTGTTGGTTTACGGGATCCCTTTCTACCATATTCTTATCTGTTTTCCCCTTCTAGGCTACGTTTTCTATTTCTGACAACCGTAGCGATATCGAACTGGATGACCCTAATTTCTGGCAGAAATGGGCAAAGAAAGCGGGTGTGGACGAGAATGCGGGGACGGTAAAGGTATTGTTTTTTTCCTATCTCCGACCTAGTTTACTGTTTTGATCACTGCCAGATGCAACATGTCTCCGACGCTAATCCACCAAGCAGTAAAGTATTCAGCCCTAAGGACATCTGTTCTTATATTTCCTTTGTTTGTTTCGCTGGTGATGCACTACACTGCTTCTTCTACAACGCAACACTTGACATTGGTTACTATTCTGAAATGATAGCATTTGGTGTCCTTGCAAACAGCTTTCACGATTAGTGTGGCCTTTACGCCCGCCATGCGGGTTGCAGTAATGCCAGTCCCGGAAATTCACCTTCGTTTTTCCGACTATCAATATAAAACGTTAAGTCACAAAATATGCGAACATCGACGACAGACTCTCGTCGACGACAAATGTTCCATTTGGAATATACTTTGCAGCACCCATCCCTAGACTGACTGATCTCCCGCCTATTACAGTTTGTGTACATTTTAGATGGGTTTACAGCATATTCAGGTTACGGAGTTACAATAGGGTCGAAATAAAACATTACTGCAAAACTCTACTTTTTGTGAGCTATAACCTAGTGACCGAGCACCCCTTAGCCCATTTTCATGTGGCGCATACGTTGTGTTTGTCCTTAAAAGGAGAAGCCTTTCGCGGATGTTGTTCCATACATCGTGTCTTTATTGTGTAACTGGTTGGTCTGCCAGTCTACGGATGGATAGTGACGGATTTCAGTTGAGATGGCCAATTTTCATTACAATGGAGGTAATTAGAGGAAGCCATTCTCCAACCTTGTAACAAGAACTGGACGTTGGGAAACTGCACTGAAGCGCTTGCCATAAAATCGTCGACCTGAGATCACCAGCTTCTTAGGGTTCAGAGTAAGCTACCTCTACCACGTTGACACTCTTGAACTATTGAAAACTGCTTCAGGTGGATTCTATGATCGCTGCCGATCAGAGCCTGCCCTGTATGATTGGTATCGGTTTTTTCTTTTCTCGGATGCAGTTCATACAGACTTCAATAATAAATCGCTGGCAGCTGTAACCTGCATGTAATGGATGCTCATTTCAGTACGTGGTTAACCCATTTCAATGCTCCCTACTGATCTGATTCGGTGGGTCTTCGGCACGATTTCAGCTCATGTGTTTAATGAACCCCATGTAAGCCACATACCAAAAAATGTAATGCAGCTGAATGAATGAATTCTTCTTCACTGACCTTGATGCATAATTTCCAACAGACCAATAATCATCTTAACCTGGCGTTTACTTTCTTCAGCAAGTCACTGAGTTGAGACCTTTCCGTTTTGAATTTCATATGCAGTAAATTCCCTCATGAGATATTACATGCGAAAAGAGAATTGCTTTTCTTTGATGAAGTATCACTTGGGCAGTCTGTTACCTGGTCTCAGAATCCGGTACAGGGTGCTGAGAGAATTGCTTTTCTTTGATGAAGTATAACTTGGGCAGTCTGTTACCTAGTCTCAGAATCCGGTGCAGGGTGCTGAACCAGTGCACCACAACGTCTCCTTGGAAGAACTTTTATTTTAGGGGATCGCGTGATCATCATGGCTCATCGTGATACTCTTCTGTCGTCCGGAAGTACTTTGTGCACCCGTTTCGTAGGCTTCAATTTTGTTTAGGACACCCAAACTGATCTAACTTAGCCACAATGATGATGACTAATTCTTTACTTGATTACCTTGTTTCTTAGGATCTCATCATGAAAACTCCCCGTCAACGCAGACAAACCTCCCGCTATTCTGCACTGTCCGAATCAGCACCCGTGGCGGCAAGCCCCCCGAGTTATGGTGCCTCTGAACCAGAGGACAGCGCAACCGCCCAAAGTTCCGCTGACGAAAATACCATTTCCGGTGGTGGCAGTGGTAGTGGTCGAGGACGTTGGCGTCGATGTCGTCGGCAGAAGCGTCATTCCAGGATTTCGCGCAATCTGAGCTCCGGGCGTCGTGACAGCGTAGCATCTCTCTCTGGTGATTATCACGGTGTCGACATCACAGACACCATGAAAATTGAGCCACTGGACCGAGCTGATTTGTTCCGTGTGGAAAGATGCTTGTTAACATGGCCTTGGGGACGCTGGGAAAGGGGGTTATCCACGGTTCCTTTTAAACGACAGCTCGAGCCAACTGAACTTGCCTACTTCGCCAGTGCAGTGTTGGCTTTTGCTTTCAAGTTTTTACCACCTGCAGCTGATACACGTATTCGTGCAACGATAATTGAGTTGACTCGTCCCAAAGTTTGGAATTTCGGCATCATTGAGCTAGCAAAAATTGTGGCCAAGGCAACCAAAAGAGCCAGTCGTGGTTACAGAATTTTGGATCCAACTCGTGGTGACTCGTTCACAAAGGAAGCTTCTGAATGCAACTTGGCTCCCTCCGGCTCTTGCATTTTGGACAACGCGGCAGACTCCCCGTCCACAACTGACGCTCCCGCCACTCCTTCCTTGTCACACACTTGCTTGGCTGAGATTGTAGATAGCGTAACCGCATCGGAGACGGAATTTAAGAGCGGAGAATTGAGGAAAGAACCTCCTGCAGAAGTTGAGGCTCCATTTGAGCAAAACGCCGAGCTGATACCCGAGCGACATTCGCGATCTCCAAGTTGCGCAGATGGTGATTCGGACAAAGAAATGGAAAGCGTGCAACCTCTTAGGATCCAGGCGGATGAATGTGTTGATTCTGAAAAGGATGGCAAAGATAACGAGCCTGATGCAGCGGAAAAGATAGTCGATGTTAGTTCTGAGTGTGCCACCACCGCCAAAACACCCAATATCCAGAATGACTCCCCAAAAAGTGAGCATTTTCACGTCATCTGCTGTCTTTTGATAACGTGACTTTCGTGAGGTTTCATGGCTTTCAGGCAATTTGGATATATTATATGATATTAGTCACCTCAGGATTATCGGCCTCTTTTTTTTGTCCTTAAACTTTCCAGCCACCGCTCCAAGGGCAGGTCACATCGTCTTTTACTCCTCTGTCTTGGTCAGCCTATATTGCAATCAATAGCTTGCTCCATACTTTTTACCCAATACGTTTTCCGTGCCTCCCACTTCAATGAGTTGCTCTGATGTCTCCCATATTTTCTCTCTTTCTCAGCTGCTTCGTTTGACCCTGATGTGCTTGTATCGTGCGACAGTTTCCGAAAGCACCTACGTCGTCATAGCGTAAGGTTGATGAATCGCGTCGCGTTTCTCTTCTTTCTGCAATGTGAAGTCATTGGTGTGGATTCATCTACCGAACTGATGGCCGGTCGGCTTGCCCACACCGATTTTGCCGAACTTGCTGCTAGCCTCCCTCCACTTGAGGGTAAGTCACTTTTACGCTAAGCACACTTGGTGAACCAGCTTACTTACATCTGATTTTTCGGTACGGGTACAGTGAGGCTAAAGGGCGAATGCTTAGTTTCCGAAACAGTCCTCATCCCTAATTAGAACACTTGCTGGTGATAGTGGGGTTCATTCAACATGCCATTCTGATAGTAGGTCTGCGATAGCTTTCGTCGTTTCTCCATTGTCTTCGAAATATTCCATGATTCTTCGTATCAGTAGCGATGTGGAACGTCGCGCAGTCTTTGGACGAGGCAAATCAGTACCAATAAGCGAATCAACCGAAATCCATCAATTACACCGTTTATGCTACGTACTTCGCATGTCGAAGACCTCGGTCAAATGATTCCTCGAACCACTCTGACTGCCTTCCTGCATGGTACTGCCAACTTGCAGTTCTCTACCGGACTTGATTGCCAAACAAAAGCAACGAATGCTCCAAAAAACGCGCTATTAATCACCGAATGCTATTCCAAACCATAATAGTTTCACCTGCTACATCAGCGCACCGTCGACCTATGTTATGGTGAAACGATTGGCTCAGCTGATTGTTGATAGGTGATGGAACAGATTTCAAATACACAAGCAATTACTTGGTTGCTCCGAACTTACCTTCCACCTCGGAATTCGATAGTTTTTTCCCGACCTTTACATCGTGCAAGCGCAGCAGTTTAACTTGCCCTCTGAATAACGCATCCTGAAGACCCGAGCACCGGTCGTGATCCTTTACTTGTTTTAAAAGGTGACATCATCAATTTCCATACATCGTAAGCTAAGTCCAGTGTTTTGACTCTTTTTTTGTGGTAAATGGATAACGTCCATCTTCAAAAACTAACTTTAACCTTTCTTAGGCATTATTGTGGTGGAGGAGACCTCCGAGTTAGACTTTTTGGAGGTTTAGCTGACTTACCTTGCAATCCTATTCATTTCTGAAGTCACTCTTAATTAGTAACACTATCTGTCCCACTAAAATGTTTTCGTGTAACACCGCTCTTTCAGCCATCGACTCTGAGCTGCCGACTGCATGGTGGGATTCCTGTTGCGATAAATGCCTGTTGTTGGGTATTTTGAAACACGGATGGGAAAAGTATACGTTAATGCGCTTGGATCCGGATTTGTGTTTCTACTCTCGAGCTATCACCCGGTTGAATGAACTAGAAGCCGCAGAAACCACGAACACAAATGTAAAGTAAGTTTGATTCATTCGGTCAAACGGGGATTATGATGAACTATTGTAAGCCCATCATTATTTGACCCAACTTGATAGGTAGGCCCGTTTACTAATGTGCTGTTTACTGCGATCATTTTATTTATGTTTTAATATTTTTCATTGATTACGTTGATTATAGTTATTATTTCAACTATTATTTATTATTTGTATATTTCCATTACTACTTTGTTACAAAACACATGTCCTCAATCTAAGCGTCCACTTTTTAGATATCTATTCATTCACTCCCCCTTTCCTCCCGTTGGTGCACAACAGTTTGAATTTCATTCCATTTCTCCCACAGGATGGAGGTAGACAAAGCCAAAACCTCACCCTCATTACCCTCTCCTGCACCAGTCGAAAAGGTTCCAATTTTAGCCGAAATGACTCCCCACAAATCGGACGATGAGGCAACTTCTGAAGCTAGACTGGATGGCGATACATGTAAAGAGTCGGCTGGTACAAAGGCAGTTAAACCGGAGGATGGGCTGGTATCCGACGAACTGGAAGAGAACAAAGCGAAAGCGAAATTCCATTTGACACCACCAGGGAGTCCAGCGGACGATTGTGTCGACGAGCAATCCAAGGTTACTAAAGAGGATGAAGAAGATGAGGATGCGGCCGTTGGGGCTTCCGCCGAGGCTTTGCTCACCGCCCTGCCTTTCCCTGCAGTAGCCGATCTTAACAGTCGTGCGCGAAAACTGGTGTCGTTCTTTGTACGAATCAAGAACCAGCTGGAGTTTGACACCTATAGGGTATGTTTCCGGTAGGCTTGAAGCAACGCGCTGGTTAATACAGATGTGGGGCATCACTAGTTTATCTGCCTATACTGGTGGTTGAACAGGACTTCATGGCGCTACGTTTTTTATACCGTAGTTCAGTTTTTTTCGTTGCATCTCGTCAGGCACCAGTGCCATAAGAGACACTGAGCACAGAAAGCAATCGGAACTACCAGAATAAATTGGTTGTCCTTCAGTGCCTCACTGACGCTTCCAGATTCCCCACAGAGCTGACGTTTCGCCTTCATCGAAAAGAAGTGCTTCAACGAACTGCAACCGGAAAATATAGTTTTAATTTTGGTGGTTCGTTGACGTGTGTTGTTTCCTGATCTTTCATTATTCACACAGGATAGACGGAATAGCTATGTGTCAAGTCGGCACAGATTGTTTCAGTCCGCTTTCAATGATCTAAACCAGTGTTCCCAATATCAGATTAGGCAGGTTCTAAATCTGAGGGTCTCCTTCGGGGGTCATCTTTCATGTGATAGAGTCATTCTAACCACTCCCGATGAGTTTTTCGCTTGAAACCATATTGAAACGGACTCATGTAACAAAATGTCTTTATAACGGTGTCTGATTGAGACAAAGTAATGCTATTTTTGTTGTTGGTTTCAAGCAACTAAATACACCGCAGGCTAGATCCCTTTTGAAAGATTTCCTGTATTTCGGAAACTTTACCAAGGCCTTTTGATACGTACAATTATGCAAGCACGTTTTCCCTTCGTCAGCCCCATTTCAATAAACTAATTGGTCATATTTTCATATTCAGTCTGAGTGAAGCGAAAGCGTTGACTGAGTCAATCAACGCATTGGTTGTGACTGCATGAAACCAGGGATTTTGTCATCCGTTTCTCACAATTGATTTCATTTCTGAACACTACCGAATTCTTGTCCTCGAGACTACTCATAAGGTCTTTGAAAATTCTGGACAGCCAGTCGGTTCGCTGAAAACATCTGTTTTACACCTTGATATTGCCGATCCTCAATTCCCTTTTGTCCTAATTAATCGTGAAAGCTGTGCTACATACCATGATGCACGAATGGCTCAGGTTGCAGTTGCACAGTTTTGCCCCTAGTTTTTGTTAGATTAGTGTTCACACACCTATTGAAATTGTGTTTTTTTCTAGCAACTGCCGACTGATGAAGAGGAAGAATCACCCACACAAACGCCGAATCTTCGACTGATGGAAAATAGGACGATGTACGTTCGTCTGCTTTTCTTTTGATCATATTTTGGAAACTTAGTAGACCGGTGTGGGTCTTGTGATCTGCACCCAATCTCTGTGTACTAAATTTTCCCGGGTTATTTTTTGATAGGCGTTGGCTCATGCACTAGCAGCATTAACGGATCCAGGAGAATTGTTGCAGAGCTCTAGACAGCTCAGTGGTTAAGACACGAACTTACTGACTGGAAGACCCGTGGTTCGAACTCAACCTCTGCATCCGGGCTGCTTTTGTCTGGGCTTGGGCAGCCTGGCATTATCTCAGCCCTTGTGCTTCATTCGGGTGGCATGGTAGCCAGGAGCAGTCGGGATTACACAGCTGGACGATTATTATTACTATTAATTATTATTATTGTTGTTGTTATTGGAATTGTTTCAGCACAGTTGAGCAGCTCGTCACTGATTGGACTTAATTTGTAATCCCGATAGCTTTCAACCATGTACCATAGGCTCGTTGGTTTCGTCTGCTACAGTTTCGATCACCGGAAAGTGGGAAGTAATACAATATACAACCAAGCATTGGAGGCGATGGCGTGTTAAGTTAGTTCTGGAACCGGGTAGCTACACATTGAAAACGGTAGCTGTGATGCATGAGCGTCACTGACTGCGAGATTGGGCCATTTCTGAAAGTGTCATTAACCACTGGTGAGTTGAGTCCCGTAGTCCCCATCTGGGGAGGCGGCGGTTGTCGACCCGACTCAGTTTACTGGTTAGTGTTTTCATACTTCATTGCCGGGTCATTTACTGTTCACCTCTCAGTCGCTTCCATTCAACACAGCTGGGCGAAAAGTGCTCTGTGAGACAGGCTTTTCTGGCATGCGGTCTACGTGTCCTAACCAGCGTAACCTATGAAGCGTGAGTAATTCGTCTATCGTGGAAGGTTTCCTTCTTTCTAGGACCATCTGGCGTACTTCTGCATTGCTAATCCGATATGCTCACCAAAACCGACCAATGCTTTTGAGATACCGATTGTCAAACGCTGACGACTTTTGTAGATCCTCCGCACGTAGAATCCACGTTTCTGATCCATAAATCGTGTAGTTCGCACTACCGCAGTGTAAACTCTCCCCTTGAACTGACGTCACAGCGTTGCCATAGGTGTCGGAGGTTGGCAAAAGCTGCCCTCGCCTTCCCGATTCGAGAAGCAATCTATCTACTCAGAATTTCTGTTCGATATGCTTGCATAGCGCTGACTGGATTCCCGTTTAATTCTTGGTTTCTAGAAAATGGACTCGTCGTGAAGAAGCCGACTTTTACCGAGTTGTGTCAAGTTTCGGAGTTGAATTCACCCAGATCCCTTTGTCCGACTCGGATAATCCTGAAGGCGCGGTACCACCACCCGTAAAGCGCCGATACAACTGGTACAACTTCCGGCAACTAGCCAACATCACACGCAAAAATGACGATGCTCTCACGGAATATTTCCAAGCCTTCTATCGAATGTGTCAACGTGTGTGCAAGAAGGTGCCCACGGGTATGTGTGACAAAATGTACAATTTTGATGACTGTTCTGCAGTTCTAGGAAACAGAACAACATCCATTCCACTTGATTCAAGTTTACGCATCTTTTCGTTTTTTTACCCATCTAGTTTGTTCATCTCTCCGACCAAGTGCCACAATAAAGAAACGTTGCTGTAACGGGGAAAGTATACGGCCCCGAAAGGTTTTCTAAGTAGTGCTCAAATTTCGCGTTGTCTTGACAAACAACCTAGCCTATGTCACTTCAGCTTATTCTGAGGACGAGTTAAATGTCACGGGCGTGTGACTGGTCACACTGTTGCAATACCTTGGAAGCCACAGACTGGTGCGTTAGTGGATAAATCGTCTAGGTCAAAAAGAATTTCGTTACCCTTCACAAGTTGTGCCGCTTAAATGGAAGTATGGTATTGGTGCGAAAATGGCCAGTTTTGAACGGTTCAGATTAGAAAACCCGTAATTCTATAGCCTGAGAACTGGCGCATCCGAGTTTTGATCTATTTTCGCAGCTCAGACAGATGTGGACAAAAGTAGATATTGCAAGTAACTGCTCGATGGAGCACCAACAAAATGTGGCGCATAATTCCGTGGATGTTACTTATGCATTGGGCAGTTCAAAACGTTCTGCTCAGCGGAGCGTTTTTGACAGAGTACTCAAGGCAGTTGATTGTGCAAAGGTTAGGTACATAGCGAACCACCTAGCTTGTTCACCCAACCTTCCCCCACTTGTGTGCCTGTTCCTTCATTCATCTAGAATTCGTTGCACCCATGTCAACTGCGGCGACCACCACCACTTACGGTTCAAGTCCGCTGGGGTCTGAGGTTCCTGTGGCCCCCATATCTGAAGAACGGGCTACCCGTTGCCTATCCAGAATCGACCTGCTTGCTCGTATTCGGAATGACATTCTTCCTCTTCCACATCTCAAGGATCGCTTGAAGATATGTCAGCGCAGCTCCGAAATTCCAAGTTGGTGGATTCCTGGAAAACATGATGGTGAACTAATGCGTGCAGTGGCTAAGTAAGTTGTTTATTTTTGTCGTCCGATCTCATACGTTTGCGCTACCCGCTCGTTCTCTCCGTTTGCTAACTTTCTCATTGGTACGCGGCATACTTTTTTCGCTCGACTGCTGTTCCACCTATATCGTGGTTGTCCTTGGAGGCTGCTCGTTCATTTCAGTTGTGCACATTACCTGTAGTTTAACCACCTAAGATTGCCAGCCTACTAAAGGGGAAGCACATGTTAAATTTCCTCACCTGCCCATGTCCTACTTAGGTTGTTTCAGTGGTAATTTGCTCGCCTGCTCCAATTTTGAATTAAAGACTCGGAATAATGGTGTGTTGGTTACTGTCTTAACCATCGTTCCGCTCTTGTTGCGCAAACTGAACCCGGGACTTCTGATACACAGTCATACGATTCTGATCGGCACCAGATGCCGGGACTAGTATTCACAGAAAGTAATGATCAAAAGCTCGTATATAATCGTGTCCCTCGCTGTTTTTACCATGTCCGACCGATAAAATTAGGTGAGATTCTAACATCTCTCTACTGATATATTCGTGCTCTCCGGATGAATTTGAGTAAGGGCACTCGGTGCTTGTTTGTACGATGAAACGTATGGGCGACTTTTTTATTTAGAGTACCCAGTTACAGAGGCATCTTTCCATATCGTCAGCTAACACTAGTGAGGCTCAATATTCCGACCTGCATTAGCTAAGTCTCTGCACACGGTTGAAGCCACCAAGCTACCATGTCCTTAGTCGTACAATTGATTTTGAATTATCGATATTTCCAAATAAACTTCCCTGCTCGCGTACGAAGAGCATTTTTGCAGTTTTATGTAGACAATCATTTTAGTGTCAATTTAACTTTCCAGCTTTAAAATACCACTGAGTTTTCTTCGTCCCTCTCGAACTCAGAGTGACCGCGTCTTAACCTTATGATAAGGTTCATCATTGAACAGTTTTCTGAATTCAGTAAGTCCTTTTAATGACTGTATAATCGGATCCCGAAAGACTAAGTCGCACGAGCTCTTTCGTTCTTACTGTGACCCATCAGGTACATGCTAGGGGTTCGAATACATGACCTTCAGGTTTTCTCTCCCAGGGTTACTCGCCATCAACCTGTTCCTAGAATCAGGTGGCTTCAAGCTGTTGTGAAGGCTTTGTTTTTAATCGCTGGTGGAGTTATTCAGACAATCCTCATCATCGGAAGGGTTGTCAGACCTCGCGAGGGACCTGGGTTTGAATTGTGACCTATTATTTTAATGAAGATGTGCTTGGATCCCAAAAGACTCAGCCGCACGAGCACCTCCTTTGTTTGGATGCAGAAGGACAGAGTAGGACTGTATTATTAGCAGCTTCATAATGTGAATGCCGACAGGTGCGCGTGTCGTCCCGTGGAAAAATGTGTCCCCGACGGAACAAAACAGTCTGTACAACTAAGCGTCTGACTGCCTCAGGAATTCATACCAATCTTTTGAATTGGCGATGTCCAATAGTTTTTGCTAAATCAAACGGGGGCAAGTGAAATAGAGTACCTTCTTTACACCCAGCCTACCGTCCACGAACCTTTGTTTACTGTTCAAACACCACTTCTGACCGAATTTTCCTTACACTTGAACGCTAGCGTTTGGTCCTGACACAGTGTTATGAAATATAATGTATTCGTTGACCTTGCTTATCACCACCGACCGAATACTCGAATAAGCTGGATCTATCAAGTAACGTGTAAAGTTTGATTACATGTAGATCAAGATTGAGATGTTTATGCATTTGCCTTTAGTTAAACAATGTAAGTTTCCAATGAAACACTTTTCCGTAAAAAGTCACTTTGAATATCCCGACATTATGAATCACATGAGGATTTTTCACACTGCTGGTAGCCAACCTGGTATGCATCAACCAACAGGCTGCTAACCACAAATCTGAGTAACCTTCGGACGGTTGTTCTTTTCTATCCGTATGCAGTTCGCTTAAGATAGTTTATCTTTATTTTTAAACTAATCTTTATGCTTTCATCCTCACCTGCTTTCTAGACACGGACTCGCGCGTACAGACCTGAATATTCTCTCTGACCCGGAGTTCAGTTTTTCTCGCATACTCACTTTAATCCGGGAACGATTGTCTCGTGACTCCGCAGTTACAGAGTACACTGGAGATCTGGCCGCTAATACCACTCGTCCAAACCTTGTTGCAGCAGCCGCCGCTGCAGCGAAAGCCGTCGTAGCTGAACTGGAAAATGAGGATAAGCCTATGGTGACTAACGACTCCTCGTCGGTTATCACACAGTCCGATGTGAAATCAGAAGTCGCTCTTATGGAAGTAGACAATGTGGCGGCTTCCACTGGCTCAAATGACTTGAAAAAATCAGATTCTGAGGTCATTGTGAATGAAGAGAAGACAACTCAGTCCGTTGAAGATGGAACGGTGAATGATTCGTCCTCATCTGTCAGTCCGAAGAATGCACAAAGCGTAGGGAAAGTCGAAGTATTGCCCAATACAGCTGATGAAAATTCTACTCAGGACCTAACCGCAGGTGAACCTTATGACTGTTCTATAGTGTTAGCGCGAAACGCCCTTAGACTACAGTACATCCTTGTTGTAACAGCACCATCCCTCTTGGAAAGTTTCAGAATAACGTATCCAATTCAGCAACAAGCCCTATCATGAACCTATTACTACAATGTACTGTTGGAAATGTTAGGTGCAAAGCTTACCTCGTAACATAAGGTAAAGGCAATTCTCAGTAGCTAGGGTCGTCTATCATTTTGACTCTTCTTACACAAATCGGATCGTGGATGATCCTGTTCTGTCCTGTAATTGGTCTAAGCTCCTTAAAGAAACTCTATTGATGAATGTCCTTAAAGTCTCCAACCACTTCTCTCCATTTCTCACAATGGTTTTGTTGTGAACTGGCTAAGCGCTTGACCGTCTTGTCCAGGATTCATTTTAGGGACTAACTAGCCCACAGGTCTCCATGTTTTCATTATTGCGTTGATCTTAACTAACTCCTCCTGACCTGGGATTGTTGCTTCCCGCCGTGCTGACTGGGTACCGATAAGGCTCACTGGGGTCATCGATCAGGCAGATCTCACTATCCTTCATAGAAATCAGAGTAACGTCGATTCTTGAGATCTCATCCCCATGCAGTTCTACAAGAGCTTATTTCTATAGGTTGATGCAGATAAGTGACTGGAAAGAATGATTTTTTCCATTATCATTTGAGTGGCTGTTAATGGTTGAAGTAAAGCGGTTATATTGGGTTCCGTTCTTATGTTAGAGAGCCTTACTGATACCTCATAACTTGTGACACGTCTGCCTACTGCAGGTTCGCTGTGGTGATTGGCAGTTGCAGTCACGCACAAGTGCCGTTGAAGCATCCACTTGCTCATCTATTTTTTCGGTTTACTGGATCACGAGTCCAGACAACAAAGCTTCAGTATGACATATAATGCTGCAATTTTGTCTCCGGTCGAGACTCTACCGAGGTCTGCAGTGTTCCCGGTATCGGATGCCTGATAGGGAAAGTTGATGTAACAGGGGTTCTAATAAAAGTATTTTTGCGCAAGCTTGGATGCACTTCCTGACGAACATAACTGCATAACTGAAGCACCCTACATTGTCAAGTTTCGGTGAGTCATCCGTTAGCAGCTGTTACTAGATAGCCCCGCTGTCAACGCGGCTCAGCTCTGAAGCTAAAGCGAAGTACCCTCGTCACATTCAAGATGAGATTTTTATGGTATTTTGGCGTCGATCGATGTGGTAACCCTCTTTCTACATTTCATAAGTTGCTGAATATTTTCAGCAACCACTACTGGACAGCATTACATTTGTACATTTGCTACTCACCTTCGATGAGTCCAATACTTCTATTTTCATTCAGGGTCTACTTTACCAAAGACTTCCGCAGAGACGGTGTGCCCTCCATCCAGTCTACCTGTAAATGCATCCTGTGAGGATATTCTAAAACTGGACCAAATGGGTGAACTTGTTCCGAGCGAATGGACAGTCAAATATGCAACGAACCTGGCAACTGCTTGGCCCAAGGATCGAACTTTGCAGCATAGGCTAGAACTGGTCTGTCAGGCAGTTGAGGTAGGTCAAATCGTCCTCGGATTTTTACAGTAAGGTACATTGTTTTTTCAACGAACTATCGAAAACGACCATATGGCTATCCTCCTGGCAGGCTATCTTTACCTGGGGTACAAACATCTCTAATGCAGCCGAACCTGTCACTGTGCAGCAAAAGCCGCTGCCTATTTTTGCTTATTTTAACCGGAATTGATCTGCAATGGTCGTAATAATCGTCGAGTATTTATAGCGACTGATTCATAGAAGTGTAGCATCCCAGGGGGAGAATGGGATGAGTTCTCTCTTAGTATTCACCTTACCGCTCAAAGTTTCAACTGTCTGCCACCTTTTTTCAGTGCATAGCGACAATGTGTCAGGATGTGATGTTGCCCGGGCATGGGCAGGAGGAACGAGTAGCGTTTCTCAAAAGGACCTTGTTTGATGAGCGGTGCTCATTTTCACGTAGCTGGATCCTAGTCATGTGATGTTGACCAAATGTGGTTTTTCTCGTGGTTGTTGTGGCAACAGCCGAAAGGAAGGAAGGCCTTCCCCGAAGCAAAATGGATAGTCGCACGATTTCTCGACAAACCATTTCAAAAGGTTACCTGACAGATCCGCTCGGCTCTTCTGACGGCAAATAAGATAGGTGAAATCTTCTGCGCTTTTTCACACTAATTTGATAACTTCTGTTGCGACTTTCCTTGATCAAATATTCATAAAGCAGAATTCCCCGTAAGGTTTTCCATGTAACTATGTTCGAAATATGAGTCTTTTTTGTACCAAACGGTACCAACCACCAAGCAACACCTATCGAGATCGATGCGTCGACGACTATTGGTCTCATGAACTCCTAATCAGGTTGTCTTTTTTTGGAATGATTCTTCCCTCCTCGAGTAAACAGACAAACAATATCTTTAGTTGTTCTCGTCTCGTTAACTCGCAACACGGCCACCCCGTCGAACTGCTCGAATCTTTATCACAGGGAGTCTTGTGAACACCGTCAGTGACGTTGTTTGAAAATCCCACGATCGTGCTATAGGAGTTGTGTAGCGAATATGCGAATATAGCGAATATGTCAGTTTAACGCGTTAGATGACACATCTGTCTTTGAAAGACACTCACTGTAGTGCGGGGTGAGCAATGCAATTTCCTTGAGTGAGGCTTATACACAAGGTCATATTCAGCCGATCGTGGTCTCCTTTTTAGGCAAACTAGACTTTAACATGATATGGCAGCTCGCATACCTCAGAAACCCACTGAACTATACCGGAGGATGGCTGTGCGATATCTATAGTTTCTCATCACTGGTTGGTCAGTGGATTGAGGTCTGACCAGTGCAGTCTCCTGGCCCTCCAGGTTGGAGGTTTCCTGAGAGTTAGACTACTGTACTAGCTTTATGCCAAACACTGCTGTCGATGGTCAGGCTTTTGAACCAAAGACTTTGGCTGAAGACCATAGTCGTCCTCCTGTCTAGGTTTGAGCACCATGGCAGTATCTCAGTCCAAATACCGCCATGAATCTCACAAACAAATCTACCTTTTTATGCTATCAGCCGGGTCACCTTATTAGCTGCATACAGCGAGCGTACAACTGCCGATGCCTCCTATGTTTCTTCACTATCCCTCCTTATTTTCTCTCCCATTTCACTTGATGATCACTCTTTCATAGAGACCGCCCATAGGCACATCAAGATACTAAAGGAGGTAGCAATTTCTCATCGGCGCTCGCATCTGGCGCTCAACTTTGATTAACCATACACTTCATCCCGCCTTTATTGCAGTTTTTGGTGTCCGAGCCCTTGATCAAGCTGGCCAAAAGGCTGTTGTTGCACGCGCTCTTGATATTTTTTTGTTAGATCTTTGCTGCATTTCTAGTATCCGAATTCAAGATCCAAGTCTAGTAACTGGGCTTACGCCACCCTACGAACTTCAGCTGACCCTTCAGATGCTGGAGCCGGGTGGTGTTGGTACAGTTCTCAGCTTCCGAGCTGAGGCTCCCGTGCTTGAATGGATACTTGAAAACAGTAGTCTTTGTGTCGTTCATGTGTCCACTCCCATAGGAACGCGCACCGGTCGAAATACCACAACCACTCTGTGTCATAGTCTACCTAGACACCAACCAACTGTATGTTCGATTCTGTGAGACATTTCCCATCCAGAAATAACTGGCCTCTTTTCAACCACCGGATGTTGTCCTAATCCTACGAGACTTCAATGCGCAGGCAGGATGTCTCACTTCATACAAGGCGCAATTTGGTGTCGAGTTCAGCTGAGACCGAGAATGTAGTGATGATGATTAACGTCTTTTAAGACTACGTGCTAGCCACCTGTTGTTCATCAAAAGTACCAGGTTTCGGGTGCAGAGAATGCAACTGGCATCGCCCCACTACTGAAGAACCGTGATGCCAAACCAATCACGTTGCCGTTAGTTACCGGTGGCGGGGCTTAGTAGTTGCCTACTTACCAAAACCTAGTAAATGATGCTTTGAAAACGACCTCATCGGAAGACATTAATCGTAACTGAGGGCAGATAACAGCTGCCGGATTTGACGCTGACATGTGGCGTTCCGTGTATACACATACCAGTTGCTGGATCTCTGAACGGTCGCTGTAATTTCTTGCTAGAAGAAGTTGTACCTTTTCGGGACCGGCTTGCTAAGCGTCAACTGAAACGAATTTTGTGTGGATGGAGAGGCAAATTATTTTTAACATTGGCTTAGTTGGCCACAAGCCTCTGCATCTGCATTCTTCATTGGATTCGTCTGTGACTTCAGATCGTCATTTGCTTGTCTTTCCGTCTGGAAACGCCATTGGGCTACTGGACCAGATGGTCTTCCACCAAGGTTATTTTAAGACGGTATTGTGTCTTTATGTCCTGCCTTAACGTGTTCTAGATGTCCTGGGTCAATCAGAAGGATACACGACGTGACTGCTTCATACAGATATCAGTCCCATGCCTGTCGCAAGTCGGTTCCTAGTTTCAGTAATACAGCGACACCTAACCCTGACACGTGACAAGCAAACCCGAGAGGAGCAAGCAAGCTTTCGTCCGGGCACTGACCACATCTTCATATTAGGTCATGCTTGACCGTTGCTAAACACCATTGCTACCGTTACACAGTAGACCAACGATTGTGGCTTTTGTCCACTTCAAAGAAGTTTTTGACTCCCTAGTTAGGTCAACTCTTCTACGTATACTTGGTTGAAGTTTGTAAATATACGTTGCGCTGTCTATTCCCACACCCCTGATCGTGTAGGAGTTCGCGACGGACTGTCCCAAAGTTTTCGTGCAATTTTATCCTCGATATGTGCATGGAGTGTACATTCCAAGTGATCGGAGCTCTTGGTATCAAAATTACATCTAGAGTAAGAGTAGTAGACTGATTTTGTGGACGACATTGTTTTGCCATTTGACGACTATCAGTCCGTGTAATCTACTCCGGGTAGAATTTCCTATCCATTCCTACATTCCGTATGCGGTTTGCACCCTCAATGCGCTTCGGGAATTCAAGTCCTCTTTGTCCCTCTGAGGTATCGTGGAGAGAAACTTTATTGTTGGTGGTGTTAGGAACTTGAGTTTATTAACCGGCAGAGCATAAGCAGCTGCATAAGCCGTGACCATCACAACAAGAAATCAGCCTATACAATATCAAGCAACATTTGCCAGCTTGAATCATGTTTGGCGTCCGAGACGAATTTCGCTGTATCTCAAAGGCCATATACACAAGGTAACCGTAAGGGCAGTCTCAGTGTGTGGTTGTGAAACTTTGCTTCTCTGATCCGAGATAGTCACACGTATTCAAGCGTTTAATCATCCCTGTCTTCGCAATATAGTAGGCATTAGCCAGCTATCGCCTATTCGTAATGAACTGGTGCATAGGCAGGCATTTGGCAATGAATCAGCATCATTGACTTAGGAAAGTCGGGAGTTGCACTATGCGTGCCCAACTAGCTGCTACCGTGGAAAGCAGTGACTTCAACTTCGAATGATCGTCGACGAAATGTCCGCGGAAGATAGGTGGTGATATCTCAACGCTAAATGAAGGTGGCTATCTTGAAAAATGAGTGCTCTGGAATTTTCACGTGTTCCCTGCTGGTATCCGCTTGACTCTCCTTGCACGTGGTTAGAATCGTTCTGCTGTAACACCGTTCCGGTGCCTTGTTGCCATGCCACCCGAAGGAATCACGAAGGCTGAGATACTGCCTAGTGACCCAAGCCTAGACAGAAGTCGAGATGGAGAGGTTGGGTTCGTACCATGGACCTTCCGCTCAGTAAATTCGCGCTCTAACCACTGAGCCATCTCGTACATGGTTAGAAGCCCGAAAGGACAGGTACGTAGCTGGTCCCAATGGTTGGCATGTTATCACTTCCTGTTCAGACGGTCTATCTAAGGTAGATCTGTCGTTGTATGCGGGAATCATGTCCGGCCAGGTCCGCAAAGGAAGCAGAGTCAACCGCATTGATGATGTCTTACTTCGATATGATGCGCAAGTGCGTTTATCTTGTCGCTGTTCCAAGGTGTAGCTAAGTTATTCCTCGGAGACTGTTAGTAATAAGTTCCCGCTCTTCTCATTCCCACTCTACCGGGTCTTTCTCATGGTTAAGCATCAGTCAGGCACTTTGTGCTTCTCTCGGGTGGCATGGCAGTTATTTTGAACGATTTTTTTGAAGCAATAATATTTATTACTGGAGCAGTCGAGATGCAGGGGTTGGGTTCGAACCACGGGTATATCCTAGGGTGTATATTTTACGTTCTTTAAAATCATCTCCGGCGGTCCTGTTGTATTTTGAAGTTGTTTTTAGGTGGGTGACTACATTATCCCGAAAATTCGGATGATCTCCAGATTATTCTACTACTGCCCTATGTACAACCGATTCACATTCTCCTCAGCCAGCAGAGTTGTTTTTATCAGATGTATTCTCTGTGATTCAGAAATTCCGCGCTTCTGGGTAGGTGAAGATGAAAGCAATCGTTCAACACTTTTATTGTGGTTTGTCTTCCTAACTGCACTTTCCCGAAAATAGATTATCACATTCGTGTTTTGAAGTGCTTTTTGCTTCCAACACCTTCGTTAATCAGCCCGAATGTAAAGGTCTTAGTCTCAAATACCCTATGTCGAATATTACTAACAGTACAGCTGCGTTTCTTTCCTTTTAGAAAAACGAATGGCCCTATCCACGCCGTTACTTCCCCACCCCTAGTGCTGCTTCTCTACCCGTTCCGGAACCAAATCGTGCACTGAACGAGACAAAGATATTAAATTTGTCCACCAGTTATGCCTCGATTCGACCCCCTTTGGCAACCGCCTCATCCTTCCCGATCCCATTATCGCTTCCTGGAAAACTCCAGTCCACTTATGGTTTACTGCAAGCCGGTGGAATACATCTTCCCAATGTCCCGCGCCCACTCCCGGTGGATTCCCCAAAGTCATTGGGATCTTTCGCCGGGACTTTTATCAGGAGCCCACCTGCCGTCGTTGAAGACTCAACAACCATCACTTCAGATACTTCTCTTGAGGATTCTGAATGTTTGGATTCATTGCGGCCACTCAATTTGGCTAAATCTTCCGGCCCCAAATTCAACCAGGCTTCGCCATCGTCCTCAGTCAGCGTGTCGAATTTAACGGGCTGTGTCGATGAATTCAGACGACAGCGATCACAAGCCACTTATGGTTCAATCAACTCCCCTACATCTTCCTCCTTGGTTCCAACGAATTCCAGTATCGTGCCTACTACTCGAGGTCGAGGACGTGGTCGTGGCCGTGGTAGCCGTGGCACTCGTTCCCTGGGAGCGCGTGAACGATTGCATTCAGCTTCAAAGTATGACACGGAGCTGAGGACCTCTTCCGACCGATCCTTATCAGATTTCGAGCGTCCAGCTCGAACTACTGGCACTGACGATCAATCTAGGCCGGATGATGATTCCTTGGCACAGAGTTCTGGTGAACACTTCTTGTCTGACCGCTCATCCACGCAGTCCATGCCGCCGCCTAATTCGGCACCTAGAGGTGGACCCGGAAGTCGTGGCCGCAAACGAAAACTGGAATCTCCTCGGAGTTCTTTGGACTTCTCCAACACCCCTGGACATAAGTCTACTAGTATGCATGCGAAGCGGGAACGTATTGATTCTTTCGGATCCGGTCTGTCCGGTAGAGGGTCAAAGTCGTCAGCACGTACAGCCTCGGCGACTACCTCAAATTCAGATGTATGGGATGTTCGGGTTCCTGTGATCAGCCTCGTTGACGGATCTCTTATCTATGGTGACAAAGCACCGAAACGAAGAGCCCTGGAGTCTTGGTTGGAAATGAATCCCAACTATATGCCGTACTCCGTTGAGATGGTAAGCCACTTTGGTGTTTGTGAAATGTTCCCTTTTCTATGTTTGTCATACTAATTTATGCTTTAGCGTTTTTTCTCAACTTTACCATACCAGTGTATCCACAGTTACCGGTATCTGTTTATTTTTTATGGGGGCGAGATAGCTCAGCGGTTAGAGCGCGAGCATACTGACCGGAAGGTCCGTGGTTCGAACCCTGCCTCTGCCTCTCGACTTCCCCTGTCTAGGCTTGGGCAACCTGGCAGTATCCCAGCCCTCGTGCTCCCTTCGGGTAGCATAGCAGCTAGGCACCGAAAGGGTGCTACAGCTGAACGATTATTTATTTATTATTTTATTATTTTTTATGGGTACAGAGCCCGCTGTTTAGATTCTAGGCAGTGCTCAACTACCGTATTCTTTATGCTCCTGGGCAATATGTCTGGAATGCCAGGTATCTTTTGGAAGCGATTGGTACTTGAATGCAGAAGAATATTTCTTCTAATTTGTCTACATGCCTTCCGGGCATGCCTCTGTGAATCTTCTATTTCTACAAAGATTATTTTTGGTCATCCTCACAACTTGTTGCTACTTCAGAATTCTTCGTTTCCTTTAGAGAAACAGTTGCTCGTCTCTTGTAGGCTAAACACTTACCTACAAATTCTGATGGTGTTACGATAGATCCTATTGGATTTTACGCCCGTACTATTCTCCAACTGGATTTGCTGCACGTTCCGCTTGGAACAATATCGAATACATCGAAGTATTTTCCTTGATGAAACTTTGGACAGCCCACTACCCGTTTCGATCTCCGTTGGCTATACAGGCGGATGGCGGTGAACTGGCAGACTGATCATCACACGTCTTCCTCACAAACGGATGCTCTCGCTAGCTATTTTAGATTATTGTAGGGAGTCGTGTTTGGTTGGGTCACACAACAACTTGCGTGTCCACAAATACGCGTGTAATACAACCATGTTGTTCATCTTTTGCAAATAGCTTTTCCAACACAGGTCGCCCCTCAGGGTTATCCTATTCGCCATGCAACTTCCGTTGTTGCCTTGAATAGGACCCAAACTGAACTGAAGTGATTGCAGACCGCTGCAGCACTTAGGTGATTTTCGTATCTGCCGTCAAGGATGAGCAACAACGTCTGGAAAACGGACTCACAAGTAACACGTGTAGACTGCGATAGCAGATTGGTGTGTGGATAGTTGCTTAGTGATTTTACACCGCGAATAAAACCACCATGGCCTTTCTTACCTTCGCTGAAACGAATGGAGGCCAAACCATATCAGTTTGCCCTTGCTACAGTTAACCATCTCGTGTATCAGCATACCCCAATATTTTCAATTTTTCGCACCAAGAAGTACCTTCCAGTAAGTAAGCTGTAAACGGTCACATGTAAATGAAGATTGACTTCGCCAACCCTTCTGTTAACTTTGTGTTTTATGCTGTTTTATGTTGTGTGTAGGTTCATATAGCGGTCCACGATGGCTCTCGTGCAGCGCTTTTGTTACGTTCCCGATATGATTTAACCCGTTTCCGAGGTGACCCGCTTTGTTTGATTTCCATTCCCCAGGAGGATCGTATAATCTACAACCGCGTGGCTGGTGCGAGAGGTCAAGACACAAGCAACATGGAAGCTTTGGCCTACAAGCACTATCTGAATAGCTTGATAGCGAACGCCGCTGCTGGTCTTCACTCTGCGACTACTTCCCCATTCGTCGCTTCCAAAGGTAGCAGCACTCCCGCTCAACAGCTGTTGCAGTTGCAGCAACAACAACAACTTCTGCAAGCATTTGGGGCGTATGCTCGTCATCCTGCATATGCTAGCATTCTCGCCTCGGCCCTAAGTGGTTGGCAGACCGCGAATCTCCCTGGTATCCCAACGTTTTCCGACAACGTCTCAGAGGCATCAGATACGACGGCAATATCATCTAGCCGGGTATCTTCTGCCTCTTCAACTTCGGTGTCTACAAGAACACGGGCCGCAGGTATGTGTGACCTGTCTCTAGCGTTCCGTTCATTTTGCATGCATGAATATTCATCTGGACCAACTCACTGATACTCGTTGTGTAGCCTGTTTACAGCTGCGTTTATATGGCTCACTGTGTCTTTATTTGTTTACTACCGTACAGCTGCAAAAACTCAGGATTCCCCTGCTGGTCGTCGAGATAAGTCACCTTCCTCTGAAACCTCCACCCACGCTGCTTCCACGTCCGGTTCTTGTAGTCAGCCGGCATCTCCACCCGAATCTGGAGCACCGATTTCTAGCGTCTCTTCTGGTGGCATGGACTCAGTTCTCTCCGCAGCTTACAAGCAGGCAACCGCTAACTTAGCCTACATGTGCAACCCTTTGGCAGCAGCTGCAACCTACAGTCACCTGATGCTTTCCTCTGCTGGCTCATCAATGGCTTCAGAGCGAGACAGTACCGGTGAGTTACTGTACCTTTCCAAACTGGTGCGATAACTTCCTAAGTTTCTCAGATTATGACAGTGGTGACGTCGCCACCCTTTTCGTGTAGTTCTGTAGGAGACTGGACGCCGCGCTAACGGTTTTGCTCTTTGGGCCTATCAGGTAGGCCTAACCTACCTACCCTCCTACTCGAATACCGAATTGTTCGTATATTGCGATAAACACTCATCTTTTATGTCCGACTACATTAATCGACGTGAATTGTCCTTAAAGTCAACACATTTGGGATCTTTCTAGGTGGGCAGACACGCGTGTATTGTTGGACACACATCATGACGAATGCTGATCAACATCAAGGTCTTAACGTTCGTTCACCCGGGCTCCGACAGCTGGTTGAGCACAGCAGTAGGTGTACGACAGGGAAGCAGCAATGTTGAGCCTCGTTGTTATGCCGTGGATAATATTGTGTATAGTAATGCGGGAACTACGTTTTCACTGATGACTTCAGAGTCGGACGACTTGAAAATTTAGTAGAGTGTCATTTGGGTTCGAATCTTATGCCTTCATACCCGCACATTTGACACGCTGCAGTACACCAACTTGATACTAGTCGTATAAGTCTTTCATATAGAGAACGGGAAGCTAATTTATTTTGTTCCTGTTTTCCGTGTGGCAATCAATCTGATACCACTTGTAAATCAAATGACTGTTGCGAACCATGCTGTTTGTTTGCTGAGAGATGCAGGCCCCGTTACCTATCCGCTCCAAACCTATGATATCCGAATGGAATTTTATTCATTTATTTATTTATATTATTTTTATTTATATTTATTTTATTCTCTGACAGATAGCCACTTCAGTAGTATACTTTGCCCCCACGCTGGTACTCACTTGATCTCTTCTCATCTATATTTCCCAACTACCTTTTTCCGGAGTTCACTTGCAACTCACTACCGTCTTTTGTTGTTGTACAGGTTCCTCCAGCAGCACTGCAAATTTGTCAGGGCAGCAGGCTGCACTCGCATCCTTGTACGCAACGTATATGTTGTCTGTTCAGCAGCAGCAGCAACAACAGCAGATTAAGCAGTCGATTACGTGGGATGCGCAACGCCAACAGCAACAACAACTAGCCTCTTTGGCTACTGTTTTATCCGCGGCCTGTGCCGGTACGGGAGGTCTAGATCCCGCTAGTCTGATGTCGGTGTTCGGTGCAATGGGAAGTAGGTCAACTTGTTCCTCGTCTGCTCAAGCCTCTTCCAGCACCACCACCACCACCCACAGTACCATCACCAATCCAGTTCGTTCAGAAAGTGTAGAACTGTCCTATCAGACTCCATCCACATCTTCTCCTCACACATCTCTCACCCAATCGTCAGACACCACTGCCGCCATGAATCTCGCCACATCTACTTGTGCCCCTGAACATGCCGCATCTAGCTCTCCAGACCCACCCCATGACCGAAAAGACTCTGGAAACTCAGCCCATTCCGAGGATGGTGACCAAACCCAGTCCGTATTGGATCTCAGTACCTAACTACTCGTATTTCTGTATCCGGCCGTATGCCGCTTCCATCCTAGCCCTTCCTCTCATCACGGAGGCATGGTTTGGCTATTGATCTCATTCGTAATTGTTTTATAAACGCCTTCCTTTCCAACGAATCCTCCCTCTTTGTTCAAACTATGTCTTATCGTGATCACTTTTAGTATCCATTCTATCCCATTGTCCTCAACGGTATCCCATTCGTCACTGTTCACTTAGCCACCTCCGGGTGTCATCCATCCATCCATCTATCTATCTATCCATCTTTTCGTCAACCATTACCTCTATTTGCAGGAACGTTTTCCAAAGTACCTTCCCTCCATTGTCGTCCAGGCCACCGATTTCTTCGAGGGTCTTTTTCTGATGCGTCCGTTTGTTTACAGCTTTTTCTCCCATGGTGGTTTTCTTAGTCTCGGATCCTTTTCTCTGTGAAACCAAAAAGCCAACAATCATCTCTATGTTTCTGGTGTAACCAATACCAGCACTGCAACCAAATCGTTTCTGACTGTTGTCGTACGTATAGTCATAATGGTGCTGTTTATTGCTTCCTACCCAAACCCATCCGTCTGGTCCGCGCCTATTTGTGGACAACACCGTCGATGTTTGTTTTGGCCTAGTTGTTCAATTATTCTTCGCTCTTTCTTGACTTGTACCTATCCCAATGCGATTTGTTATTCGGGCCGGTCAGAGACTGAGTAAGGAGACCTGGACTGCGATTTGTTTATATAAAAATTACATGTGTACACATTATACCACCGCGAACACGGACATTTCAGCTGAACCGGAGCCCGGCCTCTAAACAGGCGCTGTGTGCATTTTTCGTATATACATTTACACATATATGCGTACATTTTACTGCTCCATTACTAGGCATTAAATGATAAATATATGAATGACACAAATATACTTTTCGAATTTTCGGGGGTGTGTAAAGGATACAAACAACATTGTTCTTGATAGACATAAAAGTATGCTTTCTCTATCGGAACAACACTACTGTTGAGCATTGATTTAAGGGCCGCCAAAAAGATTAATGTTTCCTATTTCGAATTTCTACGGTAATGGTGAGGCACCATCAGCTATGAGCGGTGTTCTTGTACAGTGGTTCAGTCTGCCTCGGTTTGTTTCCGAGCAGCTAGTCCCGGTTTGTTGCACAAAAGCCTCGTTACTACGCTCAATTCCATAGTTATTCCAGACCACCTTGATTCATAGAAGAAAGCAGCTGTTTATGTGTGCATCTCGAACGTGCACACAATAAACCTAACCAGCTCTAGCGATGACAATGCTTCAAAGCTACCGACTTAACCATCGACCTGACTGAGCTCGATGGTTAAGGCCCGAAAGTCTGGTTCGAACCCAACCTCTGTATCTCGACTGCTCCTGTCTGGGTTTGGGCAACCTATCAGTACGTCTGCCATCATACTTCTTTCGGATGGCAGGACAGCTAGGCACCGAAAGCGTGTTGCATCTGGACGATTGTCGGCCTTATTGAGGCGGAAAGCTTGTAAGTGGCTGAGCGAAGCCGGCGTAAAAAGACAGCAGTTTGCGTGCGTTTCTATCCCACTTCTTGCGGTCGTTTAAGATCTTTGCGTAAGTCCGCAATTTGGCTAATGCCGACAAAGGCGCAGAACTGTATAACAAAACTTCAACGAAGGTTATAAATAATGTGGAGATGCTGTATACAGTGCGCAAAAGATTCAGGTTGCGAAATCATAGTGATACATAAGTGTTTGGGGTGAAATTGTTTTGAAAGTGTTCATTTAAACAGAAATCAATAGCATGCGGGATTACCTGTCAGGTTCTCACTGATAATTGATCTTTCAATGTGTCAGGCGCCGTCACACGTCCTTCGTGTACAGACATGTTCACTTATTTTAGTGTACAGCCTGTGCTGTTCTAGTCGTGCTCACGCACTCATCTGTCTTACCTTCCGACCGGTTTGGCCGATAGTATATAATGCTTAAAAGCCCAAATAATGGCTGAACATGAATCTGCTTCATTCGTGTTGATTTGGACCAATCGAATAGAAGGCCTGCAACTGCCCGGAAGCAAATGCTTGAGGTCCCCCGATGGTGCACGTTTTCACCACCGAAAAATCGAGTTTTCTGTTTCTCCTGTCATGGGGATTCAGTCGCCACAATGTCCACGTTTTCCTTATTCCGGAGTTTTCCGTAACAAACTATATGAATAAGAAAGTACCCCCTATAGGGGACTTTTCTGCGGAGGTGGATTTCTCGGATGCAAGCATCTAACGGAGCTGATTTTGACTATGCTGTACGGTATTTCTGGCTACCTCACTAACCCAGAGCACCATCTATATATCTCTAACCCAGGCTTCCAAGATTGCCAGCGCCTCAGAATTACTGCGTAATTCCGTTTTTGCACCATACCTAGACTGCAAGCGTTTGTACAAGGTGATCAATATCGAGTGGTTGCCAAATGAAAGCTAAAGTACAGTGCAGTGAGAAAGCCCGATCCGCGAAAGGCCTACACAATGCTTGATGACACGGTCTTCGAGCAGATTGTGACGTAATACCTAAAGCATTCGTTCAAAAGCTTTTAAAGGAAACATTCCTCAACATTTTGTCACTGATGGATTGAGAACACGGGTCTATAGGAAACGGAACAGAGCCGTTGTTCTCTGTAGATAATAAGCTAACCAAAATCACTGGTTCAATTATCAAACAAGGAATGCGTCGCAGTCACCCTACCAATCCCACGAAACTGTCCTCAAGATGAGACATTCAAAAAAAACCGTTCTCATGAGAGTTTTTTGACAGGGAATAAACGCGTGGCGCTCTTACTCACGTATCCAAGGCTTTTTCCGTTCTTTAGCAGTTCGCTTAAGCAGTTGGCTTGAATTTATGCCGCCCTCACCCTTTTCGTCGCACTGGATTGACGACGAACACCCGCACGCATTGATTGCTGCGGTTGGTGGGCTAGCTTTATCACAAAATGGCGGCTCACCCGCGAATTTGTCTAAGCCAGTTTCAAACCAGTTAATAATCGCAAGATAATTGCTTGACCACATCTTGATCTCCAAGTCGCTTTTTTCTGGCTTTCAACTGACATCTGAAAGTCAGCTTGTTCAATTTATGCTAGTTCATCTGTAGTTGCATGTCTACTCGAAGAATTCTTCTGAATGGAACGTCAGTTTGGAGACTTCTTCATTATTGCTAGGGTCACGTGACATACGTATTGTGTCTTAAAGGTGTACAGATGCGTTCGAAGTACACAAAAACCGCTCTCCTAATACCACCTCATACTAGTCACTAGGTTAAAACACCACTTGTGAGTTAATGAGGCTCACGAATGGTGAGTGACTTAAAATTGCATCTGGTATCCGAATTATGCGAAATCAGAAACATGCAAGACCTCGACTAGGGCAAAAGAGGGAGGTGTTAACGATGTGATGGCACAATTCTGAGTGCCGTCATCGCTTGCTTGGTCTGAATTGTCAAAACCCAACGAACCTACTCCACTGGTGATTGCTGTCCCCGAAGTTCTTGGATCTATCGTTTAGTGCTAGTTAAACTATTCGGTGCACGGGAACCATAAATTTGTTCCACCCTAGAAAAAACCACTCGAACGGGACCTCTGTGTCCGGTTATCAAGCATGTTGCCGTCGGATTGATGATGATCGAGACACAAACCCCCTCCCACCAAAAAAGGAGCCAGAACATTTTTCGCCTTACCACAACCCAACGACAACCATTGTTTTCAGAAATTAGGATCTGAGAACCCCATACTTCCTGACCATTAATTTCTGCTTAACCTTGATGAGTCGGGATGTTCGGGGGCCAAGTTCAGGTATGATGGTTGATTCCGATACTTGTTCCTGGTACCACCTAATGAGCTTCACAACAACCTGTACATACGGATGTTCCTATGGGTTGTGTGTAATACGGTAAATCGCAAAGTGTACCCCTGTGCGTTAGTACGTCGAACAATTACAAGTACTGTGAGCCCGCTCCAACGAAAGGTCAGTCGTGTACCTGGTAGTCCAGCTGGATATCCGGAGCATTCAGAAGACCATGTCCTGAGGACTGAGATGTCCGAATAGAATGAGGATCAAGTTAAAATTGCTTACTTAGGTAGAAGAGGCGACACAGGCACCGTTGGACTGATAACGTAGGAGTTATATTATCGTCGAAAACCAAGGAAGTCACACCACGTCACCTACTGTTTCATGAAGGTACCTTTACAGGTCATGTAATTCCCAGTTCGCCTAAGCTGGAAATGTACTAGTAAACACAAACTAGGCTATTAAAATTCGGAATGGCTCTCAATGCTCCAAGATACCATGCTAGTTCAATATTTCCGTAAAAACTTGTTGCACGCGTATCCTGCCTAGTCACACCACAGCATAAACCATTAACTCCATTTTCAGATTGGTTATCAATTATTGATTATTTTGACAACACAAGCGTGGAAAAACAAGGCATCGCGAATTTGGACCAGTTTTTGAAGTTTTGCTCAGCGATTGGGACATGTTACTGGAACACGTGACCACAAAGTGAAGTTTAATACTCCTACTTTTGGCTTGCCTTCGACTGTGACCTATTCCAGAATAATGGTGTATTCAATGCGGTCTTTATATATATATATATATATATATATATATATATCGATACTGATTCATCAGGGGATACTATGTGTATACATATACAGACAATGAACGACAAGCGACAGCCACCTGATTTTAGGAGCATGCAAATACCACGGAATACCTGCTTTCAGTAAAAGGATTCCGTAAAGGGCTTATGGGCCGCTAGTTGCACACTTTGTTGATTGCTCATCGTAGAATGGCCATATTTCACACACGATCAAATAGAAGTGATGCTAAAATTATTCACAAAATACTTCTCGAAAAACTGAATGGTGGCATAAAAGTTGGGACTCGGCCGACCTCCCAAGTACGGACGTCTCTCGGAAGGGTTCGCTGATATTTTCATTTCCCCGTGAGTTCTAAACTTCTAACAATCGGTTCAATGACAACGTCTTCACCAACTACTTACCGATTAAAAAGGTTCCAGGAATATTTGCTTATCGTTGGGAAATGACAGAATAACAAAGGTTAGCCGTACCTTTAATTGAGCTCCCCCAAAGTGTTGATTTTTACATTAAGTTAAACGCCAGTAGCGTGATTACATCCCCAGGCTTTGTACCTTCCGTACCACATAACTCTCTTTCAAAGTGCTACAAGCAGTTCCGACTGAGCCCGAAAGCCCCGTTTTAGTGGTACCCAAATTTAAACGATACGACAGAGTCTCCCATTACGAGCATCGATGTTTATTCAGTCATCTGCTGAATAACAGGATGGTAGATTTTTTTGTCCCACCACAATGAATTACTGGCTTATCCCATCCTATCACTATGGACATGCAAAGAAGGTCAACTTCTTTGTTTCCAAAACCCGTAACGGCGGGATGATTGGTTGCCAAGTTGTGATTGGGTCCAAGAAAGCAGGATAGAGCAATCGGAAGATTGCATCGAGCTACGTCACTTATCATTTTTTCGGCTATATTTCGCAGTCTATGTCGGTATGGGTAAATGGGTAACTAACATTGAGTAGAAAATGCTTCCCAAAGGAGGATGGTTTGAGCATTGCGTAGTTTCCTTTCACATCTAGGAGACGAGGTTAAACATTAGTCTGTACAACCCGAAAGTGTATACAACTATGCAGCAGAGGAAGCTTCTTCCAAATTACTGACAGCGCATCCAATGAATGGTCCCGCCTGTTCGTAAAATTTAGGCACAAATTTTTTCGTAACCCTCTCCGATTCTGGTTTCGCTTTGCCTTTACTTTAATTAAGATAGTGGAGGGTAGTTCTGTATGGCGTTTCTTATGAAAAACAGTGATGATATGAGGATGCATTGCCAGAATTTTCATAAGTGGTACTCTGATAAGTGACAAGTATAACTAAACCGTAGATTTGTTGAAGATTTCACCCACCATATCATCACCGCACAATGTCATCAGAACACCACCATGCTTCTAATACACAGCTTTCACCTAGAAAGCCGTTTCATGTACAAATTTGTCGTGATTCCTAGTGCCCTCCAAGGCCCATATTCTTCACCTTAGCGGAAACTTTAAATGCATCTTTGTCGTGTTTCGGCAATATCCCATCCCCTCACAATTGGGTGATACCTTGTGCTTTGAAAAAACGACAGAAGTGCCCTGTGAGCTAGTGTTCCTGGAAATCGTGAGGAAATCGTAAGTTTAGTTGCCAACATTAGTAAGTACTTTGCTTAAGCCAGACAACAACTTGCCTAATAAACATGCACACCACATCAGCAAGAGATTTTAAAAATGAAGCAAACTATACGGATTGAAGACGACATAACTGACTACTTCTCGATATCCTTCTGCACAAACGCTGTTGCGCCATACTCAAAAGCTTAGAACACGTCACAGGACTATGAGTTATGGGAGATAGATGAATCTTCCGCAGTAAAATTACATTTGCCTTTACTACAGAGGATAATAATGTGATCGATAGGCGACTCATGGATGAAGTCACTCGTTTGTTATTGTGCCAAAAATAACGATGGTTGGTCTACACAAATTTCAGTAGTAATCTCGTCGCAGGAATACAAATTGAACTTGTACTGAAAACCAAATAATCGGCTTGCGTTTACGATAAGAAAGTCCGTCAGTCTGACATTATCAACACAGCGGACTAGCAAACACCGTTGAGGGAAATGATAGAAAAATTTTATAAGTGTTTAACAAGTGGTTAACCAGACCTTACAAACTGGGCAATAACTAACTGTCTTTGAAGGAAGTGCTCGCCAGAGGATAATACTATGAATGCAGCATTCGAAGTAATTTAACGGAAAGTGCATTTGGGCCACAACAAGAGGAAAATTTCAAAGAATGACTATCAGACAACCGCCGACCGGACATGAATAAACCAATTTCAGCCATAACAGTAGGTTCCTCCTCACACTTCAGTTAAAATCTAGTGGTGACTCTAACGGTATTGTCGCACTCTTCACTGCAATCGTTCCTACCGTCTTAGCAGTGGTCCATTCCGTCGTTTCTTAACCACAACAAACACAGTTTCATAACAGAACATCTCTAAACTAACGGAGCCCCCAGTGAACCTTTTGTTCACAGTATTCTCCAACTGATAGCGCTGAACAAAGAGCGTTTCATATGTCAGTTGGTGTGATATTCGAGATATTGCACCACATCTTTTTCAAGGAAATTACTCATAAGTTGCTGAAAACTCTTCGACAACCATCGATCGGTTTCGCCCTTCGCAAGGCTGATCAAGTAGACACAGTCCCGGACTCAGAGTCAACCTTATATTCCATGTAAAATAAACTAGTTAAAAATTCGCAAAACACTATTTGCTTACCATTTTGATTCTAACGGAAGAGTCATCTGAATCGCAGCTGAATGTCATGAATGAGAGATTCAACTGAGATTCAGTTTAGTCCTCCGTTAAAAACGAAGTGGTATGCAAAAGTGTGTATTTTGCAAAGTTCGTACAGTTTTGGTTCAAGGAGGACGTGAATTTGACGGAAACTTGGAGACCCCGCGTATCTGCCGAGTTCCTCCCGACCACAGTGGAACCTCTCGTAGGTTGTCGGAGAGATTTCAGCAACCTCGTGAGTAGCTCCCTCCAGGGAAATGATAGAAACACCGCTTCTTCTCGTATGAGACTTAGACCGTCAGCACAATATGACTGAAGAATGGGTACGTATGATCAATTAGTTTCTCTACACCCATTGATATTTTTCGATTATGTGAGTAGAATTCGACAAGGAAACTTTAGAACAACAATGTTGTGGAAAATCTCGCTCACTGATTATGAAACAAAAGCTTACGACTTGGAAGTCGTTTTGTAACCATAAGGATAAGCACCCGTCGTATGTTTCAAATTAGATTGTGGCAACTCTGTCATGTTTATTTTATAATAGCATACAGGCTGACCACTGCTTGTCATAAGTTGGTGGACGACGGGATCAGACAAAGCCAGATGAGAATACAATCAATATTTCATTCACAGTTTGGCGAACGATCGAGGGCTAAGTTGGGACTACCGTTTAGGAAGTCAGTCTACGTTGAATTTGTTGTAGAGGAAATAATTTTTGCCAGTCCTGCCATTCTTGATCCCGTTACCAAAACGGCTAGTCAGCTGCTATCCGGTCTGTGTACCGAAATATTATCCTTATCCTGCTAGCGATTAATAATTGAAAAATTAATTAGTGAAATGTTCCACCAAATAACCTTGCTTACAGTCTACAATCCCGTTTACAAACCCCTGAACAAAAGGACGCCAAATTCTTGTTTGATTCTTGGGTACGGTTGATTCTAATGTACTTGCGTGCGACCACGTAACCACATCGTGGTCATCCTCATCAACAGTACCGCAACAGTGTTCAAAACTGATGCTTCGCTGCTGTACGCCCATAGTTTATCCGAAAGGCTTATTTTGAAGAAAAAATAAAGTGGATTGGGAAGCTTTTCGGGAAGACTTTTCGTAATATCTGGCGGGCAAACGTTTAACCACATTTCTCCTTGCGCTACTCTGAATTGTGTACGACAACCTCGTAACCATTTTGTGGTTGACTTGTGGTTGTTCAAGAATAAAACGTGGCTGTAACTAACTCCTAATAACTTGATCAAGTGACAGCTACATAGCGTATAAACTGGTTAGTTTGGGGATTGTTATGGTGGAAAATGGTTTGATATGGAGACTAATCACAAGATAAGACGCGTTGATATTTGCAACTTGTGTTTTATGGTTACACCTCATTGTAATACTGTCAAAGAGTCTTCACGTAGTCAGCGAACGGTCTCAGCACAGACTGAGTCCCTCACCCCAACTCCATTTTTTCCTTATACTTTACACCATATGGTATTCTGTCGCATTGTCACACTACCCCGTATGATACCTATGACTCCCCCTGGCTATCCACGGTGTCTGGACCATTGAGCAGCTGCGATATCAAGTAGTTCCCCTGGGATTTACATCCACAATCGAAGGCGACTCTAACCTTATTTGGTCTGTGAAGATCTGCAGAGCATACACTCTTTAATGAGGTGTGTCCTTAAGTAATTTCTTACCAGGGACTTGAGTCTTTGACGAGAGACAATATAGTTGATGCCTAGCTCAGGCAATCCGTTCTTCAGAGCAGAGAGATTCCATAACGTCCGTCGGTCAGCCTCAGCGAAGATTGTGTATTACATACTGACTCTAGCCAGCCTTCGACGCAGAGCGCTTGTACGATGGCGGGCCTCCGAAGTCTATGTTGATCATGGTCACTAACCTCGAACTCGGACTGTCTTCCATATGACTGCTAGGCCATCACCATTTCCCGACCTTTACATTAGGATTTCCAGCATCATCGTGCCATCGGCAAGTTCATCCCGATCAAAAGGGATCTCGGCTGACTTCCAGCTGTCCCTGGTAAGATTCCTTCCAAATGGTACCAGTTAGAATTCCGGTGTCTAGGTAGAACTGTCTGATTAATTGACTGTAGCTGGCGGAAGGTGTGTGGCTTGAAAGACTGCTGTGTCTCAACCTGAACGACGTAGCTATTTCAAAACAAACCCCAGTGATTTGTGCCTCGTTCTGACCCTTCAGCTTTGCGACGCCAATGTAAGTAGGCTCTTCCAATATCCAGAGCTTCAAAGCAAAATCCTCATTCAGTATCGTATAGTTAGAACCGTTTTCAAGAAGTCTGTAGACTCTGCAAACTCCAAGAGGGCCAAGGTGAGTTACAGGCAACAAACCGAGCACCGCGGAGAGCTGAATACACAATTCGCTGCAGCATTTGACGCTGCGTTTCAAGCGGTATTCTTGCTGACTTAGCTAAAGATTGAATGGGCAGCTGAAACAGTGGGCAGCGTAGTTCTTCTCGGGCAGAGGGTAGCTCAGGATCTGTTTGTATCACGCCGCGGACGATGGTGGCGGTCCAACCTCTGCTTACCTGTTCACATGCTTGATTGTGCGAACTGACTGAAGAAATACAATACAGTGCCTAGTTAGACCAGCTGATTGAAACCTTTTTAGTTTGTGCCGCGACTCATCGCTAAATGACTTCACGATCAATACCACCCGCCGCAAAAGGTGGTACAAGAGTGGGGAATCTTGGAAGTGGTTTTGTTAGGAGGCTGTACAGGCGTTCTGATCTCCTGGTGTTCGGTGGGGAATCACTGGGCAAATAAGAGTTCCTAAACGGAAACAAGTCCGCTCAGCCGTGAACATGGTCGGTCAAACCGTTAAAACCAGGACCTAGGCACTTCTTGAAAATTTCTCAGTCTCGGTTGAACGAAGTCTTGAGACAATTAAGGATGTCACCAAAAATCCTTTCGGTATTCAACCCAAATAAATAATTCAATTGTGAAAGGGATAACCATCAAGCTAGCTTCATTAGGGAGGGCAATTGGGTTGTTCTGAGCATACCTGCGGCCCTGTCCATCCAGATTGTCCACTCCGACTCCACTCCTGCACCTTTTTGTGATGTGCTTTCTGCTCAACTCCCTCTGTATTGGACAGATTCCTTTTTGATGTACTCTACCGTTGCCCCTAAAGTCCACCGGATGATGATCAGTTCTTCACACGACACTTAAGCAACTGTCTTGCAGCTACCACTTTAGGTATCTCTTGCTAATGGGTGATTTTAGAACTCCCAAACCGGCCTAGAATTACTTCCAACGCATTAGTCTAGTAGGCATTTTGTATAGGCGCTGAACAAACTCGTTCGACCGCGCGTTTGAACCCAAAATTTCAATGCATTAACTAAGTGTCATATAGGCCAACTACCATCCCTACTGGACTTGGTTATCACCGACCAAAGACACTTCGTTGGATAAGTATTAAGGCACTACTGGATATAATGGCCGCTGTGTGCTAACATTTGAATTTGTCTGCTACTGGGCCAGAATTTGGGAACTTCCGACGTGGATTCGAAGCTTCTGGCGCACAGATTTCTCAGAAATGCGCATCTTGCTTGAACAAGTGAAGGAGAACCCACTTCACTGGAGAGTCATATAGGACCACTGCAGAGGATTCACAGGGCTGATGCGGTGTCGGTCCCGAAGAAACCAGCGCGCAGTCGAACAGACCCACGGCTACCCAAAGGGAATCGGCATTTTTTGGGAACGAGGTCCCAGCTATTCTTCGAAAAGATGACCAAGGAGCACGCGGAAGATGAGCTGGCATTTCCTAAAATGTGGAACTGCTGTAAATCAGAAACCCGCCAACGGAACAGAGGAAAACAGACCAAAATACTAGAACTCGCCCGGAAAGAACAATGGTGTACTACTTAAGTACACGAGACGTTGTCCAAATAAGCCAACCGCCCTCTCATTGAGGCAAGGGAAGATGGAACCCGCGAGTGACCTCATATTGGTACCTGAAGTCTACAGATAACACTATGCAGGCCTGTATTCCGCCCCAGCGACTTTGTCACCTCCACTCCTGTGAAGACGTAAATACGAAAGGCAGCTAACCGACTTAGCCTTCACGGGGGAGGATGTTCTTCAACCCTCGCACAAGACAGACCCCTTCAACGCGTTGGGGCCGAACGGGTTTCATCCGAGGATCCTGAAGGAGACGACGCTCAAACTGTCAACGCATGTCTACCCAGTATTTCGAAAGTCGCTCGACGAAGGTAACCTGCCCTCTGCTTGGAAGAAAGCGATTTTTACGCCAACCTACGAAACTGCCAACTGCTTGTCGCCCGACAGCTACAGGCCTATTAGCCTCATCGGCACAGAGTGCAAAGTGATGGAACACATCCTGAAGTGGGCCCTCACAAACCACCTTGGTGCCAACAACTGGATAACCCCAGAGCAACACGGAATCCTCCCAAGCTGTTTTTGTTTGATGAGCATGCTCGTATATATGGAGAGCTTAACCCAGGCCAGGAGCGAAGGGCCTATATCGGATGCCATATTCTTCGACTTCTCAAAGACACACGACCGGGTCCCATTCTTCTCGTTGCTCCACAAGATCAGGTTTTATGGGCTTCAGGGAGAAATCCTATGCTGGATTAAGTTGTTTTTATCGGCTAGAACATTCCGCGTGAAAGTGGGCTCGGTCTGCTATCCTTCGCTACCGGTCCTCGCGGGAGTTCCTCAAGGACTCCTTTTGGACCAGTCCTGTTACATTCCAGTACTATTACTGATCTACCTCAACGATCCTTCAGATGCGTTTTCACGTCCGTGCCCACTTTTTGTGGGTGACTTGAGCTTCTAGGGTTTAAAGGCCGGCCCCCTTCACATGGATGTAGACGCGGCATAGCTCTGTTCCCTGGACTGGCCCCTTACTCGGAATGGCGAAACGTGCGTCCATATATTGTTCGAAGGAGACTCAGCGAACGTTTTCGTAGTGAGAATGGACCGGAAGATATTACGAGTATAAATACCAAAAAGAATATAAATATTTAGCTCCTTTCACGCTTGCCCCTTTCATTGTACAACTTACGATCAGCTCAATAGGCTACCGGGCCTCTGCGGGCTTAGAGATACTCTATGAGACCAAACTAAGACCGCCTGGATATACCAATCAAATTGTCTAATCAGGATGCAAGAATGCCGTAAGCCTCACTGAGTGCGTAGAACTCGCTGCTTCGAAGATAGTATATGGCTTGAAATTCTTCTCGGGGTACTTGAACTATTCCCCCTGGTGAGTCTTGCCCTGTTTGAACACGGTTTGCCCGGAGGGTTTTTCACAGTTGACTCATCCAATATATGGCGTGGACAAAGCAAAATGACTTTTGACCTTATAGTGCACACGTTTATTGTGCACAATTTGCCTCCTTCGGGGTAGTTTTTGCGTGGAAGAGCCTTTTACCGATGCTTGTTGCCACTACATCTATCGCCCAGTTCAAAGCACATTTAGACACTTTTTCCGATGAGTCCTCGTGCCGACAACCTTAGTGCCCCATGCAGAGAAATTAAAAAAACAGTGTCGTACGCTTTTTTACTTATGCCTCCCAGATGAATGAAGACCAGTGAGCGACAGGAGTGAACTCGACCCGGGAAGTTTAGGAGAGAGCTTCGACCCCGCGTATCAATGCGACAATCCGTGAAATGCCGGCATCGTTCGGTTTGGTTGGTAAACCGGTGTTGATAAATGCGATGCATCCACTTGCGATAATGCAAGAGTTGCCGTATCTACAACCAACGATCCTCCAGGCTTCCGTATTGCATGGTTTTGTTTCTAGTATGGTGCAGTGGTTGATTTCTTCCCGCACTTTTGCTTCACACGCGTCGATCAGGAGAACAGCCAGCTTAGCTGGACCCGTAGCATACTTGGCTACCCAGTTGTTGAAGCGGGTTAGAAAATCCCGGCACTCGCACATCAACTAACCACTCCCCGCTGGCCCTTTCCGGATTGCATATTTCACGTTACTGCTCTTCCTACAGCAGCACTTCGTGAATATTGGACGCGTATGTGGTGTGTTAGGTGATTGTAATACTCAGGTTGCAATCACAGGTGTTGTTGTATGGCAACGATGAGCCCACGATTTACAGGAATTTTATGTACCTCCTGCCACCTATTTGCCTCCTGTACCTAGGTTTCCGTCTGGAAGGGCTGAGGCGTTCTCAGGACATCTTGTGTTAATCGTAAACACAGACCACCGAAAAATTTTCAGCATTCACTTGAGGGTGTATCCTGGGACAATTAGGATAAAATATTTCGGGAAAAAGCAACGCCACTGATCAAGCGCATACACAGTCAGATTGTGAAACGTGCCTTTTTCCTACCTTGAAGTGGCAACCTTACACTCTAATATATGGCCTACTCAACTGGAAACGTAGTACATAGAGGAAGCCCATTTATTTGTCACCAGGCTGTTCGCAAAATTTGATCGCAGTTGATGGGCAGGATTGCCTCGGCTCATTCATTTTATATTCTACTAACAGATAGTCGTAGTTTTCTAGCTCCCTTGTGACGGATCCGTTGGCGCTTGTTAATTGCTGTAGCTGGTCAACAAATCCAGCATTCGGTGGAGAAGTTTGATGGACAAGAAGGAGCCTTGGAGTCCCTTATCAACAAAATAGATGTCACTTCGTCCACGCATGCGCTTCACCCATATATCGGATTAGTTTGGTGAGTTCACAACCTTATTCACTGAAATCTCAGATACGCACTACGACGCAGCAAGGCTTGCACTTCGGCTCGGCGGTTGGATCTTAAACGTTAGACGCCAACTGCTTGACATAAATGAGTGTGCCCTATGCCGGGAGGAAAGGCAAAATTTTAAACACTATAACGTATTGGCCGTTTCTTGCAGGCATCGAAAGGGTGTGGTGTGCTCACCCACTCGAATAAAAATAACGACGACACGAATCAACCTCTCAAACGAGTTGTCGCGCCACATGTGCAACACACACCTACTGCTAACAATTCGCCTCCCACGTCGTTTAATTATGCGTTCGTAATAACAACGCGCAGTTCTCAAACTATTCAACATAACCTAGTCGTGCCAGAAAGTGCCTCGGATACAGAAGTAGTTCATAAAAGGCACTCCTGAAAAGGGGTTCCCTAGGTACCGAACCCGACAACCAGCCGTATCCTTCTGTCTATACTAATGCATGGTAGTTCTGTATTATAATCCAATTCCGCCTCCTACAGAACTGCGAGTCCGGCCCCAATGGACCAAATATTCTCAGGTAAATTTGTTCAAATACACTGGTTTTTATAAAAGAATTTTTTAGATTTTTAACCGTTGCAGTCAATGTACATTAGCTTGGGTAGCCTGAAACAAGGATGCAAACAGACAGCCCCGCCGACCAATCGGTAGCTTCGGGATATTCACTTCCTTCGATTTACTGGTATGGAGCACAAGTAACGGAACGAAATTTCGGGGTTCCCGAGAAGTACACAGAGGTCTGTGTATGCATTGTAGCTATATGAGGAGTTTCTGAGTTGCACCAACAAAGGTGACAAATTAGGTAGAGCAGCGCGTTTAATTGAAGCCAACTCCTTGGGAGAACCGAAGGCATTTTTGGACTCTATCTCACACGCACATTTCAGTGGTGGATAAGTCGGTGGAAATGTTGCGCTGACTTAGCAGTCGCGCTAGATGTTGCTCATGTCACGGTCAATCGGTTGTTACTTGCAGGAGGTGGACGATCGTGGGCGCATATAGTGGGAAGTTATACACGATCAGTGGGTCGACAGGTTTGATAGATCTGGGGGCTCATATGCCTCACTATCTGCGGATGAAGTCACAACTGCCAAAATCTACCCGGCACTAGCGTGCTTGGTCGTATCGCAAATTATGTCCTCAGATGGAATATTCCCCTGTTTACTTGTGACGTCACACAAGATGTTCGTTAAAACATCTGACAAAAGTGTTGTGAGGTTACTTGCTTCTCATGAAAAAAGCACGAAGTCATAGCTCAACAGTACTGGAGCTTGGATGTGGAGCTTTATGGTTTTCAAGGCGCAACTCCCTTCAGGTATCGTGTACATAACCCAAATGCCCCGACCACAGTGAGGACGAGTGGAGTTGAAAGGGTATATCTAAACAAGTGAAAGAAAAGGCAAGTGGCATGAAGCGAATAGCCGTGGTAGCTATTTACTTTCCATTTTGGGTTGGTCTACAAGGGTTAGACGTAGCTTGCATCAGTTCCTGGGTCAGATTCAGGAGGAGACCTAGGCAGCTGAGTTCACAACTATGACTGCAAATTTCTAGATGTTCACCAATTACACCCGGGCTGCCAAAGGTAAGACACCGCGAAGAGTCACTCACTACCATGGACCAGACTTTCTCTCCGCCAGTGAGAACAATCCAGGTGCTACCGTTTCAGTTGATCCCTACAAAGTTCATAAACGTCTATTGACCTTGGAACAGTCCTTGTTTTGTGGCGGCAGTTTAACGGGGCGTCGTACAGCGGAGATCGGTTGCCATTGGTTGCCGCAGTTGAATCAACTGTTTTGCCTCACACACTGAGCTTCCGTTTGTAGAGAGTAGGATGCACGTGTGCCTTCAGAGATCCGGTGCTCCTATGGCATTTAAGCCCTGGTAAGACTCTCAAGCCTTCGTACGATCATGGTTCTACCAACCCATGTGTAGAACTGATGAAGGCTTTTATCAAACCTCGCCATATGCTTTGATGAGCTATAATGATCAAACAAAGCTCTCGAGAAGTTCCTTCGGATGGATGTTGGTTTGTTTAACTTTGGAAGTTGTTTGAACAAGTGCTAGATCAACTAGTTGGTCTCCGCATCGTCCTTGGGAAACTGATGGGTTATGGACTTGGGGCTATGATTCTGAGGTTAACCTCAGGTCCTGCTGCAGACCAATAGCAGCGCCAGCCAAAGGCACTATTCTGGGATAGAATCCTTCACCCGCTGTACAAAACAGACAGAGTGTATACACTCGAACTCACTGTCCTTGTACAGTAATCTGTGGAATGCACGAAAACACCGTAGTGACACTGAGGCGACCTTAGCTCCATATTAACTATCACTGACTGCCGACATGTAAAATTATTCAACAATCCGATGTTTGTCAGGAGTAGTGTGATCAGGTGTTATCGTGAGTGTTTCAATGGAGGGGATGGAGGCACGAGTAGTGTGATCAGGTGTTATCGTGAGTGGTTCAATGGAGGGGATGGAGGTATACAGCATATAAAGCGGGCTCATATCCCCGATGCAGGCCGCATACGACCATGAAATACTTGTGCAGAGGTCTAAAAACCCACTTTCACCCCACGCTGTCACGAGCTAAGAGCCACAATTTTTAGGCGAACCTTCCAAACACGGAGCCGAAATCCTCTCAGAAGGCTGAACGCTACTTCGATTCGGCGGGTAAGTGGGTATGAGCAGCCAGCATATGATCCAAGAACTTAAGGTGAACATGTTCCGGAAGAAGCGCAATGGGAAGTATTTCACAAGGAGCAAGGATTTTATACTCCGGAACTCTTCACGCGAGAATACAAGCAACTCAAATGAAACAAGATTTTCGTCTCAAAGTTGCTACCAGAAGAGATATCCAGGGCTTCTATGCTTGTTCCAACTAGCACAAGCCACTCGCATGATGGGTCGCGAGTATAAGCTGGAAGTGCAGATAACTGAAGAATTGTTTCACATTTATCAAATTTTAAAAAATATAATAGCAGGCCGCGAAAACCTCCACGGTCTGCATAGATCGACTACGCCTGTTTGGTCAGCACATTGCAAGTGTCGTTGGGAAAAAGCTCTCAACATACAACCCGAACATTATGATGGGCGAATACGGGGCAAAGTCCGCCATTTCGACACAAGAGTCAAGTGGTGTCCTCAGGTTCCAACTTATGCTCTTCGTCACCTGTGCAAATACTGTTCGAATATCTCAAACCCAGCCACGCCAGGTGTGTAAATGCCCTGGGGATGGAGCTGATCTTACAAAATGAAAGCGATGCAAAAGCAGAAGGATATAAACTTGATTAAGCCATTAGCTCTTCTCAAACGGCCCCTACATCCGGCCGGGACGTATCAGAGCATGACTAATACTAGAGAAGTCAGTTGCATGTACAGAATTCAAGAGACTCTCATGTATAAGTTTGGTGCTACGAGAGACCTGGCTGTAGTATTAAGATTAGATATTGGATTACGCGACTATACGAACAAGCTAGAGTCCCATTCGTTCCAAGTTTATTAGCGTTAAACATGAATTCGGGCACCGGTTATGCTGCTGCTTTCTATATATTCTGATAATGGAGCACACGTATCCTGCTACTTGTCCCTGAATACCTTGCCGTGGGTAAGGTAGCTAACATCAGAACAGTGCAGCCAATCGCGACAACAATGATACCTTATGCATGATTCTTCAACTGTGAACAGAACCGCAGCGCCATGAACCTCCATATGCCGGCCTACAGAAGGTTATGGGGATGTATGAGTTCGGTTTATGAGATCCTTCAAATTGGATAGTTTTTAACCCGTTAGTATCAATGTGAATTAGCGGCTAGAGGCAACATGCGATGATGAGACTCAAACCAAAGGCGCCGCAAATATACGTACTCCCACATCCATACTGGTTAACAACCCAAGTAGCCCAAACTTGGATTGCACTCTTGACATCGGCAATAAAAGTGAGCTTTTTTGGCTTTATTCCAATCGCGGTTGAAAAAAGACCTATGACTTGAGCGTAACGAACAATTCTGACGGTGCATCCGTCCTTAAATCTAAAACACTGGATGGCGTCTAGCCGAAAACCTCATAGAATTAGCTCATGTGGATTACCATCCTCACATCCTTCTCCAATCAACATAAGCAAGAATTTAAAATGCACTAGAATTTTTCCCTTCTGGGTAGTTTTGGCATCCCAAATCGCGTAAGTGTACATGGCATCATTACTGGTAAACTGAGTACTGTGCTTCCATGACGTCTCCACTGCCCTGACTACTCTCAAGTGCACGTAGCCATGTTTTCTAAGAGGGGATATTTCCCTTTCCGTGTCTAGGCTTGGGTAACCTGACAGTATCACAGCCCTCGTGCTTCCTTCTGGTGACATGGCAGCTAGGCACAGAAAGGGTGTTACAGCTGAACACAGCCCCTCCCAGAAGCATTCGAGTTCCAACTGCTATACGCCAGAATGTACAAAAGTCATCTGCCGTATCACCGACTGCTCAAGAAGAACCAACAGGAAGCACAATAAACCACACCTGCCAACGAAGCGGAGTTTTTTAAGAACATCGCATTGACTAGGCCCACAAGAGGCCTGAACTCAACTCACGCCGAGGGTTGAATGTCGCCATGTGTAACAGTCCTCTTTCGTCTGGGTGTTAGCAGAACCGCGTCTTAAAAATTGCCAAAACGACTCCTGGATCTAAAGAACGCCTCAATCGCGTTGCGCGGACAAACACTAAAACGATGTCGTCCACATAATGCAGACGTGAATTAGGAGCCCTCATTCATAGAGTGTGCATTCCAGGATAACGCTGACGACAAAATAGAACAAAAAGGATAAAAGGGATAGCCCTGACAAACTTCACTGTTTATGAGGAAGCTTTTATACTGTTCAGTGTAAAAAGCATTTCAAAAAGTGTTCACGAATTTCATGTGTATAACCTTCCGCTCAAAAGTATTATGAAGGAGAAGTATATTTACAGAGTCGCAGTTCTGGTTAGAGTCAAGGAAAATTCGAACTTTTAGTCAGCGGTTTGTGTGACGCTGCTCAATCCCTATGCCAGCTCGATTCTCAAAGACTTGAGTCTCACGTACCAAAATAGGTGTCACATTATAAGAGAAGTGAGGTTTATACCCCTGCGGCTGGAGCAGTCAGTATCTTTCTAGAACACGGGTATGACCATCGACTGTTCCCTGTTCATTGTAACACGCTCTTATTCTAAAATATTTACGAGCAACCAAGTCAAAGCGGAACAAATAGCCCCCTCCCTATGTTTGAACGACGCCGGAAAAAGCTCAGCTGTCTTAACAGCCTGATGGCGTTTTAATTTAAGGACATTAGTATTTCACCAAGTACTTCACCTAAGTGGGGGCTAAACTCAAAAACTACCGCCCAACATGAAGGGCCGAATGCAAAACACAGCGAAAGGGACAGAGAGCCAACCAAGTTACCTTTAAACATATTCTACCAGGTTATCTGCACGTGAGTCTCCATTGTATTACGTCAGGTTTGCAATATTGTCTTTGATCACGTCACCTTCTTTCTTTTTGGGTTATTTTTTATGGATTAACCGGAATAGCCTCCGTGCACTCACAGCCGCCATGACCGCTTCCACTTCTGGAACCTTCTGGTTCTGCCACAGCCATAGGCTATGTTTGAGCTGTCGTCTAATCGATCATCCGGCCGATCGTACCCTAATTCCTAGAGGAAACGCTTTGCATCAATGAGTGGTAGTGAAGATTACGAGATTCAATGGCATTCATTTACGCACTCGGAATCATCACAATCATATTTCCTAGTGTCAACCACAATCGTGGTTGTCTCATCCCAGTTACGGTCATTGTCCCCCAAGGAGGCTGCTTGTTATGCATTGTGCGTGAAACTTCGGTTTGTTCCAGTAACTTATGGCTTACGGGGCCTCTCTGCTGCTAAGTGAGGAAACTTTTCCTAGGATTTACTTGAAACGTTTGGTGAGAATCTGCACTAACCGAATGCGTGATCTGAATCAAGCTGTGTTCCTTAAGTGATCGTCAGTCAAGTTTTCGATCAAGCTGTCAGTAGCTGATGGCAACGTGGTCAACTTGACTCCAAGGCCGCTAAGCGGTAGGGGACACTATTTAGTACAACGGCATCCACTGCTCCTAAATCTAGTATAGCAGAGTAACATAACCGCTAAAAGACGTTCACCATTGTCACCGCGTTTTGTATTCAGACCAAACGTACCACGGAAAGTGCTTCTGGCGAACTGAGACATCCTACTTGTGCATTGGAATCCAATATACTCACATTATCTGAGCTCCCCACGGTGGACGAGATGATGGCCAGTTCTTGATAAAAATGTTTTTCATTGAAGCGGGGCTGTGGTTCATAAGTGCCCAACTGTGCACAAGTGGGAACAGGAAAACAAAGTATTTTCCATTCCATATTTCGACCAATGGAAGCTTTAATCGAGATAAAAATGTGAAAAGTACAGAGTTAGCTTTCACGGATATTCAGAGTTTCAGAGATTCAGCTGTCACCGTTCAACAGGGTAACTATTCTAGGTGCAAGAACTGTATCAGGAAGGTCAGATTCCTGAAAGCAACCACTGAATGCCCGAAATCTACTGAGACCCTCAGCTCTGCTAGATTTGACCAGACGGACAACGCCCCCTCAATATACAGCGCCTCAGCTTTCTATCAAACGCCTCACAGCTTTCTATCAAACCCAGACAGCGCGTGTCAGCGCTGCTCAAGGTCAGACAACGCCCCCGCAGTATGCAGCGAGTCGCAGCCTGTACCAAGGCCAGACCGCGTGCGTAGCATTGGACCAAGTTAGACAGTGTCCCACCAATGACTAGCTTGAGTTGTATTCTCGCACTCGCACGTACTCACACTCTCGCGCTCGCTTGTTCGGAATATAGCTGTTGTGTTCCCTTCTGTGCGTCTTTTTTCCGGCATTAGGCACTGGAGCGGGTCAGCAATCAGATACAGCAGACTAGTGAATCAGCAGACATAACAGATTGGCGACGCCCGAACCCACTGCCCGAGAGTTTTCACGATCGAGGCTGCCATAAAAATAGAAGAACTAGGCCTGAATGACAGACGTGGGGCGGTAGATGTGAGCGGTTGCATGAAATACCTCAGTTCCGCAGATGTCAGACCGGCGTACCCACAGCTGGGATGTGCAAGAGAATGACTGAAAAGTGGGGCCGAACGGGAGTTAATAGATAACAAAGGTGTGCGCGCTACTAGGATAAATAGGTTGATGTGACTACGCGACAGCCAACGTGGCGTGAAGATGATTACTTATATAAATTTAATGTTTGTATATTTACTGAGCTACAGCCGGGTCGCTAACAGCTTGACAGGAGGAAAATTAGGGTCCTCAAACAAAGCTTTTGATTTAAACGTTTCACTACAAGGCAGCTGTGACTAAAATGAGACTACTTGAGTGGCTCAACCACTAGGGGACAAACTGTCACATTTGCTTCAACCCCCCAGCCTAGAAGACCAGGAGACTCTGTTTGTCAGACCTCTCCAAAACCGAGACTGGCCTTACGGAGAAGGTATGGTAGTTTGGAATCAGGTGTTGCAGGTTTTTGGGCCAGCTCACATAAAGATCGGACCAGATGATCAAGTTTTTTTAAGTGAACTACAGGTGAGTTTGTAAAGTGCTCATCTAAAGCAGGCAAATCTATTTTTGCGATGAAGATCCTGGTAGAGATGACAGGCGGAGGAGTGCTGTAGGTCACGTTCGGCCATGCCAGAATAATTCATGCGGATGAGGCAAGGTTTGTCGAATTGCTTACAAAAATACCTAAATTTTATTTGGAATTATTAGAAAACCAATCTGTGAACTGATCTTCAACCTAGCTCCCGGTGCTGTAATTTCTTCGGGAAGAAGAGTCATGGTCTAGGTTTCTCATAGATGTGTGAGTTATTTAGACACCTGTGTATTAATTAATTCATGTTCTGTTTGGTTTTAGGATGTAGCCTATATTTAGGCGATACCTTTACGGGAAGTATATAACCTTGCAGTTCATGCAATGGATGATGATCATGCATTTAATCAGTGTTCCTCTCGGGCTGTTCTTGAACAACCGTTCGAAGACACCGACATTTTGCCGATTAAAAACAACACATGCAGTTATGAAGACTCCTCCTCTGAATCGGTATCCAGCGGAAAACTGAAGCATGAAATCAGAATTTTGCGCTCTCAGCTAGTGAGCAAAATCACGTTGCTTGAGGGTGATAAAATACTCTCCCAAACTCGGGAGGCTGATCTCAAGGTAAGCACACATTTATCGGTTTTACTCATATTGACGATACTGTCACGAACGATTTCAAACCTATATACATAAATGCGTGCGTCTGTAATGTTGTTACAAACTACTCCAATCACCGTCAGTAATTAAACTCCACAAATTCCATGAGCAAACGTTCAACAGCATTCAACAGCATGAGATGCTCACGATACTGAAACTGTGATGGAAAATTACCCATTCTTTACGCAGAACCCAGCATGTCCTCCACGCTTTTTGTCTGGAGTGGAAATCTTCAGGTGGATGAAGCAGGATCCGTCAGGAGCCTCTTGGGTTCACATTTTTTATCGTTCATTGGTTGACACTTATTAGCTTTTACGCGAGAACCTTTAAAACCTTAGGGGTCAAATTTTCTGACATTTTCTGGTACAGTTTTGAACTAGGAATCAATCTGATGTGTAGTTCCATGTTAGCTTTACTTTTCACGTATTTCTATTCTGCTTCAATAGGTATTCCAAGTCGTTCCTGTCCCGTCTTCAAATTGTCTTACTTGCCTTTACCATTCTTAGACGGATTACTCTTCACTGAAATATGCTGAAGATTTCCACCGAAAGGGGTGATTTGAGCTAGTTTTTGCGCCCCACGTGTCAAGCGTCTGAATATGTAAGTTCACCAGGGAGGTTGTGCATCATATGTTTCACGATCTTCGCCGAGGATCTGAGATGAACTTTAGAAGTGGTCTTGGGATTACAAACTGATGACTACGAAGTAGATGAAGTTACTCCCTACCAATTTCGGTTTCCTCCTTGTGAAAAGCAGAGCCTCATTCGGTATACATAAGGGGTTCATAATAGATATAGGCTCTGATCCGTCTTGGATAAGTAAATTGGAATCTGCAGGCGAGTTTAGACTTTTTCAAGCACCCGACCGATCATTTTGGCATGTATAATGTGCATCCAACCTCTTTGACCTCATTATGTGAACCGACACAACTCAGAAAAGAGTACTCTTACAAAATCATGAATTTTATGAGTGGAGCATGTGTTGTGCTAGGCTGGAGACATTTTTTTCTTACATTTTAGAATAGAGTCGGTTGCCCAAGCTGCTTGAACATGGGCATTACCTGATTCGTTCAGTGAAGCCAGGAAGATTAGGTTTAACATACTGATGTGAGGCAACAAGAGGTGTTACCTCTCCTCATGGCCCCACGCATCCTTGGCCTATTGAGAGTACATCAGTTCACTGAGTTCGCTGCAAGATTAAATAAACTTGTGGCAATGATTGTGAGTTTTGTGTCAAACACTGTCAGCCAGAAGGATGGTAAATGTCAGCACTTTGCCTTCCCTTTGTGAACCATCTTGCAATTAAAAAGGGCAAGATTTAACCAATGCCCGATTTACTTACTCGCTTGCCAGTGTCATCAGCTGATTTGTGCCTGGAGTCCATCTGGATTGAGAAAGTGTCAAGTTGGATCAGAATAGCTCTTGGATTCACCCACTTCATCAACAACTTTACAGCGTTTGAGCACTTTTCACGAATTATTTCTGCAAGGGGTTGAACATCGACTACTTTCACATTGTTTAGAGCATTAGTTATAATTGCAAAACAGATTCTAAGCTCTGAGTACCCACTCCATTAGCACAGATAAAAGACATGTATCATCTTGTTTACAACTACGCCACTCCTGTTCGAATAGCTTTACCATTATCATGACGCAAGTACTTTGGTTACACTGCATTCGTGTTTCACAGTCATTAGTTGCGCAACATCAACTCATTTGTTTGGCCCCATGAACCTATGACCAACGGAACACTGGCATACAATGCCCGTGTAGTACCAAAGTGCACTGGACGAGGCCCAAATACCAAGTCCTACCAAGTGAAACGTTCGCATATCGGACGATGTGATTTGTTGTCTGAACGCCTCTATAGACTAATCACCAATTGTCCCAGTTGTGCCGATCAATAGGCCAGTCCCTTAGGGCTTCCGGCTCTGAGAGCCTCTCGGACACTAAGATTCTGTTGGACAATTTAGTTTGAATACTTGTGGGTAGCTTCTGGATTTTGGCAATATAAAACCACACCACTCATTTGAGCGGTCACTCCAACGTTCGTCCTTACGTTTATTTTCTCTTCAGCCGTGAGACGTAAAATCTTGAACGTTACCTACAGAAAAAACGTTAACAAACCGATAATCACCTGTTAAATGAAGTTCGGTGAAGAAAACTTTGGAGGATAAATGTCTTGTTTTCCGTGATTTTTCTCATCATCCTTACGAGTAGCGTGTCCTGTGAAGAAATAATTTCACTTCATTTAAGTCATGACTGTATGTTCACCCCAAATTTGTAATCAGCATAAATGGGTATTGTGGATATTCATTGCCACCGATTCTGAAGGTGACAGGCAACTAAGTGTAAACACTTTGCCTGGCATGCTTAACAACCCTTTACACGTTTTACAGTATTTGGTATCCCAGTTAAGCTCCCTGTAAGGATACTGCATCTTCTAATGCAGCCGCTACCACAAATGTCTCTAGCGGTAGTATAAGTTTGACGGCCTAATGCTGTGCGTTCAAGTGTAGCTTCGGCAGTTAACGGTGCGCCACTTTTGAGAGGCGAGTTTTCGTGGATTCCCCGGTCCACATTTGATTTTAGAATAAGCACTCTTGCAGCGGTAGAAGGTCGATTTTGTTTTTGCTCCTCGCTGAACTAAAACGTTTCTAATTCAGAAGCTGAGGTATTTTTGCAGGCTGATAAAGATTTTCCAAACCTGGTTTAGAGTTTTCCGCACGAAACAAATCAGTATATTGTCATAGGAAATTTTCCCTTCGAACGAACTGGAACGTCACATCATGGAGGCAGTTAAACAAACGTGCAACTCGTTCAAGGTTACTATTGTTGAGGTCCTTGTGCCTTGGGCACAGTCCACAGTTGCATATTTTAAAGTGTCATCTTAAACTGCATTTGATTTACGACCATTTGGAGATAGGGACCGCTGAAAGTTTAAGGCTCGAGCTCCTGACCGCGACTTCCGGCGTTCGGTTCCGCACAGAAATTTCCCGTTACTTCCCTCTAGGCACATGCTACTCAGCAATATCCTAGCCCTCCAGCTCACGACTGGTTGCCCGACACCTATCTACTGAAACAGTGCAACTACTGAACGATTCAAGAGCCGGTGCCCACCCAAGTGTCAGTGACCTAGAAACCTTGGGCCAGGGAATAAACAAGAAACTTCCATCAGTAGTCTAATGTCACAAGAACAACTTCCATAATGCTGAACAAATTCCTTGTCATTGCTACTGTTCCATCATTCTTGTGTCCAGCGTAATGTCCGTTGTAACCAATAATGTATGAGTCTTTCTCATTTCAGGATCAAATCCAAGTACTTTCGCGACGTCTAGCGTTGTCTACGGCGCGATGCGAAGCAGCTCTACAGATTGCCGCCCAGTCATCTGAAGTCCAAGTAGAACTACAACGAGCCGCAGAAGGTCAAAAGCGTCTGGCCAGTGAGAATGCTTCCCTGTCTCAACAACTAAATGTAATAAAGGACTTACTGGATTCACTACCCACGGACCGACTTGTTTACATGACAAAGAGTTGTGAGGGAACCTTTGAAATCGACGTTGAAGCCTACTCGCATCTGAAGGGTATGGAAGCGGAAAAGCTTATCTCAGCTGATCCGGAGAAACTATCGCTTCCTGTGTATGCCAAATGGCAACTTCATCGGCTTGTTGGACTATTTGCTCAGGTTTGTTTACACTGCGTTCTGTATGACTAAGCAATATTTAACTCAACCGTCTCAGGAGGATCTTCTACCCTAATCGAAGCACTAATTCGTGGAATTTATGAGCCGGATCAAAGCCCCGATTACTTTATACACATAACCGGACCAAGCACGGAGTTATCGCGCCAACAATGCCGGTAGTCTGGGTCTATGACGCACGGTAGTATAGTAGTTACACAGAGCCACACCATTCATTTAGCACTATCTACTAAATGTGGCCATCTTTCAAGGTGAACTGTAAATCTGGTTTCCAGTGTGGTGAGACCATTTTTATTGGTTGACATCAAAGACAGTAACATTCTTGTAAGAAGTGAAATGTCTTATTCTTTGGAGCAACACATGTACAAAGTATCAGGACAGAAGACTGTGCAGACTTGCAGATGTACAAGGTCCGTCCAAAGTTCTTCTGTCCGTTGACTACCATTGACAGTCCGAAGATGCGTAGGTTGATAAACTCTGCGACCGAAATCATGTCGCTTTTATCTATCAACGAAATCCACTTGTGACGCACAAACTACTCAAAAAATTTTGATGTCTGTAACTTTCTAATTTCCAATAGTTCGATCTTTTCCTTTTATCGGGATAACTCTTGTTGATAAGAGCCGAACTTTGGTAGTTAACTGGGACTTTTATTGCGCGGGAGACCTACGTGCTCTGTTGCTAAGCCAACGTGGCTTCCTCGCGGTCGGAAAATGCTGACTTATTGTTCGTCCACATAGAGCGTTCCCCTCAATTGGCACAGGAATGAAAAATACAACGAACATTATTTGATTTTGCGCTGCTGAGTGTGTTACTTTCTCTACACAACGAATGCGATGACATGTCGAGGAGGCTACAGTCAATTCTGTCAGAATTACCACCCTTTAAATGTACCAGATTTCGCATGTCCCAATGCAATTTCACCCTCAGTATTCTGCCGAACCATTCAACAAAACTGATATCATGTTCCAAGCTTACTTTCCCCCGTTTAACAGCATTTATCTCCGGTAATAGTGCACAAGCTATTGTTAAGTTTTTTCCCAACAAACCGAACGGTGTTAGTTCTTGCACGTATTGTTCCCATTGCATTTGTGAAGAATTTTCAGCTTTGGAGGAGTAACGAACAGTGGAATAACTATTGCCATCCTACTTTGTTTCCACCACGTGTCCAAAACAGATACCGTCAGCTAATTTTTAAGTGCCTTTGCAAGGATTGTAATCCGAATCGGCGGAATGAACGCTCGCGATGCTAAACACTGGGCTACGAAGGCCCAACAGAAGTCTGATTGTATCTGTTTTATCCTATGAGTATTCCACCGTTTCGAAAATGTCACTGCTTGAAGAACCAAAAATAGACATTTTTCAGAAAGATCGTCAAATTCGGGTTGGAAATGATAGCATACTTGTGAGTACAATAACCTTGGGGATTATTCCGATAGATAAATCACTCCAGTAGAATACTGGCGTATTCAAGAGGTATTACTGCTAGCCGTAGCATCTGAAAGAGTCGAAACTATTGACAAAAATCAAAGAAAACCCAAGTTTACAGGCATAAGCACACTCAGCATCGGTTCAAGATGTTTCAGTTTCTCGCTGAAGTCAATCCAACATCGGAAGTCGATGTTTGCTTATGAACTTGACCTTGGCTGATGCCTTGATTTAAAGTTATGCATCCATACTTGTGGTGAAAGGCCTGTTGAAGAGAGATGTCAGTTAGATTCGAGTACCACCCAATCAAGACTCGTGTTCTGCGCCAACAATCTCATCTTTTAGTACTGAATCAGTAGTCTGCTTTTCGTCAATCCCAACGTTTTTATGCTTTGTACATCATAGCTAAAGAACCACCCTTAGAAGCGACATCCATCAATCGTCGTTTTTCACTAATTTGGTTCCAAGTAGTTCCACGTGAATTGCTTATCTAGTTTGCAGCTCAGGTCTTCGTGGTCCCCGGTTCGGAAATCTTAAAGAGAGCCTCGTTCTTCAGAACCATGAACGACCAGTGTTTCGTTCTCTTCATGAAACGGTCAAAAAAACAAGTGAGTTTACGGACACAGCAAGTCTCTTGGATGGGTACGCATATCAAAATGCGTTGGCCATCACCGGTGACGACGGTGAATGAGTTTTGTCCTGAGAAGCTCTGCGTCACCGATTCATTCTAGCATTCGTCGACCTGGGATCAAGTGGTGAATATCATCTGGGACTCGCAATTCCAGTATGTTGAACACACTGAAGTCGCCGGTGCTTTGGATTCTGTGCTAGCTAGCTTCCGATGGGGTGGTGTGGCTACCAGCGCTGGCACATCTTCGTCAGTTCGGTTGTACATTTCGCGCCCGGTCACGATTCCCCAGCCCTTGGTGTTGTTTGTTCCTTTCATTCAACTTCTTCTTTGCACACCTGGGTTGCTTACTGTTTATTGCTCATGCAGGATGCATTCGATGGGCCGTCGAACAAGATAATCGATATGAAGGTTACCCGCCAGAAGTTTACCTCACCCAGTTCGTTTCACTTGCTACCACTGAGCTACATTAAAAGCATGAGGTCCTCGACTGTCCTCAATTGGTTTAAACGAATTCTAAAGTTCCAGACTGTAGCCGCTTCCATTTACTTGGAGTCATCGGTGAGAGATATAGGTTATAAGCAGTTAACGTGCCTCATAAGCACACCGCCCACTTGGAGCCGTATGAAGTTTCGGCTGTATGGTAGGCCACACATTAGCTCAAGTTCTTCCTGATCATTCCTCTTCAAGAGGAGTTCGTCCAGTTCTTCGAATCTTTGCAATCCTATCTGTTGAATTACGATGTTGACTGGGCAGCAAAAAAGACTCTTCATTTAACCGCTCGGCGATATGATAATACAATGGGTGACACCTCATGTGATTTTCTTTTTTGGGATCGTCGGCGGCCAAAGAGGTTTCATGCAGTAAAAATGACGACTCTCCGAAAGCCAAGCCATTTCATGTTTTCGGTTCTACCCCTTTCAGTACGGCGAGAACATTCCTTTTATCTGTATTAGTATTTTAGTATTGTTATTTTTATTATAACCGCCTTAATATTACTTTGATGGTTATGTGTTTTCTTTTCCACCTCTATCCACAGGAGATACTTAGTCTACGGAGGCAGATTACCGCGGCAGCTGAAACGATATTATTCGAAGGCACAACACCACAGAGGCATCTGACATCAGTCAATGAGCGACCGGTAAGCCATACATGCAACCCCCTAACGTTGGGCCCTTCAAATCGCTCAATTTACCTAATTTTTTTCTCTTCACTTCACCTCAGTGGAATGAGCTTTGAAAATAAGTACTTTTTCACAAGCGTTCATCGATCTGTGACTTATGGTTCTTCAGGAGACAGACCCGACTCGGAGTTTCGGCGACACTGGTCAGGATCTCCACTAGGGAAAAGGACAGTCGTTTTGCGGCTGCTTGATGGGTCTGACGCTTTGAGATAGGCTCGAGGTGATGGGTTCCTTTTGCCTTGCCTCATACTGGTGTGGTAACTTTGATCAGGAAATGTGGCGCCAAGTGATAATAGTCAATTTTATCTTGCGATGACATTCGCTGAAAGTGAATGAGTTGAGTCCGACGACAATCCGAAACACTATGTTGATAACAACCCTTCCTGTCATCCTGGTCTATTTGCTAGCGTGCCTCACCATGAGGACGATGATGGCAACGAGGCTGGATGCGCATCACTTCTTGGGACCGGAAGATTTCAGTAAACCGGTACACCATAATGTGGATTGTGATGAAAAATGGGCCGCCTGGATTTCACCAACATCACTGTTGTTCTGAAAATGTGAAAAATCGTTTTCCACAATAGAATGGATATTAACTTCTGTGATGGTGACTTGCCAACTTTTTGTATGTTTGGAGAACTATCTGTGGGACCTTGAGAAGCAGTGGATAGGTTGCATATCCAATCAAGACAGGCCCGGCGATGTAATCCCCATAGCTAAATTCTGTTACACGAGGCTTGCTGATTGTTTGGCGAGTATGTAAACTACACATTCAAAAATTTGACTTAATTGGCCTTATTGGTTTGTGAGCGACAGTAGTCAACATGTGCCTAACATATCGAAGTTAGTACGATCGGGCGTAGCAACTAATGAGTGCCTCTCTCCCTTGGAATGAGTTTAATTATCTTCGTCTACTCAGAGCCCTCAAACTAATTCAATCCACACTTCATCTTATTTAAGGGAGAAAATGTCCAAATTCAGCCAGCCGTATCACTGGGACCAAACAAGTTTGCCCAACACCGAATGATGCGTCTCACGGGAAACTCAGACGTGGGACAAAGCAATAAGGCTGTTCAAGAATATTCGTCTAGTTATCACAATAGCAACCCATATGGAGATAAGACCGATTTCAGGAATAACAGCAGACTGGTTACGGATGACGTACCGGCAGCCGATCAGGATTTTGAACTTGAACTAGCCGGACGTCGGATACATTTTCTCCAGGCGGATAAAACACATTTGATGAATCAGGTGAGGTTCTCAGTTGTTAACCCTTGTCAAAAATTAGTTTAATATGTAGGTAATTTACGTAATGCACTACTCATAATGTTGCTGAAAATTCTTCGACAACCCACGACCGGTTTCGCTCTTCTCGGGGCTCATCAGGTAGGCGCAGTCCCCGAGTTTCCGTCAACCTTGTGTTCTACTTGAACCCAAATTGGACTGATTTCGAAAATACACTCATTTTCAAATCAAACGGAGATTCAGCTGGGTTCCAAGTGAGTCTCTCACAAAAACCAAATTGATTTGCAAATGAGTGTATTTACCGAAATGTAGGTAACTTGTTCACGAAAACACCCAAAGTTTGACCCTGAGCAATGGTCGTAAAATTTCGTCATCTGTTGCGAACCGTTGATTTTTTTGCTACTTCGCTTGCTTTCAACGAGGAACAGAATTTGTCCTCTTTTTTACACATTCTAAGGTTTCATCTTAACGTTCTCACTCACTGGGATCTCGAAGAGAATGAGGTTATCGTGTTTTCACTTTAACCTATTTTTTGGCCTCACTTCCTATGCCGATATGCAAATCTAGCCAATATGATTCCACTTCTAGGTTGTTACAGAATAGGGATCAGCTGATGTCGACGGCTTATATTTGCAAATGAATCGAAATCAAATGCAAGGGATATCTGCTTTGTTATGTTTCCTCGCATAAAGTGGATTGACCATTTCATGAACTGAAAGCTACATCAACTAACTTCCAGAGAGCTAGTTTCCATGAAAGGCATTGCAGTGGAAATCCGCTCTGGGCCACAAAAGTGGCCTCCATGAAGAAGGGTGCCCTTTTGTCAGCGGAGCAGAACAAGCTACAATGGATAAACAAGACTACCGGGGCGGTCCAACACACCTAAAACAACAAATAGCAGTAGGCATGCTTGAGCGAGATCCATAGAATTACAGTTCGCAGACTATATCACTGGCAGAATTTGAAGCGGGCACCTGATCAGGTTAGCGGAACAAGAGAGTTATCAATTGCGCTGTTGAATAGTCGATCGAAAGGCCAGAGCAAGTCCAAACCATTCACCACCATCAGGCAAACGCATGAATCCTGTAGGTTGTAACAAGTACACTTTTTTTCATTCCCTTCTTGCCCACTAAATCTTTCGAAATGGATCCTGTTCATTCTTTTTAAAAAAAAACAGATAACTAGTCTAACGGAACAACTTACAAAAGCCGAACAGCGGTTGGCTGAGAGCAAAACAAACGACTTGGCTGAACGGAAGACTGAAATGGAATCCGCTCGAAATCGAACGTGGAATGCACAGTTTTTGGAAGAACAATTGATGGAACAGGCTAAAATGCTGAAGGATATGTCCACGAGAGAGTGCAAAATGCTTTCGGTAAGGCTCGTGCATCGTTTTGTAGGCCAATTAGGTTGAACATACCGTCACGGTACGGGTTTTTTTACTTATCCACAAACTAAAATTGTGCTCTTCACATTGTTTATCCAAACAAGGAAAGTAGGCAAGTTTGTGCGGGCATAATATTGTCGCGTAAAGCAAACAGAATAGATGGATATTCGTTTTTAGATTCCCAGTCGATTAAATGATGCAATGATACAACACAAGTCACAACGCCCCTAGATTCGAAAAAATACTGATTATGAACAAGGTTTCTCGACTAGCTGGGTCAACTTCTTGATATTGGAAAACCGATGGTGGTTAAAACGGAGCAAATCCGAATAGAAGTAACTCAATAACATCGAACTCGATGCTGAAACTTGTTTGTGTGGATTCAATAATGAGGATATGGTTGATAAGCTCTATTTTTACCTGGGATGAAAACTGGTGTTTAGACATAAAAAGAAGGGATATTCAAAAGACTATATTGGTGCAGAAAAAGAGTTGGGGGATAGAACGAATTCAGGACGTGGATTGGTATTTATTTGGGCCTAATTGCCTAATTTGCCTAATTGATGGCAATGCTAGGAGATTGGTAATTTTCACTCTTGATTTCACTCTGTAATTGAAGCCAATTATGCTGAAAAGCCGAGAAGAACAAAGCTGAGTTTTCCCGTCCAGTTGGTGGAGTCGGCATGTGGCGAAAAACCAAGAACAGCTGTATTAATGGGACTTGTCTCACGAAAAAGCTTTTGAGTTTCCTCAGATGCGCACTGCTAATGATTCCTAATGACGATTAAATTACTCCTCACACATCAGTCTCTGAGTAGATCAAGGGAATAATAATTTCATAAGGAGAGTGAAATTTCCATCTGAAAAGTCGTCACTCAACGAGGCAGTCTATACGCGATCATGTGATCTGATTGCATTGATTGAAGGACGAACTGTACTATATCCAGTCTAAATACCAGTTAACCATGGTACTGGTCAGCCGTTCGTGACCAAATGGTCAAGCGTTCAAACTACTAGCTAGGAGGTCACGAGTTCGGAGCTCCCTAGAATCTCGGGAAATGCGCACTGCTGACGATTCTGGAAAAGGATGAAACAGCTGTACGGTGCCTCTAAGGTTTGCAGCATAGGTTGGCCTCACCTACGGGACAAAATCTCATATGAAAGTTGATTGCCCAGTCTAACCAAAATAAAACCAACCTTGAGGCCACATATCTTCTTTGAGGCGTTCAACAACAGGTGTTTGCTCAGGAGCTAACTTTTTTTAAAGAAGCTATTCTGCTTTCCCAAGGTTGTTGTGATATACCACTGCTTGAGAGGGGGTCAACTGAGGTCAGTACAATGAAGGTGCTTTTTTAGTGGCGTTTTTCAAGAACGGACGTGTCGAAAACACAGCCTTTCTTCCCACCTGCCTTGTGAGCATTTCTGCCGCGGCCTGTTGATTTTGAGACTATAAACCTATGTAGGTCGAACGAGTGCAGTACCGTACGGGAAAGTAACTGTGCGGCGTCCCTTTCCGCCTTTCAGTCTACCGTTGGTGCTCTATCGTTCGCAGTCCGTACAGACAACTTTCTCATGAGAACCTAGGGTATCCACATTCAGCAGGAACCAATCTAACATGACTGCGAGTCATGCGACTTGAAGTTTCTGAGGTCACTTACGCTTGTCGGAGAGGTTCTATCTCGGGTTATTCCAATCTAGATTCTCATAACAAAAGTAAAAATAAGTTCTGGCAGTACTGTCGTGCTTTCCATTGCCTGCCATTGCAGTTTACACGAATTTATATATTCACTCAGCAGGTTTGCTACATCCTCAACCCCCCGCCTCTGATACGTGCTGTGAAAAGTGGTGTATTTCGTAACTGTAAGCTTCACACACCAGTCTTTGCATTTAAAGTACATTCATAATCATTACCTTCCAGGAAGTTCATACCAAAGAATTACAGTTACTGCGTGAACAACGTGATGCGGCTCTCGCAGAACTGGACAAAGTGAGAATGGCTTTGCGCGAAGCAGAAAGAGAGACAGCACAATACAAGCAACAAGTCGACTTACTTAACGCGCGAATTGCCAAAATGTTGCCTACACTTGAGCAGCCGCGTGAACCGATGGATTCTACACGTACTTTGGGTACACGTATGACGTGTGCCCTGATGGAATTGGAAACGATCAAGCTTGCACGTCAAGATGCACTGCTACAGGCGGAAAAGTTGTCTGCACAACTGGATGCCAGTAAAAAAGCATACTACGAGGTAAGCGTCCAAAAGCAGAGTAATAATATAATTTACAAGAGGAAACTAGAACGTGCGTAGGTTTGCACCTTTGTGTAGATTGCTACTTAACAACAATTACAGAGGCTTTTTTAATTGAGTGCTAGCGAACTTCCTACGCAGGCTACTAAATGAACGAGTTTTAGCCGTTACCGAAGCTTTCAGCCACAGACTTATGCTTTGTTTGCATTGCGTTGGCAGAGGTAACTTCAACACCAGCGCCAGCCATATGACAGAGTAATGTGCCAAAAACCCTTGAATATCCTAGTGAAGAGGCATAGCTGATGACATATCAACACTTGATTTACTTCTCCAATTTTTGTGTAAAACATGCAACTGTGTACTTGATGGAACTAGGCAAGTGGATCCAGCTAGAAGTTACCGAAGGTTGAACGCACTTTATGAATCAGAAGGATACAGTGTCCCAGCCAACTCTGGAGTTGCAAACACTCCTTGGATTACGACAAGGAGAACATTATTATGTCGTTTGTTTTGCTGAACCAGTGCGTCTTAATTGAATTGTACAGGTCTTCAGGTGCGCTGATCATGTGACAACCTCACTGTACAACCATCAATTATGTCACATTTGTACATAAATTTACTCAATTCTATGCTGGTATTTCTTCTACAGTTAGAAGCAAAAACCACCCAGGAGCGATTGACACAACATGGGAACTTGCTCGCGGTGGAAGAAAAACTACGGCTGTACGAGACTCTTGAGACAAAGTTGGACGAGGCAGTAGAGTTATGCACCATGGATAGGGAAAATTCTGTCCGTGGCAGTCACGCCGGACACCAGACATTGTTAACTCATATTGAGCAGTACTGTTTACTGGCCAAAACAACTGCTCAGACCAGTAATTCAAATGCAGATATCTTCATCCTACCGACCATGGCCTGTCGACGTCTGGAACACTCACTTAGATTGGCCAAAAAGATAACAGAATTGCAACTTCAATGTCAGCGACTATCTGAGGAGAACAAAGCGAAGATAAATGAACTTGAGGTGAGCGGAGATGCGGACCAGTTGCCTTATGATGCATAGCTTCAAAGGTCGTCTTTGAATTTCCTCCGCTTTGTATAACACTCGTTCCTAATTTCTCTAGCTTTGTGTTTCAAACTCATCAGTCAGAGTCAACCCTTTTCCAAACCTTTTCCAGTCAAAAAGTACACGTTAAAAATTTACATGGTGAGTCTAACGAATGCGCGGGCTTTAAGTAAAAATTTAAAACAATCGTTCAGCTGTAACACCCTTTCGGTGCCTAGCCGCCATGCTGCCCGAAACAAAGCATGAGGGAGTGGATACTTCCAGGTTGCCCAAGCCTAGACAAGGAAAGTCGAGATGCAGAGATCGGGATCGAATCACGAACCTTCTGGTCAGTAAATTTGTGCTCTAATCACTCAGAGATCTCGCCCCCGGACGGAGGCTTTATGATCAGGATAAGGCGGACACAGGACACTACAAAATGTTGAGCGTGAGGCTTCATTGCCTCTGTTTCTCATTGGAACTGCAAGATCGTTACGGTGAAATACCGTACCCCAGTTGGAAACTACTGGTTTTTCGCAGCGTTAAAACGTGAAGATTTTGCTTCGGCTATGACACGCTTGGTGAACACCTTTATCAGCAATTTGGCTTCATACCGCTAAAAGACTGGCGCATTTCGCAGAGACGAGCACCTCTCTACCAGATAACAAACCAAACAACCAACCCGCAAATTTGCTTTGCGTTGTGTGAAACGAATCCGCTCATTAACCGGATAGGATGATTCCGACTCAGATCGACTCATACAAATCCTCAGTACTACAACCCAAGTCGAAGCCATCGTTGAATCACGGTCTTCGAGGCTCTCTTTATCCCTTTTCCAGCTAATTCTTTTAGCCAAATTTAGAATTCCACAGCTATGCGAAGTGGAGCTAAATTTGTGAATAAGCACGGGGCCGAGGCCATCGAGCAAAATTTTCTGTACCTAGTTTAGTAGCTCATGAATGACGAAAAGAAAAAGTCCTTCAGTGGATGCACAAAATATCATAAATAGTAGGACAGTACTAATGGATACTATCAGCCGCAGGTGAATAAACAGTATCCGCTGTATAGCATGGAACAATTTCAATCGAGACCATTCGACCTTTTGCAGTTTACTGTGCACAAAGCAGTGAGTAGGACTCATCCGAGCGTGACGAACTGAAACAGACGAAACAGGCTCTTGTACTCTAGAATGCTAAGTTCCCGCACCCTACACCGATGGCCAGTAAACTGCTCCACAGTCAGTTATGGTTTATTTTATTCAAAGATATATTGTGTTATTCTTACATTGTGATGATTTCTAAGGAGTGTTAGTCTGCGAACTACGCCCATTTGCAAACAAATTTGGTTTTGCGCGAGACTCACTTGGAATCCAGCTGAATCTCTCGTTTGTGATGTTTCCAGGCAACTAAATGTTCTGCACCAGGCTGCCTCATCTTTCAGTTGGTACGATATTCGAGATAGTGTGATACATGTATGGACGTAATACACTACTCATAAGGTTGCTGAAAATTCTTCGACAGCCCACGACCGATTTCGACCTTCTTGAGGCTCATCAGGTAGACGCAGTCCGCGAGTTTCCAGGAAATGTTCCAGCGTTTTCAGCAACCTTATTAGAAGTGCATTACGTATATACATGTATCGCGATATCTCGAATATCGTAGCGAATGGAACATGAGGCGGCCTGGTGCAACACATTCAGTTGCCTGGAAACATCACAACCGAGAGATTCAGCTGGGTTCCAGGTGAGTCTCTCGCAAAACCAAATTTGTTTGCAAATGAGTGTACTTCGCTAATTTCGTGAAATTTGGTTTCAAGTAGAACATAGGGTTGACGGAAACTCGGGGACACGCCTATTTGATGAGCCCCAAGAAGGGCGAAACTGGTCGCGGGCTGTCGAGTGTTATTCTGCTTACAAATCAATTGCCAGTTTCGGTGAACAGATTAGTAATCAATGAAAGCTCCCCAGCTATCAATATGTAAGGAATTAAAAGTCGGCGTTCTTGAAGAGTCAGCTTTGGTTTGTGCAGTAGGAGCCTGAAGAAATAGGGATAGTCACTCCGAAAGAGAGCTTCCAGCAAACTGCCCATTTTCCTGGAAATCTTTTCACAGGATTTTTCATCAACAGCGCCCGCCTTTCTTGCGAAGGTCGTTACATTATAATTACATTATAGTTAATCGGATGCACAGCGAGTGCATGGTATCATCATCACCGTCGTCATCGACAGCACGACATCAGTGTTCATCACTGATGCTTTGCTGCCGTACATCCATGATTTATTCGAAATCCTTAGTATAAGAATAAGAATAAGAACAAGAATAATAAGAATAAGAGTGGATGGAGAAGGGACTTAGTGCTACAATCATTTCCAGGTCCCTGCACCTCTATACACTCAGAAAGTGACAACAAGCACGCCATTGGCATCGATTGATTGGTCAACTTAAAGGCCTTTACAATCTTGCAAACCATTTGTTTTGAGCTTACCTGTTCTAACGCTGGTCAGACTAATGGTTTATAGAGCTGAAGTGGTGTAACTTATTGGAAATACTTTCATAAGTGCGCACTTGTAGTATAAGGGACTGTGTGTGGCCACTTTTGGTAGATATCTTAGCCGTATTGACACCAAGGTTGACAAGTACATTATGGTACGATTTACTTATAGTAGAATGCAGTTTGAAAATTGTAGACGGGAGCGCATGTCATTCAGGAAAGTGATCTGGCTCAAACTTGAAGGGTCATTTCCTTGTAGGAGTAGAGGCAAAATGGTCTACCGTCTTGTATAAGACCACTTTTAATCGCTTCCCTGTGGTGATCTGTTTAAGGGGAAACCACTGCATTTTAAATACTTCGTGTAGAATGTGGATAAACATGATTACCATATTGCAGGTATTTCCGGAAAACAAAAGGAATACTGTCTATTTTGACGAGATATTTTGTGGTATCCGTGTAGATATTCCTATGTTCACGCAAACGCTACACAAAATCGTCAGAGTACCTGTTTTTATCACCCACTTTCCTGCTTATCTGCCTGAGTACCGTCCAACTATCCTGCTCTGTATGTTTTAGTTGACTCGGAAGGAAGCTGACCGACTCGGAAATATGATTACTTTGGTGGAACAACCGGCTGATTGCCTTGCATCTGTGTTGGCAGAGCGAGAACAAGAGTTGACAGCGATTCGATCGCAGTTGGTCGAGGAACGGAAACGAGTACGTTTGAAAACCGAGGAATGTGAACTTCTGAATCAGGAACGCAATGCTATGGCTATCGATTTGGAGCGACTCTTAACTCGCCGCCAAGTATGTCCGTTTTTTCTAGCGGTATGCTGGAACCAAACGCGTGTTTCTCAGATTTGCTTTATTAGATTTTATTCGTAAGAATGGGATACGATATCGGGCTTGTTTGATGGCTTACGTGAGTTGATGGCCGGATTTCCATCCCAACTCAATGAATCTTAGGATTCTTGTGCTAACCATTTGCGAGTTTTGAAACCATTTTTGGTTTTATAATGGTCACACATATTAACTTTATGCTCGCCAATGCAAAGTCTTTGGGCAGATATAACATCAAGTACTGAATTCGGCTTAAAAAATGCTACCTTAGCTCAACAGGTAGAGGAGCTTTGCACTAGGCACTGTTTATCGAATTTCCACGGTCAGATTGCAAAAACTTGAGATAAATAACGAGAAAGGACGCCGGTTTGAGATGATTATTTGTGGTTCAGGTACTTGCGAGACATCTGGTTCGACTGTCTATCGTCATCCCAATAATTACATAATAGAACAGGAGAGATAAGACGAAAAGAAAAATGAAACATAATGGAACCGCGGATTGGATAGGAGTTGAAAATCGATATTTGGGAAAAGATGCCATAAGGTGAGGTAGGCAGATGAGGATGCCCACTTCACATCCACTTCACTTCACTTCACTTCCGCTAAACAAAAGTGTCCAAATTGTCTGATCCAAATGTCACAAAACGCTTCCGCTTTGCCGAATGATTTTCTTACTAGTACGGACCTTGAATTTTCCCATCACGATGTGCTTCCTGGTTATAGTCCCAGTTAGAAAACGATATTGTCCCTTCAGCCAGCAAACCAAAATGGATTAGTGCCTTGAATGTATCCCATTAGTTTCTACCAAGGCAGCCATGCGTTGGTGCCGTGCCACAGATTGACTACTTGCTCTCTGACCTTTTTATTCCCTTACTCTTTGTTGGAGAGCAAATATCGGAGTAAAACGTCTCCAAGTGAGTTCTGGGTGGATCCCTAGGCTAGTCTACTTCATTGACCTTCCTATCTATGATATATGTTACGCAATTCGGAATCTAGCCTGGACCGATGTAAGGCCTCTCAGTATGTCTGCTCTAGTTCAAAAGAATGTGCGGTCAATCCTCATCAAACGCCGTGTTTCTGTAATAGTTAGGTTAAACCTGGTCGACATTGTCTCCTCATTGACTTAGAACGATTTCTGACCACCACAAAAGGAGATATCATCTGAGGCAATACGAAATCACTATTTTACAGGGAAGCTAAGTGTTGACCATTTTCAGTGTCTCACGCGTATACGTACAAAATTTCCATCGTAAAGGAGAAAGTCGGTTGATGACGTGTATGCTAGTGACATGTGAACGTTCGGACTTACTTGTGTAGATAGTCACCCCAAGGACAAGACTTATCGATTCATTTTAGCCCCTCCTTTGGTTATTGATTTTCAACTGAGATTTCGCCCTGTAATTGGAGTCAATTTATGCCAAAAGGTCGCAGGCATTGTACGGGTATTTTATCCATATTGAAAATCATCAACAGTGTACATTTCACGAAACTTTATAGCGCTTCGGACCTGTGACCTCCCGGCTAGTAGTTTGAAGACTTAATCGTTCAGCCACAAGTGGCTGAACAGCAGTGTGGCTAATTCGCACTTACCGTTCTGTCTGAATGTTGTAACGTATGCAACTTACGTTGAAGTTACTCACTATATCATGGCCTGGTGCTTAGAAAGGGTAAGTAGCCTAAAGCGGCATTTGTGAAAGTTTTCCTCACTGGTGCTCAGCTTTCGTTTGAGATAACGTTTGTACCCGTTATTGCCAGCGAACGCTTATCAAGCGCATACGCTTATGTCATGCACTGGGCAGCAGTAGACACTACGTCCTGTGTTTGCAGTAAATGGTGTGGGAAGAAATTAGCCTTCACTTACCTGGAATCAGGGAAAATCATATTTGGGTAAATGACGGTCGCCAGCTTTCAATTTATTTATCAAATTTGACTGTTTCGTTCGTTCTTCCTTGTCACATATGACTGTCAATCCGTGTGGCCTCCAGAATGAGCAAAGTTTTGAGTTGTGACTGTGACCGAATACCTACGTAACGTATTTTTCTCGTCGTTTTTGTCTCCGGTACACAGAGTTTGGCTCAGTTACGCAAACAGATGACACAACTATCTCAAAGTATTCGTGAACAGAGAGGATCTTCAACTTGCCGCCCACATAGTTCGCCATGTCATCCGGAAACCATCAACTTCAAACGCATTGTGAGCCATCGAACAGCGCCACGTTTGGATGACCACATTCAACCATCTTGTATTAAACCGCCATATACAATTGACCGATCATGATGTACACCATCCATAAATTTGCCCTTTGCCTCTGAAAACTTGTTCTTCCAACGTAATAAGGTGTTTGCCCGCAACTGATCAGTATCGAACCAACAAGGTCTCGTTGGTTGCCATCAGTCTCACGACTGAGACGCATCCGTTATCCTGAACAGTGGCGGACTGGAGCGATCCAGAGGTAAAATTTACCCTAGTTCAGTTCCCAAAAATGCAGCAAGGATTGACCTCTCAAGTGATACGGTCTTGAGCAAGACACCCATTAATGAGAGCATTCAGAAGTCGTATCTTAGAATGGCCAGTCGTTGTGTCAGGTTTTTGTCATAGAGTCATTTGAAATATTGCTGCAGTCCGATTTCAGAAGTCACCTAGACGGTCTGACTAGAGAGTAACAGTATGGTTTCCATTGCGAATGCTTTTAAGGAATTTCCTGCGGAATTTCCCAGTCAAATGCGGGGACCACACGTAACCCATGGAGGAGATAATGGAAGCCAGTTTGATGGCGGGCAAGAACAGCCCCTTGAGAGCAAATGTTTACGGCAAATAGGACGGGGTGACGGGCCTCCCGAATGGGGGCAATGACAACGAACTAGAAGAGCGTGTGAAAAAAACTCATTTTTTTGGACTTATCACAGGACTGGTCAACGTCACTCCCTTTTTACTGTATTCCCCTAACCTAACACCGGCTTCTCTTAAGTAGGTGATGCACATGGCGTTCGAAGTTTCATTTGGTTCGTCACTGGGTAGATCACTAGGGCTAAACTGGAAATAAGTTCCCCAAATTTTTGGTGTCCAGGCTTCTATAAGACCCAAGTCTGTGTAGTAGCCGCTTGGATGTGTCAGAGAGTCAGAGTCAGAGTCCATCCTTCAGTGCATCAGAGAACTGTTTGTGGGATGACTGGTCATGTGACTCAGCTGTTTGTTTACCCTTGACAAGGCGGCCTTTTTGGCTGCATGTACAAAATACACCCTTGTCCTTACTTAAGTGCGTTCTGATTTAATTTGAACTTACAATCGCCTGGTCAGACTACGCATTTCAATGTTTTTTGGGGAGGAGGGCATTTTCAAGGTCACCAAACACCTCGAAATAAGACAGAATTTTCCATTATATGCTTCGACGTCCGAAGACACGGAAGTAAAATAACGCGTTGTGTTTTGACAAGGAGTAAGAATACTTACCAATATCCATAGTAAATCCTCAGACGTAAGGCGCCAAACGTGGCTGATTTTATAAAAAAAAGTTGGGTATACGCTCGTGGTACGGCAGTGAAGCATCAGTGTCAACACTGATGTTGCTGTCTATGATGATGATGATGATGATGATCATGATCATGATGATGATGATGATGATGATCATGATGATGATGATGATGATGATCATGATGATGATGATGATGATGATCATGATCATGATCATGATGATGATGATGATGATGAAGATGATGACGATGATGATGATGATGATGACGAAGATGATGATGATGATGACGATGATGATGATGATGATCATGATCATGATGATGATGATGATGATGATTATGATGATGATGATGATGATGATTATGATGATGATGATGATGATGATCATGATGATGATGATGATGATGATACGCTCATGACCGCTTAATTTTCTGAGCTACGCTCAGAAATGATTTGTATCATCGAAGGATTCGTCTGTGCTGAATGGTGCATGCGGTCGCACACATATGACAAATTTGCGATGGCTGTAACTCACAAGGCGGCATGTGACAAGTGGGCATCGAAAGCACAGTTGTTTTGCTTATTGATTTTTCTCTTGGTTGATGTCGATGTTGCTGAAATGTCTTGCCTTCTGGATTGCTGAACTGCAGCAAGATGTCCTTTCATGTTCAGTGTACTGAGAGTAATCACTTTAGTGCAGCATCAACAGAGCTTTGAAACCAAATGATACCGTAGTAGCCATTTGTATGAAAAACTCAGCTACATGTCATGCCACATCACAATCATCCTCAATAAAAATTTCAATAGCGAAATTTTCTGCATCCGCCTATTTTTCAACAGGTATGTGGACAAAACGTAATTTATATTTCGTGTGCTCAACGAACAAACTGAGTTTGATCACAGTTATACAACGCTTGAAAACGGTATCTCGGCAGAAAGTGGGATATCTGGTCAGTATCATTAGAAAAATCTCAGCAACAAGCAAATGCCTCCCACAAATTGTTGTTCCGATAACTTGTTGCAAAACGCTAGCGTGGATCTGCACAATAGAAAAATCCTATCCTTCTTCAAGTTAATGTGACTCCAAATCTAGAATTGTGCGTTGGTAGGATCTATGAGACGTCTCGAGAGGATGGGCAATGTTTCGCTTTTGACACAAAAGCTTCGTCAGGCCAAGTGACTAGATTACGACGTTGGTCGAGATTTAAGGCAGAAGGAGAACCAATCAGCTAAGTCAAGCTAAATCTCTGTTGGGTATCGGCCGAGGGATTTTGTGCGTTAGGGTGGGTGACCAAGTGTTGGGGAACCTACATGGATTTGGGTCCAGCCTAGGGTCTACTTCTTCCGGTTCGGTTCACGTGAAAATCGCTCTTGAACTTTGGTCGGGTTGGGATTTCTACCCCCCTGATTTGCTAATGATTCTACGTGCATTGACACCCCCACACAGTCACGTGTCAACTCCGCTTATCTAAGAGCGCTTTCTTTATGCTCGCCAGTTCCACACCCTCGATTCTGTTCACGCTGTGATGCTTGGTGACTTCCACCGCCTCGGCTATCAGCCGCTGTGGTATGAATCGCAGTCCCCGTGATTAGCGAAACGATGTCCCAATGCTCCTTAACATAAGTATTGTGGTACTTGGTATTTACGCGTTTCGTTCGAGTCGGTGACAACCTCCTGCTCAAGGGATCAGTACTCACCTTTCAGGTACTCGAGGTGCGATATCACAACAAACGTCTGTAGAACCTCAAACCGTAGCCCCAGTTCCATCAGTCCTACTATTGGATCATAGTTGAACTATACCTATAGATCACAATCAGATCAAGAAACTCCCTGGGCTTACACGTCGGTTCTTAAGAATTACGTGGACCTACTGTGAGAACTGATGGAAATCTCAAACGGAGGAGATAGAAAACTTGAATAACCTGAGAAATTTGTCAGCCTTTCCATCATGTCAGGTTGGATGGCTCCAGGAGCCGTCGTGTCATGGGGATAGTCATTGTTATTGGTAAATCGTGTGGCTCCAATATTCACAAACGTTTTTATAGGTCGTTGAAGCACTCCAGTGTTTGGTACAACTGGTGACCACCATCTGCTTTGAATGTACAATGGTCCAATGTCACCTTCTCAACTTTTTTCATGGTTTCACCAAGAAACTCCTGGAAGGGGCTCTTAGAAAAAATACAAGACTAAAAACCGAGGTTCCACTGGCAAATGGCGTTTCTGACAGGATTTTTTTTAGCCAGGAGGACCTTTTGTGTCGCATTAAATCATTTACCTCTGCACTTAAATTTAGAAGTGCAATGTAACTACGTTTCCTGGTGATCATTTTTTCGGTTTTTAAAAGAGGACTATGGACGGATTGTTACAAGCACAGCGGAATAAGCCTTATTTCAGGTGTATCAAATAGACCGATAACTATTATTCTCCACCGAGTCCTAATGACAAAAGAGCTAGTTAGATGCAAAAATCAAGCCAGTGTTCATTTTCAGCAAGGTTGTGCTGATCCGATCTTGGCATTGCAACGGCTGATAGGATATCATAATGCTCAACTCAGCCTCATTGTCGTCACGTTTTTGAACGTTTGAACCGTTTTTGATTTTGTGGATAAGAGATTTTCAGTGGTATCTAGCCTTGCCAACAGTCTAAAGTGTTATACAGTGAAACATCAGGTCTTGTCCGCGCCCATGACCAACTCCGGACTGTCCCCCCATTACCGGTCTGCCCGTTTCAGCAACAGCGCGGTGAGAGTTCTACCAACAAATAGGGGAAGTGAAGCAGAACTTTTTCCGGGAGAGGAATCTGTGAGCTGGACCGCGCCGAATATATTTTCCTTTAGGAGATCACGCTCAACACGCTGTTGGTTGTCTACAACAGGAACTTTATCTTCTTGGAGTGGTTATATCATCACCTGGTGGTCGCTGTAGCTCTAGCCGCGGAATTTTCGTTCGCCGATGACTGGGTAGTTTCGCCTTGATAACAGTAACCGTTATCCCTAAACAGTGAAAACGATTGGCATTCCGTTGGTGAAGAGGTCGAGAACACACCGGACAGTGCATGGGCTCCAGTGAGCGCGCGACTGGGTCATGCCTTCGAATGTCTCCAAGCTTTTGTGCGTGCCGCCTCGGAGTCCGCATCCGTAGTTTCTTGCGAAACATTTCGCGGGATTGATGACAGCAACGAACGGGCAGTACCTACTTGCGAAGATACGTCTTCCATGGAGGCGATGTCGCTTAGCCGGAGGATATGACAGACCATCATGGACTCCGCTGACTAGGATATATATGCGAAAAGCTCTGCACGGATACTGCACCATACTTTATTTGCAGTTCCATGCATAAGATGGAGAGGCATCATGGAAACCAAAGAATAACCACGAAGAAACATGTAGATACTCACAGTAAGATTATCTTCGGATCGGTTGTGATAAGTTTGCTGGGGGAATATAATACTCAAGTGTACTTGCTTTACAGAGAATGCTGTGGCCGTGGGAGGATCATAACTTCGTCAAACTTGGTTTGTTGTCACGGGAACACAGTCCAAGGGGAAGTAACTGATATAGCTTGCAAATCGTCGCGCAGATTTGGTTTGCGTTAGTTCCCATAATTCGATTATGAGGTGGTATTTTAGCCCAGCCATGTGCTAAGTAGAAACAACCGGGAGGATGACGGTTCATGACCTGGCAACAAAGCATGGAAGCCCTAACCAGTAAACTCAGTCGGGCTGTCAACTACCGCCTCCACGAAATGGGACCCCGGGTACTCAATTCGCCAATGATTAATGACATTGGTGATCAGTGTCGCTAATGTATCAGATTTAGCGTCTTCAAAGTCTAGCTGTCTAGTTTCCTGTCACTTAAAACAATTAGAAGGATTCAATACAAACTAAGTGATCATGTCTTAGTAAGCGGAACCAACGTGCCCTGAACCGAACCGACTTCCGAATTTTGACGGACTGCTAATATCTTTCCATTTTAGAGTCATAAAGTGTGTGTGGAAACACTGGAACATTTCGTGAGTTATTTTCCTAGCTTATTCCGCAGAGTCCTGAATATGAAACATAAGGGAAGTTTCCCCCGGTGTAGTGAATGCATTCGATCAATCATCGTTTCCTCCAAACGGAAGTACCACGACTGTCACTAACATTGCTCTACTGATGACTGGTCAGTAGTGCCAATTGGACAGTAATTAGCTGGATGCCGTTCTATTTTCTGTGCGCAGAATTGCAGCGCACAGTTGTACCCAGCTGTTGTGGGGGTCGATTGGCTTCGCAAATTTAATAAAGATTATGCAATTTGTTGTTTGGGAGTATAAAACGGTTTAGTTCCTGAAGAGGTGAGATCGACAAACGTTTGAGTAACGAGAAGAAGCCCTGTCCGCTACTTGGTGGGTCATGGTGGTTTCGCCAATCCTGGAATGGAATATTGCAATAAGATGAACTTGAAACCAGACTATTTTGTGCAACTTTTGGTTCAGTCAGAATAAAACCCTGCGCCGAATTGACCTTCCCAAACGCTACTGTTACGCGCGTGTGCATCTGAGGTTGTTTGGTTGGTTTCTTCATTCTAAAACTTCGTCGAACTTATCTTAGTTTTTTTTCCATACCGGCTTGTTCCGCCAAAAAGAGGTGAGTTCAGATGACGCTGATTGCTTCTCTAAGGATGAGGTTCCTAATCTGACTATGCTGCGGCTATTCAAATATCCCTTATCGTCATTGAAAAGACAGCCTTAATGCGGATTTTGGGCAACTCAGAGGTCTTTTGCCGCTGTTGTCGTCACACTTCACTTTCAAGCTTTCAGTTTTCCTCTTCTATCTACTTAACAATGATGAGTGGTTCAGTTAACGTGACTCATATGGATGAACAGAGCTCAACAAAATGAAATGAGCAGTGAGTTAAGACTGCTCAGTACTTGTATCCGAGTGGAAACAGATTGCTGTTTACTAGTGCTCTATCATTTTTTTTTCTAAAAATAACTGATGCTAACTGAGTGAATCTCAATGTCGATCAACTTTGGAGTGTCACTATGAGTTTGGTGTGAAAAACGCTATTTTCGATAGACGATAACGTGGCACGTGTAACACGAGACGGAACCACCTGGCATTCCAGTGTTGTGTGCACTCCAGAAGTGGAGTACCATACACAACCAACACCATTCCGACGTGTTGACGGAACGTGTTCTTCGATATGCCCTTGCCTATCTCAGAGAGTTTCGTAGAAAAAGCTGTGACCTGAAAATTCATTTTCCGTGGACATATCTATCTTGAGTGTTTTTCCCAAACAGCAATCGCTTCACATCCCCTTACCCGGATCATTGGAATGAAACGTTTTTTGTCTTCTACGCATCACGGACAATCCTCGGTAACCCAAACCCACGATAATCCTATCAATATCAACTGCTGGTATCAGGAAGGTCAGATTTCTGAAAGCAGCCCAGAACACTCAAAACATATTGAGACCATAAAACTCCACCAAAATCTCAGTAGGAAAGCCGGAAAGCATCCATGTCATTCAAGCTTCAGTCAGTATTCAGCAGCAGCCTGGATCGATGAAAGTAAAATCCAAATAGCGTGAGGTCCACTGTAAGTGTTGCACTCGCACGCACTCGCTTGTTTGTGGTAAACCTGTTACGTTCCTTATCAGCGAGTCTTTTCCGGCACCAGGTACTGGAGTGGGAACAGCAGTCAGATATAAAGATTGGCGACGCCCGAACCCACTGGATCATGACAATAACAGTTGGAGCGTTGAAAGAAATTCTGCTACAACAACAAAAATCAGTTTGAAGCGGAGCAATTACGTTTGGTGGAAACATTGACACAGCAACTAAAAATTCAACCACCAAATTCCGTTCCAGATACATATTCAGTCGACTCGATCGCCAACAGCATTACGGAGTTCCATTATGACCCTGATGCCGGTCTAACCTTTGATTCTTCGTTCAGACGTTACGAAGATGTTTTCCAAGTCGAACTGAAACACAAAGATGATGCCTGGAGAATACGCTTATTGCTCAGAAAGCTTGGCAGAACGGAACACACACGGTATTCCAACTTCATCCTGCCAAAAACAGGCGAGATCTCGGTTTTGAAAAACCGTGCGGCAACTTTCAATGATTTTCGGTGAGCGTTCGTCTTTGTTTAATATTCGCTACCAATGTATGAAACTGGCGAAAAAAGAATCTGAGGACTACATCACTTATGCTGGTAGAGTCAACCTTGAATGTGAACAATTCAAGTTATCTACCATGACAGAAGACCAGTTCAAGTGTCTTATTTTCATTTGTGGTCTTCAGTCTCATTCAGACAGTGATATCAGGACGAGACTGTTGAACAAGATTGAACAAACTCCCGAGATAACGCTGCAGTCCATTACCCATGAGTGCCAGCGCCTTTTAAATCTTAAACACGACACGGCCATGTTGGAGAGGCCCTTATCCAACCCTGTTTTCAACATTGCCAAGACGACATCGAGGCAACCTTCCGTGGTGACAAATTCGAACGGAGCAAAGCCCCCTTCAGCATGCTGGCAATGCGGCGAATGGCATTTTGTGCGGTTGTGTCCGTATAAAAAGCACAAATGTTCAGTGTGCAATCGACGTGGGCACAAGGAAAGCCAGTGCCGGACGCGGAAAGCTAGCCAAAGACGCAGTCAAACCCGGAGGTCACGAAGCAAACGGAGCCAATCAGAACCCCGTTTTAACGCAATACTTGCAACATTTGATAACCAGATCGATGCTCATCGCAAGTACGTTACAATCAGAGCAAACGGAAGCACAATTCGATTGCAGCTCGACACGGCTGCCGATATTACGATTGTTTCCCGGCGCACCTGGAGAACCGGAACTGGCGTACTGGAACTCAGACCGACAATGAACACTGCCAGAAATGCTTCAGGTGGTAAGCTTCAACTACTTGGTATTTGGTTTGATTGCGAGATGGAGATAGCAGGCCGCCGTGATTGTGGTATTGTCTATCTTGCTGCTTGTGAGCTTAATCTCCTGGGCATAGACTGGATTGATCGCTTGCATCTTTCAACATTGTCAATAGACAAATTATGCATATCAAAACCAACCCAAATCTTGAGAGGGTATAGGGCTAGTAAACCAGTCGATGCCGGGATCCTACAGCTGCAACGGAAATATGGTGACATTTTTAGCGAAGGTCTTGGATGCTGCTCGAAGCGTAAGCGGTGCTTCATCTGCGCCCGGTCGTCCAGCCAGTTTTCAGATCCAAAAGGCCAGTGCCATACGTGGTGTACCAATCCTCGATGCCGAACTCAAACGCCTAGAAGATGCCGGAGTCCTGAAACCAGTGAGTTATTCCTTATTGGTTGCACCAATCGTAGTTGTCAAAAAGCCAAATGGTGCCATGCGTATCTGTACCGATTACTCTACAGGTTTGAATGATGCTTTGGACAGTCTTCACTATCCGTTGCCGTTACATGACGACATTTTTGCCAAGATGAACCGCGGCACGTACTTTGCAAAGTTGGATCTTTCAGAAACTTATTTGCAAGTTGACGTCTCAGAGCAATCCAGACATCTTCTGACGATTAATACGCACCATGGCCTATTCCAGTACAATCGATTGCCATTCCGAGTGAAAACTGCTCCATCTATCTTTCAGCACATTATGGACACGATGCTGCATGATCTGACCGGAGTTGCCGCATACCTTGACGACATCATCTTCGTGGGGGTCACTAGAGAAGACCTTCTGTCCCTTCTATCCCTTCAGCGGATAAACGAATAAGAAAGAAAAATGTGAGTTCCTCTTGAGTTCTGTGAAATACCTTGGTTTTATTATTGACAAAAATAGTCGTTCAGCCGACCCGTCCAATATCGACACAATTACAAGAATGCCCTCGCCGTCGAATGTTGCTGAACTCAAGTCTTTTTTGGGGTTGATTGGCTAGTACGACGCCTTCCTGCCAATTATGCATCGTCTGCGCGAACCTTTCAAACAGATTTTGAACAAAAGATGTCGGTGGGATTGGTCACGCAACTGTCAGCTTGAATTCAAGGAAGTGAAGAAGCTCACGCCTCGCTCATACCGCAGGGTCGCTGGCTCCATATGAACGGAATTACGGTTAGACTGAGAAAGAAGCGCTAGCCATCACATTCGGGGTGAAAAAGTTCCACAAAATGCTTTACAACCGACACTTCACGATTGCGAGGGATCACAAACCACTGCTGGCTATTTTTTGTTCCAAGAAAGATATCCCGGTCTACACAGCTAACCGTCTACAACGATGGGGCACAATTCAGCTCGGATACAACTTCACCATAAAGTATGCCTCAACCGAGAAAATTGGGCAGGCTCGGCGCTAACGCGCTTAGTTGCTCCCCATGGAATGGAACCAGAAGATACCGTCATAGCAACCGTTGCCGTCGAACCGAAAGTCCGTGCTGTGATGTTGGAGACCATGAACCAACTACCCGTAACTTTTGACGTAATCCGAGAAGCCACCAAAAATGACAGCATACTACAAAAGGCAATGGAGTACCACCAATCAAGCTGGCCAACAACCTGACCATCAGGGGAACTCCGGAGACTTTTTCAACGACGGAGTTCATTATCTTTTGTCAGTGGCTGTCTTCTCTTTGGTGACCGACTTGTCATTTCCACCGAACTTCGTCAACGGTCCTAGCACAGCTCCACAGTGGACATCCAGGGATAAGGCGCATAAAGGCATTTGCTCGCAGCTATGTTTATAGGCCAGGTATGGATGAGCACATGGAGCAGGTATGTAGGAATTGTCTCCGTTGTGCAGCTGCCCAGAAGTTACCCAACCGACAGTCGCCGCAGCCTTGGCCACAACCAGAAAAACCATGGTCGCGCATTCATGTGGATTTTGCCGGACCAATTAACGGACAAAGCTTCCTCATCGTTGTCGATGCATTCAGTAAGTGGCCTGAAGTCCTTATTATGTCTGAGACAACAACGATGATAACCATCACTAAACTGCGGCATTTGTTTTCAATATTCGTTATCTCGGAAACCATTGTGTCCGACAATGGTACTCAGTTCACATCCCACCAGTTTGGTGAACTCGTTCGAAGACATGGCATCACACATATTACTTCCCCGCCATTCCATCCCCAATCCAACGGTCAAGCTGAACGGTTCGTAGACACCTTTAAACGCGCGTTGACAAAAGCAGAAGGGGAAGGAACCATAGTAGAAGTCCTTAATAAGTTCCTGCTAAATTATAGAGCAATTCCTAATCCACAGTCTCCGGAAGTTCGCTCTCTAGCAGAAGTTATGATGAACAGATGGTCGAGACCTGCCAACACTTACGTGTTTTCAATCACCGACGGAAGGGAAACTAACGTTCAGGCCTGGAAACCGTGTGCTTGTCAGGGACTATCGCCCGAGGCACCGAAGATGGATTGTTGGAGTCGTCCTCAAAAGAACCGGTCAGGAGATTTACAGTGTCCAGATGGGCTCATTGGTGTGGAAACGACATGTCAATCAGCTACGGCCGACTGGGTGCCCGATCTCAAAAGTGGAAAAACAGTTACTAGAGCTCAAAGTGCTGCTTGAAACCTTTGACCTCAAAGGTCTGCACCAATAGCCACCGCTTCACATGTACGGTCCAAGACGGATCCATTGCTGCAACCGAGACGCCGTACCGGTCGAGCTAGAAGACTGGGAACCTTTTCAACTTTATCCGCGCCGAAAATCTTACGTTGAACGGCCAAACGGAGGAGGTATCAAGAAGGTCAGATTTCCGAAAGAAACGCAGAACGCTCAAAACCTATTGAGACCCTAAAACTCCACTAAAATCTCAGTAGGAAAGCCGGAAAGCATCCATGTCATTCAAGCGTTCAATCAGCACTCAGCAGCAGCCTGGATCGATGAAAATAAACTTCAAACAGCATGAGTTGCCTTGTAAGTGTTGCACTCGCACGCACTCGCTTGTTCGCAATACACCTGTTGTGTTCCTTATCAGTGAGTCTTTTTCCGGCACTAGGCAGTAGAGCGGGAGCGGCAGTCAGATATAACAGTTATTGAATACCAAGCTTACAGACACTCACATCCTCCTTTATCGTGCTTACGACTGTCATGGCACAAGTGCCATCACTTTTTATATTTTAAGGGGCAATAGCAATTGAATACGTTTCACAGACCAACTGTTTTGTTTTGCTAGAAAACCGGGCCCAAAAATAATGGTCAATCTGTGGTAAAGCATTTCTGGGCACTTTTGAGTATTCAACAGACTGGACAGAATTATGGTCCCCGAGAAATTAAGATGCTACATTCTCTTTGGTCTAATAATTCCAGTTGGGTGCAGGATGACTGACTTGTCTCCTGAAAGACATTCCGATCATATTGACTTCAAGGGAATTTTTAGCTGAATAGACTGATTCATATTAGAAAGTCGAAGAATTCGATTACTGGTGAGAATCAGAATGGCCATAAAATTCCGCCACTATCATTATTCAGTTTTTATACGCACCGCTTCGTAGACCTAATTCCCCTGTTTTCACTGCAATTTGCAACGTGAGAACTCTGATTCTGATTGGCTAATCTGAAGCGCAACCTTGACATTTTATCAGTATTAATCCACCGCATTTCCGAAGCTCAAACACAAGATCCATGTACGTTAGCTGAGCTTTAAATACCCTCGTTATCTGGACACGCTACCGTCAACGAATTTCAGACGACTGTGCATCTGTCGCAGTGTGTTACGCCGTCGCCGACAGAACTCTCGAGGTGGGGCCTCCATACTCGAATGGATCCCCGTGAATAACCCTTCTTGAGCTGTCTGTTTGTCAGCTCCTATGAAAACCCTCGGTAGTTAAAACAACGTCCATTATTTTTGTCGTAGTTTCTGCATATCTATCAACCAAATGTAGTTCCGACTCTGTGCTAAATACTTTTTTTACCGGAAATTAATCGTTCTATCCAGTGCGAGGCGTCCATTTATTGTTCTAGTTGCCCACTATCCCACTTTACAAGTAGGACGTCGAAGTTCACGAGAGACGTTTGAACTCAAGACATTGGCGGATGTCTATTGCAGCCTTGCTCTGATCACCACTTGTTCCTCCGTAGCACTGGATTCAGACGCAGCAGACGTCGTTGCGCTACCTGATGCGTGACCATTGAGGCATATTGATTACATAGTTATTAGCACTCACTGGCAAGGCTTTCTTTATTGATTTTCGACATTTCCGGAACACCCAAGTCGATTCAGACTGTACTCTCGTCCTGTGTCAATTTTCACTAAAACTAGGTATTAGAAAACTCTCTGACCTGCAAATGAGACTAAGCAAGCCTACGCGAAGATTTAAAAGTCGTATCCTAAAGGACGTATCCTATTATACGTAAAAGGGACGAGATGAGCACAGCCCAGCATATGACGTTTCAGAAGGCTTACCAAATAAGCAGTGGGTTTCAGAATTTTCTCGTCGCTCGGTGCGAGACGTCATATTCCTCTAAAAACTGAACATAATCCAGCCAGAAGGGCGGTTAGACGTCCGCTGAAGTATAGTTTGCTCTCGGACAGAAAAACCAAAAGCCTCTCAAAATGATGGAAACTAGGCAGCAGGGAATATCCGGAAACATTTTCACAGGATATGCAAAAGAGAACCAAATACCGGCTGTTAAAAAGGTCATCGAGGCTAATTTTACGAATTTAATGTAACAAGAACAAGCTTCAAATGGAGATCTCCAGAGGGCAATAAAAAAGTGAATTTATGCGGTACCGTGTTGAAAGAACCAAGAGTTGTGCGAATTTCTCCGCAATTTTTAATGGCCCACAGGTATTGCTACAATATCGCCTCGTGGCGAAATTGTAGCACGTGATCTAGTCCAAAATTCTTTTTGAGATGTTGAGTTCATCAAAGCCACATCAGTCCAGTCATACCCTTAGTGGAAGAAAAAGCAGCGTCGAGTGCTGAGTTATTTACAAACAATAACACAAATGTAAATGCCTCTTTTGCAAAGAGTTTGTGAAGATTCCCACATCCTCAAACGTCCTCGTATGCTTTTCTGGACGTTGTTTGAACAGGCTATAATAATGAACAGACACTGTGAAACTTCCCAGAAGTTTCCAAATCAACCTTCCATGTGGATGGAGCTTTAAGCAGTTTGACCACCAATAATCTCCCACTTCATCGCTAGTATAGGTCATTACACACCAGTTCAAAAGTTCGCATTCCCTGAATATACATTTGGCCTTACTTAGGTTGGCTGCAGTGGGTAGTTCATTCGGCAACAGCGCGTCGTACAACTTCCGAGGCTGGCTCGAATTTACTCGTCTGGACACTCGACTATCCTTGGCAGCCGATAACAACAAAACGTCGCTACTACTGAGAGCCGGGTTACGCGGTCCCAGTCTATTCCTTTCAAGATTAGGGTAACTTTCCCACTTGACATTCTCACCAATGGGTAACAGTCGTGTCTTGCTAACTGACGACTTCCGTTTATTCCATTACTGCACAGCTGTCAAGTTTATTCGTGCTCTTCTCCTTTTCTCTAGAAACCCAATGATTCAGTCATATCATATTTGCAGGGATTGCTTAAAACCTACAGTGCAGTATGTCTGATGCCCCCAACTGTTATTTTGACCATTTTCCCGCACCTCGCCACCACTGAAGTGTTTGAGCCTATACGACAACAAAGAGCTCACTGCAGTCTGTGAGATACCATACAGGAGAGAATAAGGCCAATCATTGAACCGTTCTTTCATCTGATATAGTTCCTCTGTTCTTAAAAACGCACCTATGCTGAAAAGTATTGCTTGCCTATGCATACTTGTGGGAAATTCAAAACGTCGTGCCGTTTAAGAAAACATGCGAGCTGAATGAACTCCTCTTGCATTGCATCCCCAACGTTGTAATGATACAGACTCGCCAAAAAACGGATTGGTCGTGAATAAAAACTGAGCTTACCACTTTCTGGCATCTGCATGGTTACGCTTGTGGACAAAGAGTTGACCGAGGATGTGTCAGGACCAGTTCAGTGTCACGGATATTCTGAAGACATATTTTGTATCATCGACTAAGAGTGGGGCTTAGACAGAGTCCTAAATCGGGTTGAAAATCCTAGGATACTTATCAACAGTATCATGGAAATAAAAATGAACAATCAGATGGTGAACCTAACGGTGACTGGTAGAACCGACATCTCTAACCAAAGAACTATGGATCACAAGGTAATCTTGAGTGGAGGGAATACGGATTAATCTCTGTGCAATAGGAAAGAGACCCTTTTCGCAGTATGACTGCGAACCCTTGAAAAATATGTTGTCATGACACTCTGGAATACGAATTATACACTATCACAAATATCCAAAAGGAAAACCGTACGCTTGTGGACAAAGAGTTGACCGAGGATATATCGGGATCAGTTCAGCGTCAAGGATATGCTGAAGGCATATTTTGTGTCATCCATGAAGAGTGGGGCTTAGACAGAGTCTTAAATCGGTTTGACAATCCTAGGATACTTATTAACAGTATCATGGAAATAAAAATGAATAGTCAGATGGTGGACGTAACGGTGACTAGTCGAACCGATATCTCTAACCAAAGAAAAAGGAATCACAAGATAATCTTGAGTGGAGGAATTAATCCCTCTGCAATAGGAATGAGACCTTTTTCGCTCTCTGACTGCGAACATTTAAAAAAATATGTTGTCATGACGCTCTGGAATACGAATTACACACTATTACAAATATTCAAAAGGAAAACGGCTAACCTCTTCGGCATAGTTCACGCAACATGCAGAACAAAACCGACACAAAAGTAACCGAAATAGCCATACCTAAAAGACTTTTTCGGATGTTCCCTTTCAAACGTGACTCTGACCAGAATTCGTTCCGCACTGGCAAGTTACACGTTTGGGCCTTTTCCCAACTTCAACTATTCTACGTCTACAGAGTAAGGATAGACCACCAGCACTGAAATCGCGGTCTGTGAGACTCGGGGGCGACATTCAGAGTTCTATTTTAGCTCATCTATTAGACATGGACCACGTCATCAATCCAGACACGACATGTCGGATCGTGTACGAATTACAGCAATCAACTTTAAAACGGTCAGATTACACAGTCTCGCGATTTCTTGGGTCGTTACCAACAAATTCCTCACAATTGAACTTTGCACAACAAAAGTTTTTTCAATCCTTCTAGCTGAATTGACCTGGTGATCATCTCGCGTCTGACGTGTCGGCTAGATATCCTGCAGTAACAACACCCTTGTTCTAAACAACACAGAATTTCCCACTCCTATGTCTGCTTTGGATTATATGGAGGTTTGCTTAGGTTCAGTCCCGTTTATTATCTGTACAGGTAAGAATATGAAATACAAATTGGCCTAGTGTTTCAGTTTCAACACCATACATACAGGGTGTCTCATAATAGACGCAAAATTTGATTGGGTAAGTAAACGTAGCCAATTAAAGGAAGGATAACGAAAGTTTTTATTATTAGTAGCCAAATAAAGGAGGTTTTGTGTGCAAGTGTTGACATTTTTTTCTGTCTACGATGGATGTCAGTACGCGCATTGTAGTTTTCAAAATGTACGGAAGCTGTCAAAGCACTTACAAAAGAGCATTATTACCGTTCACCATTGACCTATTTTGAATAGAAACTCGACTGGACACAGACCAAGTGTTCACAATGTCCCCCGCTGGTGGCAGTTCTACTGTGACGGCCCTTGTGATTTCAAACGCACCGCTGCATCCAAGAATGGCCGCCAAAAGTAATAAACAATCTCCTAGTGCATAAATGTGGCCTCATTATCATCCGAAAGAGGGAATTCTAAAAAGTTCCCTTAATCAGTGCACAGCCGTAAACTCCAAAGAGTTGGGGTTTATTGCACCTGACCAACAAGCTACGTCCTTTTTGGGGCCTACAAATGGCAGTCACTATTTATGGGAAAAAGCCAGAGAAACTCGTTGCTTTTCTTCGCTTGCGTGCACACGGAGCGTCATTTTGTGCACTTTATCGTAAATTTTTACTGTACGGGCCCAAATGATCTGAAGTGCACCCCACCAGAGACTGGTGTAATGGTACAGTATTGTATCACATCATGTCTTTCACTTGTAACGCATAGCTGCTATATGACTACCCACAGTATTTTTCTGCAGTATCCTGAGTGAAGCCAATTCTTTTAATAACTCTATTAGCTTGGAGTTGTTTACAAAAGAAACCGTTGTTCCAAAGGCGAAAACATTGCCAGGCGTCCAGATTCCTACTGTAATCAGAAGGGCCTGATAGTTTCTTGCAGTGATGTCGAGCGGTGAACCACACCAGGCCGCATTAGGACAACTTGCCAACTGATCCGTATGACGCTTGAAAGCCTGCAAGGGTGTGCACACGCGAGTGCGGAAGAGCACAACGATATAGGGTAAAAATCAGGATCAGCTTAGCACACTTTTGTCAGGATGTTGGACCGGGGGCTTTTTTAAGGCAATCAATAGTTGTAGAATACCTCAGACACAACCAACAACTTAAAGGTAGCGAAAACAGTACAAAGCACATGGTTTCGTATTTGCTAGGTTCCCGGGGAAGATCGAGCGCAGTTTGGATAAACCGATTCGGCCAATCACATGTGATGGAGAGATGAGATTATGTGTTGTCAGTCTATACTGAAATGCTGAGAAGCATTGTACAGCTGTTTCATTCTCGTTGACAATCAGCAGCGGTCTGTTTCTCACTGTGCGTTTCGAATCTGCGGCCTCCCGTCCAGTAGTCAAACAGTTGGTCATGAGAGGTTGATCAGTAGTGTGATTAGCGCTCAGTTAGATAGGACACGTAGTCACAAGTGGTCAGGTTTCCTGAGAAACATCCTAGTTGAGTAACCTAGAATCATCCACTAATAGGGTGCTTCTACCGTTGGTATTGATGAGGAAAAACCCCTCACGAAATTACAATAAGTTTACCGGTGTCTAAAAAAGTCTTTCTACCTAAATTTCTAAAGCCGTTTGGGCACTCGCTGTTGCTTGGCCAGGACTTATCATTATTTGACAGGACAAACGTGCTTTGTTTGAAAGCGTAGAGTTTGCCTGTTATTCCTGCTTTTTGTGGAACGGGTCCTTTTGAGCGGTGGCATGTGGAACATCTATCTATCTGTATGTTCTGACAAAAAGAGACTTGTGTGTTTGGGGGGCAGTTCTCGGTAACTATGTATTCAGACAACGTTAGCTACTTGTCGGCTTCGGCGTCGAATGAGCTACGAGTGCCAACGGATGCCAATCTACCTCCAGGTTCACCACTGGCTGCGGCAAGAGCAGCCAGCAAGAACATCTGTCATTGTCGAGGCCATATAAGCAAAAAGTCTAACACACTTCATTCATTTCTACTTTATAATGATGTTTAGGAGCAAGCAAAGTAGGTCGTAAAACGTGTTTACCAAGCCATCACATCCCGTTCTTTCCTGACAAGGCCCGACACACTTCTGTTGTGCCGTTTATGCACTTGGCCACGTCTCCTTTTGAGTGTGGTCTTGCTTGAAATGGGGGAAAATTTCACCAATTTTTTGGCATTTCCATTCACGCTGGACATTTGATACCACGTTCCACAACGGACTAAGCGTACTGGTGCGCTACGATGTGATGAGGCTGTTGTTGAAGTGAATTCAGCCGGGGGTTTTGGAATTCGCAGATCCAGAACACTATTTTCAGAGTCCATATGCGCCGTTTGTGTGGAATGATAACAGGAGTGGTCGTCATCAGATGATGTTTGTGTAGACGCATTTTCATACGATTTTCTCAGAGGACACGCAAACTGTGAGTGAAATCCATATCGGTGTAGAATATCAAGTATCTCCGGAGCATTCTTGAAAACGGGCAGAAAGACAGGAACAATCACGGATGAACATTCGGTTTGTGTTTCATTTATCGAAGATGAAGGTACTTCGTCGAGCCTGTTGGATGTTTGGGGATAAGGGTCTGCAGATGGCTGGGAAGATTCCGTACATGTGAACCACAAATAGAGGAGATCCAATAGTGCCGAAGATGATGAGATCCCGGTGGAAACTTTCGTAGCTTCCGAATCGGGTTGCGAACATCCAGCTTGATTGGGGAACGCCTTCGGTTTAGGACATATTAGGGTACTGGCTTGAGTGAAAACATCTTGCTCCTGTACCATTGAACAGCTGGAGTTTAGCATAATATCATGTGTTTTGGATGAGGTGGTTGAAGAAGCATGATAACCTCCCGAAGCTACACGAGGCAGACGTCGACGAGTTCCTTGTGGTATTGACTTCATAGTTTGGGAAGGGATTGATGAAATGCTCTTTCCGATTACATTACCATCACTTTTGTTTGTCCCCAGGTGGGAATAAGGAACATAAGGTGGCCTTCCAGAAGTTACTAGAGATGGGAGTGGAACCAAAGATCCTGTGTTGCAACGACGCTTTTTAAACTGGGCCCTTCGGAGTTGATCAAAGCAAATTTGTGAACAGCAAACTGGTGCTTCCCCAAGGTCCGAATTAAGATGTGACGTAATCTCTGTCGTAAACAGTCTGCGCGGACGATGACACCAAGTACACCAGGTTTCACTTACTGCGATATCGTTTGGTACGCTGGTCGAACTGCTGTCTGCATGAGGGCTAGCAATGGCTTGAAGCTTGACTGGAGTCTTGTCAGTAGTATCCATTTGTGACATTCGTGTAGTTCCTAACAAAGTGATAGTTTGTTGGTTTGGTAGTCAGGCTATCGGCAGCCGTGAATTGCCATCAACGAGACAACACAACATTTTCATACCAAACTGGGACGCAAATTAGCTTTGTGGTAGGTCTGTTCTGCATTTGTACGGTTTTGGTTTAACCAACCCACTTAAGCAACCTATCAGATTACCGAGAGGCGACTGATGCTGAGAGAGAGAGAGAGAAAGAGCTAAGCGACTGACTCAGTGGAAATTGGAGTACAAAGCGCGCGCCTAGTAAAAGGGGTGGATCACGTGTGTCCGCTTTGGTTGGAGCTTGTTGACCGAGGAAAACTGATATTCTCGCTGGAGTGGTTGAGATGCCAGACGCAACTTGTTCTCGGTGCTGCTGTTCATGTCGTTATTGGGAGTCATGTAATCTTATACCACGATGAGGTCTTGCACATCCGATCCATCGAGTCAGAGCACACGGAAATGTCCATAGACAAACAGAGACAAGCGTATACACAACAGTTGAGCGCGTTCGTATGCTACCATCATATGCGCACCGAAGAACGCATACCTCACTTGCTGATGAGATTAGCTCATGTTACAGTTGTGGTGTCCTATAACACATCTGACAGGCCGGTACAAGCATACCCGTACCCAGGATCTTCATCACACTCGCATGACTTAGTCGTCTCGACTGTTCCCTACCCTGGCTCACGGTTGGCTGGTGTTGGCCACGAATTTGGATCACCTTCAAGAGTTAGTAACTTGATATTTTCTATCCGTTATTTCATCCATATTGGTTGTACTTTGATTGGTCATTGCTCTAACAGTTCCCCCGGGGTTACGGCTAACTATTCCGGCGATTCCAGTGTCCCAATTCCAGTATGAGTTATTCTAAGCCTCAAATGGTAGTATAAACTCCTACCGCTATGTGCGCTACATTCCGTGCCAGCTTGTGTATAGTGCATAGTTTAACGGTAGGTGGCAGCTTCCGGAAACTAGCCTGTAGTGCTGTCTAGGATGAGCGGTTAGCAAGTATAAGCCACGGAAGCTCGTTCAATAAAGATAAGAAATGTGACATTCACTTCATTTCTGCACAACCCTGTAAGATCATACCTGTGGCTTAAATGTTTTTGAACCCAACCATCTTGTGACAAGTGATCTCGCCATCCATCGTCAAAGCACGACCTCAGTGGAACGGTTTGGAACCCAAGATATGGGGCGTTCATGCTGAGGCACCATCAGTTTACCCAGATGCTGCTTTCGACAAGCAGACTGAGACTAGGGGCAAAGAGACGATGTTAGTAAGACAGTGCGATAGAAATGATTGATTCCTAATACGGTACACAGAGTGTTCTACCTTTCACGTTGCTGAGGGTGAATTTTGACCAGAAGCGAAAAGTATCAACGTTTCCACTGTAGATCGCGCTGTGAACTTAAACACATGAACTATTCTGTCCACACTTTTGGGCTCTATTGGCAACATGATGCGCCGTCGGTTTCCTTATGGAATCGGTCACAAAGGAGTACAAAATAGTGCATTCTACTCCCCTAGAACAAACTTAAATACGAAATTTGGGACTGAGAGTGGCTAATGGCACATTAAATCCCAGGTTATACAAATTGTCACCCCCTGTTCTGCTGAGGCAGTGATTATTTATTGTTTATCGTTGGATGATGCAAATTTGTGTGGGTATTTCCTTATCGTAGTACGTCCTTATGCACCGGCCCAAGGGCTGGTAGGATTGTAAATAGTTCGGGCCAGCATTAGTTCATCTATGTGGTTGAACTAAACAGAATAGACACGGGCTTGAATGATCTTGTAACTAGGCCCTATTACGCACAGAGAGACAGAGTCCCTGGACAGAATTCGAACCCGCTAACTCGCTGTTACCAGGAGGGTGGTCTATCAAGTGAGTTAATGCGGTCACTTTCCACGTCGCACATGAGCTTCAGACCGATTCACTACATCCTTCCGACTAAAGTAGCAGTTGACGTCTATCATCATCATTAATGACCTGGCCAACCTTAAATATCCAGGTTCCTTCACAAGAATAAAAAGCACTGCTCGATCAATACGGTCATTTGCATGCCAAGTTGGTTTTCACAAGAGACTCACTTGAACCCTAGATGAGTATCTCGTTTGTGATATTCTTCAACTGATTGTGCTACACCAGGTAGTCTCATGCTTCAGTTAGTACGATGAGCTAGATATCGCAATACATCGTTTAGACGTAATAAACTACTCACAGAGAGAAATTCGGCTGGGTGTCAGACGAGTTCCCACTGAAGCCAAATTGGTATGGAGATGAGTGTACCGGTCAAATTTCGTGCAATGTCGGTTCAAGTAGAACGTAGGGTTGACGGAACCTTAGGGAATGCACGTACCTCATAAGCACCACGAAGGGCGAAACCGGTCGTTGGCTGCGGAAGAGTTCTCAGCAACATTATGCGTAATGCGTTGCGTTTATAAAACACTGTTCTTTCGGTATCCGGAGTTTATCCATGACAGGCTTACGTTGGAAGTCACATGGGAGGTGCAGTAACAGCGTTGACGGAAATCAACTGTTAATCCATTGGGCGAATCAATGTGAAATTCAGACACGAATCAGCGATGCTCAATCATAATCACCATGAAAAGTTTCGTACTGTGTTTAACTAACACACTTAGGCAGAACAACACCGTAATTATCTGTGGACCCAGGACTGCAAACATCCTGACTTCAATAGCCATAATGCACTACTCGTAAGGTTGCTGAAAACTCTTCGACAGCCCACCAGCGGTTTCGCCTTTCTTGAGGTTCATCAGGTAGGCGCAGTCCCCGAGTTTCTCTCAACCTTATGTTCCAATTGAAACTAAATTACACAAAATTAGCAAAATACACTCACTTGCATACCAATTTGGTTTTTATGGGAGAACTAACTGAATCTCTTGTTTGGGATGTTCTTCTTCAACTGGACGTGCTGCACCAGGCCGCCTCATTTTTCACTTGGTATCGCAATACATTGTGTGGACGACACTGGCGTATCATACCGGTAGAAACATGAGGCAGCCTGGTGCAGCACATCCAGTTGAAGAATATGCCAAACGAGAGCTTCATTTGAGTCTCCCATTAAAACTGGTATGCAGATAAGTGAATTTCGCTAGACACTTGTGTACTTTGTTTCCGTATGACTTCTTTTTGTGCTCATTCATCATTGAGCAATGAACAAGTAAGCAAAAACAGTCGGTCTCGCGGTTATGGTGTTGTCTACCATTCTCACGGCTGGTTATTATCAGAAAAAAATTGATGTGTCGGAATGAATGGTCTTACAGCACCAGACTGTTCTGGAGAGTAGATCGTCCTTTACGGAACAACACACCAATACAACTCCAAAATAAGTTCTCAACCGAGTTCACCGCTGGGCGCCACAACCGCGACTGAAAATCAATAAGGTATACTGTTTCGTCTACTGCTGGCTGTTCCAAGGGTGCACGAGACTCGGTCTTATCCTACGGGTCTTGTGTCGTGCCAAGCTCATCGGTTTTTTCAACAGAGGCTACACGACCGTGAGACGGCACAGCTAACGGACAGGATCACCATGATGAGTCATATCGTCTCTGAGCCCATCCATCTCAAGTGCCGCATCGAATGCAAATCGAAGTGCACGCCCAAATCACATGAGGTGCTGAGGTGATCTCACACCCAAACGCCTAGATCTATGTTGTGATTCTTGGTCCCTGCACCGATCGATCGAGGTCTTGCCGAAGCGCAGTTTATTGATGGGAGCTCAGTGCTGATTGGCCGAAACGTGGCGTGAAATGGTAGAAAAGCATAGTATTATGCTGGAATCACTGGCAAAGTAACTCGACACTTTGGAATAGCAAATGGGAAAATCAATGGTGGGGACACGTGCTGGCAGTCATGAGACCAGTTGACATTGAAGACTGATTCAAATCAATGCTGAAATGGGAATGCATTTGGTGATGTTCGTGATATTGTCTAACGATACTTCGTAAAAATATATTCCCTTCTATATCAATATTACCTTTCTAATAGAGTTACTTCGATTTCTCAAAGTAACACAGGCGATTAGTGTATCGGCGGGAATTTCGGACGTGCACAACGCCAGCATACCCATCGCGAAATCAATGCACACTCAGGGTTCACAAGCTGAACACACAAAAAGGTTGCGAATTACTTCGGGGATTTAGATTTTTTTTCCACTTGTCCACTTTGACTGACCCGACAGAAGGCCTACGACGAACATGTCACGTCAGAATTTAAGACATACCACATGTCCAGCAAACGACCATTCGATCGGTCGTTTCAAACAACGCTGGCGTACCACTTTGTCCAAACACACTTTACCGTTCAAAGGTACACTGGAACTTCAGATCAATCATGAAAGCCTTATTACTCCATTTTGTGCATAGATGTCGGAGTTGCTGCTGGGCTCAGCCGATGAGTGTGTCGGCTAAACATGTGCCACAGACAGCAAGTTGACTGTTGCACATCTTTCAGCGAAAGATAGTGAGTGAAATCCTGGCCACACACGACATTGGGAAGATAACGCTCACGATGATAGTTTGCTAAAGGTTTTCAGGTGTCGTCGACGTTATTCAGCAGCGCAGTCAGTCAAGGACGTCAGATATACGAGCTCAGCTGTACCGTTGCTTACAGGATCAGCGAATATCGTTTCGAACAACACAATTAGGAGAAATACTGGTAGATACACGCATTTCACAACACCTCGAATCACCAACAACGAAAGTTTTTATGGGCTCTACAAAGAGACCTAGTCACGTGATATATATATATATATATATGAAATTAGACGGACTTTATGGTTGTACGGCAGTGAAGCATCAGTGTTAACACTGATGCTTCACTGCCGTACAACCATAAAGTCCGTCTAATTTCATATATATATATATATATATATATATGAAATTAGACGGACTTTATGGTTGTACGGCAGTGAAGCATCAGTGTTAACACTGATACTTCACTGCCGTACAACCATAAAGTCCGTCTAATTTCATATATATATATATATATGAAATTAGACGGACTTTATGGTTGTACGGCAGTGAAGTATCAGTGTTAACACTGATGCTTCACTGCCGTACAACCATAAAGTCCGTCTAATTTCATATATATATATATATATGAAATTAGACGGACTTTATGGTTGTACGGCAGTGAAGTATCAGTGTTAACACTGATGCTTCACTGCCGTACAACCATAAAGTCCGTCTAATTTCATATATATATATATATATATGAAATTAGACGGACTTTATGGTTGTACGGCAGTGAAGTATCAGTGTTAACACTGATGTTGCTGTCCTTGATGATGATGATGATGATGAACGCCATGTTATACCCAAGGTAACTTAAGGTTCCTATCGATTTTCTTTTGGACACACACTGAAGGTTTAAAATGACTGCCGGTAACGGTCTCATCGAAACTGGAAATGTGAGTTAAGAAGGGAAAGCATCCTGAGTTTTCCTTTATTGTGGACTGGACTCATAGGGAGACGCGCTCCTTCTTGCTTGAATAAAGGCACCTATAGGTTCTCTCTGTGTAACGTTCCCCATAGTTACATGTGGACTGATGTACACAGCGGCAAACAGTGCATGTTTAGAACCCGGAACTTCAGAGAACCGCATGTCATTTTTAGCGATGTTTAATTGTCTAGGCGTAATATATTACTCACAATGTTGCTGAAAACTTCCAGGAGTTGAATTATCCCATTTGAAGAGTTCTGTAAATACGGTCCTTCTAGATACACTCACAGTTAGGTTTCTTTTGCCTCACATTGTGTTGTTTACTGGAGTGATTAGGATATTCATTTCGACACAGGATACATGTGAGCATTTACAGCTCAGCCTCAGCGCGCGGACGAGGCGTGTCTGTGAGAAGAGGACTGAAGATACTACGTTTCATACGTAATGCACTACTCATAAGGTTGCTGAAAATTCTTCGACAGCCCACGACCGGTTTCGCCCTTCTTGGGGCTCATCAGGTAGGCGCAGTCCCCGAATTTCCGTCAACCTTATGTTCTACGTTTCACTTTCAAAAGATTAAAACATGAGAAGCGTACGGTTGTCCGACCACGTTTAACCAATCCGTCGTACCTGCGCGTAATGAGTAAGTCCATATGCGTGAGGCAGTCTCTTCCCCAAAGGCTTTGGAAAAACTCACGGCTAGCATCTTACCCCGGGAGATCACCAGCGATTGTGATATACTAGCTCCAACATAAGACCATTCAACTGTCTCTCTATCGCGACCATCAGGTGTTTGTCAGAAGTGTGCCCAGCAGAGTCATGGACACTACCTGGGTGCATTCTGAAAGCTGAAGCCCACATCAAGCTTTAAAAGCCTCTGCTACACATTCTCCTAAACAATGAAGTCAGAGAAAACCGACAATTTGATGCGGAGGGTATTGATAAGCAGTGAGTGTACATCTATTAGGCACATGTTTTTGATAGCTAAGTGTTCAGCAAATCTTTGTTTCGAAATTTGTAGTTTCCTGAATGACCGGACTCAAGATATCATCCGACAACCTCGTCAGTTTATGTTGCAAAGATTTGGATGGATCAGTACGAGGTCTGTGTTTCTAGAATTTCATTAGCTTCGGTAGAAAGCAACCAATCGACTCTAGCTGTTACTTCGATCCGTCCGTGTTTAAGAATTGGGCCAAGATGAGAACACACCTGTTCTCCTAATCAAACCTATCCATTGGAAGCCCACTTGGCCGTGACTACAGCACCAGAAACTTGGTAAAGCTTCAACATGTGGAGTCAAGCCCTCGCAATGCAAAAATATGTTGTTTGGTGAATAACCTCTACCCTGAACGGGATGGCGACGAATTGGCTAGCAATATCAGCTGTATATCAGTAGTGAACCAACCATATTTATCTGTGCTAATTAATTGAGTCACACGACTGGTCCGAAGGTTCTACAAATATCACACCAACAAGGATGCGATTGGGTATACGCGAGGTTACCTCATGCTTCAAATTAGAAGCAGTTTCCACTTGTAAATAGCTCAATCACTGGATGTATTTATTGGTTTCCAAAGTACGCATTTTACACTTGGCTCATCAGTACCACATTGCCAATAGCAAGATAAAACATGTATGCCTCTTCTGTTTACCCACTGATCAGTTTGTAACCACGTGATTAAACCGTTTTGTAAAGGCTATAAGAAAAGTAATCTTATTCTTGGTATTCATACTTCGGTACCGACGACCCAATACGCAATGCGTGCATCCGCATCTGCGTTGTTCAACCTATTGTTTCGACTATTGTCTTCACATTCAGCAACGCAAATGGCTGGGTATATCGATAAGACACGGCCTGAAACTGAAAAGTTCAGCTAGGCAACACGACGCGAAACTGTGTATGAGCCTAAGTTAGAATGACCGATCGAAGCACACGACGTACCTTCCTGTGGTTTAATTCTGTAATTAAAATGCTCAAGGTGCCTCGATTGTCTGAGGTCGCAAAGGGCTTTCGAGAAAGCAGTAGATTTAAGGATCAGGTTTAAAGCCACATGGAAATGTGCAACCCAATTTCATGGTAAACGGCTTGTGTTTAGTTTTTTTGGCAACACTATACTTAGTTGTAGGTGGTCGAGGGATGTGTAGAATTAACATGCCGTAGATTTCACATTCCCTGGGACTGGCCGGTTAAACCATGAAAGTGATTTCCCACGTGAGCAACTTAATCGCGCGGTCTGATATATTTCTGACCTGAGTTTGTTCGTAGGAATTCAACAAGCCTAAACGGCATTCATGCTGTCCAGCTTTCCCGCGACTAGTCCAAGTCGCGAATGCCATTCATTGGACACGCCTGAATTCACAATAGTGTTTCCATAGCCTCACAGCTGTTCATTACACAAAAACGCCTCACCTACGCCCGGTTCGAGTGGCGATCCGATATCATATAACCTAATATTGTGAAATGCAATATAGAAAAGCTCAGGTGCATGTGTGAAAAAGAGGTGTTTTATACAAAGGGCTCAGCAGACATAAAACAATAGAGTGGGAACAAGGAATGGCATCGGACAATTTATACGGTCAACCGAAGTAGCTCAGCGAAACGGTCCACAGCTTGTTCAAAATCGAATGCGGTCAGATCAGAAGTGCACAGTTTGGTACCCATAGAATCTTGTGCAGATTCGGCGACGGCGGCACCAACAACCGAAACTGATGTCGATGTGTGTGGAGAGGAGTCGTGGGGTCTTTGATGCACAACACTGGACGAACGACTCCTAGGGCTGCGCGAGGAGCGTGCTATACTCGATCTATGAACGCGACGTGTTGGACGACCAAACACATTGGAGGATTTCTGTTTGCGTGATGGAAATAGAAGGGAAGTTTTACGAGGGCGTAAGCAAGCGTCTAGAACTCGGGTAGCGACGAAAAATGCAGCGGACTGAGGTAGGAACTCAACACAAAAAGCTATCGAGGTTTCTGGCATCACATATCGACGCGAACACAAGAAACCAGAAAGAACGATGTGTGAAGTCTAAGTGTTTGGAACCATCTCACCTTGTATCCAGAAAAAATTCGACACAAATCACAGCAGACTTAGTTCATTCGAAAGCACAGCCTAATGAACAATGGCTACGGCGGTTCGAATTAAGGTTAGAGGCAGGACCGTTAATTGAGTTACACATATCTAATTTCTTTCGTTCAGCTGTAACACCCTTTCGGTGCCTAGTTGCCATGCCATCCGAAGGCTGGGATACTGCCAGGTTGCCCAATCCTAGACAGGGAAACTCGAGAGGCAGAGGTCGGGTTCGAAACACAGACTTTCCGGTCAGTAAATCCGAGCTCTAACCACTGAACCATTTCGTCCCATCAAATTTCTTTAACAAGAAACAAACAAACAGACAAGAAAAAAAGTAATCAAATTTCTTTAACAATCATCGAAGTGCACCAGCTCGTTAGTCACCGAGCAGATGTCCCTAGAAAACAGTCAACAAGAAGGTTGCAGCACAGCGTACTTGGTGAGGGTGACTAAGGATATGGAGGCGTGCGGTATGAGACGACTCAGTCATGATAGGGTGACAGGAGGCACTGCGCAAGCGCAAAACCGAACTGGAGATGGTGATTTGACAGACAGCCATTGAACTGACAGTAAACGACAGCGCAACTAACAGAATAAATGGAAACAGAAAATGATTTTATTTCTAAAAACACCAAAAAGCTTTTTGTTTTTGGAAGTCAGAACTCCTGTGCCTTGTTACCGCGACGTTCTCAACGACATGACAAATGAATGCAAGACCTGACTTCGTACCCGTGGTTCACCTACTCTTTTGTGCTTCACCGACCATAAACTGAGGTGAACTGGACTACAAGAAACACTAAACCGCACCTTAGCCGAGAGCAACATCGATGTTTGTTGTCTTGCAGGAATTTTTCCGGATGATTTCACCACAATCCTCCTAAAATCCCAATCATCAGTCTCAAATATCACTTCTCATCTACGCATCTCGGAAGACGAAGTGGCCTCGGCAACCGGCTTGCGGGTGTGTGAATCGCGCTGAACCGACGGGCTGAAGTCTGACACTCGTGAATAATCGACTCTGCACTATCCGGCTGGTGAGTATTTCCAAGGTCAACAGAAATCATATCCCGAAAATAAATCGCTTCGTTCATCGACTGACTGTAGTGCTGGTTCGGTCAAGGAAGACATCTATAACCAGTTACATGCACTTCTCCAGTGAGCATCTTGAGACATTACTGTACTTGATGAAGAACCGGACATGCGAGCAGGCCGTCAGGAAAGAGAGTTGCGAGATCCTCTCGCCTATGGCACAGTGAGGGATGATAATGGTGATCGGCTGTTGAACTTGTGGATGGACAGTCAGTCAGCTATTTTTGGCTAACTTGAACTTTCAACATCGTCGACAACAACTAGCCACTTAGCCACGTAGATGAACTCAGATTGATCAGATCGTAATCAAGAGCAGTTGACGTGGTTCTGTGACTGCCAAAACACTCATGTGGAATCAGAAGCGTGCCCGCACCAATGGGCGTTAAAATTTCAGAGCATTTCTATGGGTTATGTTCCGCTGTGAACAACTATGAAATGATGTGTCCAAGTTGATGCAGCCAACAACTCTAGGAAACCTTTAGTGACAGCTCAATGTCAGCCTCGCGCTGAAATGTAGAATGTATAGCCTGTTGGTGGCGCTGCACTGATTTCACTAGGTATAACCCGAGTCGACGTGAATTTTCTTCCATTTGTGAGTCAATACCTCTGTAGCTTATTTGTACGGATGGCTGGCTTACTGCTGCAAATCAATTCCAGTCACAATTCACAGCCCAAACACAGGATTTCAACAGCAGATTGTTTTGAGTCATGGACGTCACCCTGATTATAACTGTTCCGTCAAAAGGATCATTTTATCAAACCAGATTGACTGATACAGAAAAAGTATCCACACACAAAAATGTCTTACCAGTTCACCAGCCAGTTCGCGGAGTAGAAGCTGCTTATCTGAAGGCGATGTCTGTGCGCTGGCCAGAACCAGAGTAGCCTGGGAGCAAATAAGTGATACGGTCATTTCATGCGCCTGCACGAGAAGCGATCTGAAATGGGAACGGTGAATAAGATCTGAGAGAAAGCACACACCACGATGGGGACAGGTTCTTCTATTGAGGAGGAACCAGTGCCCATTGGCATCCATTTGTTGTGCGTGCTCAGGAAAACCTACCTCAGTCTGTTTTTGTCTCTGTTGGCCCCAGGTACTTCTGCCAGCCTGGTTTGACCGCATACCTAGAACGGGACAGAAAAGATCAATCAACACCACCTAGGGGCAAAACGTGTATGAAAATGGTCACTTTTTATTCACGTGTAATTTTACGGTCGAGCTGGAACGCAAATTGTTGATCCGGAAGCGGAATTCTTCAAACATTCATCACCGACACAGAGTGGCACTAGATCGCGTCTAACTACAGGCTGTTCAGGCTATTGATCGACGATTTGTAACAGAATGAAACAGTTGAGAGTGCGATCAACTCTCAACAGATTCGTGGAATGCGGATGTCGGGCAGTGTTCCTCCTCGACTTTTCAGCACACAATCAGTTCATTCGCAAAATAAAACCTCGGTTGAAAGTTCAAAAATTTCTCACTACGGAACAAACATTGTCCAGCTATCCAACCTACGACTGAGTTCCGATCACAAAATGCGAAAACATTAGTAGGAGCATCACACAATTACGCGAAACGGTGGACCACACCGCCAGGAGATCCCCGTTAAAAGATATAATTAGAAGAAACCTAATGATACAGTGTCAAGTGCTATTGCTAGAATTCCTTATCCGAATTGTTCTCCAGCGCACCCGATTGTCAAAGCTGCTTCAACCGGTGGCCGGGCAAAAGAGTCTCGAATAAAGAATCACAATAGATTCCAACGGATTGGATATTAGCACTCGCTAGGACGACAACAAAACAAAACCTCACTCCTTTGTCCAGGTTGCGCGTAAAGTACACTGAGCTTAATCCTAGAGATGTGCTTTCGTAAACGGATGCCTCCACTCTAGATGGGCCGAGACGGCTAGCACACAAGGTCAACTGGTAAGGCAAGTGCGTTTACTATGGTACCTTCGAATTCCGTTAAACGGAGTCACAGTCAGGTGAATTTGAGGAACGAATACAGAATTGTACTGGTGGACCACAGCTTGCAGTTCATCAATGATACCTACTAAACCGTGCCAATTGGATCGGGATATTTTTCAGACACTTTGGTCTGAGGCGATAACCACAAAACATTTTGGCTACATCCGTTTAGCGTTTGTGAGCATCAAACCGAGAGGGCACATGGTGGTGCTAGAAGACCGGACAGCAGTCAAATTCACACAACTCGTCCACAGCGGTGGTTTTCTGACATTCGAAATTTGATGTGGTCGAGAAGAGAGCTGAGGTATGCTTATGTAAGGTGACGTGCGTGCACACAGGGAAGTAGCCAACAAAGGTCATGACGCAGTGACCATTCGGCTATCACGATTCCTACTTGGAGTTCGCTAATCACGACAAGCGTTCAGGATTCAAGCATACTCAATGAACAAACTAAACCACATGCATGAAAGCATTCAGTGACAGAGCCGTAGTCTCCAACTTAAGGTGAAGCGCGTAGCTTATGACGGGCCAAATCTATTCTACAACGCAGTGCTTACCCTCACCAGTCATTTGCATGCAATTTCTCCGCGTGAAGTGAACCATGTTCGTGCTGAGAGGTTAGGTGAGATACACGTCTTGAAATATTTCTCATATTCTAGTTACTTAAGGATTTCACTGACCTCGACCTTGTGCAGTACACGTGCTACACAGTAGAACGACGCGAAAATTGCTTGGGGGTGTATCCGTATATTGAAGATGATTGTCAGTTGTTCGTCTTTTTTAGGGGAGAAGGCGAACCTCGTACTTGCTACTCATCATCATCATTATCAGCTGTGAGAACCGCGTACATGTTGTACAGTGGTGGTACCTGCCACAGTTTCGTTCACCGATGATTTGGAGAGGTGGAGTAGGTAGTTGCGCATTTGAGGCGGGAGCTGATAAATTGGTGCGTAAATACACCACTGTCAGTGGACTGGTAAGTGGGAGAATTAAAAAGGGAGCTATGCATTGGAGGCAATAGCTTGGATGCATGAGCGCCATTGAGGACGCGATTGGGCCATGTCTGACAATGTCTCTAACCATTGATGTGGCCCGTCTCGGGGTCCCCATCCAGGAAGACGGCAGTGACCAGCGCAGCTGAGTTTGCTTGTAATGGCTTTTATACTTCGCTGCCAAGTCATTGTTTGACCGCCTCTGGCTCGTTTCCACCCTTCACGTGGTTGTGCGAAAAGAACCCTTCGAGGAAGTCGGTCGACTGGCATGCGCAGCACGTGGCCAAGCCAGCGCAGCCTATGCAGTGTGATCAGTTCATCTATCGAGGGTGAGTTATTTCTCCCGAATACCATTCGACGTACTTCAGCATTGCTGATCCGGTGTTCCCACCAGATTCGGGCAATGCTCCGAAGACATCGGTGGTCAAACACTGAAAGTCTTTTGACGTCCCCGGCGCGAAGCGGTTTCTGACCCGTATAGTATTACGGAACGTACCGCGGCATTGTAAACTCGACCCTTGACGGTTAAGCCTATGTCACACCTACGCCACAGGTGACGCAGGTTCACAAAAGCTGCTCGGGCCTTCCCAATCCCGATGGAAATATCATCTTTCACGAGACCACCGAGGAAATGCCTTCCGCTTACTGGCTCTGGTAACTTTATACGATTAATCTAACTCATCCTTTTAGTTTGTCTCAACTGTTTCACTTATCCTTATCGTCAAACCTCAGTTGTGTACAACACTGCTTCAAGATTTCAATTTTATGAACACACCTAGGGAAGGCAGACAGGCCAATAAACACGTATGATCACTAACCGAGAATAGAATCACAAAGCTGGTGGGTCATGCGGCTGTTCGGAACATACAGCAGATAAATACTGTACTAAATGGAAGTGTGCAACTGAGTGTCAAGATCTTTCGTATCAGATGCGGAAAAACGTCCACTAGGTGTCCGTGCGGCATCATACAAAATACGTCACTATAGACAATCGCAGAATAGAACGCACCATAAAGGAAGGAAACAATGAAATCGAATCATAAAAAGTGATCAAGAATTCACCTTGCTGATTAAATATCCGAGAGAATGAGCTAGGTTGAGCAGTCCGCCGAAGCTTACACGGAAACTGCTGTCATCCAAACTGGGGGAATTGAACACCAACTGGATGGGACTTCGTAATTCGTGCAGTTCTTCGCACTGTCAAAGAAACCGACAAAAGATATCGCATTTATTAGCAAAACAATCCTTTTAGCCAAAAAAGCTGGCGCAGTGGCAACAGACGAACAAAGCGAAGTCAAGAGAGCTAGGACCATTTCGATTGAGCAAGCTATAAGCCGACATTAGCCAGAGTACGTGGCTTTAACAGTTATAACAGGTATAACAATCTAACACACGGTATTCGGTGGGGCGAAAGCTGTCAAGCGCATTTCAACACGGTACTGCTATGCAAAAGGTTTCCGTACTCTCTGTCATCCGATATGTTCACGCGAAAATGCACAAACTGAGCAATTAGTCTAGAAAACGACATCGAAAGAATGGAGAAGTTCAAAAACTCACACTCAATAGACTCAAATAGCCCAATGAAGGTAACTGAATTATGAGAAGGCTGAGGGAAGTGACCAAATGTCTCACTAGGCACTCGAGCTCTGCCTCTCCCGTAGAGTCACTTCCAGTCATCATTGCTGACGCATCTGTAGCAGGGAACAATGGGCTCTCCAAACCTGCCTTCCGCAGTGGTGTGAGTGGTCGGGACGGGGACGCCATCGAACGGCTTCGTGCGTCAGGCACTTGAGTGGATTTCGATGGGGTGTGGTTCGGAGTTCCGCCCACTAAAGTCTTGGCTCCCGGCCGAAAGCCAGGACGTTCAAAAAGGACAGTGCACACATGAATCTGAAACTCAGCCATGGAGAAAACTGCGGCAGCAAATTGTGGAGAGGATGCTGGTCCGTAAGATGCCGCAAAGCGTATCTAGTGTGGATAAAACAACAAGTAATATGGGCTTTTACATCATTCGAAAAGTTGACCATGAACAGTCATTGTCACCATCAATACCGAGGTGCAACGAGACTAACGTGATGATTTCAAAAGGGCTAAATAGATTCTTCAAGGCAACTGAGAACAAAGGCCCTGGGGTAACTATGAGTCGTAATCGGAACTTCGCGACGTTATTGGTTTCTTTTGGAGATAAAATCCATGAGACAGCGTAAAGAAGTTTCCAAGACTTACGGTGAAAGGTATGCATGGGCACTGCTTTACACATCCTAGGAAGCAGTTGCTGTAAGTAGAAAGTCACACAGTCAGTTGAAACTCATGGTGCCCGGCCCATCACCTTAGAAAATCGACATTTAGAAGCATGTAACCCTGTAGAACAATTGGGACTAATCGGGCAAATAATGGTTCTTAACTAGTGATAAGGTTCAATAAACAAGAATGCCTGAAGAGATATTTCCGACCATACGAAACAGTAGTAAAGTGCCATAAACGATAGGACATGCATGGATCGAATCTCAAGCCTGCTTTCATACCGGGGTTTATACCTCTGTAAGGGCAAATAATTAGACCGTGAGGGGTTAGTTTGATCAGCTGCAACGCGACGAACACCACCAATCGAAAGAACCAAGTAGGAAAATTGGGGATTCACATCATTTAACGTACCGCATCGGTTGACAAATTCTCGTTTGCTCTGGAATCGGAACGAAACAGTACATTCATGCCGAGTGTCGGAAGACCGGATCCCGAAGTCACTGGGCTGATGCCAAGTGACTGTCCGGACAGGAGTACACGCCATAAAAGGGCACACAAGCTTTCGGCCAGTTGGATCCGAGAAGGAGACAACAGTCCTTCACGCAACAAGGAGGCTGTCGGCGGTAATGGTCTTTGCAATGTGGGGGTCAACAAAGCACTGTTGTAAAGCGACTCAGACCACAGAGTGAGCAAAGCCTCAAATTGAGAACTGTTCTCACTGCAGAAAGTGTGTAAAAGTTGCCCAACGAAAGGATGAGCGAGACCGCCAAGAGCGTCATACAAAGAACAGAGAAATCGAAGTTGTGTCAGAAGCAAGGCTGTCCATTCCCCCTTGGGTGGGATCGAACCGGAGACAGCACCAGGGCTGATGGACAACGGAGAGATATCAGAATTGACGGGAAGAGAAGTGCGTGAGATCTGGGGAGGGGGGACAGGAAGACGACAATCGAACAAAAACTGGATAAAAGAATGAATGAAAAAGACTTACATAGTAATACGTAAACACGGAAAAGCGGACAAACCTGGCGCAAGGAACGTTTAAAGTAAATTAAATCAAATCACTCAGTCGTGTCACGGTTTCGATGCATAGCGACCAGGAAACGCGATAGAACCATGAGTGCCGAGGCACTGCAAAGCTGCTAACACCTACACACAAGCAACGGGTGACTCGCCCCACAGATGACCCGCTTAGTAGCCTATGCCTCAACCACTGGAGTGTTTCAAGAGCCTTGAACCATCATGGCTATCCAACGTTGGCGGTGGAACTCAGATTGTAACAAATTGAAATCTATTAATATCAGGTAAAAAAAACGGTGACACCGAACCTCATTCAGAATTCCGTTCGGCTCAAGTATCCGGAAATTCAGCACAACCCCTCATACAGGTAATCATTTTTCTCATTTGAGACAGGGGAGTGAGTAGATCAACGCACACATCATGCTCGTCATTAAATAGATCTCCAATGTGTTTAGAATCACTGTAGACGCTTTTGGGTATGGATTACTGAAACCATTCCAAAACCTCCTTGCACTACCGTCAGTCTACAATTAGCTCAAAGGAAGAACAAATTCACAAAACGAATGGAACTTCGGTTTGAGAGATGGTGAATCGAGGGTTCAGTTAACGCATGACCACATGATCTGAATACCGTGACTGAATGACGAGAGGCGCTATACACTGTCTCAGTGTGAGTTAATCACCAGCCGTTTGTAGTAACTGAACGGCTCAGACTTCCACAACTAGCCGGAAGGTTCGGACCTATTCGGAGATTCGTACGATGCGCTAAACTGCTTCTCGACTTACACCGACTTCAATCACAGGACAAATTCTAAAGTGTCCTCATACTGCGTATTTTCCGTTTTGCTTAAGGACCGGGTACCACTAGGTAGAATCTTTGGAATAGGCAAATGCGTCATTTACACGAGGTAGCTAGACAGTGCAGGCGACCTTCTGAAAGTTAACTGCCAGCGCATAGCATAGGTAGAAATCGCTTTGTGAACAACTCACAGCAAATGTAGCCTCATCTTCTCGAATCCATTGTATAAGAACTTCGGTTCCGGGCCAAATCAACGCTTGTGAAAGCAACGGTCCGTAGGATGCGACCAACTCAGCACCAGAGAATAAAACCTGAGCACTTCTGCCATTCATCCCCTTTTTACCGTTCAAAAGTATTTGGGATTCGTCCAAATCCGGATAGAGACGACGATTCATACAGGGGTTCTGAACTGCACATGGAAGCGCAAGCATACTGACCAGGCTTAATATGTCACGACAGAGAGAAGCGCCATTCCTCATCTGAAAGGTGGGGAGTCATGATAAAATTCGATGGATGAATTTCTTCAGAGGAAGGATACAAAGCTAAAGAACACGAAAACAAACCATCGGCTTTAACAGGCCAAAATGTACAAATCTGTCTGCGGAACGCAGGAGCAACTAATGCCATCTGTATTTTGCTAGTTCCTTGATTAACACAAGCTGCTGTATGCAGAAGCCAAGCCTTAGCGAATAGCAGATAGTTATAACTAGCAAGTATTTTCTTCTAAAACATTGTCATAGTGTAGCAAAATTGATCCAAAATATCTGGGAACGTCGACCGCATTAGTTCAGACATGTGAGGTTTCGAGGCCCACGTCGAGGGTGGCGTTGTCGCCAAGGCCACCAAATGAAAACCTAAATGTGTGTCATTAAACCGAACGTAGTAATTTCGGCCTCCGGTCTATCCGCGACGTCCGACGTTGGGAACGAAATTGGGGCATTGCTTGTGCAGATCTGGGCGCAGATTGTTGAACACTGGCGACTGAGCTAACCTATCTTCGGGAGGCAGCCGCAATTCAGTGAAGTTAAAGTAACCTCAGCTAAGCGTCTACATACAACCTGAGAGAACAGAGAAAAGGCAGCCAGGAGCTATGTGATGTGGCATTCTGTGGTCCAAACATCGGAGAACAAAAGTTTATGTGCAAATCCGAATGATAATCCTTCCTCCGTAAGGCGCAAAGTAAAACCTTGAGAATATGACGAGGCAAACCAACCATGAAACGAATCTTGGTTCACCTCAGTGACAAATGCAACCAGACCTGTATGAATCTGTAAGTTGGTGGATCTGACAAGTTGTTTACAGGATAAGCGCTTTAACACTTGAGCTAGTTTGGACGCCTCTCCTCGTACGTCAGGCAAACCATACGCCGTTAAATTCTTGAATCACCAGAATGATGAAGCGAAATGGACAGTGCATGACTTGGCAGAAAGGCGTGAAAAAGACCACGAAGAGTTTGGGTGTTGTTGGTGTTGTACGCCTTCCAAGATGGGGTCCCCGTGACCCCGTCTATGCTTGGCTGGAGACGTTGCAAGAAATGGCGGCTAATCGATGTCAGTGGCGTTTATGCGGTCAGTTTCCCTCCAGATTGTCTGATTGAGCGGTCGTAGGTGTAGGCACCTCAGAATGCTTGACGTAGGCCATCATTAGGTCTCCTCCCTCAACCACTCTTTTTCTCTTCTTCTCACTATAAGGCTTTTAATAACTATATATATATATATATATATATGAAATTAGACGAACTTTATGGTTGTACGGCAGTGAAGCATCAGTTTCAACACTGATGTTGCTGTGTTTGATGATGATGAAGCGAACGTAGGAAAAAGCGAAAAACAACTCGTTGCTAGTAGTACGGCGTAGTAGTAAGTAGCAGAGTGGGGTGTTGGAAATTTACGCCTGTGCCAGGCTGTTCTAAGTGAAATATACTTCTTCTGAATTAAAAAAAACACAATCGTTCAGATGCGGCACACTTCAGCGCATATCTGCTGTGAGATGCACTCTCAAAGAAGACAAAGCTAGATCAGAAAACGTCAAAACACATGTGAGGATCGTACTTTGGAATATTGTACCATGGTTTGGAGAAGATTATGCAGAATCCCCGTCTGCACCAGTCGATCTGAGACTAGATCGGGTCCGACAATCGTCCACAGTTGCATCACCAAGTTGATGCACTGACGAAGCGCCTGAATGCAGCGAATAAAACAAGAACTTGAGCAGCTTCGTGGCGAGAAAATATTTCACGGTACTCCAAATCATGCACTTTATAAAACGTAAAGGCGACAATAAACGAAGCATAAACAAATAAGGCCGAAACAAAAGACGAATGTTTTACCCAACTTTTTTTGATAGCGTAGGCCTAGCCGTTTAATCTTTCACAGGACCTCGTTACATAAAACAATCTACAGTAATCTCCCTGAGATAAAAAACACCGGGAAGGTTTTTTCATCTCCGCCATGGTTGGGTGGCTTTCCCGAGGATCAGTGCAGTTGAGCCTATGAGCTATAAACCATGTGTCAAGGGTGCGTTGGCCCCAGCTGCTACAGTTCCCATCGCTGGAAAATGGCGGAGGGGAGGGGAGATATAAACAAGCATTGGAGGCGATGGTATGATCGGCTAATTCGCATTGTACACTGTTCTGAGGAAACGGAAAAGCTGGAAGCTACGGTGTTGAAGGTGATAGCTCCGATGCAAGAACGCCACTGACCGCGTGATTGACTCAAAAAAATCGTTCAGCTGTAACACCCTTCCGGTGCCTAGCTGCCATGCCACCCGAAGGAAGCACGAGGGCTGAGATACTGCCAGGTTGCCCAAGCCTAGACAGGGGAAGTCGAGAGGCAAAGGTCGGGTTCGAACCACGAACCATCCGGTCAGTATTTCGCGCTCTAACGACTTGAGCCATCTCATGTCTCCCATTGTCATTAAGCATTGACGATTTGAGCCCGGTATCCCCATCCAGGGGGGGGGCAACGGTAGTCAACTCGATTCAGTTTACTGGTTAGTGTTTACAAAGTTAGTTGCCAGGCCATAGATTGTCCACCTCTTAATCATTTCTAGTCAGCACAGGGCTGAGCGAAAACAGCTCTGCGAGGCAGATGGTCCTCTCCAAGGTGGAGCGTTAAACGCTTCAGAAGAGCCTGTCTTTGGAGGTTGTCCTATTTGTTTCTGAGCAGTCACAAAATCCATCATATGTTACAGGAGAAAAATGGAAGGCGAATTGAGTCTTACCAGCAACCACAAAAAGAATGAGCGAACGACTCGATCACATTTTCAGCGATGAAGACCGATACAAAACGAAAGACGTAACTTGATGCGCGCTCACCCAAAAAGGATATCAATGTAAATGAAAAGAAAAACAGAGCCCATTCTCTTGAAGATATGCAACAAAAGTATCGCAAACTTACCTGTTCATCTGCGACAGTTAATTTCGTACAAAGCGAAAGTGGAGCCATGTAAGCGAACACACAGTGCAGCAGATCTAGGCGTAACCGCTGGAAATCACCCTTGGAATTCTGTTTATCCGTCACCGCTGTTTCGTCCTTTGTCATTTGCAAGAGCAGAGAACAACTTGCCAACAGCTCTACGTGCATGTGTTGAGTTTGTTCGTCGGGATCTGGTCGGAACTGGAGAACCAAATAAAGCACTTGACCCAGACGGTCCTCGAGATCCATGGGAAGAGTTTTAGGTTGCCTAAGCAAACACCTGAAATACGGAAAACTGCATGTGTAAAGGGGGACGCTCATTAGAATGAGTCTAAGAAGGCGTGGAGTAGCTTGGAGTGAACAGATAAGTTCTCCCAGATACAAGCAGTTTAGTTTGGTGCCATTTTTTCTCAAGAAGCCATAGTATTAACGACTAAACCAAGGTACATTGAAGCAACGCAGTGGAGACTGCTAGCTGATGATTAATGCGTAGTCCAATCGGTAAATGATGTTCGGGACAAAGGTGGTCGCACATTTCACTCTAACTAGGCCAGAACATAACCAGGAGAAAATTCAATGCAAGAAAGAAAATCCAGGAAAGAGGACTTCCTTCAGCAAACACCACTGAGAGAGGGGACAAACAGTCCGGTCCTTCAGTTATCCTAGATCTTCAGGCTATTCAATTTACCACCGACCAATCCTACAGCAGATATTCAAGATACTATTGCTTCGTCCAGCAGAGTGGACGAAAGGCTGCCCATTTTTCGTGCCCCACAGCATTAACCAGTTCGAAGATCATGTTGGAACCAACGAAAACAGCAGCGTCACGAAAGACCTGCGAACTTTGGTGCTTTCTTTGCCAGCAACTTTGTGCCAAAAATATCAGAATATCAGTATACGACACAAAGCTCATGATGCCTCGGTCTGAGCAAACAGTGACAAACTTACTGAGTCTGATGTTGCAGTGCAGTTGTTAGGCAGGCACCCAATTGTCCAGCCAGAGCTGATGTACCAGATTCGAAAGCAATGTCATTCTATCAGAAAAAAGAAAGGCACTTTAATGCTGGGAAACGATACACGTAGAGACGTTACACCTGATCAAACATCTCGGATGCTTCCAAAATTATTGGACACCTATAAGCTTACCAGCAAGTGTAGACAAGTTAGCAGTTCAGTGACGAGAGGGCTGACATTAAGTGAACTTTCTGACAGAGAGATCGTTGGCCGCTCGAATCCAGCTTGGATGAGCTTTAAATGTAGAACCAGAAGACATTTCCAACGACAAGTTGCATCATACAGTGCATCGAGTTGTGTCGACTGCTGCTGAGTAGTCTGGGATTCTGGGCTCAATCTAGTGTTGATTGGGACGGTACGAGAATGCTGTTGCAGACGGTGTGCTACGAGCTGTGTGAAGAAACAAATAACAGTCGAGAACTAACGTGTGCACAACACTGTAAGGAGGGATCAAAGCGTGAATAAGTCGGTCAGAGCCTAGCAGAATAACATTCTGAGAGAGCTGACATGCAATCAGCAGTGTTGTATGCGCTGACAACGTGGAAGCAAAAGCTTGTAACCTTGGGGCAAATTACCCCCAATTTCTCTTTCTCACATACACACATAACAGGACGCTCATGCGGTACAGGAAAACGTTTCTTCAGGAAGTAAAAAAACGCTGATGAGAAGCTTCTCACAAACCTAAAATTGGATAATGAAAATCCACCTTCGACAGATTTTGTGTGTTCATGGAATTATTCAGTTTATTAAGTTTATGCGCATATATGCGAACAGCCGTGTTATGAGGCGATCTAAGGTCGCACTATCCTCTGCGATAGGAGTACGAAGACATTTTCTCGACGACTCATACGTCCATATGTATGAGAGCAGCATTCTGCTTTCCCCCGAGGAAGAACAGGTTATAGAAAGTCGCTCCTAAAAACCACACCTGTCAAGAGCCCGATGCAGCTCCATACGCATCTTCTATGTGCGCTTGCATCTATGCATCTACGTTTTATTCCCCGCACCATCGAATAAGATCAGTCCCAATAGTCTAACGGGTCAGACTATCGGGTTATCAGCTCCGCGTAGAACCCCTCGTCAAAAACGCTACCAGGGGTTGCTTTGAAGGCCATACTGGGGGTAGAATCCCTGAATAAAACCCTTCCTCTTCTTGTTTCCTCATGTCCTAAACTATTGAGTCAAGTCATAAAGGAAACTACTCACAAGGTTGCTGAGTAGTTTCCTTCATGAAAATATATTGCGATATCTCGAATATCGTACCAACTGAAAAATGAGGCAGCCTGTGAGCAGCACATTCAGCTGAAGAACATCATAAACGAGAGATTCACTTGAGTCTCCCGTGAAAACCAAATAGATTTGCAAATGAGTGTATTTGTCGCTATTGAGTCAAGTATTAAAAAGTGGAGTGCCACAACTACCCCCCTTCAGGGGCATCATTTGTCCCGAAGTTTTTTGGCTCACCAATATCCATTTGAAATTATCTCGAAAATACAGGCAAACGTCGTTACATCGCTTTCGTGCAAGCCTAAATTATGTTCTTCAGCGACCTCGTTGCCTAGTAACCTCAATTAAATTAACATTTAGTAGATTCACGAAACTTTCTCTTCACAGGAGCCACCGATGTCTCTATTCCGTGTCAAAGGGACAAACAGGTGACGTTCGTTCGAACCCTTATCTATATTCTGTCGTCAAAACACACACACACAAGATTCAAATTTGGCTACGAGTTTGCGTATTCGGTAATCCTGCTGCGATAACTCATGGTACCCTAGCTAGTAAAGGGCATCCAGCCTAGGGTAAGTATAAACGAGTTTTTTTTGTGTTACCTTAACAAAAACGAACAACATTCGCAATATATTTATCTCAAGATGCATTAAAAACAGCAACTAGTGAAGAATAGATACATATCGACCTATGATGTAACCTATGATTTCTGGTTACGCTTCACGGTAGTTCAATAAATACTGAATGGGCTTCGGTTAAAATACACTAGTGGCTAAGCATTCAACTACAACCACTGAGTAAAGCAGCGGTCACACCATCATCAATCACACAATCATCAATCTACTACTGATCACTGAGAAAGGTATTCTCATCGCGACTATTTCTCATAAAGCCGGGTTATTGTTCCATGCAGGTAGGCGCTTTTGCGGGAACGGATTGCAATAAAAAATCTGTGCCACACAGCTGCTTTCGTCCGCTTGGGTGTTTCCTTTTAGAGGAAGTCCATCAGTAGTAAAAACGTATGCGCAACGGAAACAACAATGAAAGCTGATGTCGAAAGAAGAATGTGACCGAGATCATTTACCTTGAACCACGAGGTGTAGGCGTTCTGTCTAACCAGTTGTGACAAGATCTTATCCAGACTTTGATCCAAAGTGGAACTGAACTGTTGACTGAAGTAAGCAAAAGAATAAGGAAAATGTCAACGTAATGTTAATCGAAGCATTAAAATTCATAATATGGTTCACGAGGCACTAATTCCTAAAATAATTAGGCCAAACGCGTCTGATATACACTAACGAACAGAACACACACCCACAGAATTCACAACGGGAAATTCCGAAGCTAATTTTCACATTCAAGGCAGGTCAAGAGCCGTTAGGAGAATGGCTTCTTTCTGGATTGGTTCGACAAATGAGACCGGGTTGAGATAGGTAGGTAGATAGATGCACTGTAATAGATGGGTAAAAAGTGAGGTCAATTAGGAACCGAGAGCGACCAATTTCCCACAAGAACGAGAGATCGACTAGAGGCCGGACTACACCTAAACGACTACAGTCGTTTGGATGGTTTTTACCTGAGTTTTCAACAACTGCGACTTTCTTACTTGAGATTGATATCCAACGGAAACTAGCTTACCACGAAAATGATCATCAGAAAAAAAGTCATATCCAGAATCTACCTGAAGCAGAAGATGAGGACGAAATGATGCATTAGAGTAGTTCATTTCTGACTTACCCAGAGCACTCGTAAAGCAAGCAGGATTTGGTTCGAGTACGTGTTAACCTATCTATTTGTTCATACAACGAACACTCAGACTTTACGCAGAAATCTACATCATTCACAACGTTCAAGTGTGAACATGTTCACCTGTTTACCTGGGGGGATTCAGATGCGTCCAGCGTGCGCTGGTGAAGTAGGGGTAACACGCTCGTTACGTATGTCAGATGTCCGAGGTTCAAAGCATGGCACGGTCAAGGATATGCACTTTTGATGAGTTTGCCCTCTTTGGTATGAACTCAGCAGAATAATTGTACCGGGACACGATGACGACCGTTCAAACGAGTGATGTAGGCATGAAAGAAACTACCTTCTTGGCTGTAGTTTCACATTGTGGAATGTGTATTCTCTTACGTGGCTGTGAATCGAACAGTCAAGGAATGGCCCCATAAATGTGTAACATAACAAATCGTATCGGTAATCATGGTTCCACGCCGTTTACTCGAGTAAACCCTCGATAACACTATGGCGATGTAGATAGCTGACAAGTGGTCAGGCGATCCGAGGTACATCACAGGGCAGAGCCATGTGTTGCTGTCCGTAATCGCATTTAGCCACGTCAAGGTGCCGTACGATGACACGATAACGAAGTGACTCGTGCGGCCACTGCAGGTAATAACGTCATTTCTACTGTCTGGTCATTCCTCCGTGGAAAAAGCCAGCGTCGTATAGGGTCGTCATCATCATCATTGACAGCATAACATCAATGTTCAACACTGATGCTTCGCTGCCGTCGTATAGGATGCGAATTGCTCGACCAATTTGAGCCAAAAAACCGGAAACAATATTGACCTCATTTTGTCATGAAAACCCGACAAATAGCACTATTTGAAAAGTATCAGGAAGAAATTGTGGATGTCTACATAACTGAAACATTCAAAACGACTGTCGAACCATTCTCGTGTTAACAAAAGGATACAAACCCTAAAAAAATGTCCTTCAAATTTGTGGAGACGTCAACTCATCCAAGTATAGTTGACTGAAGAGGAATACACACACACAGTCTTGTAAGCGTTAAGGAAGGGCTGTCAGCAAGTGAAATTCGGCAAGGTCGGCCCTTCTTTTTTGTTAAAATTCACCAACGGTATCACCATAGAACGTGTACGTCAAGTGACCGTAAACCACGCTATCCAGATATATCTAGTGAAAGACGAGTGGGTTCGGATTGGACCCATGACATTGCTTCGTTCTTTGACCATTATCTCTCATCTCAAAGAGTTATCTCAAGACATACCAAGTTCCCTTGTGCTTTTTGTCGGGATGCGGGCAAGATTTTCCAACTTGCATCAGTGCAACAAATTTCGAAGAATCCAAAGGATCAACTATAAGCGAAGTTTTAATTTACGTTCACGGAAACTGGCCTCTCCCGTCTGAAGATCGTGGAGGATACGTCCGCACATGTTAACAACGCAACGGTGCGCAAGTGAATAATTTGTGGCGAATTGTAATCACTAAAGCGATGGAAATGAAGACGATCGGGTTAAGACAGTTGGAATATGTACTGCTCTGGTCTAATCACCTCACAACAAAGGCAACACTCCTCTCCACCCATCGCGTCTCGAACGGACCGTGATGAGGCAATGCGAAACGAGCGCAGCTGGCGTTAGGATAAGTAGTTTGGGCTTTTCGCACCTCTAGGTTGGAGTCTACATGATTCCAATCTGAGGGGGTCGAAACTCTGCAGAGTGTGGCATGTAACTGACGCGTCAGACTAGCATGTTCTGATGGCCTAGTACGTCTGTGGTTGTGCACCGGGCTCGTGTCGGCTGTGTTTCGCAAACAATGTTGGATCAGTCCAAATGACGGCGTCTTATCCCAAAATAGTGGATCGTTATCCGAAGCCTTCTCAACCATTTACTAGAGAGTCCTTCATTTCATAAGTGTATAACAGTATGTCACCTGTACGTATTGTTTCCTGTCGATGATGCATATGGTGTGTAAGTATGACAGGGTCATCTGTTAGTTAAGTTGGATTTGACTCCGAATGGCCACGAGCGTCATGTAGTTGACTACAGTCCTCGCTTCGATTGTCTGTAGACCACGTTCCACAATTCCCCTCAGTTAGATCAATCACATGCGTATAGGTAAAGATGATGACGCAATGAATCATGACTTACAAGATTGTGTTGAAGAGCTCCAGAGCCAATATGCTAACAATGTGACCGAATAGTTCATTCTCCACGTTTGATAAGTCCACCTGAAATAAGACCTGAGTGTAACACGCACCAATGGAACAAATGTTTTCCTATCTTACATATAACACATCAGTTTAAAAGACGAGGAGAAGCAGAGGCATACCTTTTCGTTGTTTCTTGCCGTACGGAGAAAATTCATCAACGGGAAAGTAACTAGTTCCCAGAAGTTTGGCCTGAGTGGTAGGAAGGAATACAAACTAGAATGAAGTATTTTTAAGGTCAAAACAAGAACATGTATGGTTGCCAAAATTAAGTCTAGAAGGATACTCATTATGGACATCGTGTGGAAATAACAAGATGAACGGGCGAAAATGAAAAAAACCCAAGAGGAACTATGTGCTCTGTCAAACACTGACGTTATCCCTGGATAAAACCCCCTGCAACATAGTATAACTAACCAGGATGCTACTTCAAGTAGTCGAATAAGATGACAAAATGATCATGCCTACTGGGAAGCTGTACTTGCGGACAGGTTTTAACCGCTATTTCTCGTCCATAGAGGCGCTTGCCGAAATATCCCGTTTGTTAAGTTATTTTTGTTGTCAACTGATATGCATTTATGGTTTTGCTGCTTGCCCGTTTTTTCAGTGCTCGTTTCTGAAACACGGTGTTTCGACCGTATGACCTCCATTTTATACGATACAGATATCAATGTGTCGAAATATTGGCAGCTCAGGTGAGTTTACTAGTTACTGATCAGGTGGCCGATTATCTGTGTACAGAGCTAGGCACATGATATGCAAACGTTTCTTCACGATATGGGGAGGTATCGGCAGTGCGCAGTGCACTCGCCAAACTGCGCAATGATGATGTCTCCTCGTATGGTGATGAAACGTTTGCAAGTCAATTGCCAAGCTCAGCGAACAGATCAACAGCCACCTGATCAACAACCACTACAGATATCGTTTTAGGTTGAGCTACTCTATTTGAGACAGACCAGTCCCGTTGCTCGCGTTTCCTTGTCTCCTTTCGCTCACAATTTAACCAGTGCTGGTCCCGTAGTCTACACATACTGTCAAACAGATCAATCAAACTCCGAAATCAAACACAGTAGTTTTCGCCTGGCATCAACTATAGGTGACCGCTTAATCGGAAATAGCGGACCGTCGGTTGAGAAAGCCGGGACTGATGTGGGCCGTCTGCCATGAGCGATTGGGATGTGACGAAAAAGACTCACTCATTTTTCATTGTGTCGATACATGACTGTAGATCTTGGAGATAGAAAGCTGAAATCAGTTTGCACACGTTTCGGAGACATAGGCTCGTAATCTGGTCGACGGATGCTTCTTTGGATTTGTCCTGAAGTAAAATAAGACAGGACATCCACATAACTGCTCTGTGAAACATGGTCCATATGAGGAAGAACCTCAAAGCTACATAGTTCGATGACAATAAGCCAACTACTGTAAAAAGTACCCGAGCATCCTTTAGTACAGCAAGACAGCATTTGAATAAGTCCTGCTTTTGCTGTTCTTTCTCAGCTGTGTCCGGGGGCATAGTGCCAAGCCAATGATCTTCTAGCGCACCTCTACTAATAGGCGGACTGGAAATGAGTAGACGGAGGAATCCAGTTGGTCTTCGCGTCGATGACTGACCATTGTTATCCTGGAATTCATCACAACATAGTACGGATTCTGCAATTAGGTCGAACAGACAGGCTCTTGTAAGCTGGTCATCAGTAGACGAAGCCAATCGTTGAAAGCAAATAGAGCGAACAAAGGAAGTTTGATCACCGAGCGATTCGACCACATTCATATCTGAGTACTGAAAGTAGGGAAGAGGTGCAAAACACATCTCAATCGGTGCGAAGCGAATAAATTGTTCGACTGTGAAATCAGAATCGAAAATCTTAGGCACAAAAATTGCTGTCCAGATTCGACCTTTTAAGATACTACTGAATTTTTTTTAGATCCTCTGAGGTCGAAGAAAAACGGCGGCGAGGTTTTTTTCGGTATATGAATGAGCGTTGTTTCGGTGGGTTACTTAGTGCACCATCCAGGCTCACACAGAAGTTACACACTAAGTTTATTGAAAAGAAATGAAAAATACATGAAAGCTCAATTCTAGGTATATAGTTTGAATGCATAGAATATACTAGGAACCAGCCAGGACCAACCTGAACTATCCACTTCAGCAGAGTCACGGCAGCTCGCGATAAACCAACATTGTACGGATAGTAGATGTACTGAAACAGGGTGGCGACATAATGCTCTCTTGTGGACGGGTTCACTCGACGTCGAATCTCACTGAGGAGAGGTTGAACTGGTGTGGAGAAGCTGGAACCTGAGTGTCGTGTGTACCAGGCATATTCCAAATTCAGCAGGTGATGCACAAGAATAATCGCCAGCCAAGTAGTTCGAGCCATACGTCCGCCGTGGGAATTTAGGCACGCGTTGGACTGCTCATTAGCTGTGGTAACGTTGAGCCTGAGGAAGACAAAAAAGCAAACACTTGTGATTCCAATCCAGAGCATTTATCCCAGTGTTTGATGTGAAATGAAGAATAAATAGAGATGAGAAACGGGCTGACTACTAGCCCATCAGAAGTGCTCAGACGCTGTAATATCGATTCAAACAAGCTATATAGTACACCGACAGCCAGAATAGGTAAGGCCTTAGTAAAAATCTTTATTTTCCGATGTTCACACGAATTGGAGTGCATCATAGATTGTCTGAGTATGCATGTGAAGGTGTAGGCACCACTGAAAGATTATCCTTTTTTCATTACAAGCCTCCCTGTAACTAACCCACATGGTTGTAAGGCAGTGAAGTCCCCTGTGTTCAACAACGGTATCACGGGTGATGAGGAGTATGAAGACGATAGGTAAAAGGTATGAATTCAGGAGTGTTTCGAACTAGCTCATCATGACTGCCACTGCCAAAACCAAAGTGACTGCATCCTCCGTATAAGGCATCCGGATTCGCATCACCCATAATGGTTCCAGTATCGAAAAAAAATCGTTCAGCTGTAGCACCCTTTCGGTGCCTAATTGCCATGCCACCCGAGAGAAGCACGAGGGCTGGGATACTACCAGGTTGCCCAGGCCTAGACAGGGGAAGTCGAGAGACAGAGGTCTGGTTCGAACCACGGACCTTCCGGTCAGTAAATTCGCGCTCTAACCACTAGGGCCATCACGCCCCCATTCCAGTATCACACCATATTAGCGTATTCGCTTTCGGTGTATTTACAAAAACTTAAGTATTTAACATCCCCAGTTACTCGTTTAGCCATGTTCACATCCATGCAAAATGTTAGCACGGGACTGGGCAGACCAACTCAATACACTATTGAACAATACAGAAAATTGTGTCTTACTCAGAGTGGTTCGAAACTTTTACACAGTATGGTCAAATAGTTGGGTGGGAACAGCGTAAACTATTAGGAATGAAAGAATGTTCATGCCCCAGACAGTTTTTGTCCGGTGCAACATGAAAAACAGAGAAAACGCCACCGGCAGACAAAGACTTAGATCACTTGTCCTCCGAATGTAATCGCCTTACACAATCAGAATGACTTGTCAGTATGCATCAAAAGCAATCCAATGGCCCGTCGGGTCAGGACACCGTCTCCAAAACACATAGGTGAACCCATAGAAAGTGTCCTATTCTGTCCTCCTGCCTTCATACCTATCGAACAATCTCCTCGGAAGTTGACAGGAGTGACCGTGTTTTGCCCACGGCGTGCGTGTATTCCCTTTGGGGCGAGTGTGGACCAGTGGGCAATTTCAGCAGTATAGCTTAGATTGTAAGTTGTAAACCTGTTTGACTACTTTGCGACAGCGAGTAGCAGAATAAGATTGCCATTTTCCGACACGGTATTAGAAAAGGTTGAAAGCTGGGGAGTCACGTCCAGATGATGAATTTTTTAATCATGGTCTCGTGGATGTACATCAGCTAGTGAAAAATGAAACAGAGGGACGGACCACGAGCTGTTCAGGATGAAGTTCATGGAACTATTAGGCGGGTCACGTGGGACACAAAATTGACGATCGTGTAGAAAGCTAAAAAACAAGGGGTCAGCAACACAGCAACTCACCCATTTTCCAGGGTTTTGTGTCGAACAAGGAGTAGGCGGAGAGGAATGGAAGATAGGGCAAGCAAACTATCCAGAGCCCATCTATTGTTAAGCAGTAGATGCAATGCAAACTGACGAAGTTTTCCAATCGGATGAATCTTTCCTGTGGACTGTAGTGCCTCGTGTACGGCATCAGACGATTGAAGATCAAGGTTCTCCAAAGAGTCAGAATCCAAACAACTGGTTGTTAATAGATCGGTCAACAAGATGAGACAACGTTCAGCTGGAAACGAACACAGTACGAGTGTAAGAAGGAGAGTAATAAACAACCCGATGGATTTCCAACCTGTTCAGTCATATTCCAATAGTCGTCTAGATAATGAGTAATCCCGGTCTGCAACGATGTCAATTGCCACAAATGTGACCAAGGATCGAGTCCAATATATCTTCTTCCTCCTTATTGGCGTTAGTTTGTTCTTCAGGGTTCTGGAAAAATGTTATTCTACAAAACAATTTGCCTCCTAATAGAAGTCCATGGGAAGTCCCACTCCCCAAAAATCTGCTACCCATTTCCTTTGGGACTACAAGTCTAGTCAATGGGAAATCATGCATTCAGTCACAGAACTCGTCCATTCTATGAAACCACCAATGCGCACACTCGTGCGGGGGCATTTTGACACCCGGACTGATTGGCTCAGTGATATGCACCTTACAGAAAGAAAAACAAGAGCTTATTCATTAACTACACACATGGACAGATAGGATCACTTTAGTTTAAGATACTCTCCCCCTGATGACACCCCCCGGTAGATACAGGGTTGCCAGTGGCAGGGTGCTTCGTCGTCAGAGAGTTTAGCATTGTGGACAGTCCCGTTTTGTTATACCCGAACACTGTAGTCCGCTACTGTCGACTGATGCCCGAACCTGTTGACGGCTTGACAGAGCTTTTCCAGTTAAATATTTGTACGAGCACAACGGCTGCCGAATCACTAACTGAGGCAACACAACAGCAATATAATGAAGCACAGAATCGTGTGTGTGTGTGGGGGGGGGGAAGGAGTTTCACCGATGCGCTGCGTAACGGTCGTGCAACGATGATCGCAGTCAAATAGGGGTAACGAGCTTGAATCTCAAGCCTTCTACAAGGTAGGTATAAGTATCGAGTTCTGAAATGAACGAAACCCCAGTATATTGTTAGATGGGATCTCGTCAGATAAGCCAAAAACAACATATGAATTTACGAGGATTTATGAAAATAACGCCAGCCTTAGCAACTACCAATGGATTTCCTGGAGCGATGAATGAGGCGAACTACTCTCGTCCAACACAGCCATGCTAATTATTACCGAAATATGGTCAATCCAAGTGTATAAAGACTGGTATTCCGCGCGGAAGAAAGTGTTAAATCGCTTGTGGAACAAAGACCATTACAATACACAGACTTCAGCAGAACGAACAGCCTGGTCTGACGAACTAAAAGGAGACGGGCGACTGTGAATAGATGGGTATCAAAGTCGTCAGCTCAAACCACTACACGAGAAAGCTCCAAACGAACCACTTAAAAGACGCCTGAATCTGAGGAGGCTCCAGTGCCAACTAGGCACTCTGCCTACCAGGAATTGGTTGTTCTGTCACGACATTCTGCTGCACTGTCCTCGGAGATGCAAGTCAAAATGATTTAGTCATTGCAACACGGCATAAACTAAAGTTCAATGGGAGGCAAGGCCCAAAGGAGTTCGGTGACACGATCCAGTAGTAGCGTATCATGATCACTGAATGTGCATACCAGTAACATGTTAAAAACAGAATATAACTTTCCTGACGAAAGGTAATAATTATAAGGCTGCTGATAATTCTTCGAATGTGACTATTTGGAACACCACTACTTGGGGGACGATTAGTAACCTCTCGGTGAATCTTAGACAAATAAAGCAGTAATGTTCTGTAAGTGTACTTTAAGTTTGTTTTAATTTTGTGTGATATGGTCATTCAAAACGAAGTCAGAAGTTAAGAGCTGCAAATCTGCAAACTAATTGGGAATGAGCAAGAATGTGACCCTTAAAGGGGGGAGAAGTCAAAACTGCTATTTATGGCAAGTGGACCATAGAGTAACTCTGAGTCCCAAATGGATGAGTAATCGTTTCTCATTGGCGTCACGTAACAGTAGCATCAAACACAGAAGCCACGTGTTGCCAGCTGATTGAGACTCACAAAGCCGCTGACCGATGCAACAAAAACTGTGAGGAAAATGGGGTGTTCAGGTTAACCACAAAACAGAAAAATAAAGGGGGGACATAAGATATCCGCAGATATCATCATTCAACCGAGAGTTCTAACGGTGACAGATTGATTATCGGAACCGTAGGTGGACAGACCGAAAGGCCATGGGACTGAGTTAAACCGGTGGACTGAGTCCGTTGACAATCGAGCTTAAGCCTAATTAGCCGACGATTTTAATTGCAAATGTCATAGGCGCCATCAAAAACAGCGACATACATGTTCAAACGGACAAAAAATTGGAACAAGTGTACACGAACCTAGACAACGTACCCAAACAGTAGAGACCAAATGCATTCTTGGATGTACTCATAAAATGAATCCATTTGTCTGGATGAAGCAGGTCCGGAAGTAAGTGCTGCACAACGAACAAAACGGCGCCTCTCAGTAGTTCCATACCATTGTCTAGCAGTGACAGTTCCGATGGATCTGCGAAAGCAGCACTGTGCCATTTGGTCAGAGCTAGCAGGCCGGAAACAAAGTCAAGGTAAGCGATGAGAAGTTCAAAAGAAAGAACTGTATTCAACGGTCGCCCGGCGTCAAGTAGATTAGTTTTCATTTTCGCAAACTGTCGGGTGATGTGCGATGTGGTCAGGTTGAGTTGGGTCCTAGAACAATAGATTTGGAAACCGGTCTATCTGTAGTGTCCCATCGTACAGGGAGTGCGAAGACGAAAATGAAGTCGATAAAATTACTCACTTGATGGACTGAACATTCCGAGCATAAAGAACTCGAGGGAAGAGGGTTGCATGATCACCGAAAAGGTGTCCCCATAGGTCTGCGTGATTCTCAAAAAGACGGGTCGACCCCCCATTCGCCAGGTTGTTCATTATTGCGCCCCATAAGCACACCATGGTCGGTAACAACCGATTTAGTAGCAATCGGTGAAATCGATTGTCTGCCTCAGAATCCTTAGGCAAGCGCCTGGTTTCAAGCTGCCTTTCGCTTGCCAGTTCGAGGATATGAGTGAGCAACTGCCACAGTCGTCCCATCACGCGAAGACAAAACGGCAAGTGAACGTCGGCCTGTCAAATACCAGGAAATAAGACGATGTTAGTGCGCGGTGAATGACTGAACAACTGAAGGGATGAAATGGATGAGTAGGATGGCGCCAACTTACTTGCACACAAGAATTGACAAAACAAACGAATTCAAATAACCGCAGTAGTCGAGTGTACAGTCGCGTTTGATGATCATCTAAAGATCCAGAAAAGGATTGCGAATGCGGGAGTCCTATCAATTCGAACTCAGTTTTGTCGACGGATTCAAACGCGCTCCATGTCTGTTGAATTTCATGCTCCAGCACTTGCCAAACAGAGTGCTCGTATTTCCAAATAACCAAACCCAAATCTGTCAAAAAGAACAAGTAGAACGTGGACTGGGGAATGTACATAAATTAATCTGGGTTAATTAATAGGAATGACATTAACTGGTTTATCTTGGGGGATCTGAAGACGTACTTGAGATGAGTAGGAAGTTCTGAGAATCCACAACACGTGGCTACTTTTAACGCTGCAAAGCGCAACTCGAATGTCATCAGCTTGCAGAATATTTTGAACAAAGAGCCGTGCATAGAAAATTTGCACTGGTAAGCATAATATCAAGTGAAGCACACGTAATCTGCTCAACGAGTGCCCGATAAATGGCGCTGAAGACATCACTCGAGGGATCGCATAGTGTCACACAAGAGACATGTACGAGGATCACTGGGTCTTTGAGTGGTTTGGGCGGATAGGTTGTGGCTAGTAAAGACAGGTTGTTTTTTTAATCTGAACTTCGTCGCGAGAATCCAAGCCAACGTAGTTAGGATGGCTGTTTGATCTTGATTCGGAATCCGGCAAAACCTTAGGCAGTGGATCAGTTGTTTTATGCTTATGATTCCTGCACGGACAGATTATGCGCGCATGCGTCCAACCCACCGCGCACTCCTCCTAACCGAGATGGATAACGCCCTGGTAGGGGTTTTGTTGATCATACATCCAACTTTCAGCCAATATCGTAATCTCAGCTTGAATTCCATTAGTTCACAGGAACCCTCATCAGCTTCCACACGATGTGCTGTGGATCACAATGGTTAACAAAAAAGGTTGGTTGACTTGATGACAGCAAAACACTTCATCATCAAAGCCCGAGTCCGAGTTTATGATAGGAAGTCCGGTGATGTCACTCTACGTGGTGCAATGTTTGTTACCTCGTTTTCTTCAACCACTCCAGTAGTCGAGATTATCGAGGAGTGAAAATAAGCGTTAGCCTACAGATATCCGACTTTAACTGTGCGATGGCATTGTCCTGTGATACACAGTCTTTGAATGCAGTATCTCGTTGTGATCGGTCTCGAGGTTAACATTCCTAAAACGAAGGTTTTCAATTCGCCCAACTTATGTTAGAATGTGCACTGTTGATGAGCTTTGATAAAAGCGAAACCAAAGTCCAATACTTCCCTTCTTTGGTATGCGTTCACCGGTATAATCGCCCCAGGACAGGGAAAGGACAGTTCAAACGAGAATGAAGACAGTACAGAATAGCGCTTCTACAGTTTGACGTGTTTGACTACTGTTATTTGCGGATCATTCTAACAGCTGGGTGGTTGCATACCGCTAATAGTGCGGGACAGGTATATCCGTAGGAAAGCGGAAAACAAGTCAGTGAAAGGTCTATGCACAATTCCCAGGTATATCCGTAGGAAAGCGGAAAACAAATCAGTGAAAGGTCTATGCACAATGTGAGCCATATCAAATCCAATACCGAATGGTCGAACTCTCAGATATCCGTCACTGGAAGCGTTGCAGCCAATCACCAAGCGTGCACACCGGTAGGCTGCGAAATGTCTGGAACCGAGACATTCTGTCGTAGAAGCTAGATGCAGCGCAGTACAGCAAGTATGTGAAGGTAGCTGTGTGGACGAAATTAACGGTACTAATAATATCTAAAAAAAATCGAGGTCACAGGCTGGCCCACCAAGCAGAAGTAGGAAATCCTATCTCATACCTGACCGAATGATGCCATGAGTTCCAGCGGGCAGCTGAAGCTTGGTCGAACAAGAGGATTTGCGGTGGTCACCAAAACGACTTTCGGTTTGCCAGATCGTATACGGCTGTGTGAGAACCACCTCATTGGTTTGAGTCAAATCTCCTCCACCGTCCAACGATGGATACCACGGTGTGCTGTTTCGAGAAAGCATGGCTAACAGATCTGGACTGAATGGCTCGGACAAGAACGGCATACAAGAGATCAGTTCAGATACCAATTTGACCAGGCAACTTTCTGCACCACGTGATGACGCTGTCCTCCCGGGGATCATCAGGGCAGAACATAGCCGCAAGATGCCAAGACGCTGAGGAAAGACTAGGTGTAAATGAAAGAGTGGTAGAAAGGAATGACAAGAGTAACCGATCAGTTGGCCGAACAGCGTAGTAAAGTGATAAATAGACTGAATGGAAGACAGTATCTGTTTGACGGCAAAATAAAATTCCGCTGGAGAAAAGACGTACAAAAAGTAGATGAATAAATCAATGAAGGAGCTACAATATCTCTTTCTCAGAGAGCCGTGAAATTCTCTCCTATATTGGTCATTGTGTATAGTCACACAATTGCCTTACGGTTTGCAACAAACATAGAAACCCCCTCAAAGTGAGGCAATATGGAGAATTAAAATCCGGAAGACCCTCCTATTTGCAATAAGGAGGCTTTTAAAGCGTTGATACGGAAACAATTATAATAGCAGGTCGATCAAGGTAAAATGAGGGGAAAAGTTATCACCGAAAATATGAGAAAGCGGTGAAAAGTTTTCGGACAAACGTGCCGTAGTAGAGACATGAATGTGGTGCTGGCAATGTTGGAGCGAGGTGGTGGCGAGGTAAGAGCGCGAATTTACTGACCGAAAGGTCCGTGTTTCGAACCTGACCTCTGCCTCTCGACTTCCCCTGTCTAGGCTTGGGCAACCTGGCAGTATCCCAGCCCTCGTGCTTCCCTCGGATGGCAGGGCAGCTAGGTACCGAAAGGGTGTTGCAGCTGAACAGATAAAGACACGCTATGGTAGGCACTTCACATAGGAGCTCAAATGTCACAGTAATTAAATTCGATGACAGCCAGCCGGAATTCGGTAAGGAGCACGATAACAGCGCTCCTCCTACAGAAAACTCCTTGGTCCAGTTGTTCTCACCTTAACTCCTATCGGCTAGAGAGATACTGTCAGCTGATTGGCTCCCATATGCCGACATTTACAACCGGACAACTGTTTGCTTGACCGTAAATCCAAGCCACCGACACATTGCGGTGAAAACAACAGCACCCCAAATAAATTGGTTCCAACTGCCTCTCACGTTCACCAATAGCACAAAGAATAGAGGTGGATAAACCACATTTGATAGCGGTGTTCGGCATCTTCCAAATTTGATTCGAATACTGACCACACAAACGTCAATGTTCAGATATGGCTATACATCAAATGTAACTGCGTGAATGCATGAACGCAACTGCATGACAAACTGGGTAAAATGCCTCAGTCTACTTATCCGTTGTGTGATTCCTATGGACTGTATTTACTGATTACCGCTTTCGTTGTTTTCACTCATCAGTCGACTAGACGAGTAGTGGGGTCTTTCAAGGAAGTCGGTTCTCTGGTGGTCGAAAGACTTGACTAGGCCTTCGAAAACTTGAATGGGTCGTAACGCCTTTTGAACCACATGAATCTGCAGGCTAAGAAGTGTAAAGTAAGTGACCGAAACCTAAGCTGTGGAAAAAATGACTTCTGTTCAGGCATTCATCTTATGCTGCCTTTAGCAAGAAGTCCCCAGTGCTGGGTTCCTCAGGCAATAATAACTTACACACTCAACTTATGGACAAACATTTTCGATTTAAAAAAACCAAACAATAATGCCAAGAAAAATGAATACATTTATCTGGTCCCGGCCTCTTGTTTCTTCGTCGTTGTGAAATGCCCTAAGCAGAATTTCGTATTAAAAATTCAGGGAATCGTATGAAACACGGAGTTGCCATACCACCCGTATTGTGCCTTTGTGACAACTTACGGTTGTTCAGACGAAAAACACCGCATCTTTGTGGGAATGTTGAAAATGGAGTCGTACATCGACGAACGTATCACCGCATTATTGGAGACAGTGTAGTTAGTATGGAACTGACAGCAGAATGGCTTTCTGTCGGCTTTCCTCCGGAAGTAAAGTTGATTAAAGGTGAGGCTAACAGTAGTAGAATACTGGCTAAGTAAGACAGAGCTATGATAGCCAACAACAGCTGTGTGCGTAGTTATGGTGACACACAGCAGATAGACTTAGTTTGACATGGTGGGTGAGAGAGTCACCCCTCGAAGCATCGTCAACACACAGTCAGTAGGAAGCTGGTGGATGACCTAGTGTCCTGATGCAAAGAGAACAAACAAGTGGACAGTAAACTCGAACGACGTTCCGGAGCCAATGCCTGCACCCACAGCCCTTTGGAATGGGACAAAGGCACAACAATGGAGCCTTTTTGGGGCACATCCTCCTGCACCTTTCATTTGAGGCTGCGGACCAAGCGAAAACCTCAACTTGTGGTGGAGTAGTTAAGTGACTGCAGAGCATCGTTTGACTCTTACTCCAAGCTACGCTATTTTTGACCTTGTAGGAGGGCAAGATAACTAAATAGAGCGCGACCTTCTGCATCACACAAAGCATTTCTATAAATCAGTAGAAACCTCAAAAGTTGGGGGACTGACCTTCAGTCAGTGATTCGATCAAACTCGCAAGACGGTTGCCTATGCCGGAACCAGACTCAGATTCCTGATTCTTATTTGATGTGAGTTGCGACTGCGAACTGGCATACTGGGCATGTTGGACAACGACATGGAGTGTCTTCGCAACGAGTTGAATAAAGGCGGTCTGATTCGGAGGACCAAACAGCTCGGGATAATGGTGCACATCTGGCGGTTGGGAATCAAGTGACCATAGAACCACATCTCTCGTCAATAGGGCAAGTAAATCTAAAACGGCCACATGCGCACAGAAATCCACAAGTCCGATATGAGTTTCCGAACAAAATCCCGCCGCAGCAGTGTCTGTGTGATCCATGAGTTCACTTGACTAAATAAAGAGAAACACCAAAGTTGTCAGAACAGATTTAAAAGTGAATAGCCAACGTGGATAAAAACAGTCACACTTACTCCAGAATCGGTATTTCCGAAGCCATTTAACTGCTCCATGAGGAAATCGAATACGTGTAACGATTCAATAGCCAATTGTCCATATTGACCAGCAAGCAATTGAGCAGTTTCGCTGATTGCACCCCGGTCAAGTTCCTCGCCAACGCCACTAGCAACTAGCCATTCAACCTCTTCATCAGTTCGCTGCACACCAGCAACAGACAAGGAAGCAGACGGTGGAGCGAACGAAGAGGCGCAAACAGCCCCAAATAGCAACAACGGTCCATGAACAGGAAGTTCACCCAAGTCTGACAGACTGACGAGCAGCCGATTAAGTAGACGTGTATCAGATAGAAAATGAGGTGCTGCAGGTTCCAAAGTATATGCGGTCCTTGTTGAACCAGGGGCGACCCTACTGTGCCTGGATGGAGTCTGTCTCGACTTGCTTCTTGCATTACTTCAGTCCCAGAAAGAGTAGAAAAATATGCAAGGGAGATGTGCAAGCTTAAAAAACCCGTGTTCTTCTCAATAGCAACAGAACGACAATAAACATGAAGGTGAAAGTTGTTACTTCGGAGAACAAATTCAAACGTGGACACTTCGGAAGGATTATTTCAGGCTTATTGGTAAACAGCGAATCGAAACCAATCGACAGAACTAGTATCCTCAGAATAATGCCCGGGAAATTGATAGCGGCTCTTGTGCGCGCCCAAAACATCATCGAAATAATCCACACACTGAACCATCTCGTGAGTGGTAAAAACACATGGAGAGATGAACTTACGAGCTCACGAGCTAATGTTACCAACAATCGCAGTCACGCTGACTGCACTGAGTTTTAGAAAAAAGACTGTCATGTTCACCTGGGAACAGCGTCAGGTAAAACCGTTCGGCTGCTCGGTATGCCAAGTATGACGGAAATTTCCAGTGCAGGAAAGGGACCATAATTTAAATCAATATTCACTTTCCTCGTCAAATTTCTCAATGAACCTGCTCACTCTGCGAAGCTAGTCATTCCGGCACACCTGACAGCCGAAAGGCAATCAGTGAAGTCCAACAGTGTCCAAAGAGATTAAAAAAACTTCCCATGCTTAACCAGTGTATACGATAAGAGCTGGAAAAAGGCAAATAAAGTTCCATATACACTCTACGGTAACTACGTGTTCAGGCTGTGAAGAAGTGAACTGGAACGGGACTCGTGGCCGTCGCCGTAAGGCGAAATAAGTCAATTCTCTTAGAATTGTTCGTGACTTCTTCGTCATCCGAATCAGTGTGCACTTCAAGGATTTAATAAAACCTCAACCAACGACATAACACAATACAAGCGTATTCAATGATCTCGGTGACCATATCTACATGTTAGGAAAGGTGAGTCGAGTACAGGAACCCTCACATACTGTTATTCTCACAATCATGGATACATCACATGAGAATAACCCATGAAAAGATTTTCCGTTTAGTATGCGACAAAGACTCACGTGCGTCGAAACAGGGATGGGCAATCCAAGCGCGCGGAACGAATAAGAATCAGCGTTTGTAAAAAGCTGGAAATAGACGTAGGAGACAAGAAAATTGTTTCAACCAAGCTGCCTTTAAGCCAATACGATGTACATGATGGTGTATATTTTGGAATTTATTCAGCTGTTCCCTGTAGACACGCCGCCTCACAAAAGACCATCTCTGACTGGTCTCTTGAGACTTGTATCGGATTTTTTGGAATCATAGAGAAACCACTCCTCAGCTCGAACCACAGACCAGATTAGGAATTTAACACAGGCTGAAATTGCTCTCGGATGAAACCGAAAATTCACCGATTCTGCTCATCCGACTTGCAACCAAACGTTTTAGTGTTCTTGAAGATTGCCTTCTGCGGGTTCTTAAAACTGACCATGGGAAGTTTTAATAATTGTTTTGCATGCCTTGGTGGGTTAATTTGTCCAAAACACGAATGTATGGTACATAAGAGGGGTTCTTGGCCGAAACTTCCATCCAACCTAGGATTAGTGATCACTGTCAGATATCTGATGGATTAAAAGCTGTACATGTTTGGATCTACCTTGTCGTCTAGAATGAGTGTCATTTGAAAACTGCCGCCAGTGCTGAAAAACAGATCTGCAGTAAACAATGGGATGCTGCGCACGTTGGCTAACAGAACTGCACTGTCATTCTTTGTTTACAACTAAACATTCCAATGCTACAGCCAACTGATAACCGAATAGTGTGAATGCGGCCGAAAAGTCGTGCATGAAAACACATGGTTAAAGGAAAGGTACGACTATCTACGACAACAATTTAGATTAGATGGGATGCGTGAATACCTATCATGAAACATTTCCAGCTGTAGCACCCTTTCGGTGCCTAACTGTCATGCCACCAGAAGGTAGTACGAGGGCTGGGATACCGCCAGGTTGCCCAAGCCTAGACAGGGAAAGTTGAGAGGCAGAGGTTGGGTTCGAACCACGGACCTTCCGGTCAGTAAATCCGCGCTCTGACCACTGGAGCTATCTCACCCCATTAAAACCCACCTGGTTGTTCCAAATTGGAAAAAAATAATTCGTATCGCCGAGCTTTTCGGGATCTGGTCATATTTTTTCAACACAGGATCACGAGGATTATTAGAAAGTGTAGTGATCGATAGTCCAAAAACCACGGAAGCATTTTGAAATTCTGAATAAATGGAACCTCCTGCGTGGAAATACAGGTTGGGACTTGTTGGTCTTTTGGGTAACGTGCAATGAACAGTGCAAACAATTGTCGGAAAATGATATGCCATCAACGGTGATGAAAACGTTCTTCCTGAGAAAAGATATTTAAATAGTCTCTCACTGCTTCTGTCCAGAAGACAGCAATTCTCAGAAGGGACCTATTTTGATCGATCTATGGGGCCCGTATGTCCAGAGGAAAACTGCAGAAAATGATTCGCTACACTGAACAAGTATCGCCAGGTGTCGAAATGTTAGACAAGGACCAATACAATGAAGTGTATGGAATAAATGAAAAACGAGTGATGAGACTATACAAGGCAGTGCCCTAGCAAGACTTCCATCACGAAAGCAGAGCTGACAGAACCACGCCCGGTCGAACATGGGGATCACCTAGTGCTAATGAGGTCGGTACGAAGGTGAACCCTATGGGGAACAACTGCAAAACGATAAGATTGTTTGTATATTATGTGTGGTGGCAAATATGAGCCTCAACTAGTCCGGTGATTGAGGCTCGAGTTGCTGACCAGGGATCGCGTGATTCATATCCGACTCTGGCTTTTCGACGGCTCCTGTCTAGGCTTGTGTCTCTTCCATTGTACCTCTTTCGAGTTACCTGGCAGCCATCCATTAAAGTGGCATAACAAATAAGGGATTCGGTCGTTTTTGTTTTGGTGGTGTCCGTGGGGAATGATAGACTTACACAGATCAAAAGTCCAGAAAACATCGGACACTCAAGAACGCTACTTCACCAAAGAATCACCATGGTACCATAAAAGCGTTGCTCAAACCAACCACATCAAAACGTTCAACTGTGACGTTCTTTCGAGAACTATCTGCTAGTCACCCGTAGGATGGCAGGGGCGCTGGAATACCGCCAGGCTGACAAATGTGGGCGGCAGCGGTCGATGTATTGGGGGTGAACTTGGAAAGCGGAAAACCATATCAGGTACTTATGCCATGAAGTCCGCCCAACCAGACGGACTTTTAGAGGCACGTGGTGGTACAGTTGCTAGACAGAAGCCTCAGAAATATGTTGTCGTACTGAAACCGTCAAAGAGAAACTTCAGAACGATGGGAAAATCCAGTTGTACACAATGATTGGTGTGGACAGAAAAACGACAGTCAGACAGATGGAGCACGGTACCTGATGATGTAGCCGGGGAAGCGACGAAAGTGTTCTGGCGGCACACACACCCATCACGTTGCACTAGACTTTCGTGAGTAGTTCGATTGGCTCATCCAAAAAGCATAGTTCTCACAAACAATGTCACAACTTTACAACGATATGGCCAATCTCTGATAGAATAATACTAAGAGAAGAACTTCACAAATGTATATATGATACAGCAATCAGTTACAACATAAGCTGAGGAAATACTATCAGAGTGTACCGACAAGCTAGACACCAAACTGAGTAAGGTTTTCCACACACTTGTGCCAGTTTTGTCAACGTGCGAGTCCTGCTCGCGCCACCTCGCCTGGGGACGTGAAACAGAATGATTTAACCATTCTTAAGATTCTTATACACATAGATGAACACAAAATTCAACTCACACTCTAGGTTATTGGACCCTGATCTTGACAACGAAAAAGACTAGGTTACTTACGTAGCCCCCTAGAAACGATTGGACAAAAAGCCACAACCTTAATCACTATTCCAATCCGCGTCTAGCAACCAAACAAAGCTCAGCACGAACCTCAAACAGAAAAATTTTCACGGCTTAAACGTCTTTTCTGTCACCTATATCATATCGTTGCCCACAGCAGATGCTTGGGAGTGAAGACCTGTGAAACTGATTAGCACGAACGTGACGATGATCATCTAGGTAAGCAAAATTGCTCGATATCGACTACCGGTGAACTTCGCTTTGGATTCATCTGAAGCAAATCCACGTAAAAAGTAGGTAGACAAAAGACTTCATGCAACCAGCAATGTTAAACGGGCTAGACTGTCTCACCAAATTTGATCCAGCATGCAGGGCCGTTTGACAAGTGCTCGCAGGATGGATTGGTGGAGTCCTAACGATTGAGACTAGAAATAAAGATCAAATGGGAATCAAGTGGAGAAATTGACATACCCAAAAAGATTCCATAAGCTTTGTGAACTGAGATACGGCCGAGGTTGATGACGGCTGTAGTTCCATGTGAACTCCAATCAGAATCGCTTGGAGTAATTCGACCTGTTCTTTCAGTTTTTGTGATATCATGAGATCAGAGTCATCGCCCACTTCAAAGTCTACCAGGGCTCCACCGAAACATGGCGCAAAACGCTACCAAATCCATAAGTTAAGGGGAAGCAACTTACCCCTGAAGAAGTCGTAGGGTCTTTCTGATTCTTCACAAATTCCTCAGTTTCAGACACCACATGTAAATAGTCTGCTATTACGGCATTTATTAGTTCGGTACGTGTCTCATAGCTAGTCAGAGCGAACACAGCATCTGCGACCGAGGACCATCCATCGTGCCAGTTACACAGTGCAAGCTTCAAAAGGCCACAAAGAGCTAAACGTTCTTGCCAATAGAAAAGGCGGATACGGTTGAATAGACCATGCATACGTCCATCTATGAAAAAAGGCTATCGTTGTTGAAACAGCACACGTTGTTAAAATGAAACTGTTGTACCTGTGTCCCGTTTGCACTGTTTTCCTGAGCTGCCAAAAACTGCACGAACACCTCACGACAAACGGTTTCCGGTACATTCTAAATGGGCATACGAGTGAAAAGATTGATGGACCACTCACCAAGAAGGTGGACAAGGTGCTGATAAGGCGCTGCAATTGTTCTTTCAACTGTGGAGATGAAGAAGCACTTGGACTGAAGCTACTAGACAAAGGTATACGAAACTTACCCAGATTCTGAAAAATAGGCAAGCCCTTTAGATACCTGAGAACGGACTTTTGACAATTCATTGGCTAAAAGGCCCTATCGCGAAGGAAGAGATCAAAACCAACACATGTAGACAAACCTCATCATCGCATCCACAGTGTGTGGTACAGAACATAAACGCATTCAGACAAGCCATCCGTTAAATCTGGAAATAAGAAGATTCCGCGTGAGTGGTGTTCAACCGCTTAATAGTTCGATGTATTTAACCTTAACATGGCTCGGTGCATTCGAAAACAGTTGGATCAGTAGCAGTATGGTTAGAAATCCCGTGAAACTGAAAGAAGCTGGCCAAGCAAGTTGATGTACAAGTAAAAAATGAAAAATTATTCAGCTGTAGCACCCTTTCGGTGCCTAGCTGTCATGTCACCCGAAGGAAGCACGAAGGCTGGGATACTGCCAGGTTGCCCAAGCCTAGACAGGGGAAGTCGAGAGCCAGAGGTCGGGTTCGAACCACAGACTTTCTGGTCAGTAAAGTTGCGCTCTAACCACTGAGTCATCTTGTACAGATAACCAAGATACATTGAAAGCAAAACTGACGTTTATTGCCGTGAAGTCTATTAATGGTACACACAAACCAGATTATTGCATTTACAATAACCGCTGGTCCGTAGAGTTGAGGAGGGAACGACAATGTATGAAAAGCAATGAACAAGGTGGAGAACAGATACGAGTGCCGCGCAGCTTACAAATTAACAATTTACACGGAAGTGATGGGAAGCTTCGCGCTCACCACGCTGGCGGCACCATTAGAGTGACCGGGATCTGGCCTGGTCGGCTGAAAACGGTATTGTAAGGCCGACCTGACTGGCCTTTCGAATAGTCACCAGTTGATTGGGTGAAATTAAGGAAAAGCTACAGAGCTCGCTCAATGCCGCTACCGAAAGTTGCGTTTTTGTCAAGCTGCTATCTTCACACACAAAAATGCGCTGGGGACTCCGGCCAGCTCACGATTCGATTCCAACCCTGGACTTTCGACTAGGTTTGGACAACCTGGCACCACCTCGGCCCTTTCGCCTCCTTCGAGTTACACGGCAACTATGCACCGACAGTGTCACAGCTGAATCAACAGCAGCAAGATTTGGCATCACTAATAATGTCATCTATGGACGAGTATTCTCAGGTTTGTTGAATGACTCACCGTGCTATACCGGTTTTGTTGACCGACACACACGGCCTTAATCAGGATTTTAATGATAATTGGTTCAAAATTAGCCTTGACACGAAAATTATAAAATTTATGTGACGGAGCATGTTGCCTTAAAACCCTTCATCTAGGACTCTGCTTGCGTCATCAAGCTGTTTGATTCGAGGAAAGCTTTCTGACTCCGACTACCAAGGGACCCGATACCACCAACGCCATGCTTAAGGTACTAGGGATGTGGGCGACAGGACCAAAGCCGCATTGTTGGAATGTTTTCCCTTCACCAATGAGCTTTGCATAATGTGGATCAGAGTCAGGTATCATAAACAGGCGCCGAAACGATAAGCGCTGTCTCAATGAGTTGTGTTGGTTCTTCAAATGAATGTGATCCAGATATAGTCAACGGCTTTTGATATGGTAGAGCCGGAAAGTTTGAGCAGTCTAGCCCACGAAGCATGTAAGTTATGACTATCCTCTCCGGGAACTGGACGTCCGTCTCACGCTTGGATTGATATCGCTCAGGAAAGCAGACGTCGTGCTTTCCCAACTCCTACGGCAGTTCTTGGATTGCTGTTCCACTCACTACGGCATATCAAAAGGTACGCTGGTTTTAGGTAGTCTTCAATGGTGGTCGAGCAAAATTACTACAACTGTATGTATAATCACAAAACTGTCCACAAGGTCAGTATAAAATCTTCGAGATGGAACAAAAGACATCGAGCTAGATAGGTTCTACCATGACCAGCTCATATTCTGAGTTGGTTTCACGGGACCAGATGGCTGAGTGATTAGAAAGCGAATTTACTGACTGGAAGGTTAGTGGTTCGAACCCAACCTCTGCATCTCGACTCCCTCTGTCTAGGCTTGGGCAACCTGGCAGTATCCCATCCATCGTGCTTCATTCGGGTGGCATGGCAACTACGCGCCGAAAGGATGTTACAGCTCGGGTTGCGTTTGCCACTTTGAGACACCTATGGCGTCAAAGTGGTGTATCCCTGAATCTCAAAGGACGTGTTTATCAAGCGACAGTGCGGGCTGATTTGTTGTATGGCTGTGAGACTTGGCCTGTTCGAGCAGCGGAACTGAGACGTCTTCAGGTGTTCGACAATCGTTGTCTCAGGACCATAGCTCGTGTGGTTGGTGTCGGCGAATACGTAACGATGCAGTTAGAAAGCGAGTTTTCGGTTGTGGAACGGGTATTTCCATTGAAGAATGTCTCCAGCACCAGAAGCTACGTTGACTGGGACGTCTGTTGCGTATGTCTAACCATTGTTTGCCTAAGAGAGTGCTGTTTTCCATGCCCAAATCAGAGTGGCGGAAGCACATTGGTGGCCAACCACTGAGCTGACAGGGGTATGAAAGAGATTACGAAACGTTTGGGTGCTGTCGGCGCCACTGCTCCCCAGGATGGGGACCGCATGATCCCCATTGAACTAAAAATCGTTCAGCTGTAGCACCCTTCGGTGCCTAGCTGCCATGCCACCCGAAGGAAGCACGAGGGCTGGGATACTGCCAGGTTGCCCAAGCCTAGACAGGGAAGTCGAGGCAGAGGCAGGGTTCGAACCACGGACCTTCCGGTCAGTACGCTCGCGTTCTAACCGCTGAGCTATCTCGCCCAAGACGCTGCAAGATATGACTGCCAACCGATGTCACTGGCGTTCTTGTTGTCACTTTCTATCCAGATTGCCTGAATGAATGTCTGGAGTTGTAAGCACCCCGGAATGATTGTAGTAAGCCAGCACGCTCCTTCTAGAACCCAGTTCAAAACACTATTAGGCACTTATTTACGCGAGTCCTCGCGCTGACAAGCATACTGCCCCGCGCTGAGAAATTAACGAGCAGTTCTACACCTTTTTTTCACTTGTGCCTTCGGGCGAAAGGCAGCCGCTAAACGACAAGAACAAAACCGACCCGGGAACTTGGGCGAAAGCATCGATCCCTGTGTATCAATCCGTGAATCCGTGATATGTCCATCAACTCTGACAGATGTTGCTTGCTGCCGACTGGACGACCACAACCGGTCAGTGGTTACCTGCTGAGGGGAATTATATGAGGGTGGTTAAGAGTTCCGATAGATGTGGCGCTGGTGAATACCACTAGCAACACAACGTCTCAGTTTTCTCGTGGGTGGGATTTTATTCCATGCATCGACCAGGAATGTAAAATACTAGTACTTTAACCATGAAAAACTTTCGGATATTCACAAACTGAGTAGTGACCTGAAGCAGATGCAAACCGCGGGAAAGATAATTCAGCAGGACTTACCTTTTCGTGAATCCTCAAAAATTCGAATCCCCAACACGGTGTAAAAATTCGCACCGCGCGTCAAGGTCGTCCCACGGATTCATGCACCGGATCAAGGCTTTCGCCCAAGTTTCCCGGGTCGGTTTTATTCTTGTCGTTCAGCGGATGTCCTTCACCTGAAAGACACAGGTGAAAAAAGGGTGTAGCACTGCCCTTTAAGTCCTCAGCGCGGAGCAGTGTGCTTGCCAGCGCGAGGACTCGCATAACTAAGTGTCTAATAGTGTTTTGAACTGGGTTCTAGAAGGAGCGTGCTGGCTTACTACAATCATTCCGGGGTGCTTACAACTCCAGACATTCATTCAGGCAATCTGGATAGAAAGTGACAACAAGAACGCCAGTGACATCGGTTGGCAGTCATATCTTGCAGCGTCTTGGGCGAGATAGCTCAGCGGTTAGAACGCGAGCGTACTGACCGGAAGGTCCGTGGTTCGAACCCTGCCTCTGCCTCTCGACTTTATAACACTACGTATTTCATCAATTGCATATTCGTTTTTTGTTTGAATACGAAAACTACAAAAGGCGCACTTGTACAATTTCACGCAATACAGACGTGGTCACGTGCCTCGACCTTCTTCTGATCTTCGCTCGCGCTTGCAGCGGTCATTTGCGAGTCTCGTGTGCTAACTCTGGTATCAAAACATTTCAGACCATCTTCGGAATCTGTTATATGTGGGAACTGTTCAGAAGAAGACCCCTGGAACACCATAATTGGATTATTGTTTATTCGCTGACCTGGGCCAACAACGAACTATTTTGAAGAGAACAATTATTAGTGAGTCTGTTCCATCTGACCTCTTTATTATTGTGTACCCAACCTAGCGTTATTATTTTCATTTCTTTGCCACACACTCCTGGTGAAGTAACTTATTGGGTAGTCAGACCACTACATAAGTAAGGATTGAGTCCCTTCGGAAGCGACGATACTCCAGGGGCAATAGGCCAAGCACCGCCAGAATCGTTTCGTAGTCCACGGACTTGCGTTGACGAGTGTCCTTCTGCGAAAGCTACGTTGCGTTGCGGCCTTTTGCACACACGCCTTGACAAGTTTTTGTGTGACGAGGTCGCTGGCGCAGAATGCTTGCTGGTTTCTTGGGACGAACTTCGCATCAACCTCGTGAACGCGCGTTCCTGAAAAGTCTGTTCGGCAGAGGTTTCTAATCCAAGTTTGAGGTTCGGGATTTCTGGCCCAGTAGCCGATAAAATCATAGATCAGCACACGGTAGACACTCTGTCAAAGTGGTGTGTTAATAAACACCTGATCGACGAAGTGTCTTTCGATGTTGATGAGCGATTCCAGGAGGAATGATAGTTGTCCAGCCACGGCATCTGGTGGGTGCGATGACGTTAATTTCAAGAGCTCCGTTGAGTAACTCTGGTCAGTGCCACTGCAAAATTTTTGCCAGACCTGTCCCAGATGCATGTTCACTGTCTTTTGCGAGATATGGCGATAGCTCCGTAGTAGTCCAAGTTGAGTGGCTGGAGCTCTAATACTTTCCGCCTCAACCTGGCTGAGATGATGTGGCGGCATGTCAGGATCCTATATAAGCCGAGGCTATACTACAATAACTAACTCGTATCTCGTTCCTCGTGCGTTTGCGTCCGTGTCCCTGAAAAGTGACGTCAGGCCTATGTACCGATTCACCAATTCCATGTTCGTGGTAGTGACAAAATTTTAGCTTACTCCAATTAACCTAACGTCGGATCAGAGTCGCTTGCATTCATTATGTCGAAGCCAAGCACCTCGCGCTCAGGAATTTTGCCAAGCTATTTCCAACCTGATTTGAGGTTTCTATGTTTAAAAGACGCATCGTCGAACGAAAACTTGTTGGCAGGGCAAATGCTTCAGTATGACTCCACAAGTGTCCTCTCTTCATGAAAGGGGAGTTTCGGCGGAAAGCGGGCACATTTTACTCTAGTTGCCATAGGTGTCGGCGTCTAATTGTGAACAGTTTGGAACGCATTTTCCGAGTGTTAAGTGGGCGTCTACGGCGAAAGTATGCGCATACAGTTTTCCGCTGGAAGGTCAACAGACATGGTAGTTGCAATGCTAATTGTCTTCAGTGGATCACTCCAGTACATATATTCAGGGACAGATTTTGACCACTGGTCATACACTTCTGTGGTGCACTAAGCGCCATGATCGATGCAAGCACGTAGCGCTAGAATGGCATGTGTCAATCAGAGTGACATGTGTACGCGTGCGACCGCAGATTATATAAAAAGCGCAGGAGAGTGATTCCGCTATGTAGCGCTGTTTCAATTTATCCACGGAGAACTATGGCTACCTCCAGAAGTACTATGGAATCAACCTGACATTCGATGACGTCCATGCACTGCGCGACAGCCGCGACGCTGGAATCATTCTGATTGTGATTATTAGGATGTCTAGGGAGCTTCGCGCAAGTTTGAACCGATGATCGTGCCTGTTTTATGGCGACGACTGCCGGGATATTCTCTGGTTAGCCTTTGCGAATTCGTCTAGTTAACTTCCGAGTTTCAGTGAATCAACTTATAAGTCAAATAGGGTTGAATAGCACTGGTGGTATTTAGCTGTTGCTGATTGCAGGGGGTTGGACGGTAGGGTTTTTCTCCTCTATCCAAAGTCGGTAACAGGTTTGCTATGGTGTTGTGATTAAATGTTTTGTGCTAATAATGTCATCCTTACGTGTTTTCAAAAGACCGCGGTGGATAAAATGGCTCGCGTTTGACTAGACTTAATGCGGCTACGCCTAGTGCTGCCCCCGTTTTTCCTCCTTTTTGTGTCTTGCGAAACTCCGTCGCAGAACCCAATGATTGGGATACAGGTGTGCGGTCGTTTTGGTTCATCGAAGGGAAACGAGTGAATCTGAGGGGCCAGTGCTAAATGCCAGAATCAAAAATACTGGTCACCCCTACAACCCGAATGCACGAGCGATGCACGCCAGGAAGAATGCAGGTAAGTTAGCAGTGAATAGCCAACCGGGTTACGTGGGCTGACAGTTATATAAGGTTAATGGCGACACATTCATTCTTTTTGCTCACTTGTGGTCAAGGCATAACAGAAGGTTTATCTCTCAAATTAGGGGGGATGCGCCGATTGAGGCATGATCGGGTCATCACACCCTAAACGCCACAGGCAACACCACAACTGGGAGGAAGGTACAATCAAGAGGGCACGTTTATTACATGAAAAATAATGGTAGCGAAATATACTCATTCGTAAACAAATTTGGTTTTGTGAGAGGCTCACCTGGAACCCAACTGAATCTCTCGTTGGGGATATCAGTATCTCCAAAAACTGTTTATTTTTCAAGTTATTGTCAAATTTAATTTTTGAAATTTCGAATTTTTAGATTTTGAGCCTTTTTCGCCATGTTGCTCCTCAATCCAAAAAGACCGCGCCTCTTTTCTATTCGTCAGTTGGACTTTGTGTGTGCCAACGGATTTATTGTTCCCCAAGGTCGCCCAAAATATATATGTTTGACGGTGCTCACACTACTTCGCCCTTGGTTGAGGCAGTAAAAGTCCTCCTCTGAAGGTCTGGTCTTCGCTTCTCTCTCTGCGCTAGGAGCGGTGGGGCTCGCATCATAGCAGGGGATTCGTGCGCTCTTTCTCAGGTCGCGTATAGCCGTTGATCGTACCCGATTCCGGTACATAACATATCTCGTTTGTGATATTTCAAGGCATCTGAATGTACGTACCAGGCGGCCTCACGTTTCAGTTGCCACGATATTGGAGACATCGCGATACAAGTATATTTGGAATGCACTACTCACAATTTTGCTGAAAATTCTGCAAAAACCCACGACCGGTTTCGCACTCCTTGGGGTTCACCAGGTAGGCGCAGTCCTCGAGTTTCCGTCAACACCATGGTCTACTTGAAAACCGGTTGCACGAAATTAGCGAAATACACTCATTTGCAAACAAATTTGGTTTTGCGAGAGACTCACCTGGAACCCAGCTGAAGCTCTCGTTTGTGGTGTTTCCAGGCAGCGCGCCTATGTAATGAACTCCAAGAGAAGCGAAACAGTTAGTGGACTGTCGGAAAATTTTCAACAACCTCATGAGTAGTGCAGTACGAGAAGTAATCGTAGTTGCGGGAGCAAAAATAACAAGGGCTATGGGGCGTGAAGTACGAGCAGTTCGATGATGGAGCCTGATGACTTGAACTAAAACTGAAAAGCCGCTGCTGGTCATGAGCAACCGCGGGCTGTTTAATAATAATGATAATGTTTATTCCTAACTTGTGGGGGCATGCCGTCAGGCGTGATCATAAGGTTACAGTCAGAATAAAGGTATGACTGGTGGGACTGTGAGTACAGGGGGTTTTGGGTGGGAAAAGAGGACAGCGCCATAGGCGGTGAGCTGTATCCAATGTAGGCGTGGTCGTCACTAAACCGGCAAGAGCAGGGAAGCTCTTTTGCCGAAGAGAACATCAAGCAAGGTCAGATCGTTAGGATTTGAAGGTGGCGGGCAAAAACAAAGCGAGGGAGGGCAAAACAAGAGGCTTCATGCCTGAAATATGACAAGAGAAATGTAAGCTGTGGAAAATCAGAAACCAGAACATCAGATCTGGTGAAGCAGCAAAGTTGGCATCATCCAGCCGATCAAATTGAACTGAAGCCAAAAACAACCGCTGAGGCCTCGCGGCCTTGGACTATTGGGCTCGTGGCCAGGGTCACAAAAGCGTAAGTGGGGATGATGAAATGGAGGGACCAGCAAAGCGGGTAAATGGTAGCAGGGATCTCAGAGACATGGTATACAGTTAAACTGTAGTGACTCACTGGTGTCGCTGTTGTGGAGGCGGGCATAATAGTTCCTTTGGAAGAGAGAGATGGTGGCAACACACGAGCCGGAACGCGAACTGTATAGAAAGTTATTGGATTTGGTGGGAAGCACAGTAACACAGAGATGGTTAAATTTCAACCAACAGTTCAGCAGGTTGGAATGAATGTGTCATGGAGTCAGCTGGGGTCGATTGGGGAGTTCGTCGTATTTGCAGTTAATGGAACGAGTGGGCGAGGGCACGGTCGAGAGAAGGAATGGAATAGTTGCGGGAGTGCTATCGAACTGGGTATGGCAGTGCCGTGCCATCATTGGCCTGACATGCTTCAGTTTTTGGACAGCCCCGTAACGGACGTCACATTTTAAGGTGAGTGGGCTGGGGTGTGCAGTTCTTTGGGCAGCGGGATTCATTTCAGGCTGGCCGAGGAAACAAGGTGGAGCGAAGCCGATATGGAATCGCAGGGTTCTTTTGGTCTGTTTTGGGATCCTGTGGTTGAAGATCACCGGCCAGGTGGAGTGGGTAACAGCCAACCAGGTCCTCCAAACCAGGCATTGCCGAAGTTCGAAGCTTGGGAAGATGAGGGGGTGGGATGAAATTAGTAAAGCATGGTGAGTTTGAAAAGACAACAAATGGGGTAATGTGCATTAATATACATTGAAAGAAAAACTTGACGTCTGACGCGATTAGGGTGATGACAAGTGATTGTATGGAATAGGATATAGACTAGCGACCAAGGGGGTGGGTTTGCTAACAAACGATATTAAATTACAAGGGATCTAGTAAAGGCCGATATAAGCATGCAAAGTGGTGGTGTGGAAATCAGATGTATAAGGGCGGACGGGAGTGAACTTTCGAGATAACTGGTTGATCTGTTATTTATTACATGGGTTGGACAGTACCAGGAGAGAAAGCATGTACAAGAGAAATAGTCACCAGTCCCCGAAGCACTGCTATAAGCTTTAATCTGTAAGTGGTGCAATGATGGAGACTTTCATGTCTACTACTGGGAGCGGCAGGGAGATGTGTTCTTTGTTTGGTTGACGGAGTGGGCTTTGGTGCGGTGTAGCCTCTGTTCTGGTGAAGGCAGATACAGCTATGCTCTTCGATGTAAGCCATGGGCATTGCAGATTATCTTCAGGCTATTCCAGGTGTATTTTTTTTTATTGTTTTTTTTACAGATGAGAGGTCAGTTTTTTTTCATCTGTGGTTTATGGCGTTGCCAGATACAAAACTCAACCGAGGCGAGTCCAGCACCAACGGCAACAAACAGAAGTCAGCGGTACTTTTTTTTTGATTTCCTGAATTTAAAGGCCAGGCTCAGAACCACCGGCGATGGGCGATGCACCCGTGCTACTGGAGGGGTGACGGGTATACGAACGCACCATGGTGCAACGTAACAGAGCGACCCTCCCTGCAGGGCGTACCCGTCCACCACACGAGGTTTTCATCCCTCGTGCATGCTACCAGATCTGCAAGGTGGAAAACCAACCAAGCAGTCATAAATGCGGTTTGTGCATTAAAAAATACTCCAGCTACCAATTTTTTCCTGGTCTGGGGAAAGCAAGGCCAGTAAAGGCAGCTCAGTCAATTCGAGCAGACAAACGGCATACAGACGCTGGTAGAGGCAAGTCGCGGAGGAGAAGTGAACTGACAGCTGCCAATGAGACAGTAGGAGTGGAATAGTGATATTCACAGCGATTGCACCATGGCTAAACGGCGTCGGAGCGCTGATGTGAGCTATCACGTCGAGCAGAAGCTTACCGCGATGTTGTGTGAGAGTGTATGGTGCAGTAAATCATCAGATGGATATATATATAGGCGCAGAATGCGCTCTGGTAATGAAGAAAACAAGCTGACTCTGGTTTGGTTCTTGTCAGTTAGAGTTAGGCTGGGGGCACCAGTCACTAGACAGAGCTGATAGAGTAATCCGGGGTAGGGACTATACTAGAACGAGGTGTAAGATGTCTGGGAAAAAAAGAAAAACAACCAAGCCAGTAACACAGCACATTTAGATCAAGTAGGCATTTAAGTCCTACATTAGCTTAAAGCGAGTCAAGAGGATAGGAAGAAATGATAACAGGATCTTTTACTTGCCCACTAACTGTGTCGTCGCTAAACTCAAACGCGCACTGGACCCGATTCGTAGAGGAGGTCAGGGGGTAGTTGGGTATTAAGTAAGGCGGCAGCAGTTTCACAGGTAAGGAATTTGTCTACGGACTGGGAAAAAGTATGACGATGCGTGATGCTTCGCAGCTGCTCAGGAAGGTTGTTCCAGATGCGAGCGTAATAAACTAGGAAGAAGTAGTGGCGTAGGTTTGTACGAGCTAGGGGACATACTAAGAGGTTGCAGGAGTTACGGAGTCTGTAGTGGGGTTGCGAGTTTATACTTGGTCTGGCCTCTGCTATAAAGGTGTCTTTGTGCAGCAGACGGTGTAAGAGAGTTAGATTTAGCTTTAACCGTCTAAGCCATAGTGGTTCGAGGCCTAGGATTTGGCAGCGGGAACGGTAAGAGAGGGGGTGGGACCGAGGGAACAGCTTTTTCGTGAATGAGCGTTGGACGCTTTCAATTGCAGGTCTGCAACTTTGGGTGTAGAGTGAGGAAAATACGGGATAGAATTCCACGATTGGTCTTACGCATAGCTTGAAAATTGCAACCATCGTGTCTGGAAGGTGACAGGAGCGCAGTACTAAAAAACTGAGCCTGCGTGCTCTGGCAACCTGAAACTGCACTTGGTGGGAAAAGCTAAAAGTACAGGAGTATCTGAGGCCGAGATCTTTGATCTCCGTGGAATGGGTGGTAGGATTTCCATTAATTGTGAAAGCGTCAGCCGGGAGTGAGCAGCGACAGGAAGTTATGCAGGATTTTGTGGAGGAGAAGCTTAGGCCAGAGTCGTTTGACCAGCGAGTCAATGAATCTAAGTCTCGCTTAATCTGGTGAAAGGCAAGGGCTTGTGTAGAGGGGGGAATGTGTACGCGATTTTTATATCGTCCGCGAAGAGGAAAGCCTTACCATGGGATATGGCGCCGAAGACGTCATTGATATACAATAAGAAAAGGATGGGGCCTAGCACGCTTCCTTGGATGACTCCACTAGTGATCGATAGTGGAGATGATTGTATGTCCCCGATTTGCGTTATTTGCGTCCTGTCTGATAAGTAGGAAGCGAACCACTGCAACAACAAAGTTACTTGCTGTATTCATTTCGCCCTGTGCATTAGCGCTACCTCATCATTTAAAACTCCTTAGACACCTGTCCTCCCTCCAAAAGTGACACAACTGAGTCTACCCAGTCTCAGTGTAAACCACACTTGTGGGACGAATGGTTTCGTTCTTCTTTAACGCGAATTCCTCCGCCACTTCATGTTCACTTGAGCACAAATGTAGCAAGTAATGTCTGAACGGTTCCGCTAGTTTGTGGCCTTGCCAGTGTCGTATAGGAGCCCATGAGGAGCTATAATTATTCATTGCTCTCCCCGTTCTCGTGAACTTGATATACCGGCGAGGTGACGTTCTATTAATCTAGTCCACCGTCATCCGATGTTTAAAGGGGCGCGCATTAGTCCGAAGCTAAGTTCACCGCCCTGTGGAATGATATCAGTTACGCTTGTGTTGTCTTGCGGCCCAACATGTCGCATCAGTAGGTGAACTCCAAGTAACAAGGTAGACCCGAGAGTGGTTCCACGGTCGGGTGTGCAGTTCATTCGTATAATTTGAGTCAAAACTGCGAGAATTTTAGCGGAAAGCTGACCAATTTTACGTCCGCGGACATACACCGTCGGTATCTAAATATGCGCGAGAGTTTGAAGAAGTGCTTGCGTAGCCTGTCAGTTATGAGCTTGTGGTGAACAAGTGTACATGTGCCCGGTCACACTTGAAAGCAAACAAGTGTGGTCATCAACACGGTGATAGTTATCCGCGTAATCACCCAATGCACTTGTGTTCGAGTACGCCGATCATTTATGTGGGTGGTGCAGCGTGAAGGTTGCCTTGTTATCAGTAATTTTACCACACAGCATTCACACGATCTGCGATAGTCTGACTGGAGACTGCACGCTATCAACCGTTATTTTTCTGTTTTTCGTCTGCTTGAAAACAGGAAAAATAGGTTGTTGGTGGTTGTTGTTGGGCGTTTTAGGTCGTCCATATACATGCATGACCATGTCTCGAATAACTGCAGAATTCACGTGACGGGTGATGACTTTCAGGTCCCGCGTGATGCATTACACCTCTCAGACAATCTTGCCCGTGATCTGCAGGACGTCCGAGAGGCCTTGCGCACATTTACATCTATGACGCTGTTTCGTTTTATGATAGCAGTTTGGATATTTTGCCGTTCACATCGGTGCGGCTGCGTTGTTTGTCTGTAAAATACGGTGATGATGTGCCTACCGACTGCATGTTTCTGTGTACCAGAGGTGGTTACCACCTGCAGTTTGTGGTATGCACCACGGGGTTGGTCATAGCGTATTTTACCCTTTCATACGTAGTGAGCCATAAGAATGTCATGATATGTCTGTTGAATATTTTTTGCGAATAATGGTACCAGCGAATGTTGTTAAAAACGGATGTGGTGGGCAACAGTAGACCACAACTGAACAGTCCGAAGGCAGCTGGGTCTATTGCCACTGTCAGGTTTCGCTCTTTCACGTGCTGCAAAGTTTCAGGACCAGGATCAAAAGACTTAAGAATATGAATCCCTCGGATGAAGAATTTTGTCTGCTTTTTACAGAGAATGGTGCACTGTAGAAAAGCAAAAGAATTTGAGGTCTATGACGGCAGCATCAAGAATAGTGGTCATTGGTCATTGGAGGTCCGACCTGAGTACCCGGGCAAATCGACCAATGGGTATATTAAGTGGAAACTAACTGAGTCGTCCTCATTGCTTTTTGCGGACATTTGCCGATCAGGTCTGCGCAGCCCTTAGGTCAAGCTGCTGTTATCGACTGAGCGTCATAGGTGCCTCTAGGGTCAAAATGCAGAACGTGGCCTCTACAATTTTGGCAGCCTGTAATAACGAGGCGTCCACACAAGCTGTTAAAGCTCCCGTGGGGTGCAGCGGCCACTCCAGTACCTCCAATACCATCACGCGCAGGCACACCCGAAAACGTGCACTTCCTGTATACGAGGAGAAGATTGCTAGCCTAGACGAGATGCTTTATTTGCAGGATGATAACCCATATCTGTGGCGTAGCGGCTTGCGTGATTAAAAGCTGCAAACTTCGCGGAGTATAACACCATAGCAATGCACCGTAAGAAGGAGCCAATGGTGCCATACGCTGACGCTGACGCCCGCGGTGTCTGCAATTCGTATTAGGGCGCCTGTAGTTGTTAGACAGGAGACTAGGCACAATCGACCACTGTCATATGTGGCTGTGTTCCAGACGCATCGGCAGCTTGCTCGACTAACAAGCACCCGTGTGCCACACGCGCAAGCAACACAACTGGATTTTAGAGTGAGTTCCTTTAGTGAATTCGCTTAGTGGGAATGAAGGTTGGTTTAGTCCATGAATTACGTTCATATTTGTTAACTCCCGTGTCTTTTTGAATGTTTGGGTGACGGGTGGTTCCTACCGTCATAATATCAATCGCCTCCCTAATTTAGTGAGGCAGCAGGACCCACGTGGGCGAGCGGGCCTCTGGTCATTTAAACGTTGCTGGCCAGTACTGGTTCTCCCCCGATCTTTCTTGTCTACAGATACGACTGGTGCATAAAGTCTCCACGCCTCTGTGAGTATGTTGCAAGTGCCACTAATAAAAATATATTTCCGAACAATTAGCTTCACCTTTCCTGACAACCGAAGCGTCACGGCAACCAAGGCATCTAGGTCCTGTGTTGAAGACAACCACACGTGATCGTCTAAAGATTTGGGTAGTCCTCTGGTGGGGGTGACTCACTGGAAATAACATCTTCTGCTCGCAAGCGCGTCCATACTGCTTGCTCTATGTGGTTGCCGTTCCACGAAATGATTCTTGTTCCTCCACTATCAGCTATGCGCGTACGGAGCAACACACTGTAACTGGGTAAATGTACACAGACTGGCAGGATGATCTAGTGCTTCCAGGCCGAAATAAGAGTCTTTCTCGCACGACCAACGAAGCATATGTTTATACATTTAGCTTTTGTACCTGCAACAATTGTCCGCAGTGGGTGCTCCACCGCGGTGTCTTTAGAATGGTTAGGCGCACTTCACGTAGCACATACTCGCTGATTAGGCTTCTCTGGTGCCTCTGTTGAAGCTTGTTACCCGCAAAGGGTAAGTAACAAGTCACGTAATTTCAGCTTGCTCAAGCTTGCTGTCATTAAGTGACTGGCAAAGACTGCAAGACGGTGGGGCTTAATAGACATAAGTTATCAAAATTAGACACTTCGTGAGTTCCTTTGACGTTTCACTCAAAACGTTGCACTAGGCCAACAATGGCTTCTCGATCTATGTCGTATTTCATAGAACGGCACATCACCGGTTTTTGTTCACACAGAGCGTTGCGGTAAAGGACTAATTCATCTGATTGTTCAGGAATGATGAATACACAAACTGCTCTAGCATACCGGCAGACATTGCTGTTGATCATTTAGAATCGAAACACTCATAGATAGTTCCGTTGTTTTCAATCAGCTCTAAGGCTGTCACTGATAAAACAGGACATGCAAAAACACGGGCTCATATACTCAACTAAACCAATTTGGATGTTACAGGGCTCCAGGAGGATGCATTTTGGCATCCAAGTGCTTACACCTAGCGTCCATCACTCAACGGACGGTTTTCATACCATTTATCGCAGGAGACCGAAAATATTTAAAAGTGGAGCAGTGACAACGAACTTTGTGGTATTTAGAGTATTCACTTTTCATTAGCGAGGTTACGCGGAATTGGTACCGTTGAACTGTCTTGTGCTGCTAGTTACGACCAGGCTGGACGACGGAAAACGTCAGACGCAGGCTACGCCAAGCTGTTGAATGTAGAGTAATAATGAAAGTCTGCGCCACAAGTACACCAGGGGATTAGTTCTCAATGTAAAATTTCCTCAGTCACCACGCCTTGATGAATCCATGCTGCGTCAAAATTTGTAATTATAATTATTATTATTCCCAACTTGAGGGTGACATACCGTCTAGCATGATCATAAGACTACAGTCAGAATGAAGCATGACTGGGTGGTTTTGCTGGTAGTGCGGATTGCGCGAAAAGAGGAAAATGTTATAAACAGTGGGAAATATCCGATGAAATAATAATAATAGGTTGCTTTCCCAACTTGTGGGGAACAATGAGCATGAGGACCGACTAGTTCAAAGACATGACATGGCATGAACTGAAACTGAAAACCAATGCTGGCCATGAGTGACCTTAAGCGGTTGGGCAAATGGCCGGAGTCACAACGAGCAAAAAGTGATGGAGGTAGAATAATTCGACTTGGGAGCACATGACGAGTTTTTGTCTCAAAATGTGGTTTAATCTGAAACTAAGCAAACTCACTGGTTGCAATGTTGTAGGGAAGTCATTTGCAGCAGATAGGTTGAATGGGGACGTGGTGTTAATACATAGGGCGAACCAAACATCGCATACGGATTTGAACTTGTGGAAGAGGCAAGCCGAAATTGTGGCAGAAACCCAGGCTAGCCAGATTTGAGCGAAAATTCATCGGTACGAAAGAACTCGTCCCAGAGACGGGGCCGGATGAAAATTTGCTCGAAGTTGCGACTACAGGCTCAATTGGGCGAGGAGTTGCGGTCGAGACTCTGAAGAGAATAGTTGCGGGAGTGCCATCACACTGGGTATGACAGTGTCATGCCATCATTGCACTGAAGCTTCGGTTTATGAACAGCCCCGTAACGGTCGTCAAGGGGCCGCGATCGGAGAAGGGATACGCAGTTCCGTGGCAGCTGGATCTGGGTGAGACGGAGATTGACACAGAGAATCAGGCGGATGCAGGGTCACGGGTAATTTCCCTTTCGTTGGAGGGCAGTGTGAGTGTAGACCGGGGACCAGCCAGTTTGAACAAATAACGGTGCTACGGGGAGTTTTGGAAACTGCAGTAGAAGCTTGAAGTGGTATCGCTGTTATGGAGGCGGGCATAATAGTTCCTTTGGAAGAGAGATGGTGGCAACACACGAGCCGGAACGCGAACTGTATAGAAAGTTATTGGATTTGGTGGGAAGCACAGTAACACAGAGATGGTTAAATTTCAACCAACAGTTCAGCAGGTTGGAATGAATGTGTCATGGAGTCAGCTGGGGTCGATTGGGGAGTTCGTCGTATTTGCAGTTAATGGAACGAGTGGGCGAGGGGGCACGGTCGAGAGAAGGAATGGAATAGTTGCGGGTGTGCTATCGAACTGGGTATGGCAGTGCCGTGCCATCATTGGCCTGACATGCTTCAGTTTTTGGACAGCCCCGTAACGGACGTCACATTTTAAGGCGAGTGGGCCGGGGGTGTGCAGTTCTTTGTGCAGCGGGATTCATTTCAGGCTGGCCGAGGAAACAAGGTGGAGCGAAGCCGATATGGAAATGCAGGGTTCTTTTGCAACTGAAATAGAACTTGTGGATGGGACGGACCGAAATTGCAGTTGAAAACCAGGTATGTTAAATCCGAACGAAGTGGTCAGTAGATTGGAATAAACTCGTTCCAGAGGAGGTTGGCGTCGAGTAAAAAATTTGCTCGTAGTTTCAATTACAGGCTCGAGTGGGCGAAAGGTTACGGTCGAGGGAGGGATGACAATAGTTACGAGGGTGCTATCAGACTGGGTATGGCAAGGCGATGCCACCGTTGCATTGACGTCTCGAGTTTAGGGCAGCCCCTTAACGGTAGTCAAGTTTGTCGCAATTGGACAAACGTTACGCATTTCCCTGGCAGCTGGATCTGGGTTAGACGGGGAGAATGACACAGGTGAATTTAGTTTCATGTGGAATCAGTTGAAGTGTCATGTGGGTGCAGACTGGTGGCCAACCAAATTAAATGAACGACGGAGCAACCACGGCGTAACTTTAAAGCTTGAGAAGAGGCTGGAATGAAGAAAATATAGGATGGGAGCGGTAGCGTCTGATATTTTTCGGGGGGGGGCATCAGATGAAACCGTGATTGATAGAATAAAATCTAAAAGGGGATGACAACAATCCAAATCAGACAACGAAAGGGTGGATTTTTTGTTGGCCGATCTAGCAACTAAGGACTATTTGTGGTCGACGATGTATTGCAAGGACATAGTAAACCATTATTAGGGAGCTTGTGCTTAACATGTATGCAATACATTCGGATAGCGATACAACGGATCGTCGTTGGTAGTAAGAGTTGTGTCTCGTTTTTGCAATGTGTCAGTCGATCATAAGGCGTACGGCCAGGGCGAAAATAGGTGCCCAATTTGGGGACCGTAAGAACTTAGCCGCCGAAATACAGAGCAAGGAGGCTAGTCGGTGAACTGTTTGGAACGGGCGATTGCATGGCAAATTAGACAAGGGTGGTATTCGTTTTTAGCTCAGCTAAAGTATCTAATCACGGGGTTTCTGTTGTGTGAAAAAGGGAAGGTTGATGTCGACGGGGAAATCTGACAAAAAATAAGCGGCTGAGAATCGGCTTCCGAGATAGTGGAGGAGGACTGTAGTTTAAATGAAATGTATCGCGTGAGCTTAACAGCAAGTTAAGAGTATAGGTCGCCGGTCGCCGAGTCACTGCTGTCAGAAACTCTGACTTTTGCTTGGTTTATAATGGTTAGGGCTAGGCAAGACAAGGCACTACTCATTAACCAAAACGGATAGAGTAATCCAGGTCGAGGACGTAACTGAGAGAAATCTGGTATAATTTGCTTTAAGAGTCAAATAGGTAGCAAGGCATAGTAAGGGGGTGGCTTATTTTTTCAATTATTGTTTTAATTTTTCCCGCCCACCAAATGCACCTTCGTCACACTCAGAGATGGTCTGGACCCCGTTCATAAGGGAGATCAGGAGATAGTTGGATAGTAAATATGGCGGCTGCGGCTTCAGGCGTAAAGAAGCCATCTACAGACTGTGAAAATGTGTCGGTGTGTGATATTTCGAAACCGATTGGGGAGACTGTTCCAGGTGTGAGTGTAGTAAACCAGGAAGAAGCAGTGGCGTAGGTTTGTGCGCGCCGGAGGCCAAGCTAAGAGGTTGCTGGATTTACAGAATTTATAGCGTGTATGCGACTTTACGCTCGGCCTAGCCTCTGCTATAAATGCATTTCGGTACGACAGACGGTGCAGGAGAGTTAACTTTAGCTGTAATCTTCTGAGCCATAGCGGCTCAGAGCCTAAGATTATACGGTGTGAATGGTAGGAGAGAGGGCTGGTCTGTAGGAATAACTTTTCATGGAATGAACGCTGGACATTCGCAGATGCCAGCCTACAACCTTGAGTGTAAAAAGAAAAGAAGGCAGGACAGAATTCCACAATTGGTCGCACGCATAACTTGAAACTTGCAACCTTTGTGTCTCGAAGATGGAAGGAGCGTAATATTAGAAGGCAGAGCCTAAGTGCCCGGGCAAGTCCTGGAACTGGACATGATGAGAAAAACTAAAGATGCAAGCGTATCTGAGACCAAGGTCTTTGATGTCTGTTGAATGAGCGACAGGGTTCCCATTAATTATGAACTTATCAGCTGGGACAGAGCAGCGGCAGGAAGAAGAGAATAAGAGAAGCTTAGGCTATAGGCACTTGACCAGTGAGCCAGAGAGTCTAAGTCTGGATGGACCTGGCGAAAGGCGGGGCTTAGCAGAGGGAGGAAATGTGTAAGCGATTTTTATATCGTCCGCAAAAAGGAAGGGTTTACCATTGGATTCGGCGCCGAAGACGTCGTTGATAGAGGAAGAGGATGGGGCCTAGCACGCTTCCCTGGACGACTCCACTGGTGATTACCAAGGGGGATGACTGTTTGTCACCAGTTTGTGTTAGCTTTAACCTATAAGATAGATAGGGGGCGAACCACTGAAATAAGGTTCCAGTTTCTTCAGCAGGTACGCATGAGGAACCTGGTCAAAGGCTCTCTGGCTATCCAAGTCGACTGTAACAATAGGGTGTGCGGCATCATAGGCTGCTTGTTGGTCTCAAAGAAGTGAAGCTGACAACAATTGACGGATCTCTGAGATAGGAATCCATACTGTCGGACACCTGTGACATTTGTAACTAGGAGGAGCCTGATTAACGGGCCTTTGACCAGACGTTCAAGGGTTTGTATTATGATGGGTTCGCTACGATGGATCCCTCTGTGGTCGAAAGTAGTTTGCCTTGAACCGGATTTGAAAAGAGGGCAAACAACAGAGTATTTCCACTGGGATGAGAAGATTCTAGAGTTGCTTGAGTGATTAAAAAGTTTTCAGGGAAGAGTTTTGACATCTTAACTAGAGGGTCTCAGAACACGTGAAGGTATGCCGTCGTCCCCCGGCACGGCGAAGCCCTTTCGGGTTTGAAGACGGACTGATACATTAGCTAGCGAGACGGCCACGTTGTTAAAAGGCGGACGGTTACTCTGTTGTAGAGCTGTAAAATGTGCGACGGGGATTGTTTGATTGAGTTTGGAAGATGTGTAAGTAGCCGCTGGCAAAGTAAGCGTTCAGGTGGTCGGCTACATTGACAGGATCGCTGGCAGAACTACCGTCGGTAGAACGCAGACAAGTAACTGAGTGACTGTTTGGGATACAGCGCTCGTGGAATGGGTGGCTGAATAATTTACAGTCAGAAGGGTCTTTGAGAGTGGTGCTCTCCTCCCGGCATTGAGGGGTACCCCTCAATAGAAACAGGTGCACTCACCTCAAGTTCTGTTCGGTTTCAGAAAATCGGTTGTTTTAGAAAATCGAAAAACGGCGTCAGTTACGTGTCTGCCTTCCGAGTTTGGTGTTAAGATCTTCAAGAACACACGTCATGCAAGCACGTTTCTAGAGGAAACAATGTTGAAAATGGTGTTGTTGGGGAATATGGAGTTGTTGATTACAAGTTGCTTTACAACGGGCCGTTCTTGAATGCACCCCGTCATTCTGCACAGTCTACATTTGCGCCGGATATGCATGTAGACAGCTGGTCTTAGGCAGTAGAGAGCTTCGTGGGTTGTAACTATCGCGTCAACTTACGTATCTCCAGTGCATAGTTGCGGAAAATAACGAATTTGAGTGTCCGAAATTTGGCGCTCTGCGTGCTGCAAGTGGCAATAGTTAAAATGTTAATCCACGGGAGGACAAACGAGGGCCCCCAGAGAAAACGTTTGGTTGCATCCGGACTTCGAGTGAACGAAGAGCACTTCAGGATAGGACAAAAAACCACAGCTGGGATGCAGAAGAATGCTTTGCAGACGCCTCTTCAGAGATTCGGAACCAGTTACCTTAAAACCAAACTCCGCACTGTCTGGTGGCTTGTTGTCTCCCCTTTCAGCGCCTTCGGAGGCAGAGACGGCAGGGCTAACATGCCTTTTCAAGAATAGCAGTTCTACAAAAAGGTTTTCTGGTATTCGAGAAGAGGTACGCCTTTGATTAACGTTCATAACGGCAATCGCGAGGACATGCTTAACACATACAAAGGCCACGTAACGGAATTTAGGTGCGGCCATCAAACGAAGAGACGAAGGGTGCGCCTGCATCATTGTGCGAGGTCAAAGGCTACTTTTGGTTGCGGAAATTTTCAGGTTCGAAAGAAAATGCGGAGTATATGGTCGTCACGTCATCAGTCCATCTATGCTTTTTAGATGAGCAAAGCATACAACGAGCAAAAACCCTACCATAAATTTTCAGCCGGTGCTTATTTTCTGCGTGTCGGCCATTGAATTTCGAAGCATAGACTCCTCAAACACCTACCGAGCCTACTGAACTCATGTTACTAACGGCCAGTAATTCCACCTACTCAATACGCTGCTAGCAATATGAAAGCCGTCAATGGACCCGAGTCATCATGGAGGAGGGAACTTCTCAACTCTTGGACAAGGCATCTCCCTGCAGCGCGTTGAGGCCAAGTGATGTCCATTCAAGGATCCCGAAGGAAATATCGCACATACCGGTGAAGCATTTCTGTCTGGCGTCTCGTCATTCGCTCGATTTTGCTTGGAAAGAATCGATTGTCCTTTTAATCTACAAAGTTGGTGACCGCCTGTCATCCGGCAGCTACATGGATATTAGCCTCACTACCATACCGTGCGAGGTGATGGAATTCACTCTGAAGTGGGCAGCGATAATACACCTCGGTACCAAAAACTTGATATTCCAAACGCAAAAAGAGTTCCTCCCAAATGGTTCTTGCCTGACGAGAATGATCGTATTAATGAGCAACTTAATTCAAGCTAAAGGGGAAGGACTTATAGCGGACGCAATATTTTCCGACCCCTCAAAAGTATTCGGCCGAGTCTAATTCGTTCCGTTGCTCCAAGAGCTCCAGCATTACGGGATCCAGGAAATTCTACATTAGATTAAGGCGTTCTCATCAGATAGAACATTCCACGTGAAAGTGGACTTGGCCATCTGTATTTCGGCAACGGTCCCCGGAGAAGTTCCTCAAGGCTCCGTTTCGGGACCACTTCTACGGCAACGATCCTCCAGATGTGGTCTAAAGTCTTTGTCTACTTTTTGCGGAGGATATGTAATCCTACAGTTCTAAGGCCAGTGCCCCCAAATGGATATAGACGCTGCAAAGCAGTGGTCTTTGGACAAGCACTTTCCTCGGAATACGGCGCCCATATGTCATTAGGAGGAGACTCAGTGAACGCATTTGTCATGTTTAATGAGAATGGGCCAGAAGACCTCACGAGGATAGATGCCAAAAAGAATATAGTTATCTGGCATTCTTCAAACATGTGCTCCTCACTGCACCATGAAAAATGAGCTCAAAAGGCATTTGCCGTTCCACGGATGATTCGGCGCAGCTTCCCCCACATTTCTTGCATCCAATTCGAGATACCTCATAGGCCTACACCGGACCGCTTGAAATTGCCAACTATGTTGTCTATTCAGGATGCTCATTGAGGTTACGAGCTGTTACGGATATAGTTGTCGGACTCAAATTCGATAGATATGAAACACGTCTCGGGGTGTTCGAACTATTTCCCATGGAGAATCTTTGCCACCGAGGGGACCCGTTTGGACAACGTTTGTATAGTGGATTTTTCACCGCTAACAAAATAAGATTTCAGCCTCTCGCACACATTTGTTGGGCAACCTTTTTTCTCGTTTAGGGTATTTGGTGCGTGGAGTGGCATTTTCCCGTCAGTGGTTCATGCTGCACTTCATACCCAGTTCGAAGCACTTTGACATACTTTTTTAAGCGAGTCCTCGCGCTTGCAAGCATATCACCACGACTGAGAACTTAAAGGGCAGTGCTACAACCTTCTTTTGCTAATTCCGTACAAATGAAAATAAGTCGCTGAGTGGAAAGAACTAACCCAACTCGGGAGGCCTGAGTGAAAACCTCTATCCTGTGTAGCCATTCGTGAATCCGTGAATGAGAAAAGTTTGTTTACAAGAATTTGTTGAAGGCCAAGAGCACAAGCAACAGCGTCCTTTGACGAGGCGTGTAATTTGAACCAACCAATGGCGACCGTAGTGTTCTGTATCCCTTTAAATGGGCGACGCTCCTAGGCGCATCGCGAAATGATTGAAGAATATTTATCCTGTGGTGCGAGACATGCCAAACTGGAGAAACAAAGGGAACTTTTGCGTAGAAAGCAAAAGGAGAAGCATGCGCATCAAGTTCTGTCACTTCATGCGACATCTGAGAACGTCGAACATCTGAAACGAGATTTGCATGGCCGAGGAGCTCAGAAAAATGATAATACTCCTAGCAAACACACGGAGAACGATGCTTGGGCTCCATTCGGTGAGTTAGTTTGTGTACGCCGAACCGTTCCGACCCTGTTTCCGCCAGACTAGCTGTTGTAACCGAAATGTAGACATTTTGTTTTTTGTCGACATAAGTCCGTTGAATGATTGCCAGCTATGCTTGCACCTTGATCCGTGTTTTGCGTGTTGCATGTCGCTGACTAGTCTGTTCATGCACTTCACCTTTTGCGATCGATTCGCAGGATAGAGAGCGACCCATAGGAAGCTGTCTTCCCAAAGATTATGGTGAAAGGCATGATGTTGGAGCACAGTATATTTCAGCGTGACATACTCCAGTTTTGGACCAACCACTGATCTTATCCTTCTCATCATGAAGCTGCGCATTAGCCGCAACTGTCAGATAAGTATGTGGGAGAGGGAAATATGCTGCTCTACAGGGAGACTATCTTGTCTACAAACGGCACGTTTCAAAGCACCTGCAGTACTGCTTGGAAGTGCCATTTTGCGTTAGAATGCCACACATAAAGGATCGAAAATTATCACTGAGTAGTAGTTGGTTAACGAGTCACCTATCAAAGCTTCGAACGACTCTAACAGACATCTGGAGCTCATCCTTCGCGCCCTGGCACTGAGCTCACTGATATCTGCCCGAAGCCAACTGCTCAAATGCGACGGGGAAACCCGAAGCGGACGACGGGTTCTTCCGAATTCTATGTGACGTGTTTAAAAGTGAAAGACCTCGTGCACGTAACTTATCCTCAGGGCCACATCTGAGTTTAGGCGGCAACCGTATTCATTTCTCAGGTCCCAACCAGCTTAACCCTTTATCCTGCTACTAATCCTATCTTCGACAATGAGCCTGGGTTAACGTTCATGAGGTGAACGCAATTGCAGCTCCTCAGCTGCTGTCGGAGCCATTTTGCCTCAGTTAACTGCTTCCGTACCACACTAGATGTTGCTCTCGACACACTTCTAAATCAAATATACGCTTCCTTATCGGCGAAAGCTGTAAGCTCTAAAGAATCAAGGCGAATGGCTCATGGTTGTCTTGGAATGCCGCTCATGGTTTATGGAGTTCCAGCGGTTTTGGTCTCCTAAATTTAGAGCTGCCAGGCTTGAACCGCTTACCCAGAATAGGTTCTGATGTGATTAGTCTAGAGAGCCGACGAAGAATGTTTCCTGAAGATGCACACCGATAACCACACGCTGATGGTCGACTTCTAGGATGCCTTCCAGGATACAGTCCGTTAACTCAATAGCCCTTTCCCCACATCGTTATTTGTGTCCATCATCCATACTGTATGGCTGTCGAACATTCCGTTTAGTGATTAGTATGGTCCAGTTATTCGTGTCACTCGCCAGCAGTCTATTTGGTCTACATTGTTTTGAAGCTAAGCAGCGTCGTTCTCGCAGTGTAACATTAGCCAAGCTTCGATGTCATTTACGAATAACAAAAAGTTAACTCCCTTAAGTCCTACCAGTACAAGTGAGAAATAATCGTAGCGTGAGTACGAAAAAGTACAGTTTGCTTTGGCCGTTCCTTTTCTAAATGGATTTACGTCAATGACAATCCACCGGCTCCGCGTATTTAGACTTAATGACAAGAAGCGACGTTCGAAACAATTAATATCCTGAAGCAGCTCGTTCCATCATCATAATCACAACCAGCTGTAAGAACCGCTTACTTGTCGCGCAGTGATTATAGCTACCACAGTTTCGTTCACCGATGGTTTGGGAAGGTTGGGTAGGTAGCTGCATATTGGAGGCGGGAGCTGACTTAGTTGATGCGTAAATACAGGATTTTCAATGGACGGTTAAGCGGGGGAATTGGAAAGGGAACTATGAGTTCAAGGCAATAGCTTGGATGCACGAGCGCCATTAAGGGTGCGACTGGGCCATGTCTGACAATGTCTCTAACCATTGCTGTGTCTCTTCTAGAGATCTCCGTCCAGGGATATGGCACTGACCAGCCCAGATGAGTTTGCTGGTAATGGCTTTCATACTTCTCTGCCAAGTTATTGTTTGACCTCCCCTGTCTCGTCTCCACTCTTCGCGTGGTTGTGCGAAAAGAGCCTTTCGAGGAAGTCGGTCGACTGGCATACGGAGTACGTGACCAAGCCAGCGCAACTTATGCAGTGTGACCAGTTCCTCTATCGTGGATGAGTTATTTCCTCCGAACACCATTCAACGAACTTCAGCATTGCTGATCCGATTTTCCCACTAGACTCGGAGGACATTGATGGTCAAGCCTTGAAAAGGTTTTGACATCCTCGGCGTAAAGCGACAAGGTTTCTGACCCATATAGTAAAATGGCGCGCACCGCAGCATTGTATTATCACTATTTACTAACAGGTTGGTCATCAGGACCCGTGTCGAACATCCGTGACTGCATCAGTCTCCCGTCCAAAGTGATCCAGGTGCGCATGCAAGATAATAGATCGTAATTTTCGACAGCTTTGGTACTATGTTGATGGGCCAATACCTAGATGGCGCTCTGCCACCATCTGGACTGTGGACACAATCCGCACCCCCAGTAATCAGAAGCCGATATCCGGCTGAAATGGCTTTAAAAGATGTGAGCAGCAAAGTCGCAGAGATCTGTAGATAAGGTATATTGCGAAACTTTGCGTAACTGACATGCGTCTTTCAAGTTCGACGTATTTATAGCTCAACCGTTTTCCAGTATAAAGATACTACTCAGCGTGGCCTTTTACTACTCAATCCTCGAATTCTCCTTGAAATAATCGTACCTACTTTTCCTGCTTGAACCTCATCAGTGTTATTGTTTCTTCCACTTTTTCAAATTTCTTCGTACATTAGAGCGTATTGGCTCTTTCAATGCTGATATTTCTGTAAATGTTCGCTAATAAATAGTAATGATCGCCGTTACACCCTTTCGGTGTATAGCTGCCATGCCACCATGAAGCCTGTGAACAGCTTCCATTCTCCCTTCGTGAAAAAACTAAGTGACATCCCTTTGTTTCTGCCTGGAATCCATTTGTTACCTTCGATGAGAAGACGATAGGTAGTATGGTGAAAATCTATTCTGCAAACATACATAAATTGGACGATGCATATCAGTCACTAAAAATGCTACGTCAATTATTATGTTCCTTTTGTTGCAGCTCTCGTATAGTTAGTTCAGGATGCTTATTGTATGGAAAATCTGACTAGTTTTCCAACTGGTTCCTGAGCCAACTAATTGGCAATGAGGTTGGTCGACGGAATGTATCGAGAGGTTTGATAGTCGGTTTGAAAGATGAAGCACTTAGAAAGAGACATAGCTCCATCGTTTCAGAACGGCTTGGTAAATAATCGGTAGCCCCATTTATGTCATCTTCTGATGACCTACGGTTTCGTATGGGTGAAGCTTCGTGATTTATTCGTTTAAGCGAAGTTACGTGTTTATGGATAATTTTTAGACCGCCTAAGTTTAGGAGTTGTTGGCAAAGCAGTTGATAATCCCATATAAGGTTGGTACAAGGGTTTCGTGGAGAGAAGTGCGTTGCTTTATACGAAAAACCTAGTAGGAGGCTTGTTATCGTTGTGCTTGATCAGAGTCTCTTTTTTTGTATTGCGTTCATAAGTGCTGCTGAATGCCTGCAACTCCAATAATCGGGGAACTCAACCGTTCCAAGATTCTCGGAGTTCGGTGCCCCCACCTCAGGTACATAGTTGCGATAACTATAGCTTTTGTCTTCCGTCGCACGAAGATCACTCTGGGTCCTATTGTACTACCCTCGCTGTCCATTTCAATGAACCGTGGACCAAAGTATCAAGTGCAGTTCCACTGTAGAAAGTAAAAACACTGGAGGGGCTGCTAGGCACTGGAAGCCATCGCTTGCAGATAGCGTTAAACATTCTGCGTTTCCCAAGAAGTTTCGAGTGTGATGAAGTCTGTGACAACACAACTCATTATATGATTATTGTCGCTACTCACAAGCACGCCTCGTCTATGGAGTTACCGAAGTGAATTGAACTCACATTACACATAGCTGTATGAGGCATGATCAGCGTTGGTTATAGTGCTTTGATGCCATTTGTTTGGTTTGGAGTGTGGTGTGGAGCTGTCAGCTATTAGTTGGGTGTACTGTGATTGACGGACGCGTCAATCTGTTCCAGTATATTGCAAGTTAACCTAGATTTATCAGCATAATTCTTCTGGATAATAAAGTGCCTGTTTAATGCAAAAGTCTCCTCCTAGGCGAGGACATAATTAATCACCGTTTTCCATGCTTTATTTGGGTATTTTCCGCAACTTTTTTCGTGCACTAGAGATTTTTATTTGATCGGACTTGCGCATTTGTGGTGCACAATACGGCATACTTATGGCGGTCCACTCTTCTTATCATCTGAGTTATTCTGGAGGTGCTATCTGGCTACTTTAAAAATATCGGAAAATTATGGAAATAAAAAGGCCGTACTCCAACTTTCAGTCCTTTCACTAACAACCTCAATGTGACCGACGTTTGCGTCCGTGGGTTGATTTTCTATTCTTTGGTGACCGAATTTTTTCCAAAACTTGACGCAATCCATTCTATTTATTTTCAGCTTCCATTCGTGAATGGGACACATATTCAGTATTTATTTCATGAACCATGTGCCAAAACTAAGTTGGTTTCAGCTGCCCCAGTTTCACTAATGGATGGGAGGACAGGAAAGATAGGACTATACATTGTATGCAATGGTCTTATCGGTTAGTTGGTATTGAGTTGATGTAGTTAACCTGTAAGGTAGAAAATTGAGTAGCCATGCAATACAGACGATAGCTTTGATGCAAGAGCACCACTGATTATTTGAAAGACCCATTGACGTCATTACCCATAGATACTTTGGGTCCCGGTCTCCATTAAGGCGGCATTCGTGAATCCGATAGTTTGTTGGTTAAGGCTTTCGTAATTTGTTGCTAGGTCATAGACTGTCCCTTTTTTGGTCTTTTTCACCCAGTCCATTACTGAATAAGACCAGTGTAGGCTAGACGGCCGTCTAACGTTCGAAGTGTTGGCGTAAAAAGCGTAACCTACGGAGCATGATAGGTTCGTTAATAGCCTGTCACTCCATTCTTCTCTAACTCACATGGCGTATTCATTCATCAACAACCAGATCGTGTCACCAAACCCGGGTACTTTTTTGGAGTCACTTTTTGTAGATCAGGTGGCTGTTGATCCGTTCGCCATGCTTGGCAATTTGCTTGCAAACGTTAAGTTACCAGCCATGGGGACGTCATTAGTGCACCGTTGGGTGGGTCAAAATTTAACCCACATGCTTAACTTGGTTTCCATCTGAAAATGTTAGTTTTCTGGCATCAATAAGATCTGCTGATCTTGGTGTCAGGTCGGTTGATTTTGGCAGAATTCCGGAAAAGCCATGAGCACTTGGTCTGATCCACATGATAGTGAGCGAGTGCAGGGCTTTGTTCCAGCCTCCTGCTTGTAGCCTTCAACTCAAGAGTCTACCTCGTAAGGCATCAGTTAGTGCGGATTTCTTGGACGCTCCAACGCGGAGCCAATGACGTATTAGTCCGGCCTGTCTGGCTTAATCATCCCGTGGGCGAAGTAAGTAAGACTTTTGGTACCATTGCTCTCAGCAGATGCCTTTGCGCTGGCATCGGGTTCTTGAGAGGGTTAAACTGTTTTTCAAATAGACTCGTTGACTAGCCGGTGGCCACGGTCAATCGTTGGACGATCGGAGTTTGCGGTTTTAGGTCTCAAATTTTCGCGACGCTGCTTTCCTTGGAAGAAGACAGCATTGTCTACTTAGATGGATATATAAATTGTAATCACCTGGATGTAACACCTTGCTGCCTTCATCCTTTTGTCATGACATGTTTACTTTGCTCCCAAATAGTCCCGCAATACAGTTACATGTAGTATGTAGAGTGATAGTCTTTGGGTGCTCACTCTTGGCCTTCTTTACGAAACGTAGGCCTACGGAACGACCACAGCAGTCAAGTCCGGCCACCACATCATGGTCGCCCTTACAGCAACAGTTAGTCAGTGTATTTGCCACCTGGCCAGTAATTTTTATAACGTCTATGCACCTCATGATGTTTTATCCTGTGAGGTTTGACCGGTGAAACTTAACACTCGGGGACACGTACAAGCGGATAGATAAAAAATAAGTTGAACAGTAAGACTGAACAGTTTGATTAAAGTGCTCACTTCGTGGACATATAGTTTAATTAGGCCAGATAGGATGTAATAACAATCCAAAAGCTTGACTTTTGGGTTTGTTATCTGATCAAAATTCTTCCGGATGCAGGTTCGTTACATCGCCGTCCATTAAGAACTGAACGCTGCACTCAGAACTAGCTCTGTTTGCCAGTTAATTTTGAAATTCGGATCTTCAGGTCAGACATATTGTCATTCTTCATGCGGTGTCACTTCTTGGCACACGCGGTGTAGCACAAAATTTATCTCGCAGAATATGTACTCTTAAATAGCTGTACAAATCTCTGGGGACATGTTCATGACACTATTAGCTACTTTGAGTCAACCTCTGTTTTATACTCGCCTCGCTACACCGAACAAACTTTCTTGTTTTCTTACAAAGAAAGTACTGCAAAGGCAAAAGCAACTACACCTGTCGGTATACCTGATGAACATGGAATCTTAATTCGACTGTTAATCAGGTTCAATCAGTCATACAATGCATTATCTATTATTATCAGTACTATTACCGACTCCATTTTCGACGAATCCGATCGTTACTTTCTTTCGTCCCTTGATATTTTCTTCGCCAAGCATATGATGGCCCACAGTCGTTTGATCTGGCTAACCCGGATGAACTTGATCATGCTGAGGTTCAGGTCATTCGTGTAGGTAATTCATTGCACGATGGCGATTGTCACTCACGAAGTTCGTCGGATCGACCGACTGCTTATACGGAATCCGATTTACTATCGTCGTTGTCGTCGAAAGAAGTCAACTCACCAGGCATCACACGTTCCAGTACAATCATTTCGTCGCTGGATCAAGACACTCTGTTACTTTCGCCAAGTGAGTTTTGTTCGATGGTTAGGATGGTTCGCCTAGCGACTCTGCATAAACTTTGTGGAACGTTTTCATCCGCTCACCCGTTTTGCGATCCTACTGACCAGTCATGCTTTCCATTAAATCATATGATTAATCATCGTCAACACATGCAGTGGCGCAAATTGTTGCGTTCGCTTTTTCGAATTCGGCCAGCGAATTCATAGGTGATTTTCTGGCCTAATTTCACTTGTCTGTTCAGCGGACAGTCGTTATATCTGTTATCAGATGGATAAGGTCTCCCCCCAGTTTTGAGGATACATATCGCTCCAAAATGCCCGATCCTATCAGTTGTTTCTGGAACTGGATACTTTCGAAAACCGGTGTGAAAAATCACAGTTCGTGCGTTTCCCTCAGTTCCGTGTTGAACGTTACGCTGGTAGTCAGTCAACTTTCCAAATCAGAAGAATTCACTTTACTGATGCTTTTCCAGTTGCGGACTATCATACTGCTTTTCGAAGCAATAGCCTTGTCATGTGTCGGTTATGAGGTTTTTTTAGCCCTTGTGACCTTGACCTTAACACAGATCGCACTTGTGGTGAATCCAAACTACCGCCTACCTCTGCCCACTGGAAGTCGTGTTTGATTTGCTAGCAGTCACTGTATGTTGGTGCTTTCGAATTTGTTTTTCTACGTAAGGCATTAGTTTTTAAAAACGCGTCATCAATACCGTTGTTGCCACCATGTTGCTCTTCTAAGAGACTGCCTTTCTTGACGGATCATACTATTTGCGTTACTGAGAACCACTGGACACTCAACTGTCAGTGTCACCCTTATTGAGGCGTATTAGGCAAGCGCGGTCCCGGAATTTCCACCAACCATGCGCTCTGTTTGAACACAGAATTGTACGTAATTGGCAGAATACACCCATTTGAAAAATTACGAGGTATTCTTCAACTGAATATGCAGCACAAACGCTGCCTCATATTTCAGTTGGCACAATATTCGAAGTATCGCAATATATTTTTCTGACGGTACACACCAATCATACTGTTGCTGAGAGCTGTTCGACAGCCTACCACTATTTTTACCCTTCTTGGCTTTATATTCTCTTTCGTAGACTAGTGGGATGTTCAGCCTCATGTCGTGCACTTTTCAGCCAGGCTAGATACCTTTTTTCCACAAAACATTTACTTAGCTGTTATCAGCGAGATGGTGGACAACTTTTCTGCTCATACCCGCATTCTTCAGCACTCATACAACTTGTTCTTTTGATTACAGTTCAAAACCTCCAACCCGTTCGGTTACCTTCAGAAAGATCACCATTCATACGCGAACTTTTTAACTGTTTATTGGAATCGTATTTCGGTACAGTCCTCCTCTCTCGAGGAAAATCCGCATTACAATTCTCTCTCGATTATATGAAACTCTCAGAACTGAACAGGAAACAAATGGTTTAATCTTCACAATTAACTCAGATTTTTGGACGGATTGTCACTCACGATTTTTTATCACAGGTTCACTTGCTGCATAGTCTGACATATTAGCGAGCTCTTCTTCACAACTCTTCTTTCGACCGTCGAGTTAGCTCAGTGGTTAGGGCGCGAATTCAATGACCGGAAGGTCCATGGTTCGAACCCGACCTCTGCATCTCGACTTCCCCTATCTAGGCTTGGGCACCCCAACCCTTGTACCTCCTTCGGGTGACATGGCAGCCGGGCAGCGGAAAAATGCTACAACTGAACGATATATCGATTCGATTTTTTTTCTTTCGACTTAGCCGGTAATCTAGCCTTGTGTATGCACACAGAACCGTTCGTTTTAACATTTGTCCACTTAATCTCCTGGTGGAAGGTATTATGGCCGAAGTATGGACGATAAAGCGATAATCTAGTGCCTCTCGGGCTTCTGACAATCGTTATCGTTTTCGCTGCTTTTTCAAGAATACTTGATAAGTTGATGTTTTTGATGGTTTTTGTTTAGGTTCGACCACCCGACCTAGGGGTAGGGTTGACGAATTATAAATACGTGTGAATCACAGAATCGCAGCAATGTTGAAACTATGGAAAGTGCGATTTCGACGAAATTGTGCAACGCTATCCCAGCCTGACCCTCAAGGTTTTGTGTCTTAGGTACAGCTGCTGTACTAACCCGCCATAGTAATGAACAAGGTTTGACTTGATCGATAATTTGACCTTAGGTGCACATATACAGCACTTTTCGGAACATTTCATGGTTAAAATTCGGGCCAAAGGTATTGCCGCTAAGGTGTAGCATGAAGCAATCGTTTATTAGTTTTTGATTTCGGCTAATCGTCACTGTTTTTTGTCTTACACAGATGCGAGGATATCGTCAGATAAATTATCATGTTTTTGCTTGTCCTTCAGTTGAGCTAGATGGGGAACCACTCGTTTTTGTTGCCCTAGATGACGATAGTCGACGGCTTTAATGTAAGTTGACCATGTTGTGCTAGTATGTTTGAATCACAGACAAGCAAGAACATTCAGTTCAGATGGGATGAGATTGGAAATTCCATCTCAACCTCACGTAAGCTATTGCAAAACGCCTGGGTAAACATGAGATTCCACTGCCATAGTGCAGAACTCATGCATGAGGAAACAGTCCCGTCAGGGAAACATCTTGGAATCTTGCGGATCTGTTTTTCTGAAGGTCAAATTACAGAGTAGTATCATCGCTGTCAAATGAGACTGCTTTGCAGAAGAGGATACTTTCGATCTGCCTCTGGACTGCGACATTTTTCCATGTATCATGGTATATTTATTCAGCACGACACCACTTCGCGTTTGCCTTCATGCTTTGCATATTTTGAGTATTCTTGGCCCTATTAAAAATCGTGCTGTACACCAGAAAATTGTTTACGGAAGCCAACATTTCTTCAGTTCCTTTTCCATCAATAAATTTCGTCCCCTCGACTTCAGAGAGAAAGAGAGAGAGAGAGTTAATTTTTACTCAACGTTTTCACGAGTACATGAGTAGACGCTTCGTTTGGTCTGGAATTACTACTCTAAAGAATGTCTGATCAGAGAAATCCATTCGATGTGGTAAATATGTACAATGCTTGTCGCTTCCTGCATCCACGTCACTACGAGCGATTAACTTTAATACCACCCTTCCAATTGCAAATAAGGATGGAGATGTTTTTTTAGTAACAGTGGAAACAGCTAACTATTTGGATGCAAGGAAATTCCAAGTTACAGTGTATTGCTTCATCCAATGTCCGGCCTCATTGTCCTTTGTTCTGTGCCGTGAATTTGATCAGTTTTAATGAATGCTGCTTTGTGCATATTCTGAACAAGTTACTGTCCTGATGGAGTTAACTCAGTTCAGGAACAGCCATCTGATGTGGTGGGCTATTGCTTCAGTGTCGCTTATGATCTTGACTACTTACCTTCAGCTGTCAACCGAAAGTCCGCTATAGAATTCTCTCGAGGTGTAAATCGGCAGTTTTGAAAATGAAATTGTATCCCATCCATTCTAGGGGGTTGTTTCCTCTATGAGCGATTACAGTACCTAACTATTCGTATCGCACGAATTGTTTCCTTGCTGAGGGTTTTCCTCCGGATGGGACCACTGTGCTTGATTTCCAAATATAAGCCTTGCTGGAGACGGAGTTGTGTTGAAAACAGGAAACGCTGACCGAATCCAACAGCTGGTAACTTGAAAAAAACAATGGTAGTACTCTGCGGTGTTTGATGAATTCAGTGATGCTTTAGATGCTTTCAGTAACTCACAAATCCTAGTGTGGGACCGACAAAAGAGTTAACATCCATCAATGACTAACACTCACAAAAGGACAACAGGAAGTATAGAATCCAGCTCAGTAAGAAGCAACCGTCGGGTAGTAAACATACTTAATGTGAGGAAAGGACGTCACCAAGCGCTTTGTGTGAAAGTCTCTGTCGTGAAACAAGTGGTTTTTGTGGTTAACCTCACCAAACTTCAATGGGTTCCCTCAATGCTAGTCTGAAGGTTTTAAAGAGGTCTGTTCCGACATGCGTCATTTTGCTTTGTCACACTTCATTTCAGATACCAGACTATTCCTATCATGATTTTGCGAATTCTGGGCTGATACTGGCACGCTGCGGGGCTAATCCGGAGACTCAATAATGTGCATATAAATGTCTAAGTACTTATTGCGTACGCAACATTGTAAGACAAATTTTTCACGCAGGTATGCTAAAAACATTTCGTATTGACTGTTGATGGAACTGTTGGCTGAAAAAGCTCGTCCCAGATTGGTAGACGCTGCTGAAGTGGATATAGCTCGGTGTTTGTTCTTGAATTTAAATGTCTTTCGGGACGCGAACAGTATAGATGGTCACGTGGTGACCGAGTTGCGCTGGATTTTGCTACGGAGAAAATGATATACTCATTCTGAATAGGTCACAATGGAGATTTAATAGGACGGGTCAAAGGTAGCCAGTTTAGGTGGACTGTCACTGCATAGAGCAACACTGTGAAAGAGTTTCACCGTATGATTAGGTTCACTTCTGCATCCGGTCCACAGATCTACATGAAAATGGCGGATGAGCGCACGGTTGAAAAGTATGGCAAATCCTTACTCTGATGATGTGATCAGGTCGTGGGAACTCAGGGTAAGCCGGAGCAGATAACGACTGAATTTGAATCCTTTGGTAGTTGTCGACTTCATTGCTGGTGTCTGTTGCCGTATGTTTACTCGCGTTCAGCAGGAATCTGGTTAAACAGTATCAGGATGGTGAGCTCTAAGAATGCCTGAAAACTACTGGGACACTCAAACCCCACCAAAATCACCGAAGCGAAACCGTCAAGCATCTAGGCCAGAAAAGCCAGCTTCCGATCCAACACTGGAGCTTTCAATCAATTCAGTAACGGCCGACAATGATTAGTGTTTAGGCATTTCACAGAAACACGACCAACGATGATAAGCGTCCGGGCATTTCACGGAAGCACGGTCGATGGTGATGAGTGTTCACCAAACGCCGATCAGACAGCCTGGATCAATGTCAAAAGTACCCTTTAAATACCGCGAGGCCTCTTGTAACTTTTGCACTTGCTTGTTTGCAATAAAGCTGTTGAGTTCCTTGTTGGTGAACCTTTTTCCGACTCTAGGGCACTGGAATTGAGGGGAGCGGGAACAGAAGTTAGTTACAACAGACAGGAAAAATCGCAAGTGCGAAACTTATGTTGCAAGCTCTTTAAATATTGCAAGAAGTTCAGACAACATATTCGACAAGGCCCGTAACAGAAAGGAAAAAAAACACATTTAGAGAAGTTTATGGAAGAAGTTTATGGACAGGTTGAGAGTACTGTTGTTCCGAACTCTCGATCGGCACAACATTGCCTCAAGCGTTCCACGAAGTTTTCTTCTCTCCTCGAATAAGCTGGATCACTTTCCTGCTGGTTTCTTGTTTATTTATCGTCCTTCAGAAATGACATTCCTAAACTTCAACATTTTGAATTCCCGTAGACTGAGTACATTGCAGCCGACACCATTAGTAATGTCGACCACATCAGCGTTATGTGACTGTAGCTTCGCCCAGTTTTCGACCAATATCTAGGACGGTTTCACGTTGTTATCCCGTGGTCCCCACTCTTCAGTCACGTGACTTGCTGGTATGTTGCACGTAGGAGACACTAGGGATAATGGCATTCTTAAGAAATTCGAAAGTAACGAGTCTTGAGGGGATTGAATATATACCGCATTCGGTCTGTCTGATGAGGGAGTTAGTTTTTTCACCCCATTTGTATATATACACGAATCCGAAATTGATACATAGCTATGAACTATGCGTACGCACTGAAAATTGATTAAAACTGCGGGAGCTAGGTACATCAGTTTCAGTATAGAACTATAGGGCAACGGTTCGTCTTCAGTTGTATCTGATCATGACACTTCCACAGGAGGCTAATTCTTCCTTGAATTTTGAATCTCAAACACCAGCGTCTTTTCAAATTCGAATGTTAAATCAGATCTTTTCTGAAAACCCGGCCCCTGTATGCTATCGGATTTTCACTGAAAAGTCTTTGGTTAGTAGCTTTTGTGCAACAGCTGGGTAGCAACACTTGAAATGCTTGGTACCCCCTACTACCAGCAAACATGTTTTTCTCTCGGGATTACTTAGGCCACTTTTCGTATTTTTTATCGGAAGCCTCCACTGAAACACAGTGACCTGTTTCCACACTCCGGAATCTCTCCTGCGTCTTGGTCGTTATTGATGTTCATTATTAGCGATGTAAAACCTCTTCTTCCATCGAAGTTTGTATCGAAGTCTAAATGTGGAACTTGGAACCTCATTGTGGACAGTGTGGGGGGAAACAACACTTTCTTCGGGTAATGATGGTTTGACATGCGCAATATATGACCTAACAAACGCGACTTCTGGTGCTGAATACATTCTTCGATTGAAGTCCCCGTAGCACAGCCGAACATTCGCTTTCTAATTGTCTCGTTACGGATTCGTCGACACCAGCCTACATGAGCTGTGGTTCTCAGACAACGGTTTTCGAGGACCTGAAGACGTCTTAGTTCCGCTGCTTGAACAGGCCAAGTCTCGCAGCCATATAACAAAGCAGCCCGTACGGTAGCTTGATACACACGTTCCTTGAGATTCAGGGATATACCGCTTTGCCGCCGTAGTGTCTTAAATGGGCAAACCCAACACGAGTCTTAGAAATTTGTGCACTGACCTCATATGTCACTTCATGAATATCACCAATTGCATCCTTCCGTGGTCGACATTCCAAAAACCTTTGTGAATATACCGCATAACAGGTCCTCACTATGATACTAGTTAAGCAGCAATATCAAGGAAAACACTTGAACACTGTCTCAACTGAGACACGAGGTGGTCTCTCTCTCTAGCAAATTCAATTGAGGACCAATGTAAACTTGGGTATCAGATAAGCTTAACGCTATCTCACTTTGCAAATGACTACTCAACTACATAGCCAACTCATCAGCTTCTAGGCAAAAAAATTTCCTGCTAGATAAATATCCATTTATAATATGTCAACATTACTTAGTGAAAGGATCTGTTACACATAGTCAAGATCCATATGCAAATTTTTTGTCCAGGAGAAACAAACAAGAGTTGAAGGTCATGCAGTGAGAACTCTGAAGTATTTAGCATATTGATATGAACACAATGGCGGTCAGTTCACTTGTGTTTCCTCCTTGTCGTATGCGTTGCCTAGGAATTGGATAACAGGAAAGGTGAAATTTTTTCGTCTGTCCATGGCCATTCACCGCTTTTAAGCATGGTGCATACACAAACAGCCAATGTGCAGCGACAGGGAACTGTGCTGACAAATAACATCCGATACAGGGAAATTGACTAGTCCTCCTATTTCATTGACGGGCTTTGTCGTACCCTCAACAGGTTTTTATGTACAGTATTTCGGTTAAGCAAAACGTACTTGATCTTGCCCGCTTGCTTTATAACGGGGTTATGACGTTTTACTGGTCCTCTGTCCGACTAGCGCTACCGACGTCTGACTAACATACCAGTCATGGAACTTGATTTCTGAAGTTGAATTTCGTAAATAGCCACACTTACTCTGTTTAGTCACCGCCGTATGTCGATATTTTGACTTCTTGTGGAAATGGTTCCGTTGGACGTAAGTTGGTTACCAAATAATACGTGTTCACTCTTCTCGCCCCCCGGTCTATCGTTTTTCTCCTGCAAGTAATTCCTGATCTGAAGTCTGTACGATAGATTCTGTAAGTGAATTGAACCTATGGGGAATAGCGCAAAAGCTTCATTCGGAACCATTAGGAAGCTGCATAGACCTTTCCTCTGAACCAGTTGAGCCAGTCAACACAGACTCACTTGGTGTGTACTGCGTCTTGGAGGGATGAGTGGCCCACCCAATTTAACTGTAAGTTAATCACGTTACTCACCGACCATTCGTAACTAATTGATAGGCATCAAACCACTGTTCAAACGGTAGTGGCTGGAAATCGCCTTAGAGATTCGCTGGATGGACACTGCTGATGAATCCCAGTTAGAAAGAACCAACTATACACAGTGGTTTTAAGCTTTTGTTTACAGACCGGCTCCACTTCCAAGATACAAACCAAATGTAATTTTGACGCCTGCCCAACTTCGAATACACGTGAAAACGAGCGTTAGCAGACACCGAGGCTAAGATGCGACTTATCGGTTCGAATTTATGGGATTCTAAGCTCACTCAAACTGACAGTATCGCGCGTCGCAGCTGGAATTCTTATGTAAGAGTCATCCAGTGTTATGCCTATTGGGTTAGAAGTACTATTCTTGAGTGGTGAACTGAACCGTTCAGCCAAACGTCACGTGAAATCGGAGAGGTACTGTTGGGAGTCACAAGCTGTGCTCGGTTCATGAACTTGAAATAAGTATCGGACTCACCGGACTTTCGCAAAGAACCTCAATAACCTGCCTTTTAACTGTGGGTTATAATCTGCCGATTTACTAGATTTTGTCTGCGCGCGACACACCGTTTATCAGGCCTTTTTTGGCTTACTATTTGTTTTTATAGATTTCTCGGATGATAACTACTACTTCCTTTGGTGATTACCAATGTTCTGTGACTAGTGAGTAGAATGTCAAAGTATCGCGAGGTTTCCTTGTGTAAACTTGGGTCAGCTCATTCTGAAAACCTGAAGCTCAACTTACTCTATCTCATTCTTACTGAGTATCGTTTCAACTACACGATCCACGCGGACAGTGCTTCTTCTGGTGTGCGTGTGGCTACCCCATCTGGACTTTTGCCAGATGAGTTGCCACGTGATTAGATGGTCTTTAGAATACCTTTGTCCACAATAGTTCCTCCAAAATCACCTTATTGATTCGAAATCTTATAGGCTGTTTGATGTTAAAGAACCTGGTTGTCGGACTAAAAAGCTCATCAAAAGGGTAACAACCGAAGTGACCTGAAGTTACAACAACCACCTTTAGGTTTTACTTTGATTACGTTCTACATAGACGGTGTAAACAATATACTTTGTTCTTTGTTAGTGTGTGCTTTTGTCGCGCCCAATCGTAGCTAGCAATGACAACATGCACTATAGTTGCTGCACAGGGACCATCGATAGAACCTGGTCATCGGAGTCCATATTCGAGGAGGGGGGGGGGTAGAAAATGCATTAGCTGTTTACTGTAGTTCACGTTGGACGACGTTTGAGTCGATTTGGGAGATGAATCGGTTGGTTACCATTGTTTGCACTTCTTCCTGCATTTGCGTCTTTTTTAGAATGTGGGTTGTCCACGACGAGCAACGCCCTAAGGGCAGAATGTGATGTTTTCTCTTGCGCACTCCTCTATTCGAGCGACTTTTGTGTGACATTTTCCAGATGCTTCCTGTCATTCACTTTCATTTTCCTTCAAGGCGTTTGACTCGTTAGATTTCTTCACCATTGAGTGTGCATTCCTGGTAATGACGATTTCGACAAACTAGTCAGTTATCACGGAATGGCAACAGCAGCAGTAAATTCTACCTCACTTATGTGTATGTTGTACAGACAATGTCCTACGATGGTTGACACCAGTCTGAACTGTTGATACCTTAGTTTTCCCAATGTTTCGGCTATAAAACGAACCTTATTTTGCTGATGACATTGCAGTAAATAATTGACAGTAGAGTTGCCGTTCCTTGCGTCGATGTGGTCAAGCAGGATATGTTTGTAATGAATTGTATTCGCGTGCAGTCGTTACGGTTTTTGTTGTAGGATTCGGGGACGTAGTAATCCACCCTGTCATTGAAAGTTGTACCCTTCGGCCACACATGGTAAGCCAATACTGTTTCTAAGTCCCATACGGTTAATAGGCCATTGCGACCTACGTCTCAGAGCACTCAAACCTTTCCTGGTGTGGAACTGCTACCCACATTGTTTGACCCAACCAGCTGGCTATAACTGGCGTCCCATTTTTTTTACTCACTTCTTAAGTGGCAATGGCAGGTTGCGAGGCAACCGAAACGCACGCGTTTTTTTTACCGAATCCAGCTCTTTACTCTCCAGTGATACTGCAACCCAATCTCTTTAAATAACTTCGAGTTCGTTGAACAGTCTTCCTTGAATATTTTTCTGGAGATCCTCATCTTAGCAGGCACAAACTGCTCGAGTTAGAAGACGATCCGTGTTAAGAAGTAGCGTGGCCGAAATCGCCAAAATCTCATGGGATGCGACGAAGTGTCTTGTTCAGTGGGAGGAGAACGAAACACTGTATTTATCTCTAGCGAGGGAATTATAGGTATGAGATCAAATGGTACTAATTTAGTGGATCCGATTTTCTCATCGGTACCAAGATGGAACACTGAATATTTCTTCTTGTTTCTACAGGTGAGGAAGAGGAAGAAGGAAGGGGTCAGTCCAATTTTCGTTCTGGAGATCAACCTTTCAACTCTGTAACTGTTGATGGCTCGGTATCTCCAAAACACACGTCCCCCTATCTACCAACAACCGAAAATTCTACGCCTATATCCCACCGTGAACCGGTTGAAGGGCGCTTGATAGATTGGAATGCAGATCCTGAAACGATGTTTCATGAACAGGAACAAGTGGCCATGGTGACAACACTTGCTCAGCCTTATGGTGATTCTGAAGTGAGTTTTATTTTGGTTTTGAATGATCACCTTTTGTTTGAGTCTGAAGACAAATGCTAGCTTGTAAAGAATCAGCAGCAATTAACTGACCAAGACAAGACACAGATCACCGGACAAGGTTGATGGCCCCCTGTATGTCATCTTAAAGCTTGAAGTATTCCTGATTAAAGGAATAGGATAATTTTTGCATGCCATCTTGACGAGTGCGCCAGAAGAGTGTCCGGTGCAAATTATCAGTGTACGGTGCTTACAGAAGTTGGCGTAGACGGCATTGCTGTTAAAGTGCAAAACGATGGGATAACTTTTGATTGAATTACGTCCATGTTTGGGAGACAGAGTGGGAGGAAGTGGACTTGTTTAAAAGTCACATTGCTGGGAACTTCGAATAAAATGATGTTGTGAATAGGACGATTTACCTTGAAAGGCACTGACCTGCCGGTATGTCTCCTTGAGATTGTAGCTCCGCGACAGTCCGGAGTACTTGCTGCAGGGGCAGTTCTGGAAGTAAATAGGATCGTCTCTTCATATACCAGAACATTGACCCCGGTTTCTCTTCTGACTGCAGAGAACCTGGTTGGCTCTGTTAAATTTCGACGCGAAATTACAGCTATACTCCTAGTCTCTTATGTTAGCAACATCAAAACCACAAATTAGCTTACGCACAGTCTGCAGTTAGTTCTACGTCTACACTTTACAAGAGGGATGGGTTTACGTGATGGCCATATGTTCCATACAACGGATAGATCGATATATGTTATTCTTCTCTGTACTCCATTGTTAGTGTACCTGATTGAGATATCTTTACTACGTATTTGCATGCCCTGACGGATGGGCTATTATTATACTCCTTCCTATAGCATTTCGCATCTTTCAGGCACATTTTTGACAAATTCTTCTTCTAAGATTGAATTTGCCCATCATTCTTGCAAGAAAGACGAAAACGGCAGTGAGGCAGTTTAGTGTGGCAAGGTGATTTCACGTATTCCAACTTTATGGTGGCTTATTCACGTAAGGCTTCAGCGTAATTTAGGCAAGATCCCCTGCGTCAAAAATCGGCAAAATTTGGAGGTCCCTTTAGCTACGGTTCGCTTTACAATTTTCTTTGTTCACAAAGCATTGAAATCATCAAAAATGCGTTTCGAAACTTTGGAAACGGCCGAATCTTCTTTCTTTGGCGTCGCTCTTAGAACGCTGTTGAAATCACTAATTTTATTCGGTCAGAAGAACGGATTTCCATGTTTTGGGAGACTTTCCCCCGGAATTTCTGGTCGGTTTGGAAAGGAACGGGACTTCTATTCTCGAGAAATACACTCATTTGCAAATCAATTTGGTTTTTGCGAGAGACTCACCTGGAACCCAGCTGAATCTCCCATTTTTGATGTTTCCAGGCAACTGAATGTGCCGCACCAGGCCGCCTCATGTTCCAGTTGCTACGATATTCGAGATATCGCGATACATGTATGTACGTAATGCACTACTCATAAGGTTGCTGAAAATTCTTCGACAGCCCACGACCGGTTTCGCCCTTCTTGGGGCTCATCAGGTAGGCGCAGTCCCCGGATTCCCGTCAACCTTCTGTTCTACTTGAACCCAAATTGGACTGTTTTCGAGAAATACACTCATTTGCAAATCAGTTTGGTTTTGCGAGAGACTCACCTGGAACCCAGCTGGTGCAGCACATTCAGTTGCCTGGAAACATCAAAAACGGGAGATTCAGCCTACCTGATGAGCCCCAAGAAGGGCGAAACCGGTCGTGGGCTGTCGAAGAATTTTCAGCAACCTTATGAGTAGTGCATTACGAACGGGATTTCTAGTTTGTATTAAATCCTGGACTGAGGTGGACGACTACCATTGAAATTGTCTTGTATCGCAATAGAGTCAGTCGTTCCTCTCTGCAGATTTACATTCAACTAATCCAAGAAGTTTGTTTTAGGAAGCTCTGGGAGTTTTAATAGAACTGTGGTCTGGTTTCTTTTCTCTGGCATAAACACATTAGTTTCTTTTCAGAAATTTTGAATCGCATGCGAGCTTTAGTCTAACTGAGCGGAAATTAGAAGCAACCTCTTGATGGAACGCTTGGTATCGGATGAAATTCATGTATAGAAATAAACTTGGATCTAATTGCAGATGTAGACGTTCTAAATTGAACTTAATTTGTCTATCCTCACACCAGACCGTTTTCTGGCATCAACTCTTGCATGTCCAAGTGGATTTCCATACAAGTTCCAGTCTAGTAAAATTTGCTACACTTATTCGATGATGTTTTACCCGGGCTTTGTTCTGCCTTCATTCGTCCCAATTATAAAACACCGCTTCCAGTTGTGTTGGAAGATATTTACGTTGGTTTCACTGTTGAACTCGGCAGTATTGTGGTTGGAAAGTTGTTTGTTGTATCGAAAATAGGCAGAAATGCCTTGAAATCTGATAACATGTGTTGTCGGGCCGCAATGAGCATCCCCATGGATTGGATGTGACCTGCGAGCCGTTGTTTGAAGACACATGTCATTTACAAAGTGACTTTAGGCAAAACACTCGGTTCTTCTCACCAATCTGATTGAGGTCATCAATATGATTGTACCGTTTTTTACACTCATCAACTGCAAACTGCCCGACGTTCAGCATGTCATTGGAAATTGGAAATTCCAAAATGAAGAGAATAAACGCCGGACAGTCAACATCCTCGGTCACGAGAACCACGGCACATGAAACGTTACAGTAAGGTCCTCTTGAACACACTGATCAGGCTGCTGCCTGATGATGATAAGTGCAGCCTCAAGGCACGTTGACAAACGGGTCCGACCAACTTCTGGCGACCAAGAAAAATAGATGTCAACGGCACAATTGGTACGAATGAGGTGTCTTGCGATCGAAGATGCTAGGCTGCGGTCGATCAATGCACCAATGTCCTGATCTGTCGGTCGTCTGCATTGCTTTTGCTTGACATAAACAAGACAGCTAATGTTGAAGCAGTTGGACTACCTAGCGCTATGCCACCAACTTGTTGATGTTTTGAGCCTTGTACGTAAAACTTATCGTTTTTGTGCACAAGGTCCTGGATGTACTATGGGAATGGTCAAAACACGAATAAAGCCGTATCATGAGTGGACATCAGAAGAAAACATTACAGTATGAAATAGGTTGGTAATCTTCAGTTTATCAATAGACACAAAATGTCGATGGCCAACTTAGGTTCCAGGATACACCCCCCCACACACACACATTAGCCATGAATGCCTTGAGGCGTTGATTTTGCACCACCAAAGAGGTATTTTTCTTCGTTTACCGTATAAAAATGGACCGTCAGAACAAAGCGCATCCGAAAAATATGAATGTTGCACTCACGCAAACCTATCACGCTACGCAAATAATATTTTTGTTTGTTGAAGGCGTGGAACATACCGCTGTCCTTGATCAACGCGACTCGAGAGGTGTGCGCAACACCAACTTGCGTGTATTCATTCGCCTACCGTTATGGAAGATGAAGGTTATATTTGGAAAACTGAACGCACGTTTCAAGCGTGTCGACAAGAATATGCGCTTCAGTAGGTTTCAAGCATAGCGAGCCAGACGGATGAGGGCCTCGATCGCAATCCGGCATCCCCAAACGCAGGATACCTAATTCATTCCGGTTGTGGTGCTGATGTCGGTCTTTCTTCCAAAATGGTCCCCACAAATTGTCGGCACCGAGACTACAGTCACCATCATCATCATGCAGCAGCCTGATCAGTGTGTTTAAGAGGACCTCAATGTAATGTTCCACCTCCAATAGCTCTTGTGACCGAGGTTGTTGATTGTCCGTCTTGCTCTCCCTTCCGAACCAACCTCGACATCTCGAATGCTCCTGTCTTGACTTCGGTAACCTGGCAGTATCTTAGCCTTCCTGGTTCCTTCGGGTGGCATGGCAGCTAGGCACTGAAAATGTGCTACAGCTGGACGATTATTATTATCCAGATACAATTACTGTTTTACTTTCCTTCAGTGGTCAATGAGCCAAAGTTTTCTAATCCATGTCTTCCTTCTGGGTTGGTTTCTCCCGCATTATCCTTTCTGGTGACATAAAAAATGAACGGTAGGAATATTCCGCTTACTCTGCTAGCTACTTAGTTCAGAATAACTGTATTGTCCACCGACAGGAATCATAGAAAGGTGTATTATTCATTTGTTGTTCTGTTCCCATCAAGGGCTGTATCATCTAGCCCATCACTCATGGTTCACATGTCACCTGACACCATCACCAGTAAAAATGGTCAAGAGGTTACTTTAAATTGAACTTAGTCCTGTCGGTACGATGAAGCGCCCGAGCATCAGTTTTTTTCAATGATGGAGTTCTATTCCATCGTAGGCAGAAACCCTATACTTGTGTGTTCTTCTGTTACCTTGCCCCAACCTATCGCTCCCTACTACGCCCTCTATCAGCCATGTGTAGTAAAACTGTGATTTCAATGTATAACAAAAAAGACGTAGCCTAATGCTCCGCAACAGAAATGTTGGTAGCTTGGGTTGTATAGGTGGCTGTAGTTTTCTTCGCTCAGCCGGCCTATCTAGTTGCAAACGTTTCGTCACCAACCGAGGTGATATCATCAGTGCACAGTAACGGGTTGATGCGTTGGTGTGTAGGCAACCCTCTCCCCCTCACGTCAACAAGCACAGCACTGATCAACACCGATACACCACCAAATTACTACGCACCGATGACGTCACACCGGTTGGTGACGAAACTTTTGCAACTAAATTGTCCAGCTCAGCGAACAGAACAACTGCTGAGCTGATACGAATCATCTACTTTCCCAACGTTTTAAGACAGTTCAGTGTGCCCTAGTTAATCTGACATCAGGAAGATGATTGAAAAAAAGCAGTAGCATGATCCCCAATCTTACTCAGGTGTACAGATTCGCATTGTTCCAAATGGGTGAGAGGAAAAAATCTGAAAACAGTCCTTTACAACATATATATACTAAGTGTTCTGAAGTTAAGCAAACTGGCTTGTGCACATGACACAGTTGTTATTTGTGTGAGCTGTGATCCTCAGTGCATGTTGTAGCGATCTGCTTTGCTGGAAGAAGTTGACCTGCCACTTGGGCTTTCTGTAGCAGCGGTATTTATAAGTAGGTTCCGAATACTGAACACTGGTCTTTATGATCTGATATGATCCCATATAACTGTATATGGGCCAAAACAACAGTAACAAAAATCTTCGGAAAAAGGAAACGTTTTCCAGTTTGCGAGAACAACATTTGAATGTGAGACGTAGGAATGGGTTCCGTTGAAAAGGTACACTATTTGTGCGTCTTCATCGTTACGTTCATTACGATATCCGTTCATCCACTGTCACAACACTGAAGTTATTGCGAAATTCGGTAAAGCACACGCAGAGGAGTTAGAATCCAGACTCCATTGGGCTGCTTCGAATCTGTTCGAATTTTAACTACATCTCTTGATATCAAGTTTCTAGTGCGAGAAGCTGAATGCAGGAAAGCAAAGCAAAACATCCACGAAAGTGGTAAATTGAGCTTTGACCTGCCAAATATGCAACAGCATTAATTCTAAATTTAAGGCCATAACTCTCATCCGGCACTCAGACTTTTGGGAATACGATGCGAATTCATTAAGAGCCTGATGGAATCTAACAAGTGGTTCTGTACGCGCTGGCATCATACCAGTCTATCTTGGCTTTCATATAATCTTGAAGTAATTTGGTTTTACTAATATATGTAAATTTGTCACTGGGTCACGCTGCATCCAAGAGCTGTAGTCTTCATCAGCTCCACAGATTCTGTGAATGCGCCCTAGGAGTGCACAGCGAACGCAGAATGAATTTGTAACAGTCAGCTAAGTGTCTTGGAAGGAGATTGGCCTCTCTTCGTTTTCTGACGAAAAGTGCCTTGCGGCTCCGGAGCACTTCGAAATCTGAGGGCTCTAGCTGAATGAAAGCAGGTGTACCTATCTAGTGATGTGGATGAACTGGAAAACAAAATACAGCTGGCCAATGACAGTGGGCATGTTCAAACGTAAGTGGTAGAGATACGATTTCACCTACCTCAGCAGCAACCTCACACAGTTGTGCGAGAACTGTGGCCCAATCTAACTGAAAGCTATGGACAATTAGGTCTTTTGTATGTTAGTGTTAGGCTCATGGTCGGTGTACTATGCCGTGTATTATCCATACTTTGTTTTATGAGGGTCATGCAACTTGTACATGTTGGTGATTTTTAGAGACTTTAAAATCCCGTCATCGCACTTGGTTTCTTCGTGTCGTCTCGAACAGCAATACAGTTCGATTTTCTCCAGAGATTTCTTCCAGTAAATGAATCCATTCTAGGTTGAAAAGCCCGGAAGTACTGTACAGCTGTTTCATCCTTACTAGTAATCATCAGCAATGCGCATCTCACAAAACACCAGGAAGTCTCGAACCCATGACCTCCAGGCTAGTGGTTTGAACAATCAACCGTTCGGCCGCGAGCGGGTGATCCGCAAGGAGACTAGGTCACAGTCACTCATCCCTCATTTTCGAGATCCACATGGCGTTTGTACACGTGTTGGCTGGCTGCTCGAATACGACTTCTCAGACAGAAGTTTCACTCACCGGGTGAATTTTATTCTTCGCCTCAGCTACTGCTGGTAGTGTGAGGATATCCGGGGATTTTTAATGGAGAGCTCATCTGGTGGGTGAAACAAGTCCATGTTGGAAGGCCGAAAAGCTGTACAACTGATCCATACTCGGGAATAATAAGCAAATACGCACCACTTGTTTTTAGTGGTACTGGGATTAACTGCGAGCGGCGGAGTTTCCTCACCTGGCATCCCTCTACTACTAGGCAACTTTCGAATGGGGATATAGACAACATGCCGTCACCTCCCAACCGGAGTGCCTACCTAAAGTATGCGTATCGTTGTATTCTGGGCCTATATTCTGTAACATTCGCAAACGAAACTGGGCTTATCAGGGGTACTACGACATGATACTCAAGTGTACTTATTTCGCGTGTTGCAGTCAATCGCGTCACTACCAGGCAAAACAATGACAGTATTGGGATGACAGTATGGAGACAGATACGATATTTGGTTTTAACTTCATCGTGCAATATTAGGTTTTTAAGACTGCAGCACTTCTGCGTATTTTCTAAAAGTCTCAAGGTATCCCAGACGCGAGATGGCTCAGTTGCTAGAGCGCGAATTTACTGACCGGAAGGTCCGTGGTTCGAACCCGACCTCTGGCTCTTGACTTCCCCTGTCTAGGCTTGGGCAACCTGGCAGTATCCCAACCCTCGTGCTTCCCTCGGGTGGCATGGCATTTATATACCGAAAGGGTGCTACAGATGATTGCCCCATCTCAGACGGTTGTGTAACCGAACAGGTTAGCGTGTACACTTATCCGACGATAACTTTTCGTGAAAAAAAGCGTGTATTAACATTCCTTTGCGTTAACTGAGCCACGATTGAGGGATTGAAGATTGGTCAACAGGGACTGTGTTCGACTACCTCGGTTGCTTGCAGAAAACGGATCAGAATCAAGTGTGAAGATTTCCCTCTATCTATGCGTGTGTAGTTTAATTAGTTGCTTCATTGTAACCATGGGAACGCCCAATTTGTTGGGCGGAGTATTTTGAATACTATTTTGAATGTGTGCAGCTACCCACGACAATTTTTGGTCATAAAAATAAAAATCAATCGCAGACTAATTATATGTCCGGAACATATGCTCAAAACAACACTGATAATGATAGACCGGCGTGATTTCTTCGGATAACCCATTGGAATAACGCTTCCTTTCCGTTTGCAAATTTGACAGTACACTTTCAGCAAATGTTGAATTAGCTGGAAGGGAATAAATTGTCCTACATTCATAAAGGAACCTACTCACAAGTTTGCCAAAAAAACTCTTCGACAGCCCACGACCGATTTCGCCCCTATTGGGGCTCATTCAGTTGAAGCATATCATAAACGATAGATTCAGTTAAGTCTCCCGTGAAAACCAAATTGATTTGCAAATGAGTGTGTTTGTCGAAATCCTACATTCACTTTTCAGTATGTCACTGATCAGTGTTCGCGCACGACTCCACTATTGTCGGAATAGGATGGTAAATCGCATAAAGGTAAACTTTTGTCTCCGGTTTATTTAAGGATGAGTTTATCTTACCTTGTTGTAGTGGGTTCATGAATTCGTGCATATAAAGCAACAGGTCAAATGGAGAACAGGAACAGTTTACTTTACTCCTCACTTCCCTACCGAAAGTCACATCAGCTCACTCATTGCAAGCAATGCTGTTGTTGTAAACTACGACTCAGTTAGGAATGTCTGATCCTTCTGTCACTATCCTATCTTGTACACTCTGAACGGCAATTCATACTGTGGTCTCGGATTTATTGGTCGAAATGCCGTATACTTTAAACTTATGCTCGGGTTAGTGAACACTTTAGCAGGAGACCAACTAAATGGTGCGTCAGCATGAGATCCCAGAATAAGGACGTGAACTGGTTGTGTGAGTGTGTGTTTGTGCGTGAGGTTGCAGCACTGCTTCATTTGGCACCGCCGGAAACTTGATGTGACACCAGAGAAAGCATGAATTACAATTTCGTTACCGTCTAAATGTCCCTAAGTTTCCCAGCCGTCTAACTGCGCAGTCTGACGGCCAATAAGCCCAGGTTGAAACAGTCTGGCCAGCCTATGATCTCAGGTAGGGGGAACGGAACCAGCGGAAGGCCCACAAATAGCTGACAGTAGGCACATGACAAGATGTTTTATTTATTTTCAGTCATGGTTACACCATCAGCCTAGCCACGTCATGATCAATGCAGTTTTCTCCCAGTTGGCTGGTTTCGTATCCCTAACCGACGCAGACTAGACCGGAAGTAACCGAATCAGTTACTTGCACCAAAGCGTGTGCCTTATGGTCCATATTCTGCTGATATACTACGGCTCGTTCATGTGGTGTTTGAAGATGCGAAAGAGCTGGAAGATATCACTGTACCAGATATCGTGAAATGACATACGGGCGATTACCGAATGAGAGTTTGGGTTACTGGAGCCCATTGATGAGCTTCACAGGTCCAGTGATCTAGTTGGACATTGTAGTCTTACAAGTCCACAAGCTGACGAATTCATCAGTCAATAGTCATCAACCGAGCCTTTCGTTGGAGGCGAATTGGGGCTTCGATCATCCAATTATCAACGCTCTCTTTTACTCAGAATTGTAAACAAGGATCAACCCACCGGAAGTGCTGCAGAGCCAATCCAGATAGTTGTACGAATAAGGAGCGACAGTGTTAGAACATCCAATGAAGTATGCAAAAAACAAGGCGGGTTTAATAAAAACCCATGATTTTTTAGTACTAAACAGATTTCCCTGAGATGAAGCGATTCTTTCTGGTCGATTTCCGGGAACGCAACAGGCATCGCATCGAAAACCACTCACTGGTGTACCAGGCGGTGCTATCAATAGGCGCTCCTTCGCTAAAGAAAATCGAACACTTCACTGTGGCTGCCTGGGTTGGCCTTTCCTATGCCCTGCGCGTGAGGTAGAGAGATGAAACCGGAACGCTGGTTGCGCTCTGTGTTCTCAAAATTCCGGATTTACTCGGTCATATGATGATCACCCACATGGAACAGATACACAGTGTTTGCTGACCGGCTTTACTGAATTCGAAACTCTGGCCTAGTACTTCTCCCTATTTGGTGTGGACTAATCAGAATAATCGCGTAAGATCTAGGAGAAAGTTGTTCGAACGAGTGCTATCCGGCTACGTATTCGACAACCTACAGGGACCTACAATTACTAAGATACTAGGATACCCTGAAAAGCGTGGTGGCTGTGACGGTGACCGAGCATTATTGTGGATACATCAAACTGCAAAACTACGGCCTGTAATACTCTGAGCCTTTTTGTTCCCGGGAAAGAAACATTAAATATTATTCTTTATGCTCCTATATGTTAAAACAGATATGCACCTGTGATACGTTTGATATGGAAGAGAAGATTGGTCGGTCGATTGGACCACCATTTGCGATCCGAGCCCAATCCTATGGACACGAAGGCCTTTGGAAACGATCACCGCCAGCAATCTGCACTCTTGTTGGCCGAACTGACCGATTGTATCTCCCTATAGGATCTCTTAATAGCCATGTGGCATGCGATCACTGATAGGCGACTTCAGAGTAATCTGCACACCTGGACCGAATATCATTTATCAGGTTAATGAGAGGTCGTTGGGATATAGGATTTCAGCACGAGTTCTAATGTCGTGAACACGTACTTAGTTACGCACATATCATTATGGAGCAGTCCCAAGTTCAAACGCTGTCTGATGAAAAATAACCAAGGGAACTGTGCAGGTGTTTTTATTCACTGCTGGCATGCGCTGTTTCATTATGGGGCTGTAGAAATGGAGCTTGCTGCAGACCTAAGACCTGAGTTGATCGTTTCTAAGAACGAGCTACTTAGTTTAGTGCACGATGAAGTCGAGCATTAAATATCATATCTGTCTCTATATTGTCACCATCTGGTATGATGCACAAATAGCGGATGCTTGTGGTTAACGGCTCACAACACCAATGACGCAACAACGTAGCAAACGACGGGTCATCACAGAATGTTTCACACATCACAGTGTCGCACTAGAATCTTCCTGATGGGGCGAGAAGCGCTGAGCTTCGAAAGTTCGAATCTGATTCGCTAACATTTCGACCAATCTGGGCACGTTTTCGTTTGGTCCGTAGCCCGCACGTGTCACATCCGTCCAATCGATGTGACATTAGCTTAGTAAGAGCGCCTGGCCTCCGGACAATCTGTCAATAATCGTTTGCATAAATCATCGCTGAACATCGAAATACAACTGAGCAAAAAAGCCTGGTAGACTCAGTGTCGTTTGCGTATTTTACGTAATGTAAGCCCAGCTTATTACAGCAACCATACTTTAGGTAGACAGTCTGGCTGGGAGGCAACATTTTACTCTCCATGTTGCTCATGGTTGTCATGATTGCTCAGTAGCAGAGGGAGTCTAGGTAACGCAGTGTCGACCCCCCCCCCCCGCTGATAAGTTCGGTACCACTGTAGAACTCTGGTAGGTAGTATTAAAATGTGAAAGACCTTGATGTATGATGTACTTCTTCTGATGACTAGAGACGTCCTCCGTGGGCATCATCATCCAACTACGTCTGCATTTTTGTGGTGGAATTGGAGAATGCTTAATTCCCAAGAGAAGGCGTTTTTCCTGAATCAGAATGAGAGTTGTTTAGTTTACAACAAAAAAAAACTATACGCAAGATTGGGTCATCTTTTCGGTGGGCTTGATCTCGTGAAATCTTTAGGCGGACAAACGAACGGCATACACGGCTGTTTATTGGTATCACCGAGAATCATTCGGGGAACTAAGGAAAACTGACGCCACATTCCCACCTGATGTTCTCATATGAGCGAGGTTGGATAGCGACGGTTCCATCAGCGCAATTACTCTATATGGGTCTTGCATTCCAGTTTCAGTAGTTAAGCAAAGTGAAAACAGTGCGCGCAAGACAGATTGTTAACCGACATCTCATACTTAAAGTATATTTTACACGTTGTGTTTTTGTAATAAAACAAGACAACCTTGTCCGATAAGCGGACGCGAAACACCAAACGATGGCGTGCAGGTGATTAGTTCTCTGGATTCCTCCTGACCGACGTGCCCACAGAACGGCACATACTAATCGTGCCAGGAGGGAGACCTGACAGTTACGGATGTACGGATAAAAGACGCCAGAAACCAGCTTAGAGGTCCGGTTAACAGGACAATCCAGCTGAGGGAACAACGCGACCCAGTCTTGGGGATGCTTAGTCCTCAACCAAAACGTCTTGCTCAGAACCCGGCCATAGGCCAACGATGATAGACTCAAGTCAAATAGAAAAATCTCCTAAAAATGCGAGGATCAGGAAAATAGCTTCCAGACTTATATTTAGTGATCAATCCGGTAGGAAAGAGACTGTTACTGCTTCATGCTTATCCGCCGGTTTGACTCACTTGGTTATTGAGGTCGCGACACGATAAAGTCTAGTCTCCTCATAACAACGAGCGAATCCGCGAAAGATTTGCTTTAATTTTTTTCCGGCTGTGAGCGCAAAGCAAGTAGGACCATCAATTTAGCTATTATGTTTCTGGAAAGAGTTCATTTTACTTCTCAAACAAAATGACAAATGCTAAAGGAATGGCTTAGAATTGGTGACCCGCATAATTAGTTCCCAATTTAGTCCAGAAAATCTTCCAGTTTGTTTTCTCACTTCATTTTGGATGTTTTAGTAGTGTGTGCGATGTAGGGGACCCGTCGAACCTCAAACTTGGTACATAGCTACGTTCGTTTACAGTCCTGTTTTGGGTTAAAATGAAGGCTGACGAAGATGAACTGTCGAACGTGCTCGAACTGCGATCGGTATCCACGACCAACACAGTGGTTTGTTTCCATCTTTTAAGAGCAAAGGAAGAATTAGGTAGGGCAATACAATGTCTGGGTTACCTACATGGCCGTTTCGTTTCCTGGTTCGTACAAACATCCAGTAGTAGTGGGTAGTATTCAGTGGTTGACTTCGCTCTATACCTTTTCGCTATACACAACCTACCCATAGGGAGAGGCGATATAGCCTAGATGAACCCTTTCTTGTCATGTTTTTTTTCAGAATTTGTTGCCAAATCCGACTACCTCAGCAAACCAAACTGGATCATCTCTTTGTAAGCCGACCGCTTCTCCTCACCCGACACCAAAAAGGAAAACAGCCAAAAACCGAAGCGAGCCACCCATAGTTCCACAGACTACCTCTTCACCTGTTCAAACGCCAGTATCCAATACACGACCTACAAAACCACAGACCGACACAAGCCGTCCGGTTGATGACTTGACTACATATCCAAAGGTATTTAATGGTTTTTCCAAGTTATCTTTCATTTTTGGGGAGATATACAGGCGTCCGTGCGCAGTAAAATGCTCTTTAATCTGTTGACTGTTAATATACCCATAAAAGTGGTTTGCATGTTGCCACGGTAATTCGTTATATATATATATATATATATATGGTTGATTATTCTGTTTGTCATCGAAGGCCACCGGAGATCTTTACTTGCCAGGAGACTTAGGCTGTTAAGTGATGCGCTGCGAACCATATCATGTTCTTCAATAGATCGTTTCACCTAACAGCACGTTGCGAATTTAAATCTCAGTCAGGTGTTAAAATGATACACTGTAAAGCAAACTGCAGCCACCTACGTTGTTCTCTGGGAAACAGATCTGTAAATGGGCTGGACACATCATTACTTGGGATCGTAACTTTTAGGTATACTGTTGTGTCGACCTGAAGTTAAGAAGTGCGGTTCGGCAGCCCGGAGAGAAAGTACACAAGTAACCTGAGTTGGGACAACCCTTTGAACCTCATGATGCGTATTTTTCTGTGTTTCACTGTTTCGGGTTTAAAAATGCAGGTTATCTGGCGTGACGCAATGCCTTCAGTGAATAAATTCAAGGAAGCGATGGACCAGATATTTGTACAAATCCCCTGCAGGATATTGCAGCCCAGTTTAATGTGTATGCTGCTGCTGAATGGCTCATGAACCTTGGTTCAGAAAATAGCGTTTGTCCTTATGATGTTTAAATGGTGTTTTTACTCAGGGACATGGTCAGTCGGGATAGATGAGGGTAAATCCTATGTGAGTTCATGAAACAGAGACGCATTGTTCGATTCTACCCTGTCGATTGCTCGTATTTGGACTAGGGTAACCCGATGACACCAACCCGCGCGGCTCCTCTGATGTCGATGGTGACTGAAAAATGTCGTTGCTGGGTTCTTTACTCCTAAGGTAGTTCCTCATATGGGACGACGCGTACTCACAGTAATTTATTCTTCGATAACCCACTCCTACACATGGAGCTTTCGTCATCGAGACAGCCGCTGAAATTTCCACGTTGTATGCTATTTGTTATTAGCGTGGAACAGTGTTCCACTTCATATTTCACGCTGCCGACTAATCGTTTGAGGCACAGACCAAACCAGTTACATCCTTCATGCGTTGACGTGTTTGCCTTTTAAGACATGCTGTTTCAGGCGCGCCGATCGTGTGCCAACGAAGTAGTACTAACATGGTCGCCTCGCGTGCCAGATGTCCATGGTTCAAACGTTCAGTGATGGTGTGCTCCAATAAGAGCGAGACTCGAATCCAATGCATTCCTTCTTTTCGTGTATACTCACTAGAATAGTCATCTTCAGGCAGGAGCAGGACTGTTCAGACGAGAGCTATGTGAACGCGAGTTCTACAAATCTCACAACTGCCTACAACTAGTTCAGATCTCGTTTTTAACACTTGAACCAGCTCGTGGTCGAAATTTACCGCAAAGACATTCTGAAGAACTTTAACACTTTTAAAGTGCCACATTAGTATTCCATGACATTATAGCCCAAGATGTTTTCAAGCTTAAAAATTGAGCGCATCGATGAGGCACACCGTCGTCATGGAAATGTAGCGTGAATGGACGACAATGCAGATGATATCATTCTTAAGCGGATTAATTGTACGCTTCACGCTTGATGCCATGTTGCTTCTCAGCTGAATTGTGTTTACTGTAAAAACGCCCAATCTTGCGCTTTTCGTGTTCCTTGGGCCTAAGCTGAGACTTGTGGCATTGACGTGACAGGTCCTGATGAGACCAAATGCCCAGCGCTCCTGTAGCTCAGTGTGACCAGTTTGTATTTACTTGAGGTGGTTGTAATCCGAAACTGGCACCATGAGAGTAAGGTCTCGTAAGTTGTTGAGTTCGAAGGCAGTGGAAATTTACGCGTCCATGATTATGGGAAAACAGATGCAATGGTCTACTGGTAATAGACCGCTCATTTTATTGACAAGGTACCCAATTCCACTGACTGGGATTGACTTGCTCTTGGGAAGAATAACGTTGTTTCAGAATAATATGGAAGTACACCGTATTTGCACTGTCTATCAGATTATCCTGTTGCTATTTATGGACGGAAAACGTTTAGCTTCAATCGAACATCATATGCCGTCTCCTGAACTGTGGTTTACACTGAATGCACGTGAATTTGACGATAAACAACACTATGAAACTGCTATGGACAGGTTTATGGTCATTGGCTTGTTCGCTGAGCTGGGCAATTTGATTGCAAACGTTTCATCGAGGTGACCTCATCAGTGCGTTGTTAGGGAGCGTAGTGGTACGTAGCGATGGGCTGGTGGTTTGGACAACGCACTGGTGATGTCACCTCGATTGGTAATGAAACGTTTGCAATCAAATTGCCCAGCTCAGCGAACAAGCCAACGACCATTTACACTGACCGGGCTACCAACATTTTCCTCTATGGACAGGTATGTTTTAGGCGTCCGTATTCATATGCAAGCTGATAGGGGGATTTTGGATTCCAAAAGCTCGGTAACAAGAAAACTGCGGATTTCGTCGCATATAAACGCTCTATTCTGCAGATGGCAAGGATTACAGGCCACTTCATTCCACCACCAGCGTTCCTCAACAACTGCGCGTAAATGGGCCCAACAAGCCTGAAAAGTCCGGAGTCATATATTGAACTTTGAAACGGACACGCAGTTCCTCCGCATAGCATTAATTTAACGGGATGACATTGACCAAAGGTTTGATATGTTGATTGAAACATCACCACATACCATGTCCTCATGAATCCTGATGTTACTGACACCACAACTGCTGCCAAACTGGTCCACCGAAGGAGATTGTTACGAAATTCTTGCGTGTCTTGTAACATAAATCGTACAGCTTGTCGCTTATGTGAAAAGGACTTCTGTGAATCTTGTTCTGCGAAAAGTCTAACGAAATTAAGACTGCTTGCTTGTCAAAACTGTGAGTTCGTAACATGAGGTTTATGCAACAGGTTGTACGCAATCATGTTTGCAGTCAGGCCTAGTGTGAGTTGTGTGACCCTTTGAACCCCTCTCATAAACGGGAAATTCAGCTGAATTCAATTGAGTCTCTCCTTAAAACCAAATTAGTTTGTGAATTAGTGGCCGATTCCATTCAGTAAGGATTCCAGCCGAGCACAATGTTGACGGAAATTCGGAGGCTGTGCCTACCTAATGAGTCCTAAGAGGTTCAAAACTCGTCGTGGGCTGTCCAAAGGCTCAAATGGACTCAAAGTGGGATGAAAAACTTATCGAAATATGGCTGCCATATAACCCGACGAAAACACCGCGTTTAAGATGCTGTCAGGCTAACTAGGTTTAGACAGGAAAATTCTGTTGTTCAGGTGAACCAGTAGCTTTTTCTCAACCCGCGAGGTATCTCGCTTCCTAGCATTTGGGCAAGACAACGTGCTCTTCTTGTGAGAGATGTTTTAGGTGTCTGTTTGATAGAGCATTTTTTTAAAAAAGAACACAGTTCGTCTGAAAAATCCTTTGATCCTGTACGTCCCATACTACTATGAAAGAGGTAAGTACTTCACCAGATGGCTTTTTTCCACTGCTACCGGACCAGATAGCGGTTACTTTAGCTAGGACAAGATGCTCTTAACAGCTAGCCTTATCTCTAGTCGTCATTGTCATCATTTATGGGCGTGCCCGATGCACTTTGTAGATCGCCGAGCTTTGCATTGTATGTATTGATACATACTGCTATAGGTGTGTCCTAGGCGCCGTAGAACAAGAAAGTGAAGCACAAGAACTCTGAGCCGAATGTATGCGTTAAGTATACTTTTAAGTACCTGCTTCACAATATTTTGGTCAGGTGTCTCCGGAAACCAGTTTGGCTTAATGAACGTCATAGATTCCTGTTGCCCACGATCAATAGTCATCGGCTGCAGAATTTTCGCAGGTTTATTTCCAAATTAACATGTGGTTTATTGTTGTGTGTGTATTGCGCGTGACGTTTGAGTGTTAGTTCACCGATAGATGCGTCCTTGTAGTGTGTTTATCAAATATCTATACATCGGCTCCAAACGTGACTTTCCTATATCCCTCAGCGATATTTCCGATAATTTCTCAGTCTCAGATTGAGTATATCACCAAGCGTTTCAAGTGGTTGCCCCGTTGTGGAATTTTCACAACGGCATACTTAATGCTTAGTTTTACAAGACTCCGTGCAGCTCAACCTGACTAACTCTGGGTGGTTACCTCAACATTGTTTTTGCACCGGCAAGGCATGACTAATGCAGACAGCTTTCGTCAGACGGAAGCGTCTACAAACTCGCGGTGTCGCGCAAGCTCTCGCATGGGTAATGAACATCAATAGGCATGTGACTCACCTTTTCAGACATCTAAGCACGCTACCCTGTCTCTTCTGAACAAACTGTGCTGAGGTGTTCTTCTCAGCACGCCTGCCGTTTTGATCTATGTGTTCCTCCCCATCAAATCACCCTCGAAACAGTAAATTTGGTCCCTGTCTTTTAAAAATGTTACTTAGCCTTTGTTCTTTGACGTGCTGGAGTTGGTCAGGGCTTGCGAAGCGAAAATTAAACACACCTGTGAAACTGCATTCAGTCGAACTCCAAATGGGTGTAAAATGTACCCGCTCGTATCTGAATGTAAAAATCCACTTAGTTCGTACAGGTTGAATTAATTGGAAAAACGCTCATCGTATGACACAATAATTTTCTCACATTCCATCTAGTGCAAAAATGGAACGAGTCTGATTGGATGGTATGCTCATTGCCCTCTACTACTCAGATGGATGTAAACTGGTTCTCTTGCCTCTGAAACGTTTCGCTCGTCCTTAACTTTCGTCATTGTCTCGATTTGCAGCCAGGCCCATTTAGATGTGTTCCTATGGTCAACAAACCTTCGGCTAAGAATCGTGTGACATACAAACCCAGGTATTCTAGCCATCGGCCAGCTCCACGGAGCAGCATTCAGCCCAACAAATTCCACTATTCCAAGCTTTTGGAATTAACGCTCTCGGATGAATCGGAGTTGATGGGTCGGGTGTGTCCAGTCAAGCCGCGACAAGCCAAGCAACGGGCTCTGTCCACCAGTCCGAACGCTCAAGTTGCACGACAACCAGTTATCCTATTTGCAACCACTGCATTCACGAAAGACAAGTTGTTTCGAATGGATGCAGCCCGGCGAACCGAAAATAAGGAGCGAATGAGCGTCCTGCGAAACAGCGGAAACAGGAAAGTTAGAACAAAATTAAATAGTGAGAAGAAAAAGGCGGGATTGACAACGGAGATGAATGATAGGAAGCTGGCCACCACCGTACCGAACGTAGCAGATACCGCGAATCGCGATACTTTAGTACTTCATGACGGGTCTACTGTAGGTCACGAGTTTTGAGGTTTTGTTTGTTGCCGAATACGATCTTTCGTTTTCAGTTTACTCCTGCGTTCATCTTCGTCGGTTCATCTTATTTGATCTTACCAGTGATCTCCTTCGCTTCCGTTTCAGGCCAATGATGAGCGCAGTCCAGCTGAAGAACGCCTAGCCGAAACATTTTTGGATTCAATAGACAACCTGGAAGACTTTGTACTTCAGCCTGCACCAAAGGTTGGTCTTTTATGTCTCGTGTTCAGTCAACAGATGCGGAGGAAGTTATTCTACACGTGACCGGAAACAAAGATTCCTGTAGCTAGGACATCACCCCTCATTCATGGTCTTTTGGTATAAATTCTACTGACCTTGAACATCGCGCGTGCAGTTTGTGACTGCCCTCAGCACATAGAATTCCAGAGAGCTTGCTTTCATTTTTATGTTGAACTGCTCCGACCGTGGGGTGAACCGGTCTAGTGACTTCCGAAAAGGTTGGAATGCAACTGGTGGATTGCATTTAAAATACGAAACGGCTCGTGACTGTTGTGAGTAGGTGCCCCAACGCTAAGGTCAGTGGTAAAGTCCATGTAAATGGTATTTCTAGGACAACCATTATTTGACACCAGGAGTGCATTTTGGTGATGGCGTTCTGCGACGCTCAGCACCGTTGTAGAACAACTTTCTTTTAAAGTTGTTTAATTTATCGAGCAATTTAGATTCACCAAATTTGATCGGGGCTGCCCTGAGCACTCAGAGGTTGTTATCAAACCAGTCAACGGCGAAATCATCAGTTTGATGCATCTGCTTGCTGGACGACTTGAATTACATTTTGCATTGTAATTTGTAGCCTAGAGGGAAAAATGTGACCCCGAAAACACCTCCGGTTCACTGATAAAGAAACACATGGAAACACCAGATGGGTGGACTCAATGATAGGGATTCTCGAGGACATCACCTCATCCTTCCGTTATTTTGTGAGCTGTCTACCTACCAATCTAATTAATTTCTATTGTGACTGTGCTGCGTTTGTTCTAATGTTTGTACCAGTCTCCTGAAACGAAACCTCTTGGGGCAGTCATTAGTCAATAGATGCCACCGAATGCGTTCGACTGATGCCTCCGGCATTTCTGTTAGAACCCGAATCACTTGGATGCAGCTGCGTATTCGCGTTTCGTTAACTACCAACATAGTACATGTGACGTCCAAGTAGGTGGACAGCTGAACCACCACGAATTCAGTGGACACAACAGTTAGATTGACACCTATCTGATAACGTACACCTGACCGTGTTTAGAACGAGTGAAAAAAATTCAGGAACGAACCAACCCTACGGATTTGAAGAGCTTGTGAGCATACATCTGTGAGAGGCGTTGAGCGGTACCACCAATGTTCAACTGAAGAAGATGACACCTCATGAACTGTTCACTGCGTGCAATGATTTCAAAAAAACATATGCCAGCGAATAACATGCACTAGAATCGTCGTACCATAGTAATTATTAGTTTTTGGGAGAAACCATTCAATGTGTTTTGAATAGGGCGACGCTTAGCTGTTGGCCTTTTCCGCGCAGAGTTATTCGTGATGGGCACAAGTCATTCATCCCGCAATGATAAACTGAGAATATTCGTGCTGAGGGTTACTGATCCATTCGCGTACAAGGAGATGCATTTGGTGGTCAGCCTCTACGGGATACGTACTTTGAAACATAGAGTAGGACAGCGGATGTATAAACGCCGCTAAGCCATGGATTAGTCCAGCATTGGATGAGTGCTTCCCATTCCTGCTGAGTCTTTGCACTGCTTTCCTTAGCTCAGGAACTTGGCTGACCTCTGTACAACGTTTCCTGGTAGTGGGATAGAGCCCGATTCGATCACATCGATTATTCTTAAAACTGCCATCTATCTTGAAGAATTCGGAAACTGTGGGTTTCACTCCTTCCGACGCAGTATTACCTTTGTAAAGTGCTTCCCGTTGTGCTTCAGCAAACAAGCGGATTAGTTTTAACATTTTCAGTCAGTTTGACTTATTGCATAGTAAGTTTGTGGTGCGTTATACTACTTCTGTATGTAGGCGTTGGGCAATCTGCGCTTGTGCTTACATATGTCAAATTAACCCGGGGATGGACCCTGATGACGACTGGCCGTTCGGATGATTGGACCCGCTTGTTGTGTATTTGGCTGGCTCCCTAGTTGGTCGGCGTCCGGATGGTCTTTGGATTTTATCTCAGACTCATTCTAAGTGACCTTCGACCAGTCTGTTCCATGGTTATTGTTGTTGTCAGTTGATCCGTCCGGCTGATATTTGGCTCCTTTTACTTTGTGCGATTTTGTTAGTGGTCTTTTTCCTGTATTGGCAAGTAGAAAGAAACATTTTCTATATCGGTTGATTTACTTTGTCGCTTTTAGGGACTTCCTTTTCTCATCGTGTGGTTCCACGTGTCCAAGCCACCACGTCTGATAGATTGAATCTCTGTCCTTTTTTACTTTTGTGTGTTAGAACCATGGAAGGTTGGTCATGCCCTTCAATTGTGACGTTGTGTTCTTACATCCGTGTGAATAGTTTTCATCCTCTATCTTCACTGTGGTAATAAAGGCCGTCCACGGAGTTATTTCTCTGGCATTCTGCTCAGTCTACCTCGGTCTTGAAACGAGTTTCTTCAATGTATCAGTTAGGTTGGATTCTAACAGGATTCATTCTGGTCCTACTTGCCCTGCCGTGAGTTAGGATACGTTTTTGATTTACGGTTGGACGGCCCGTTCGCTTTTCTGCCCTCAATGTCGTTGCTTTTGTTGCTATCTGGGAGTCTTTTTCTTCCTCTGATACCATTTCCCGGATAGCTGTTGTTTTGAAATGCTCCGCATATACGGTGTTCTCCCCTTGTCAGTTCAAGTGTGCTCCGATGTGTTTCCGCTTTCCTGAACAGAGTTTGAAACCAGAATAACAGCTGCGTCCAAATTTTTCAAGACCGCCTCATGTTTCAGCTTGCAAGAAATTCGAGATATCGAAAATGATTTTTGATATGTCGAATGTCATACCAACTGAAACATGAGAGGGCCCTTGCGCAGTACAGTCAATCGAGGAATATCACAAGCGAGAGGTCTAGCTGAGTTTTTGTTGAGTCCAATGTAACTTTTGCAAACCGGTATATTTCTCCAATAAATTTATGTTGTACTTTATCGCTTTTTCTCTGGTTGACAGACTCTAGGCTTCAAATTATTTTCACTTGTATTGAAAGGACCTCACTCTTTTTGTTCGAGACGTTGGATACATTTTCCAGTCAGTGTATTTATCCTTTTGCCAGACCATACAAGGCATTCATTATTAGACACTTGCACTCTTGCTCATGCTTAGTCTGTCTGTATCTCAAACTCCGACAAGTGTTTACTTGTACAGACGGGTTACTTGAATGCCATCCTTCTTAAAGTACAACATGCAAGTTACCGTCTTCCCCTTGACAAAGCATACTGGACTTTGTTGGGTTTTGCTCCGTTTTTTTCGTATTGGATATTATATTTTTCCCTGTACGTTTGTCTCTTCACTTCGCGCACAATCAAGTTCAAAATTTGGGCTATGTGTAATCCACTCGTGTGCTGAATTTTCGAAACAGCGGTCTCGAAAACTGAAGCACATGGGAGCTTGTGCTTTGTCCTGGTTAACCTACCCTTCTTAGACTACAGCTAAACCTAAACACAAGTCTGCATAGGTGAGAATGTGTTTTAAACCACGAGGCGAGCACTTTTCAAGGTCTTCAGATAACGAAAATACCCAAACTGAGACTGGCTCAACTGGACGTAACTATACCAACTTATACTGTATTTGGCTATGGAGCGACGCATCATTTGAGGAATGCATTTCGTCGAATCCTGCACGTGAATATCCCTCCATTTTTCTTGTTATTCAAGTTTTTCCTACCATCTCTAGCTACTGATCCACTGCCTGAAACACCTTTTGAATTGGGTTTTTGCTCTGCAGCAGTCAGCAACTGACTGTAGCGATTATGCAAAGGTATATAAGATAATCCGCCTATAGTTGTACAATCCTCTATATTGTCCCGACTTATTTTCCTCTCCACATTAAACGAATACCAACTCACGGAATCAGTGCCCCAACCATCTAATGACCTACTGTTCTGCTTTTGGCGCTAAAGTCACGGCTGATGAGCTACAGACAAACACGAAACCGACCCTTTAAGAGACAATAAGGATTGTATTCGGGCAACCTAATCTGCAGGACTGACATACTGAGAGGTAATGACACACAGCAATTGGTCGTCAACTTTCTAACCGCTCAATAAGTTCAACAGGCTTGGCCGAGTGAGTGACTTTGTCCCAGAACATCAACGCAAATTGTGTCTTTAAAACGCGATTCATCACACATCTTAAACCACTTAATGTGGACCGAGGTATTCCTTAGTACCCCCCCCCCTGTATTCGGTGATCCTGAATCAATGTAAGATGATGTATTCTACAGAAGAGTGAGATAGTTTTGAAAAGGACAATGCAGTGTGCTGATTTCGTGAAGATGTTGGACCAGCCAACTCGTAGGTTTTGTTTCTACGCGATTCAGATCCCGTTGAGTATACTGGCTTAGCAAATGTGCAAAAGCGCAATCATCTGTGATCCCAGAACCCAGATGTTGTTTGACGTGAAACTGGAATAAGGGAGTGTCCGTGAAAGTGTTCCATACACATCCAGTGCGATTTTTGGGGTTTTTCTGTCAAAGACCAGGTGTTATCATTGGTCTCTTTTTCGGCTAGACCCTGTTGTGAACTGGTCTCCTAATTTTGTCACACCTGTTTTCTCATTTTTGATGCGTTTAAAAACCTACTTAATTGATGTAATATTCCCGTAAATTTTTCTGCAGCACTGGCCACAGTCTGACTCAGAATCATTCATTTCCAATCTCCAGGATTAAAACTATGGTGAAAAATGTCTGTAGCTCTGTAATTTTGTCCCGGGGTGTATAAAAATATGCATGTTACTGCTCAACGCTTACATATATGACATACCGCCAACCCACTACGCAATGATAAGATAACTTCAGTTGGTAAACAAGCGTTTGCAATGAAATCGCCAAGCTCAATCGGCAGACCAGCGAACATCTATCCTAGCTACCAAAATTCCCTTCAAGAAAAAAATTAAAAACGTTTGCTTAAGTCGTACGTGATGGTCAGCGTAAATTTTCAACATGGGCGTCTGCAGCGCGTGTACTAGTTGCGCAAACCGATTGCCTACTCAGTTCAGATAGGTGGAATGAAATTATTTTTGGAGATATTTTATTCCAGACTGCGGTGAATTCCGCAGTACATAACCTGGCTCCAACCACGCCCTTGTACGTGGTAGCTTTGTTTTCATTCAGATTGCTGTAGATTAGAGTAAGTTTGTATTTCACGAAGGGTTTCAATTAATTTTGTGAGCCATCTGCGCTTGTCCCAAAATCTTGTATGTTCAAGTGGATGGACATAGGAAAACTATGAAAAAACCGTGCTGTTCATTTTTGAAACAGTTTGCTCACCACCTTTCACGTCTCGGATGAAACGCCGTGTAGACTCGAGTTCTGCCACTTTGATTTATGCGCAAAAAATTAATTCTACCAACAGCTCCCAAACACCGAAAACGGTTAGGGGTCTGAGCAATGACTGAGAGAACTGTTGGATGATTGAAAAGCCAAGCGATCACTAACAGTGGAGCGTCACCTAAACAGGAATTAGAATCCCCAGTCTATTCACCGCACCGATGAGCTGAAAACTTTGAAGAACAAGGCAGCAGTCCATATGTTCCAACGGGAACGCCGATACCAGGGCCAAGCAGAAACCCGAGGTATGGCTTGAAATATAACCACTCGAAATTTTAGAGGCATGCGGTCCGAACAGCTTACATCCTGTACTTTCTAGAAAGTCGGTGGAGCATTGTTGGATTTGGACTGCATATGGTCACTCATGCCGTTGTGTTGGTTCGTGGTTTGACGAATGGCGATAAAGCCAGTTCTAGACTAATTTAACTTAGGCGCTGTGCTAAGCCTTTGAAATCCATGGTTTATCGATCTAGCATCACCACAATACGGGGCGACATCCGATTGCGCGGGTCGTTATCCACAATCAGAATATAACAGAAAACTCTCAGAATTTGACAGATCCTCTCCTGAGATTGACATAAGGTCCACATCCTAGATAAATTGGGACCAGGCTTTCCCAACTTTAATCTTTCGGCGAACTCTTGATACGGCATCGCAACATCATGAGCGGTCTATTTTGAGCACTGGGACTATCGTTCGCACATATCTTTACCAGGTGATACTTTGATGATGACCTTGATCTGTAAAAATCATTTCTGTGCTGCTTGTTTTGTACAACCGACTAGTCCATTGTATATAAGCCATCAAACATCTTGGTAGCTTTATTCTCAGTGCAAATGTAACTAGTTACTTGTTCTATACGCTTCGTAATTTCAGGGTATCACTGTCCGTTGTCGAATCACCCGAGACAAACACGGTGTTGATCGTGGTATATTTCCCACCTACTATGTACATCTAGAAAGAGATGATCGAAAGTTCTTTCTGCTAGCAGCCCGGCGACGAAAACGATCTGCCACGAGCAACTATGTGATTTCATGTGATGCGACCGATTTATCGCGTAGAGCCGACAGTTTTGCGGGAAAGCTGCGGTCAAATTTTCTTGGTACGCAGTTTGTCATCTATGGTGACAGCGCTGGTATTGGCTGTGGTGTTGTTGGTAAGCGCTCAAAGAGACCGGATTTAGCGTTGGGAAACCGATCGCGTGCCAGTCTACGGTCGACTGAGAGCAGTTTTGAATTCACCGATGACAGCTCGTGGACCGGCACTACGGATGATTTGCGCGAACTGGCGGCAATTATTTATGTGAGACACATGAATATTGTTACTCGCTGTTGTTTTTATTGCTTTTGTTGTTACATTGTTGTCTCTTCTTTTCAGTTCATAGTTGGAAAGGGGGGTTGCCTAAAATGTTTGTAGTTTAATCTTGCAAACCATTTTGTATCTAGTTACGTCAGTCGGATTCCTCACCACTTCGTAATCGACCTCAAATCCAGTCTTCGCGATCCTCAGATGGTTTGAAAAAGTCCTTATCAAACGTCTGTATGATCACAGTTAACTTCGATGCGCTTTACTCGAGTGCCAAATGATGTGGATACCCCTCGACGAAACAATCATGAACATGAAGAAACGAGAGATTCAGCTGAATGCAGCTAAGTCTTCTGTCAAAACCGCATTCCTGTTCAAGTGAAAATACTTGGCGGAGATGCCCGCGCCTTGTAACAGCAACGAGACAGACACATTTGAACACCTTAATGGGGCAGAAGGCCACCACTGTAATCGGTCCAGCGTCATAATTGAGCTTTACTTTATCCAAGCAGTACGACTCCGAAGTAAGACTGCATTCGCTGGTCACCTGCTTGTCGCATCCTGTAGTGTTTTCAACCACGTAGAGAATTGCGTGAGCCCTAATCAGAAAAGCTTGGTCTTACAACCACCTAACGTCCGGTTTATTGTAAGGGATTGATGGTTAAACGGCCGAAGATCATCGGATCGATAGGAGGCCATTTTCACATCCATAGAGTAGAACTGCCCTTACAGCTGCCTTGCATCCCGGACCCTTAAGCTTCATAGAAATTCTTTTCTGCTGCTACAAAGTTGGCAAATTTATAAATCTTGCTCGCATTTCGTGCTGTGATGCGCGCACTGATGTCGCCACGAATGGTGACGAAACGCGTGTGAGCAGATTGCTAAGCTCAACGAATGGATCAGCAACACAACCATCTGAGCGGCAACCAGAGTTGTCTCTCAGCGGATCAGAACTACAACTGGTTAGTGAAGTAGCAAAAACTGCGAGCAAAATCGGTAGATTTAGTTACTCAGTGATAATACACAGCTTTTCAGATTTCAACCTTTTTGGATGTTAGCCATCCCCCGTTATCTTGATATGATGCGCTTGGGGACACATGATCCGACCGGATGCCTTCAACCGTAGCCTGGCGTAGTCAAAAACATTGTGATTCTCTCTTGCTGTTGAGAGCAGTTGGTGATTTCACGAATTACTCAATCGCTATGATCACTTTTTCGCACACGAATGATGTTGGCATCAACTTGTTTTGCTGCCACGTCATTGTAGTACGTGAAAAGCGATTGGGTACGGGTGGAAAATTCTAGAAAATATTCGTACGATTGTAATAATATGGCCTGAGATTTCGGCTACAGTACCTCAAAAGACACGTACAATAGTCTATAACATTAATTTCTCGGTTTGGAATTTACCAGTTTTTCTCACCGTAATACTCGGAATTGGATGGAGAATTTTATGTCTTACATGTACATCTTTTGAGCAACTTCGCGCATTCCTATTCAGCGCTTTGTTTTTGAGTTTACCGGAACACCATGAAGGGGTTGTCGACTTACATAGCTAGCCAAGCCGAAATACGCACTTGGGGCGCACCAATTAGAAAAAACTGATATCAGACATGAAGTCGTGTGAAAAAAATCGCTTAAAAAATCGAGTAATTAATACTATAAAACACTGGTTTATCTTGCTTGAGCTTGGAAGTTGTTGGATCTTTTTTATTTCGCAGGACACCAATGTGCTAGGATTCAAAGGACCCAGGAAAATGACCATCCTTATTCCCCAATTGGACTCAAATGGTCAACGCAGACAGTTCGGTGGAGATCCGGTAAGTCGAACTGTGACCGCAACTAATGTTCATTTATATTCGCCCTGTAATTTTCAGCAGCCTTATCAACACTAGTTTTAGCCAGTATTAGCTGAATTTATTACCGTGTGATAACTTGGTGAGTCTTTTTTGTGGCAGCGTGTCTCGGCAAGGATGCTAACATTTCCCATCAAGAGCATCTGACGTTGATTTAAACTGGCCTGAAGGATGCTCACTGTTTGTACCTGTGCACGCCATGGCTAAGCGTCCTGTTGGATATCTTAGATTCATTTTGTTACCTATTTAAATCAGCATCAGGAAACAACACGTTTAACCCACTTTTCACTGCACCAAGACGATAGATTTTAGAACAATTTCCACTTTCTCAGTCATTTGCGCGATATTTCATCACAATAGTGCAAAGCACTTCAAGTGAGGATTTAAATCCTCCTGCATATTGAGACAGATTTAGTTTCAATCGTTGTCCCGTATCTGGAGCTTAGGGGGAATTTTTATGCATACAGATTTGTTCGTGCTGTATCATCAAACCTGGCAAAACACAACAGTCATAGGTAACACAATGGCCAAAGGGTAGACAAATAATCTACACTGTAACATTTTATTGCGCATGCTACTATTTCTGTGTGAAAGTGAGGGGGCACACACAAAATTGGCGATAGTTGATTCTGTTAGAAATCAAAACATGATGATAAGACAGGGATCATGTGAGCAACACAGAAGCGGATCGTTGTGATATATCGACTAGGTTGGAGGCACTTCACCGGATTGCGTTAACCTGATGAGTATCTGGCAATGTTGTGGAGTATAGGTAACTCGAGTGCGCTGATTGATTGTCGGTCTGTTCGCCGAGCTTGGCAGTTGGGTTGCAAACGTTTCATCACCAATCGAGGTGACAAGCTCGGCGAACAGACCAACAATCAACCGATGAGTATCTGTTTCGCGGATTAAGGCCAATAAGAGAACGTTCTCGTGTTAGGTGGTGGGCATACTTGTGCACCACGACCCATCTCCACAGACGGAAAATACAACCCAGTGAATACTTATATCTACTGAACACCATTCAAGTGTGAAGTCCTTGACGTATTCATCATATCCATGCTTACATTAGGCTGAAGTTGAACGAGCACGCTGCGTAAAGTCGGTTTCGTTTAACCAAACAGAGCAGCGAAGGCATTATCATCTCCATAACTGTAGGATAATGTACCACTGTCCGCAGGAGTACAGTTTTTTATAACGTCGTGAATCAGAGTGCGTTCCAGGCCTAGGTGGCACATAGCTTAGGTTAACCATAACAGCTTAACTACCAGTGATGTTTACCCGCTTGTCCGGACCGTACCGTAGTTAATTCACGTAAACTTCTCTCGATAGCTCTTCGTTGCCTGCTTCTGCATGCGCTCTTTTTTTGGTTCAGTGTAATGAAACGTTTCTATGCACAGTGTGCATTTTGAATCGTGAAATCAACTGTTTTTAGGGTGCGTGTCTGCAACGAGGAATCACAGTGCCCTCGATTTCACTTTGGTTGAGCTTCTTCAGACTCGATCCATCGATTGTTCCTCCATTAACTGCATACCAAGACGCAGTGATTCTAACTGTCTCGGTGGTTTTTTCATCGTCTATCTGGCTGTCTTAACTAAATACCCACTGGACTTCTCATATTTGGGTCACATGAACGAGGCATTATCCGACAGGCTGATAAACTTTTGGTACTTTGTGTGTCCATGACAAAAGTAATCCTTCAGTGTTCTATGGTTATTATCTCATCGGTAGTATTTTTCGACCCCTTCTTAGCCAAGCAAGAGTCTTATTGAGGTGTGGAAGCAACACTGTACACATAACCTATTGGAACTGCACAACAAAAATCCGGTTTGGAATGAAGGTAAGTCACACAGTGAATGCAGTCCATTCCATGCGCGATAAAATTAAACTTTCTACTAAGTGTCTGATTCTACTGCTCTATTAAGTAATGATTTAGGTATGATTTTCACATAAACCAAAGGTAAATTTGTGAGTCTACCTAATTTGCTACACTGCATGTTCAGTGCCATGTCTATTTTCGGACTCAAACTTGTGGACCTTAGTGACTGTGGCTAAGCCTGCTGTAGCAAAATACCCAAGAGACCATGAGTTTTTGCGTTAGCTTGAATCGTTATCTAACTGAGTATAGAACATGGAAACAGGAATATTTCTAAAACACCTATTTGATTAAACTTACTCGTTGCATTTCCAATTATAACCAGCTTGGGTGTTCCATTCAGTTTCCTGAATGTGTCACATTTGTTTCCGTTCCCTCATCTTCCAGAAACGTTCTTTTTTGTAAGGGTCGATCCGTTTCATGTTTACCACGTTTACTACCCCCCCCCCAGAAGAAACTACCCCTCGCCTGAAAATTTTTTGCACTATCTTCTGAGGTGGCACATTCAGAGCGGACGTTGAAAACGTACATGGAAAGACCAAAGTTCTATTCGCCACGTAATTCTACCCAAATGGGAGATCGCTACCAAACAATATGAACTTTTTCTGATGTGACCATAAAACACACGCACCCTTCCCTGTCATGACAATGACACGTGACTGTGTGCGGGTGTCAATGCACGTAGAACCACTAGCAAATCAGGGGGGCGGAAATCCCAAACCGACCAAAGTTCAAGAGGGATCTTCACGTGAACCGAACCGGAAGACCTAGACCCTAGGCTGGCCTCAAATGCATGTATATTTCCCCAGCGGTCTGACACCCACCCTAACACACAAAATCCCTCGGTCGACACCCAACAGAGATTTAGCTTGACTTAACTGATTCGTTCTCCTTCCGCCTTAAATCTCGTAACCTAGTCACTTGGCCTGACGAAGCTTTTGTGTCAGAAGCGGAACTGTGCCCAGCAGTGAATCTACCGATTGTTATCAAACTTTTCCGAAAACTTGATACTCTATTCAGTCACGTCTTAGGAGAATGTCGCCTTGTCTTTATCTTATCCTCCGTTACCCTGTCGCGTTAAAGTGCATTTTCCCACACAATATTCAGCATGGACAGGTTTATAATAACATTGCTTCCCCATCTGTTCTCACCACTTATATAGATACCCAGTCCTACGTGCTCAACTTTTATGGCCGCGTCACGCAAGCTTCAGTGAAGAACTTTCAGATCATTCATGAGTCCGACCGTAAGTTCCTAAAATGCAACTGATTTAGATTTAAATGGGCAATCTCTTTTGCGCATCCTAAACATCTCGCACGCTATGGCCAACTACTGAGGACTTGTACAAACGCTCAAGTTGGACGAGCGTGCTTTTGCTAGTGATAGCAGAATTTCTCAAATTTTATATAAATTTCATAATTCCTAATTGTATAATGCTTCAAATGGTGTTCGTCTTCTCGGTTAGTTGATTCTGTTATCGGTCTCTTTTCAATCCCTTATCTCTCCGTCACTCCTAGACAATCTGGCAACATTGCGGTCCTCACCAGTTCACTTTTTCCGCTAAGGTTTGGTGATCAAGTTTCTGTTGGGCCGATTGCCAAGCTTGGCAATTTGTTTGCAAATATTTCGTCACCAATGATGGAGACGTCATCAGTGTGTGCCTGGGTGATATCATCACCCTCATCGCTATTATCCATAACACCAGATGAGACCACTGGTGCTTCACTGCCGTACAACGATGTCAGTTGATTTCAATAAATCCTTATTATCGAAAGAATAAAGAAATGGGACGGGGAGAGGTCCCAGGATTAACCCACAAGAAACATCCGATGTGAATTCACCTTCACCACTCGGTCAGATAATGTAGATAGAAACTTACAGTGTGAACACCATTACAATGGTTAGCCGCATTATCGCCGAGTGTCTTTAGCTAAGGAAAGGGAGGATCGCGTTCACCCCACCCTGGGAGGCGGACAACACCGATGGCATCCAAAATTTTCGTGAAATCCTTCATCCTCTTCTGTTATGTCAAATTCTATTATTCTCAAGGTTTACGCGGTTCCGAATTGGTCACAGTAGCGAGCACTCGCCTCGGAAGGCGGCAACTCGACATGCGTAACACATGGCCTAGCCATATTAGCTTTCAGTACTGGATGCATTCTTTGAGGGGGTACCCACTGCTTCACCAAAACTCGCCTACTGATCACCTTATTTGGAATTCGCTGGTCCCTATCGCTTCTGAGAAATCAGTTGTCAAAGACCTGAAGATGTCTCAGATCCTCTTAGCCGTTTAACAATAAAGCCCGCAATACGGTCTGACACATGCGTCCTTTGAGACCCGGTTGTACGCCTTTTTAACGCCACAATTAGCGCAGATTGGCAAGAGCAATTCTGACCTTCGAGATTCGTGCGCTCACACACTGTCGTCAGAGCTTGTTTTGTCTGCTGATTCGCCAATCTGTTGTATCTGACTCCTGACCCGCTCCAGTGCCTAATGCCGAAAAAAACCACAGGGAACACAACAGTTATATTCCGAACAAGTGAGTGCGAGAGCGTGAGTGCGTGCGAGTGCGAGAATACAACGGTCTCAAGCTAGTTATTGGAGGGACACTGTCTAACTTGGTCCAATGCTGACGCACGCGGTCTGGCCTTGGTGCAAGGCTGCGACGCGCCGCATATTGCGGGGGCGTCTGCCTGGTCAACATCTAGCAGAGCTGAGGGTCTCAGTAGACTTCGGGCACTCATTGGTTGCTTTCAGGAATCTGACCTTCCTGATAAAGCTAAAGCAACTTCCAGTGTAAGTATACTGTCCCACAACCTCCAGTGTTAGTCCTTGAATTTTCAGAAGCATGTTCCAAAACTGTACATCCTGCAGGATGACTTTGCACTGTGTGGGTTGGAAGCATATGTCAGAGGACTGGATGACCTTGATCAGCCTTCCCAGTATTGCTTGCGCTTCCTATCCTTTTTTGAAAAGTGTGAATACTGACGTGTGCATATTCCAGGTTGACAAAGTTCAGTTGTTAACCAACTTGCTGACTGCAAAGTCTGTGGTTTGAACCCAAGCCCAGCCTCTCGATTCATCGTCATCGGCCGAATAAAATGAATAATATATGGCTTGCTGCCGTACAACCATAATTCATTTGGAAGCCTTGTTGTGAAGAAAATGACATAAGCGAATGGGTGAGAGACTTGGTGCTGGGCTAGCACAATCTTTCCGAGATACCTACCTAACTTCAGATACAAGAACGCCATTGACATTGATTAGCAGCGATAGCTTGCAGCGTCTCCAGCCAGAACGGATCATGTAGATCCAATCCTGTAAGGCGAGTCGCACCGACAAGACCCGTACTTTTCTTACATCTCATACCTCGCTGCCTAATTTCCGAATAAACTTTGCTTTTATTCAGAATCTAGCCGTGGGAGTTTCGTTTTACTCCAGCGTGTTATGTTAGTTAGTAGTATTAAAGGAGTAAGGTTCCAACCAATCTGATTCTGGAAGCGTCCTCATAGTCTGTTTGAGGGGGCTACATACAAATTCGTCCTACTACCGAATAGATTTGCAGGTTCCCGACTCCTTGGTACGGTTTCTTAAGTGAGCACAGTCAAAATGGCGTAGGTTCCCAAGCATTTCCAACGGTGCTTTGCAGACTTCGGGTTACCCACTTTTTTGTAATTCTAAATGCCGCCTCTGAAGTTTGTTGTGGTTGGATCGTCCCCTTCAAAAAGTGCGGATAAACGACTGGATATCCGTTGGTATTCGGGATGTAGCGCTATTTTTTGCCAGCCCGATTGTAGGAATTGTGGTCTTGGTTTTGAAAAGTTAGAGGTCAACCGCTAAACGAACTATTCTGGTTCTTCTTTGTTTACGGGTGTGAAGCCGGACCTTCGTTTCCACAAACCGGTTTTCAGGCAACGTTGTTTCAAAGAGTGATTCAGTTGGCCTGTGATCGCTAGTCCGGAGTGATGACAGTCTTCAACGCGGGAACCCTGTCGACCTCTGATCGATTCGTGTTCTAATTAGCATGGTTTGCTCGTGTTTCATGGAACAAGTTTAGGATTCCGTCTTGCGTTCGAGCTCGAGATGGTGCAGCAGTAAGGGCACAAACCTACTGATCGGAGGGTTTGTGGTTCGAACCCAATCTCGGCCTCTTGATTACTTATGCCTCGTCTTGAGTAAATTGACATTATTTCAGCCCTCATGCTTCCTTTGGGTAGCATGGCAACCGCGCACTGAAAGGGTGTAATAGCTGGATGATGTCTTTACAGAGTGGGAATATCCATTTCTTTTTCCGTACTTTAAGCGTCTTCCGTTTCGAGTGGTCATGTCCTCACCCAGTAGTGTGGTGCCTTTCCGCCTCATCAACTGAAGAAGCTTCCTAGAGGTCACAGCTCTTTTATTGCGTTTTGCAAATGCATGCACAAATACAACACTCAAGTTGTTTTCTTACTGTAGTTGATGAACTTTCATTCTCCCATTGACATTTCACTCAGTACTGGAAGACCAGTAAAAATTCACCTGTTTGAGATCTAAGAACTTTACCATTGTGCTTCTATATTTAAAACTTAACCCAAGTAATTCCCCTCTAGCGTTTTTTCCACCACTTTGATGATCGCATAGCTTGTCCCCACCTACTAACTTCCTGACTCCAGTCGACTACTTGTCGCCAAATTCCTAGCATCGGATGTCCATTACGATGACACCGTTCGCTCATTTTTCACCAAACGTTCATTATCTCATTGCTTTACCCTCGGGTGACATCCAATCTGTCATTATGTATGTTACTTGTGTATGTTGTTGTATGTCTGTGTGTGGAGTGTCATTCCTACCCCCTGCAAGATAGATATCCCAGTTCGACAGCTCCTCGGACTGCGTCCTGGTGTTTGTGATGCGCCCCTGTATAAATATCCGTGTGTATGCTTCTGTAAGAGATAAAACTACATCCACTTTATGCCTCTCTAGGAACGATAAATGATGACTTGTTGATGGGCTGAGAGATATGGAGAAAATCACTCGGCGAGAATCACACACGGGATAAGAAACAGCCTTATGTGATACATGTCCAATATGACGATTGCTTAGGAACTAAGCTTCATTCGTGGGTGTAGTACTTCTCACTACTTGACTTTCTTTATTATCGGATGATAATCTCAGAGTGTCTACCATAAAACTTGCGCGGTGATCGCAATATAGTTGTCTCATCGATCGGTTCTTCCTGCGTGCGGTGTAGCTGTCCGAACAAATTAATTTACGGATATAAAAGAACCAATCGCATTAGACTGTGATGGTTCAGATGATTCACCAGTCGCCCTATGACACAGTGAAGCTTTGAAAATTTCCCACACATAACGAAAGGACCCTTTTCTTTATATATCTTAAAGGAAAGATATATTTCCTTGGACGACAACCGTAATCATAGACACTAACGCCCCGCACTGCCGTCAGTGTTGCTTCGTGAACTCCAGTGCTGTGCTTTCAGCAGCCTCATTCGTGGCGCTGTATTCGTCGCCACAGATATTCAGCCTCTGGATTGGGTTTTTAAATCAACCTCCTTCCCACTTATCGTGCCCAGATACATTTCCTGTGCAGAATCGAACCCAAGAATAGCATCATCTGAAGCCACTTAGCTACACACTCATTTTTGTTGCCCCACCAGATGATGTAGACAGTTTTCAGCTCAGCTGAACTTAGAGCGCATGTGCTACCTTGAGCTTATTGATAAAGATTACTGTTAGTCCATTAGAGACGCTGCCCGAAACCGCAAGATCCCATTAGGTCTTTTTGTTACGGCGTAAGTGCAGTTGTGATGCAATGTCTTGACATAGTTGATCAGAATGACAGAGGGACCTTATTTTGGGGTATGAATGGCGTACAATGAGTGTATGGCACCATAATGAGGGGTATAGTGGTGAGATGCCTTTTGTAGCGAAGTTGAAGGTCTCGTTATAAGGGGTCCGCCTGTATTAGGACGATATAAGAAATGTGTTCAATTTCGGAACGCTTGCCGCTTCGTTGTAATGGCTTGTACAGTTACCCAGTAAATTAACTACGGGATAACCAAAAGGTTGCTTTCACAAATCCTCGAATCCGAGGTACACATTTGCGAGCGGTAAATAAAACAAAGCTTTTCACATTGAATATTATTGGTTCGGTGGTATGTCACGATCTCAGACAGCGACCGATAAATTCGTTGGTTGGCCACTCACTTCAAGCCCGGAGAATCCAAACAGATGTCTACTGTGCCCTTAGCTCATTGCGCGTAAAAGCGGTCTTCTAACCTTCTCCGGAATTTTTTTACGTTTTGTCTGTCAAGGATTGACATTTCCGTATTTAAATTAATTCGGTGTAGGTGTTACTTGTTTGGAAATGGGTGGACTTAGGCTGGACCCGTCCATGTGTGTCGATTTGTTTAGTGTTCCTATTTACTATCTTGTCCGGCTTTACTCCTGACCTCACCCTCTACACCACACCTTCAAATGAATGTCCTGTGATTCGTCGGCCTTAGGCGCACGCTTGGGGATTTTCACCTCAAATTCACACATCTGGTTCGTCTGCGTGAATCTGCTACCGTCGTAATTAGACCTGGTTGATCGGAAATGGTTGCTTTTTATTGCTGGTAGTGAGAGCTATTTTAGTTTCTCCATACAGTAGGTCATTCTATGGGTGAGTTGCTGGCAACTCACTCTCCTTCCGGATTACTTGACTTTTGGCCACACGTCGATGGTCTGCCAAATTTACTGTGTAGGTCTGGCTATCATTTTTTTCGGTTTGATTCGAAAAATCCAACCAGAGTGAAGCAATTTGTATCGGGAATTTCGCACGACCGAGGAAATCGGGAAGTCTTAGAAAACGGGTTGCTGTTCCTATATGTCACGGGAGTATACTTCGGAAATAGCGTTTCAAAGGCTGGTTTGCTATGTGAATGTGAACTGGTACTACGGAGTCCCACTTGTTCCTCCAAAAGAACTAGTGCTGATTCTCTCATTCCACGGATACGCTACTTTGGGGATAGCGCTTGTCGAAGATGATCTTGCGATTTGCTGAATCATTTGTGCGTAACCACTGTACGGTGTAATCCCTTCAGCATCCTGAATTTGGTTGAACCGGATTCGCAAAACGTTGTAGAATGATTTCTGGCTGACTTCGTACGTTAGATCCAGCACGAATAAGTTATCTGTCTCCATTTTAGTTTTATCAGTGTAATCCGTTCATATATATCTGCATGTAGCTGTAAGTCCTGACGTAGCCCTGTATAATTCGTAGGCATGTAACCTTGCCTGAGGTGATCAGACTAACCAGCATGATCAGTATTATTAAACACGTGGTTATGTTCAGATACACCTATCAGCTATCTCTTGTCAAGTGCTTCATAATGGTTTGTTATCATCAGTGATCTCAAATAAAGTGCAAGTAACATACTCCGCATCAGCAATCAAACAGATGAACCCAAGGTGCTCAATTTAGTAGTCGGCTTAGCAGCTACTAGCCACTGTGGCGCAAAAAACCATGTACGATTGAAGTTGAGTTACTACAGTACGTTGCTGCAATGGAACGCAAAGCAATGAAAACCACATCATTCGATGACGCCTGTTACTTTGGCTGTGTGCGCGGGCTACGGAAATTCCGTAATAAACTGTTCAGGACAGGGTGAATGGTTTTGATTGTACCTTGAAAGAACAATCCAGCCACAGGTTAACGGTCGAGGATTCACAAAGCAGACTTCTTCGTGAAACTGATACTAGTCGACTTCGTGCACACTGTCATTCTTTTGTGACGCAAAACTGAAGTGAGTCTAAAAACCATCGTATACCAGAAGCCAGCTGATACTGGTGCAGTTTCGAACTACTCATTGGCAGTATTCACTAGTATCGCCTCATCAGTGCTTATTTGAATAAGGGCTGCATATACAGAGGTCGAAGCACAAAAGCCTTCAAGATAGTGGGTATCCAGAAGGAAAGCACTGTGCTCTTCATTGATGCACTTAAAGAATTGCTTCCCGGTGGCCAGAACCAGGCACAGACGGCTACAGAACTTTACACAAGAATCAGTGAGCACAAGAGAAGAATAAACATACCTCCAAGAAACGCCGAATAATGTCGACAGCATTCGTAGACCCAACAACTCTCTGCTATGTCTTACAAATGGCTTTTCAGGCAGTGACTACGATTCACAGCACGACTCCTCATGGTCGAGAAAGTGGAAATCTCCAAACATACTAGTGTGAATAGGATAGAATAGAATAGAATAGAATAGAATAGAATAGAATAGAATAGAATAGAATAGAATAGAATAGAATAGAATAGAATAGAATAGAATAGAATAGAATAGAATAGAATAGAATAGAATAGAATAGAATAGAATAGAATAGAATAGAATAGAATAGAATAGAATAGAATAGAATAGAATAGAATAGAATAGAATAGAATAGAATAGAATAGAATAGAATAGAATAGAATAGAATAGAATAGAATAGAATAGAATAGAATAGAATAGAATAGAATAGAATAGAATAGAATAGAATAGAATAGAATAGAATAGAATAGAATAGAATAGAATAGAATAGAATAGAATAGAATAGAATAGAATAGAATAGAATAGAATAGAATAGAATAGAACAGGATAGAATAGGAGCATATTAGAGGGGGTGGAACTGGTGAACTTGTGAACAGTGGTTCTAAGTCATTCGAACTGACACGTAGCGCCGTGCAGTTATTAGCAAATAGAAGTTATCAACAGAACTGGCTTAGTTCTGAAGTACATAGCCTATACCGACCGAAACCCCATGTAATGTCATCATGTTATCGCACTTAAGAACCTACATCTACTAACAAAACTTGAAATTGGCGCCCAAAGAAAAACATCAGTTGAAGTGCCCTAAACCGGAAGATTATGAATTCAGACCCGATCAAAATAATTCGATACGGCTCTTCGATTTTAAGATTTAAACACCCGTTCTAACCGACAGTTCTTTTAATCGACATTCAACATTGATTTAGTGTGTTAGTCGAAAAAAGCCTTCCGGGCTGGTTCCTCATCTACCTTAAAACTAGGCTAACCCAGTACCCTACTCATGACCTGACGAAGCCTTTGTATCAAGAGCCAAACGTTGCCCAACTATAAATCCGACGGTTCTTTAACAAACCTTTATGAAAGAACTTCTCAGTCGGTTCCAAACGTTTTACAATTGATTGAAAATTCTGATTCTCCCTGGTCTCAGCCTTGAGAACCGTCACCAGTCTGACACTTAAACATGATTGATTGTTTAATCCACGTTGTCAATCAGTCAGAGTTTGGTTGGATGCTGGGCCTGCTTCCAGCCTGTTGGCTTAACCAGTGGCATGCTGGTTAGACTGATTCGTAGCTCATAATTGTATGTGAGTTAGCTGTGGGATTCCATCGAATAAGAGGAATGTGCGTAGCCAGGGCCTTCCGTAGACGCCCCCTTTACATAAGGTTGAGGTCCTGGTGTGCTTATGTTAGCTGGGAAATCACCCAACTTCTCGTAATCTCCAGGTCCTGTTTATCCGCTTCCAGTCCTTCGGGGATCAACCCCAGTTTTGTTGTGTGCTAATGCTGGTTAACACAAGAATTCCAGAGTTCTGCTTCTTAATTTTCAGCCTCAACCATGCTCCCGATTTCCACTGGTAACAGTCTGAAACCGTTTGACTGCAGACTCCTAAGTATATCAGAAACCAGTGTTTAGTTGACATGCAGGAACAAATATGTGGGGTTTCTTGTGGCGACTAAGTAGAATAAACGTCAAAAAAGACCGTACTGTTGTCATAGGGCCTAGCAAGTCACAACGCTACGCAACACTGGCTGTTGTGCCCGTTGCGCAGCTACTCGATTTCCCAACCTCGTGATATCGTTTGGCTCAGCCTCTTGCTAGGTCTCTCAGGTTTAAGACTTGTGCGCTCGGCTTGGTGACCCGGCGGGTTTCAGAGCTGTGCACTCCACCGAGTGATCTGCCATCCAGCGGTGTGTAGCTGATTACGCAAATGGAACAAGCAGTGAACACCACATTCCCAGTCTAATTGGTCGGCAGCGCTGGACCGTGTGTTGACACCCTAGTCGGGGTAAATCTGATGGGATATGCTATGCACTCACTACACAATCTGATTATAGTAATCCGACTTGAGTCATTCGTTCATCAACACTAACGCCACAAAAACTTAAGCAATCAATGACTCTGGAACCAGAAAAATGGAGTTCTACATCAACAGCAGTTTCAAAGTTGATAAACCTGAAGATACGCTCCAAACTACAGCTGTCTAGTGAACGAACTGATTGACCTGTTTCAGGCTGCGCACAAAAACACTTTTCTAATGCCCCGTCTGTTGCATAACATAACTGAAAATGAACTAGTAGGTAGTTATTTCTAACATTACCTGCCTAATTCATACAACGACTGCTCTCATAAATACAACTCTCCGTGGACTGCGCAAACGTTCCGTATCGTTTTACGCAGAAAACTTCGGTGCAACGAGCACACTTCAACTAGTATGTCTGTATGTGTTGGACTGTCTGGTCTGCAGGACCAACATATCTCAGTAGAACGCTCCGTAATCAATTTTTCGATCGTTCACATGTCGGTTGGAGTAGGGCCTATGCTAGCTTTTGCGAATCGGTCCAAAAGCGAACATGCCTTTTATGCGACTTCTACGTAGTAACGTTTGAACTGTTTAAAATCCCATTATACATATGTATGATTTTGTATTTTTAAGGGCGTTTTGACAATACTGTGCAGTGAAAAGCCTAAGAACTAACTGGAGTTACGCTATTCAACTTAAAGTGTAATAAAGCTTTTCCAGAGCCTGCCTCCAGACTGAAAGCAGAAATGTGTGCTTCTACGAGAGGGCTTTCTTATTTTTATCATGTTGCCAGTTGAATGCAATCAAGAGTTGTGTACAGTTGAAAAATTGAAACGGGGGCTCCGGAAATTCACAAAATTGCCCGATCTTCCAATGTCAACAATAGGAAAATACCGGACCAAATCAGTAGCACTACATCTTTGTTTGTGTTGAAATTGAATTATGGTGTGGCGTTGATTCATGCGTTCTGTCTATCTTATTCCCGTCCTCAGTGAACTATATAATTATGCAGTTTGGACGTGTGGCTGAAGATGAATTCACCATGGACTACTCCTATCCGATGTGTGCACTACAAGCTTTTGGCATTGCCTTATCCTCATTTGACAGTAAATTGGCTTGTGAATAGCCAGGACGGTATCGAACAGGATTGCATACGCTCCTTGTACATGTATTGCATTCCAATCGCTGTGATCCCCTGTCCTCTGTTTATTTCACCCTCACAACCACCGATTGCCTGCATTTCCACACACACACACACACACACACACAAAGCAACTGCACACTTCGCACCCCTATTGTCTATTTTCAGTTATGTTTCGTTCAAGTTTTTTATTCGTTTTTCTTGTGATCTCATTCTTCATTGATTGCATTTGAGCCAAAGCACATGTAACGGAATATTCCGTGTGGTTCTGACTGACTTTTGAAATTCTCTAGTTTCGTTTATCACAGTGTTTAACTCCTTGTTCTACTCCATTAGCGCCAGTTTCTCCCACCGATCGGGCCTAGGCTATCTCCTTCTGCCTGAGTTGCATTTTAATTCCACTTTGTGTACATCGCAGACAGATTCATTCCCGTCGCCACTTCACTTATTTCTGTCGAAAACCGATTTGTCCGGCAGGCATGTCAGATTTTAAAATAGTTGCGTTACGAAAACATTCCGCGGTGATGTGCACCATCTTTGATCTTGATATTCCTAGGTTTGGGTGGGTAAGTTCTCAAGACCCAGCCACTGTTTGCAGACAACTGTAAAATCCAAGCTCATACGCCGACCGAATTATCATCAGTTTGCATCGCCTAAATACCTACTATCAACATGTTTTATTGTCCAATCTTCGTTCCTTTACTTGGACGAGCGTGCAATTGAGCTCATGATGAGTGATCCAGTTTATAATCCATCCGACTACATTCTCCAATGCATATGGAAGCCGGATTCTTTTTTATTTGTTGGGCGGAAATGTGAGAAAAATGATCTCCGTACTTGATATTCCTTTGTTCCTTCTGATTCCGAGTAGCACTGTACGATTCGAACTGCTGGATCTGGCTACGCGAATGTGGATCGTTCCAAATGGCCAACATCCATCATGTCAAAACTTGATGCAAAGGATTACATGTTCACAATGAACCGAAATTTTTTGTGAAGGATCTCTTCCTTCGCATGCTGTTTTCCTCGCAAACGAAATCTGATCTTTTTCTAATATTCTTCGGAATGAGGGTTGAACCGCAGTGATCAAAATAATAAAGTAGACCTGATCTGTCCTTGACAAACACAACGGAGTTGTTAACGTATATAAAATCGATTTAGGCTCCTAGTCTCCCACAGACGTTTGCAGTATTGCTGAGACGAAGCGATGTTTGCTGAAAATCATCAGGCCTATTAATGTCACCAGGAAAAATTTTAGGGGATTTTTCTAACCAAACGCATCGGAAACAGTTTGTTACTAACGTGCCACGTGCAATATGCGGATTCCCGAGGATGATCGTTCGATGGTTGTCCTAGGATGTGAAAGTACACCCGAAAGCTAGACAGTACAAGCGGAATTCGTACGGAACATCCACTGAACTGCATTGGCAGTGAAACTACCCTTTCTGCTAAGGAACTCGACGAAACACTCACATCGAAAGAAGTCTGATTAACAGGTCTCGCGGCTCAAATAAACAGTAAACTTTTCCGGGCCACTCACTTAAGCGGCAAGATTCTGGATCCGAGACAGATATTCTGACCATTCTAGCCTCCTTTGTAGCAAACCTACAGTAATAGATAACACGCTGGGACTCGAATTCTCTATTTCGATTTCCTTCTAAACGATGTCATCCGGTTTCGTGTACGTTTTCCACCACAGTGCTACAGAGCAGCGTGTTTCACTCTCTCACAGTTTGGCCAAAACGTATCCATTATTTGAATGTATAGAAAACAAGCTATTCTTGGAAACCCGACCGCAATGAACCAACACACGAAGGCCCATTTTAATAAGGCAAAAAATGGTATTTGACCATACATGTTTAGGATAACTACACGGCTGCAGCAGACGTAGTCTTAAGCCAACCACGACATTTTCAGTTCAGTTGAGTTTTCAGTTCACAAGCCGTGCATCGAAGTGCAGTGGTTCCAGTTTTTACAGATGTTTTGTTCCCAATTACGGGGGTGGATCCTACAGAGGGACGTCTGAGTCCCATTGTGGGAATGACAGATGCAAACTGATACAAAAAACATGAAACGCCAAACAAAAACAGTAAACCCACCTCGATCCTGAGATAATGGAAAACCTATAAGTAGTCTGTGACAAAAAACATTATAGCGAAGTTGACTCCATTCTTGGAAATTCGAAGGCTAAAAGCTCGGAAAAACCGAAGGTAGAAAATAAGTACGAAAATGGTGAGTCGTGAAAAAAAAGTCGACAAAGTGGTTGCGTTCGGAAAAACAGGACTAAAACTTGATAGGGGTGGCTAAATCAGTATAGTTGGGTCGGGTGCCTGAACGATTGTGGAAGTGCTACGAAAGATGTCATTTGAGCTGAGAATTTACTGGGACAAGCAACTGAATACCGATGGAGGACGTATGTCTTGACCATGACAGGTTTGCTGAATAGCATTGAAAACGGGAGAAGAAATAACATACACAATGCTTCATTGGATAGAAGCAAAGCTATGTAGGAATTATACGCCAGATATGACAGCAGTATTCCGCAATGGAGCAGATCAACGATTTGTGCGAAAGAGGTTAGGATGTAGTGATCAACAGTTCTTGAGTCATTGGATGTTCCACATCACAGTACAAACAGAGAGAATTGCATGGAGTGGAGTTCCGCGTTGCGTGCAAGCTCTTTGCGCCGAGGTACACCCTCGAGAACGAAATCGGTGGGTGAAACCGTAAACTGCTGCTGCAAGCCTTATTAAGTTGGAAAAACAATAGAAACGGAGGTGAAAAACAAATTGCTTTGTGATAATTCGAAAATACGGGGGGTTAACTGATATCGTTTGAAAAGGAAGTAGGCAAATGGATAATTTTGAGACAGGATTGGTTTCAATAAATGAAGGGATTTTGGCGGAGGAACGGTAGAAAGAGGCGGGATTGTGCTGGGTCCTCAGAATGGAATGTGGCTGAATTCAGTATAATAATGGCCTGCACATGTTCAGCATGGATCTGAGATGAAACAAATCTTTGGGAAGGAAGAATGGGAAATTTTGGCAATTTGTGGCAATACGTGTGAGGCATCAGAAACGGAGGTAAGGGCATCATAAAACACCAGAGAAGCGGTGTGTTGGAAAGGAACAAACATTGGGAACACCAACCCTGAGCCTTCGGCTCTGACCTAAGTTGCTGTCAAGACGTATTAAATCGAACGTTTCGTCAGGGTGCAGTCCGTGCACGTCACTATCAAACTTCATTGGGAGCCTTAGGGGAAGTCAAGAAAAGTCATTTCGGTTTTCAAAATAGAGTTCAGACCTCGCGCTTGGCAAGAGGGAGCAAATGGGAACTTTTGCAACTAAGCGGAACTACACTAGATGGGGGAAGGAAGAGAAGCGAGTATTCTGGACTACAGAGATGGAATAATACAGGGTGGTACCATCCAACCCAGGATGGGGTTCAGCTATGGAAGGATTTGACGATCAACTCCAGGAGAAAAGCAGGTAGTTGAAGCTGGATTTGCCGGGTCGAATGGGATGGAAGTTGGAAGAAGTTGTATACTCTGAGGCTGTTGTGTCCCAATTTTGATTAACTCATGTCTAGCCCTGTTCACACTTCCGGTTCCATACACGTTAATGTTACTCAAATAGTGTGCTCAGGTCACCGACTGACCAACATGCTGATTGGTTCCACCTATGATTCATTGTCTAAACAAACGCCATGTGTTTTCAGGTTTATTGCAACCCGCTAATGAACTGTCTGTTCTAGCCATTTAGCGTTCTATGTATGAGACAGAATAGAGGTAAAAAAAAGCTAACTGATGATTCGGTGTTCTTTTGCAATGGTAGGTTCAGGAATCAGAAATAGTAGAACAGGAATAAGGAACGACAATCCAGATGAGTAATTTTTGCAAGAAAATTGATTTTTGAGCAGTTAATCGACGTTGTGACTGGTTGAAGTTTCCTCAGATTGGTCGGTTCTGAAGATACATGCGTAACACGCAATAAGCCACGAAAACTGGATGAAGATGAGGATTAGAACTGCCATGCTTCGTACAATCGGTTATTTCTTCTAACAAGACGAACACCATCGTATTTCAATCACTCCGGGGGATGCGAAAACTGGATGAAGATGAGGATTAGAACAGCCATGCTTCGTGCAATCGGTTCTTTCTTCTAACAAGATGAACACGACCGTGTTTCAATCATTCCGGGAGATTAGATCTCGCCGAGTTTAGAAAAGGAAAGTGGGAATAAATCGTGGCGTTCCATCGTTAGTGATACTGGCGATGTTCTGCGTAAAAATCGAGGGACGTTGGAGATGCTGCAATTTCAGAGACCCAATCAACGAACGATTGGATTTTAGAAAAAACTAGGTGAGGCTTTGTGTGCGGGTCTGTACAACTAGACAGGATCAGGTAACCACAATGTTCAGAAGAACCGATGGTGTGGGGTTGTGCGTTCCATATGACAGGTCATTGTCGTGGTCTAGATTGTAGGATGTGCCCGCAGTTGATATTAAACGTAGACTATGGAGGTCCTCGGATTTGCATTACCTCAAAAAAATATACCTCAAGAAATTTTTTCATTGGAAGGAGGAAAACTTCCAACCGAACAATTGTGGAAATCGGGTGAGCAGCAACAAAGAGAGAGAAAAGTGGTTACTAGCTCACGTTCCCACTGTGATGTAAGCAGTAACCTGCAGATGAACGAGAACACGATTGCCGTATATTTTGCTTCAGTGAGAGCAGGAAGATGGAGTGGAAATTGATAAATTGCGGCGGAATGGGTAGTTCGAACAACTGATGATGCATAGCGGCCTTAAGATTAGATAAAACAGCAGTGATACTTCACTGTTTTGTGTACATTCCGGTAATAGTTGGGTGATGAACAGGTGTCTCAACCACACAGCTGAATGATAGTACCTCCCTAGAAGTTTCCGCAAGCCGTCGGTCGAATAAGTTTGACCTACAACAAGCAGTCTGTTTGAGGTAGTGTTTTTAGATGGACGGACAGACTTATAGTTTCGAGGATCCCGCCAATCACCATTTGACTTCCTCAGTGTATTCTCTCGGACAAAGTAAACATTAAGCAACAGACTTGTTAGACGTCAGCCCAAAGGTATCCGGCCGGCTGTTAGAGACACATGCTGGAATAAAAATTACTCAAGAATTCAAGAGATTATTACAGCTAGGATTTTCGCAGACACAAAAATTGTCATACTTCGTGTGCAAAACGGTACCAAGTGAACCGGACTGATCATTTACATAAAACAAGAACCAGCACTTTGATCACTGGGCGGAATTTTTCGGAAAATATAATGCGAAAAACGAAGCGACAATTTAGTTGGCCTTCTGTCTCTGCTCAAACCACGTCGGAATTCATGTGTTTATGTTTTCCTCTGTTTTTTTTCTGAGTTCATATTGGTGGCTCTAATGCCTGGATTCGTTACAAAGAAACAGATAATCTCTTATCAGTTACTCGGAAGTGATGCCTATTCTTTGTGTCCTGATTAAAGTTGGACTTATCTATCGCTGAGCGTTCACTAAGAGTACTCGAAGGGGAGACTTTAACAGATTTATGAGCCTTATACTGTTCATAACACTGCTACTGGGTGTGATGTTTAAAGTCAGCAGGCTAGGCGAGAATCGACAAGCATCATGCAGGATTCCAATCAGATATGGAGTCAGTATAACCTTGTGTCAAGTCAACTCGTTGAGCGGCTCCCTACTTGTCACTGAACAACGATTGGGGTCCTCTTCGGAATCTGCTGGCCTTCTCATTTGCATATACATTGAGCTCCTTCGTGTAACGCAACACCAAGAGAAGTTTTCAAATGGTCTTCGCCCCCGCAATTTTCGCATAGAAGTTACAACAAACTTTTCGCAAAGGCTTCCCACAACTAGTGGCACAGATATGGGATCATCTTCTCGTTATTCTTCTTCTCTAATTTACTGCCAGCTTCAGCAAGGATTCCTGAAGGAATCAGGAGTCGATATAGCAGCTGGAGGAAGATAGTTAACTCGAATTATTCAACTGATATTGCTTTGTTGTTCGAGACGTCCATGCGGACTAGTAATTCAAGTCTTCCATCTGCCTTAAAACTTCCAAATGAGGAAATTGGGTTTTCGTACTTTTGCTCATCTTGATGGCTGCGTGAATCCTGATCGTCGTTTGAGAGACGCATTGTGATGAACTTCGGAATATTTGAAAAACATTATCGTCCTTATCCCCCAGAAACTTATCTCACTAATGCTAGAGGTGTTCTCAAAGCAGTTGTGGACGTGATCTTTACTCAAGACGGTTGTACCTAACCACTCCTGTTCAAATGCCTTAAAAGTCATCACATATATGATGACCGGCGCCCTCATGGGAATTAACTGACTGAAGCTTGTCCGCGACAAACTGATACGTAAGTTGGTTACTGTCATCCATGGCGCTGCCCTCTAAGCTTCGTCAGCCGTGTTTACGTGGATTACCATGGATGAAGATGTAATCCTTGTCAGTAGGTGCCCCTGCGTATTTTGCAAACGCTCCCGGATTTTTCACTCCACATATTTTATGCAGTATAATACTAGAAGCCACGTGTTGCCGTTTTTTGTGACAGCACTCACCGGCAGTTACTTTTTGACCTACGGATTTGACGTATAAATGAGCTAAACCAGAGTAGTGTCATTTAGGGCAAGACTCTCTTTCTAATTGCGGCATTAACAAATACGCTGCACCTCTGGTACCATGTGCAACTACGCGGTAGACAATATGATGTATGCCGTTCACTAGAAAATGCACATGAATGGTCAAACATTGGTATGCCTATGGAATTGGGGTGTAATTTCCTTCGGAGTTCTGAAACTCTATCTTGCTTGATGTGGCCCAACCTCGGCTTTACCGCGCCAGAAGATATTTACATTCAAACTAGGGTCCATGGGATACGACACAATGGTCCGATCGACCGTTTTAATGCTACGTTCTGACTGAACGTACCGTCCAACTGCGCTCATCTGGCAAGAAGCCGAACCTATATGGTACTCAGAAACACTTGGCCACCACCACTATCAAATATGATGGCTTCAATTTTTGCTTGCCTGTTTAATGCAGCGAAGTGAGCTCAGAAAAACTGGTTAACTCAAATGACAAACTGGACCTCGGGTCATTTCAAATGAGTGATAATCTGGAGCAACCTGGAAGATAAGTCCTAGAAAAGGAAACATTGGAGAGTACATATATTTGGCTGGTGCCTAAAAGACCCAGGTAAATATCTAGGCAAGGCAGAGTTTCTAAACCACCAAGCTCTCTTCGTGGCTTTGGCCAGAAGATAAGCAAACGCGACTCTTATACTAAACAATGCTGGGTGACTACCCTATGCTTGACATTGTCCTTGTTACTTCTTTGCAGCTTGCAAAGACGAGGCTTCGTGGGAGTGATCGATTCAGACAGTGATCGATCCGAACTTCTTTCGTGTATCCTAACGAGCAAAGTTCAGCAGGACACGTTGTCTGCCGTGGCAGAGCAACATAGGACATTCAGTGAAAATGTTAAGTAGTGCATACGAGAAGATGCCGTTTGGAAATCCCGTAAGAACTTGTATGTGACTGCACTGGTGGTTGATGACCTCTGTGCAATTTTTGACGAATAATGCAGATTAGGAGTTGCATCCTTCACCACCACCTCCTTCGCCATGTTGGAATGCCAATTTCCTTCCTGAAATCAGCAAGTATTGGCAACCAGTTCAACTGTATTGGACATCATAGTCAACTACATCAAACTGGATGTCTCAGCATCAAAAATAAAACTGGATGAGAATTATTTCTTTGGTGATGAGAAAGTCAATGTGCGTCAAAGTCTCCTTCGGCTTCCAAAGGCCTCATGAACAAGCGCGGCAGTCTGGTGAGAGTAACCGCAAAAGGCGCAGAAGAACAGTCTTCCAGAATTTGTCTGTCACACCTGGGACATTTAACCAACATGTGGTAAAATTCTTTTTCCGTGAATCTGCTGCAGACTAAATACAGCAGTATTTTATCTCTTGAACGTGGTGACAACTCGATTAAGCCTTCCTTAGCAAAGTACCTGCTCCCTACTCGTATTTCAACCAGTGTCTTCCTCTGGTGAAAGAACATCTAGGCATATATACAAAAAGGCACTCGTCACAATACATCATGATAGCCTCATTGCGCACCGTTCTGTACTGTTTAGAATTTGCTTACTCCCTGGAGAATTATGGTCACGCAACACTGTGGTGCCCAAACTGCACTTTACAAACATTCAGCACTGAAATATTACATTAGGCCAGTTGAGGAGCAAGAGCACGATATAGGCAGAAAGTGACAACATCTTTTGGGAAGTACATGAAAGGCTAGCGACTTCTCATCATCATCATCATCATCATCATCATCATAATAATAATAATAATAATAATAATCATCATCATCATCATAATCATAATCATCATAATCATCATCATCGGCAGCATGACATCACTGTTCAACGCCGATGCTTCGCTGCCGTACAACCAAGGTTTATTTGAAAGCCTTATTGTGAAGAAAAAGAATAAAGATGGACGAGGAGGGGACTTATTGCTGCCTTACTACAATCATTCCGAGGTGCCTACACCTCCAAACACTCACTCAGGCAATCTGGATAGAAACTGACAACAAGATCGCCACTGACATCGGTTGGCAGCCATATCTTGCAGCGTCTCCAACCAGGCGCACTGGGGATCACGCGGTCCCCATCCTGGAAGGCGAGTAGCACCGACAGCACCCAAGCGTTTCGTGATTTCTTTCATACCCTTCTGCCAGGTCAAGGGTTGGCCACCTCTCTGCTTACGCCACTCTGAATTGGGCACGGAAAATAGCACTCTCTTCGGCAAACGATGATTAGGCATGCGCAACACATGTCCCAACCAACGCAGCTTCTGGTGCTGGACACATTCTTCAATGGAAGTACCCGTTGCACAACCCAAAACTCGCTTTCTAACTGCCTCGTTACGGATTCGCCGACACCATACCACACGAGCTATGGTTCTGAGACAACGATTGTCGAACACCTGAAGACGTCTCAGTTCCGCTGCTCGAACAGGCCAAGTCTCACAGCCATACAACAAAACAGCCCGCACTGTAGCTTGATACACGCGTCCCTTGAGATTCAGGGACACACCACTTTGACGCCATAGGTGTCTCAAATTAGCAAACGCGACCCGAGCCTTGCAGATTCGTGCATTTACCTCATCTGTCACACTACAATCAGAACTAATACAACTTCCAAGGTATGTAAAACGCTCCACAACTTCCAGTGCCTCTCCCTGGATTGTAAGTGGCGTGTTCAGTGACTGCATATCCAGGAGCATGACCTTACACTTTTTGGGTGCAAAGTGCATACCAAAGGACGGGATGACTTTGGTCAGTTCAGCGACTTCTGCGTCACCAACAATATGCAAAATGGCAAAAAAGAAAGTTTTTTCATAAACTTTAATCGCCTAGATCCGCGGTCTCAGAAGTCTCTCCAAACGCCTAACAAATCTTACTGTTATTTTCAGAAGCCCGTTAGGAGACGGATTTTGCTTTCGCTTTGCCTTGCTTAGGTGGTCATGGACTTATCCAGTGCCCGCGAACCGTATTACTAATGATGGTCACATCTAACTGGAGGTCTGTAGGTGATTTGAATGGATCGCGCGGAAGGCTAAACCTACTTCCACGACTATGTCATAAAGGATGACAATTGTCGACAACTCTCGAGTATTTAGGAGGCAAACGGTCCATTTGCATGTTGCATGATGCAGCTGAGTGATCTTGAGTAAGTTCTTCGTGTGAGCAAGCTGTGTTGTGAAGGCTTATCGTGCTGGTAAATTGATGCGAGCCACTGATCAGGTCACCAGACAAACGGCCTTGGACAGCGTTAACCACGAACCAAACCACAGAGTCTTTTCTCACGCGCCCCATGTGGATCGTCAGCATGGATGGTCTTGTCTGGCAGCTGTGTGTCTGGTGCTTAAGAGGCGTCTACTGTAACTGATCCAAGAGGCGACTAAAATCCTCATTCTCACCTCAATAGGCTGAAACATGCCTGGATGAAGCAGACAGATGCCAAACGAAATTTTGGGTCGTCACTTACCAATGGGCTAATCATCGTCGCCAAATTCGATTTCGTGTCATGGAGCACCCGATATAAGACTGATTTACACACAGTACGGATTAGCCCCTTAAGGTTTCTTAGGCCACCGGATATCTTCACTTATGCACACCAACCCCAAAACACCATATTGCTCACACCCTGATCTACCCTGAAGTGGTGACGCAGGTCTGTTGGTAGTTTTTGTCTTGATACCACTGATTTCTAGGTTTATTATCCGCCATAACTTATTTCCGACATGAAAATTTTCATCAGAATAATCCATCGTCTTTTGTATGTTTCTCATAGCGCACGAGAAACGCTCCATTGCACTAGTGGAATGGACTGATGGACAACCCAACCGCTTGGTTTGGACAAATTTGTCAGAGTTCTTATAACTAGAGAAGCACGTAATTCAATCAAATTTAATTGATTTTCAGCCCTAAGAAATCCCGAGTTCCACGTGTGTGTTTGATAGTTTCGGTCAATGTGAAGTCGTATGTTGTTTCACGGCTAGTGCTCCTTATTTTGTGCTTATCTTCGCACTAATAGTCTCATTCGAAGAAAAATGATGTTGAATAACCGAGCTGACAAGATCATATTGGGTATGGAATCGCAGCCTATATTGTGTGTCATTGCATAGACATACGATAGTAGTTTGGAATCTTTCGTCACAGATAACACAGTCAGCCTTCGTAAAAATTTCCGTCTGGAATGTGCGGAAAATGAAAATTGTCTAATTAAAGTTACTAATTGGAGAAAGAGAAATAACTCATAGGGTTGCTGAAAACAGTTCGAAAGACCAGGACCCGTTTCACTCTTCTTGGGTCTGTCAGGTAGGCGCAGCCTCTGAGTTCCCGCTAAAACCAACTTGGTAGGCGTACCAGTCAAATTTCGTATAAGTTGGGTTCAAGTACACCAAAAGGTTGACGAAGGCTCGGGGACTGCACCTGTCTGACAAGCCCCAAGAGAAGCTGAAACTAGTCGTGGACTGTCGAAGTATTTTCAGCAACCATACAAGTAACGTATTACGTCTATGCAACGTATTGCGATATCTTGAATAGCGTTAACAACTGAAACATAAGGCGGCCTAATGCAGCACGTTCAGTCGAAGAACATCATAAACGAGATATTCAGCGGGGTTCTAGATGAGTCTTCTTGAAAACGAAATGGATAGCCAGACGAGTGTCTTAGTCGAGAAATTAGTGTTTATAAGACCGGTCAGTATCGCCCTTTCCATAACCTTATTCAGTTTTTATTAACTAACCATCATTGTGGAAGATTCTTTTGTCATCGACCGCCGTGTGAAAAACTATACCCTGTGTTTCAGCTTCTTCTCTGTTTGCCAACCAGCTTCATCCGTTTCGTTCTGATTTGTTCAGCCTCTAGCATGATTTGTCAAAATGAGTACATGCCTAATAACTGAGCGACATTCATTTTGTTACAATGGAACAGTTTCTCATTGTCAATTGACAGGATGCATAACTTTAGTCGTACTATTCTTGAACTATACTCATTATGAATCTGTCTACAATTTCGAACTAGCTATTCTTTCTCAACCTTTCTTTCATTTTTTCTTTTCTAATTTGTTCCTCATTAAATACTTCAGGTGCTTATCATTAAAATACAATTGTTCTCTTTTAGTGTATCGATCCACGCTTAGCGCACTAAAAGCGCATTGACTGTAACTCATCATTCCAGGTCAACTTTGATAGGAAGCCGTAACTCATGAGGTCACGTCTCAGCAGTAATTGATGTGTGAACCAGACCTCCCTATCAGCGATACAGTACTGTTCTGAAGCTGTCGTGACATCTAACTAAATCCTTCGCTAGTTCTGCTAGACAGAGTTTGGGGGGAGGGTGAGTGCTTAGAGTGAGTTCTGGTCATTCACGGACCATGGCAGAACTTGACCAACTATAATCTTTCTTTCGACTCAACGCTATCGTTTAAAACTGATGTCCCGAGGGGTCCTATTATAGTGTCTAGCCATCCAATTGAAAGTTAAGGTTGCTCAGGCATTTTATATATTTGTCCAAAACAACTGATTGTTCCCAGTTTTAATATGGGTCGATTTTTGGCCACGTGGGAATGTCTCTCCCTAATCAGTTCAATGAGCTTGTCCAAAAATTACTGTATTTACTAAAAGTTTGGTTCCTTACGACAGATATATATATATATATATAAGAAATTAGACAAACTTTATGTTTGTACGGCGGTGAAGCATCAGTGGCAACACTGATGTCTTTGATGATGATGATGATGATGACGATGATGATGATGATGATGACGATGATGATGATGATGATGTTGATGATGATGATGATGATGATGATGATGATGATTATGATGGTGATGATGATGATGATGATGATGTTGATGATGATGATGATGATTATGATGGTGATGATGATGATGATGATGACGATGATGATGATGATGATGATGATGAACTTTAAGGAAGCACAAAATTTTGCCCTGATTATGAGTTGTTTGTAGGTCTTTTGAGAAGTTCATATGGAAATTGTCCCTACTGGTCTATTTATCTCAACTAAGCTGATATTTTTCGAGAAGATGTGATGGATGGTGAAGGTAACAAAGATAACAAAGTGGCCTCCAACGAAATCTGTTGGCAGCATTTACAAACGAAATCGATTTTTATACTAGGGATAATGCTACAAGAACTTTTGTGTTGATAAAGCTCAAAACAACCCGAAATTTACTCCGTTATTGTTCTCTGTATCTAGTGAAGACATTTTTCTTTTCATCATGTATCTTTTAGTCGTTTTTCTGGTGGTCGATCAGATGGCAACTGATCTGTTCGTCGAGCTTGGTAATTGGCTTGCAAACGTTTCGTCCCCAGTCGAGGAGACATCGTCAGTGCGCAGTTGAGTAGGTCGTTTTGAGTAGTCGTTTTTCATTGATTCGGTAGTTATCTGTCCCAAGAAAAGTGACGCTAAAACGTGGACTCTCCTAGTTCAAAGTAATAATGGGTAAGTCGTGAGCATGGTGGAGGCAAATTTCCCAATTAAAACATTCAGGTTAACCGTAAAACCAAATAACGCATAAACAAACTCAGTGAAAATGATACAGTGGCATGAGTCATTGTATACCTCATCTTTTACACCTGTTGATGAATTGAAACCAATTACAAATCCTATGGACTGTTGGCTGCATATATAAATCTGCTTCCACATTTCAATTGCAAGGGGAATGAAAGCGTTCACACAGAGCCCTGTTGACCATAAGCAGTCTCCTAGCATTGCTTTGATCAACAACTGCGCACTTCGCAATAGCAACCGAATAACACCTTCCCCTTGTAACCACTACACAAACAGCAAAGCATTTGCTGTGGCAACTAGGCACAACTGTGGATGGAATGGATACGACGGAAGTACCTACACCGAACTAAACAGGGACGACCTTGGCGCACACAGACTGGATGGGCCAGGTAACACCTACAGTCAAATAACACAACAGCTGGGAAGTTAGGAGACAAACCATCGACGTGACCGTCGGAGTGATGGTGTGGCCGGATCGAAATCTGCTACACAGCCATTCAAACGAGCAGCTTATGGGGTTGGTGCTAACCATATTTCATACCTGGTGGGTTTTCAAAGGATTGGTTTCTCTTTTTTTTGGTCTGGCTATTGGCTTTCGGAGTTGACCGTGTGTCAACGAGTCTACTCTAGATAAGGTCGCAATGCTATGTTGAATGAAGTTTTGATGCAACTTCGTAAACCGTTTCGACCGGTGGCTGCTCTGCGCGCGTACACGTATGAATCCCATGAATTTTTAAATGGTGCAACTGTGGGGCACTTCCATTCGGGGCACAAATGAGATTACTGTGTTACACGTAATGTTAGATACGATCTTGACGCAATTTTCCGATAACCGGATGCCATTTGCTCGTGTAGAATTCCTCCTATAAATCTAAAAAGCATGGCGAAGGCCATCCCTCAGTCTTTTAGTTCATAGAGTTCTTCCATTGATTTTTGCTTATCCCACGTTTCGCACAGGAAAAAAGGGAATGCAATACCTTGTTCTACATTTTCTGTCGTGTTACGGAAAGCTTCATTCGGTTGGCTTTCACCGTCATCCCGCTGTTTATCCTGCTTTATCACACATACATTTGTTATTGATTTTCACTTGGATGCAGATAGGCAATCGTTGTTTACACAATGAGGCCACGAAAAAAGCATTCGTTATTCCTATTGAAAACCCCACTTTCAGCCGGCTAACCACAGAATACGGCTGATTCCACTTTTGTTCTTGTGCACACTACGGCTGGAAACCTGAATGAATGTGAGTTCTTACAAAGGAGAGAAGACATTTATTTATAAACTGCTGAATTTGATCGCTTGGCTCGTGTTAGCTTGACCTTTCTGTCAAAGGAACTACGCAATCCATCAGAGTAAATTCGCGCGTAATCCGGTACTATGGCAGGCTGAATAATATGACTGAACGTATGACTTGAAGTTTTGTGTCTTGCTTTTACCTAAATTAGTTTTCTGTGAGTTTTACTTGTTGATAATGAGCAATGTTGAAGACGGGCGTAAATCGATACCACAGCTAGAGATATTGAAGTAAGGAAATCGATATGTGAAGATTCGGTGTACAACAGTTCCCAGAGGACGCATATTCTTCTCAACTCCTGACGTCAATACATGTAAGGACAGAACTGAGTGTTGAGCGAGGATTCAAGTAATCCCGTTCTGGTTGACTTTTTGACATTTTTTCACTGGTAATTCAAACAGTCATGCCTTAATTTCAAACATATGACACAGCCATCCGCTACTTTGCTGTGAAGAGCGGCTCAACAGCGGCTCAACCCTGGAACCTGGGTTTCGCCCATCCTCAGCAACAGGAAGTAACAGCGATCTTGTATGTAGTATTGCTTGTGAGGGAAAGGCACTTTAGTATTTTGAATACTGACTCAATCAAAATCTAACGAAGCCCTTTGTCCGCACGTACGGTTGGCAAATACACTAAACAGGAAAGCTAGTTTAATCTTGGTTGAATCTCTCTTCGATACCCCGTTGGTTCTACAAAGGTTCTCCGATAGAGTTGAGACGCTGCAAGTAACCTGATTTCTTCTCCGGTTTAGTCCGTTCTAACAACTACTAATGTGGATCACCAACAGGTTCAGTGTTTTTACTCGAACAACAGATGGGATGACGCATCGAACTTCCTGCACACCGCTTTAATATTTTTAGCCCCTTAGTGCATCTTATGAAGTTACTAAGTGGATTAAAACTGGGGCCAGTGAGAGTTGTCGTCGTTGTTAGTCTGATTCCCGCTTGTTTTCGAGATCTACCAAAACGTGTTATAACTTCCACGTTTTTCAGACCGACGTTCTTTGCAAGCTTAAAACAACTGACCCAGTGCTATAATTAAGGTTTCCGGAATTTGCTGCAATTATGCTGGTCTCTGAGCCTTCACAACCATTCTTCGATTGACTAAGAGTTACAATTTATTGATTTACGTGAATATATCAGACACGGCTGTGCTTTCCGACGAGTGACTATGCCGTGAGTTTTACCTTGTTAAAGCAAATTGAACGGATGGGAAATTACCTACTCCCAGGAAATATTCAGTGTGTGGAGTGAGGGAGGGGGTGAATATGTGTTCAGATCTTGAACGCTTCTAATGGTGACGCAAAGTTCGCAAGCAACTGGTAAGTTCGATCAGCAGCCCTCTGACTGACTACCAAGTAAGGTATACATTGTAAAAGTCCAAGCAATGTAAATTGGATATATCAAACAGCTGATCACCAGGTAAGTATCTAACCTCTGAAGTTGGGTACGTACCCGTTTAGATAATTAGCGTTTATGCAGATTTAGGGTTCATTTCCATAGTCTGATCGAAATCATCTAATATGAGAAGATGATAAAATGAAGTAGTGTAAAATTTTACGACCCGCTTCATACGGGAAGTAGATACAATGGACTGGGACAACTGAATGCTGTAAAATATTAGAAAAGAGGGGTTTGGTATCTAGCAGAGTGCCGGATTCGAGTGAGTGTTTTACTCCAAAAGGCTTGTTCCAAGAGCTGGGCTGGGGAGATTAGTTGTTCATCGATTCCAGCCAAGCCAAATCTAGCTCATAATTGCAGCCAACAAGTGTTCTGAGAGCTAACCACTCTCCCTCCTCAGTGCACACAATAAGTTCACCTGTTCGAGAAAGTAGCTTTCATCAAGTGAAGCGAAAGCCAAATGGGATCTTGACAGCTAAATAAGCAACCTATTCTTGTGATCACAATCTACGAATTAGGTGGAAAGTCAACTTCAGTTCAGCCACTCAGTCAAGTGATATACGAGAGACTAAACTTTCCTATTTTGCAGGTTTTTTTTGGCTAAATCTATGACTGGGAGCGAAACTGCCTAGTTAACAAAATGGGTAAAATATTTAGATGTTCATGGAACTATCTCCGCTTACTGATAAGATACCGGTCCGCTCAATCAGTACTTTTCCCCTGTAATGCTTCTTCAAATCGGCGACCTTCATACAGGTCAGGTCAGCCGCTTGGTTGTGATGTCACGCTGGGTTCATTGATTTCTGGCCAGTATCACAAATAATTTTCACATTACCTTTTTTCATCCATCTCTGGGTGAAAAATGCACAGTGCGCAGAAACACGTCGCGTCACTCACGACAGGTTGGTTTCTTCATGTTAGTTGCCAAAAGGATTTCATTACGAAAGTAACATTGTCTTCAACCTTGACCGTAACAACATGGCCAGAGATATACATTAACGCTCAAAGCAAAGAACAATCTGTGTTTGAACAAATAGCTTCACCACCCTGTTCTTAGGACAATGTGCATCCCATCGGTTATCACCAACTTTGTAGGTGAGTCTGTTTTGTGATAGAATGAAGGTCACACTAATGGGAGTTCGACTTCATAAACTAGATTGTCAGAATCACTTCTGACAAACTTGGGCCCCCTGATTATCGATCCTCAGAAGTATAACAGTAGTCCACTACAAATGATAAGCATCCTTACACCTATAGTTAGGATTATTGATTTTACTCTGTTTTCAAGACGGACGTTTTCGCCATCTACTTCGTTTGTTGTAATGTTTCCTATAAAATTGTGGTAAGAATAAATGAGTTTTTCATGCTACTCCGTCCAGTACTGTCAAATTCGAAAGAATAAACTCATTCTACAGGTTTTTGCGAGCTTCCACTTCGGACTTAAGCAGAGAAGCATCGTATTCGGCCACACCAAACATAAGAAAGAACAGAAGTGACGATAAGCTAGCAGGCAGGTAACTTGTATTCTTAGTAAAGCTTACTCGCTAAAACTGTGTCTAGTGGTGTAGTTTCTGTAGTTAAAGAAAGATTGGGTGGAATGCATGAGGCGGAATTATTCATTTGTTTCTCTCCTGTATCCTTGTGGATTACCGTGTATTCTGTTATCGGCTTTTACACAGCAGTGAATTTATGCCATAGGCCCACAAGTGTAGTTCAATGCGCTTATCTGACGGAATGTTATGCCTACATGATTTATCCTCAGTTCACTTTTTCGATCTTCTTCAGCGCAGTGCACTATCAACCAGACGAAAAGTTCCACCGAAGACCTATTCCAAAATGCACTCTCATCCGTGGATCTATTCAGACCTGAACACTTTGTACGATCACTTATTTGCATCTTGTGCTCACCGTTGAGTCGTGACAACAACAAAAAATAGAGAAAAAGTACGACAGAACAAAACACTTGGTGATCGAGCTGGAGATGGCCAAGCGGAGCAAATCTTCTGACCGAAAGGGCTCTTTGTTGAGTCTAACTCTGGATTATTGATTGTTCCTGTCTGGGTATGAATAATCTGGCGGTATCTCAGCCTTCATGTTTCTTTTGAGCTGAATGGTAGTCATGCACTAGAACAGCGCAAATTATGAACGTGAAATTGTGCACAATTTTCTTTGAAGTCGTGCAGAGTACAGAAACGTCTCAAGTACTTAAATCTGTTTTGGACCACTACGTTTTGGTTTCTAATGCGTTGGATTTCATTTGAATGGGCTTAATTCTCTGGTTAATCGTTGGGCTTCTTCATCGAAATCGTAATTTAGAGTGACCTGTGAACTAACTTATGAGTAGCTTGACAACCATTTTGTAAGAAAATCAAAGTCATGTTCCATTTTTCCCCTCAGGTGGCAAGATTTTCTTTACCTTGCAATGATCGGTCAGGTAATTATAGTTCATATTGTCGCACAGCATCTTTGATTAGGAAACACCTTGGAGGAATAAACCGTTTTTGCGATTTACAATCTTTTTTCACGGTAAATACAGTGTTCCCCCGTGATAATATTACGACAGCTCAGAAACCCTCAGGGGAACAGTCTTTACGATTTAGTTTTCTTGAGGTGTAAACCTCTGTGCTAGCGATGTTCTCTTGTGAACTAGTTAGAACTAATTTATCGCAGCGGAGTAACACTAGCACAAACAGAACAACTAATCTCCAAGCTACTGGAAGTTCCATCTGTGATCCCGACCTCGGTTCAGTTGTTACAGGAGCAGAATTTTGTTCACCCGGATCAAGACAAAATATGACAGATGATTCTCTGACGGCATAGTTTTTGGGTCTCTAGGAAAGATCGCATGCACTGGCCTATGAACTGTTTTTCTCTCCAGAGAGTATAAAGAGCGAAATCAAATGTCGAAATCTCCTCATATTTTAAACAACGTGTAAATAGCTCATTAGGAAGAATAGTTCACAAGTTTCGTGAAATTTCGATCTGAGAAGTCGTCACTGCTGGAGTCAGCCAACAAGTGGTCACGTGCAATGAATTCCGTGATTGGATGATCAGTGGTGCCATATCCCGTCGGAGTGCGAGTTAAACACATTTCTGACCAGGCGCTCATGGTCGAACGGCGAGGTTACCAAACTACTAGCAGGGATGGTGGGAGTTCGAAGCCTTCTGGATTTCCGTGAAATACGCACTGCTGGTGACCCTCAATTAGGATGAAACAGCTGCACGGTGCTTTTTGGCTTTTCAGCATAGACCGGCTCAACTTGTAGGACGAATTTTCGGTCATGCAACCAGCAAAGGTCTACGTTGTTCATCTTACAGGACTAAAACAGTGATATTGATGGGTTTTGTATGCATGTGTTGTTTTCCATTGTCAAGAGAAATTATCATTTTGGTACGTAGGAGACGTCAAGAAACAATTAATTAACGACGCAAACAACTTGAAAAAGACGACACAAACAAGCGGATGAATCTGCTCGGAGTGTAGATCTGTCAGCATTTTCACCAACCTTTAACATACGCCTTGAAACCTTTTCAAGATAAAAATTTTTGTCTCAACCTGGGTCTATTCTGTCCTGTTCATTCGCATTTAACCCCATTTAATTGGAACATAAAGTTACTAAAGCTTTCCGTAATGCTGAAAATTCTTTGACAGCTCACAACCGGTTTCGCCCTTCTTGGGACCCATCAGGTAAGCACAGTACCCGAGTTTCCGTCAACTTTATGTTCTACCTGAGACCAAATTGCACGAAATTAGCGAAATACACTCGTTTGCAAACAAACACAGCTTTGTTTCTTTTGTTTACGTCTTAGGTCACAACATCCTCATAGGTCTGAGTGATCCAGAGTGGTTTTTGATGCAATGAGCAAGCGCTAGCCTTCGTATTTTGCTTACCTAAGAGCAGGGTTGATGAGTGACAAGCTGGTTTGAATCTATCTTCGTGGGCCATGAATTTACGTACGTCACCATCGAACAATGAACGTCCATTTGGGATTCCAAACTAGGTTGTTTTTGTTCACCTCCAGGGTAGTCACACAGCACCACATGACTCCATTACGAACGAATTTGTTTCCTTTAGTGAATGCAGAGGTACAAACCAACACTTCGCCGCAATAACCTCGTCAGGCACATGCTAGTATTACGGGCTGGTTTCCTCCGTTTACTACGCAAAACGGTGAGTGGATGAATGTTTGAACAAATGGCCCGGCTAAAAGGGTGATAAAGCAAGCAAGACGGGTAGATGTACAGGCGCCGCGTAGAAAGTATGATGGAATTTGTTGGAATGTTCCCATTTCATACTAACTGGTAATGTGCTGCAAAGTGAAGTTACGTAAAATCCCGGCAGAAAGTTATTAGTGAGTTTACAGTCCGTTCTGGTTTGAAGACCGTGTACACTTTGTCCACCGTGTTAGTGTTTGACACTTGGAAGTAGATCACATGTCACAGCATAATGTCATTGCCGTTGAGCCATTCGTAAGTGTGTATTAGGCCCCTATGATGGGCTGTCGTTCTCCTTCAGTTTTGAAATCTGGATGACAGAGCTCACTCAATTTAACAAATATGACGATTCGAGTTCCGCTCTTATTAGGGCTCATCTGCGGTGCATATCCAATGGCCGTGCCGGCGTTTGAACTCCGCACGTCTGACGTGCGAGGCGAGCGTGTTACCGTCATCTGAATTTCTAAGTCTGAACAGGTGAACATTTTCGCGCTTCACTGATGTGAGCTGAAAGCCGGACGGCTCGAACGACGACCCAGTAACATAGCTTGCTTGTGTCGATCGATTTGTCCGCCGGTCAGGTAGTGTCACCGAGGCTTGAAACGTGCTGGACACGTTTCGTTTCAGCTGTTGTTGCTTGCGAGATTTTTCAGAGTGCACACCCACATGACTCTCGTTTGAACAATGGTCCTCGTCAGCATTTTACAGAATGTTTCTCCCAGTTTTAGGCCCCAGATTGCAATGCTGGGTAACGCGGGGTAGCAAGTTCGTCTTGGATGGCTTGTCCCAGTGACAGGTGGAGAATTTCGAAGGAATTCCGGAAATTTGCTTTTTACCAAACAGCCAACTGATAAAATATACCATTGCGGCATGATAAATTATCAGGGAATTTGCTCCTAGCATATTTGCCTCAGATACTCAACTCCATTGCTTCTTTCGAAATAGCAGCTGGTCGACACCGCTGGTCGAATCACCGTTCGAAAAAAAACATCACAAAGAAAGGATTGACTCAGATTTCGACAGAAATTTCCGTTCATACCAATTACTATGCAAATGAGTGTTTTATTCAAATTCAGGGACTGAACAACCGGTGAATGCGCTACCCGAGTTGGGCAGTCAATACACTTTTCACTAATTGAATCGACGTACAGGAGACACAAAATGATAATGCATGTACTCAAACGCGGCCATAATAATCTCACTCTCTCCCAAGAAGCACGCGTATTACAGGTGTTAGATGAAGGGCTCACCGTTCATTGTTTGAAAAAATCGACAAGGCTGCATTCGGTTCGCCAATGCATCCGGCTGGTTGTCTCCGAGCTATGGACAGTAAGAAACCCAGAAGCACTGTGATGATGCGAATCATGCGAAGTTTGAGTTTGCATGTCAAGCGGTGTCCCTACTGCCAAACACCTCCCCCCCCCAAGTGTATATGTTATGTGATCCGGTGTTCCTGGTCAAAGTAATTAACGACAGTAGTTCAATAATAATATTTGGTTGTTCTTAGAAATAGACTGCTTTAACCTCCCTCAAAGTCTGCTTACGTGCTTGGTCCACTGTTTATGCCTTAATCACACTTTCTGATAATATTTCCCAAGCGCAAACTAACTCCATACACCCTACTGAGAAAACCCGGACAGCGACATTGGGAAATTTGAACATGAGCTTTTAGTCGACGTCTGTAATCCGAACTCTCGTGGTGTATCTTGTGTCCGTATTTATCCGAGTAAAAGTTAGCAAGATGATAGCCTTAGCATGGAAGGTTCGTCCTCAGAAAACATTTGACAGTGCGCAAGAATGGTTCAATGTTGCTGCATAGCAAGCGCATTTGCTAGTGAATACTTCAAGTGTGGTGCATGCACAATTGCATCGAATTTTTTTCATAAATACATTTCGGGCAAGTTCTTCCTTCCTTTAATTCATGAGATGCCGTCCTGTGTTTGCCCCTCCCCGCTGGTCACGATTGTCTCGTTTGATGCGCATCGGTTAATGCCATCAATGAATAGGACTTTCTCAGCCGAGACTACATAATAGCGGACCGATTGGGAGCATTTCAGTGAGGTGCAGGGACGATGTTACTCGGTCCACAGGACACGCTCTCCTGACCATGTTGATAAATTAGGAGTTAACTGAATATGCTACACGGAGGCCACCTCAGGTTTCAGTTGGTGTGATATATGAGATATTTTGTCTTGATGGAACACACTGTCCAAAAATATGCCAAAAATATTTTGGCGGTCGGTTTTGCCCTCCTCAAAGTCCATCAGCTTAATTCAAAATCGGTGTACATTTCGATGTTCAGTTGGGACATAATGTTGACGGAAACTCGGAGACTGTTCTTGAGTGGCGTGCTCCAAGAATAACAAAGCCGGTCGTGGGCTGTCGAAACGTTTTCAGCAACTTTCTGCGTATTGTGCTTCATCAAAGACAGGCTTTTTAGAGTGCAAGAATCGAAGGTTGTGAAGCGAATACTAGAAGTCCTATGTATCGATATCAAGGAGGCAAGATAGGCAGTAGACAGCGAAGATATCGAGGAGTACATATTTTGGTGACAAAAAGGAGAACCAATCCGATGATGGAATTTGAGATACCAATTTTCAGTTACTAATGGTATATTTCTAGGTTGAACGTATGAACAGTAAACTGGAGGATGCCAAGAAAAAGCACAGAATGAGGTGATCTAGTTTATAACGGGCTCCGGACCCTGTAAAAGGTGGAAAAAAGAAGGAAGTGGTTAGTCGCTTGAGATTGAATCACCTGATCTATGGGATACACTTAACAAAGTCTGCCTATCCTATTCGCCAAGAAATGAACGCAGACGGCATAAAAGTGGCCAAAAAATATCAATCAGGATCTTACCCAATGCCTACTTATCTCTTAGCCTAACACCCTTTTAGGGAGCCTATTGTGATTTTGGCTTCCAACCTCTCAGATTTCAGGAGCATTAAAATAGGATCACTCATGCGATTTAGTGTATCCACCCCCACCCCTGAATTTTCGACAAGACATTCAAAATTTCGTGTAAAGCAACCACCGGTAACCTCTCTTGCTCAGCCTGAAGGACGTGTTCTTTGAGATGGCTGACATTTCAAGCATGGAAGGCATTTCCCGCTTTACCGAGACAAAGTACGGTTTGAATTTAGAAAATCCAGGAGCTGAGCCAGTGTGCCTGGCCGATCATTGTCCAAAGAATGAAACTAATTTCTCCAAGGATGTGATTTTTTCGAGGTAATTTTCTTTTGGCAGCTATCTGAAGAGACGTTGCTCAAGGTTGTCGAGTATGGCCAATTTAGAAACCTGTCGGTCCCATTTTAACTGAGAAAGTGTAAAAAACGGGAACAAAGTGGTGAACTATGTTTCCTTAATATGGACGAGCCACAGTGGTCTTTCTTGCCTTCCATGCTGAACTAGTTGTACTTGTTTGTTGAACTTGGATGCTCATCTGGGATGTTGCTGAAATAGGCTTATGATAAATCGAAGAGCCACATCCGACAGCTCATCCGACACGCTCATGCATGCTTGCGAGCCCAAACGGTCGGACCTACGCAAGTGAACCGACTAGCCGGTTGTCACCCGGTGTCGGTCATGCACCCTTATGAAACAGTCACAAAGCTTGTGTTATACACCTGCAAGAGTTATGGACTGGTTAGCCAACATAGAATCAGTGACCCACCAAACAAACTCATCATTTTAAATCATAGAAACGTGCTCAGCACCAGTACTGAAATATTCAGCAGTTCTTGTGTATACGCTGAGATTCGTATAAAGACCATACCATGGTTACAGTGGTTCTAATTAATAAGACGTCACGTAGCAAGTACCCTCTTGATTAACCCCACGCTCGATGTTACTCCAGCAAATCGCACCATTTAACCGTGAAAGCATGTAGTCGCATCATCATGTAGTCGGTTCATCTTTAGTTTTGTGAATCATAAAAGGTTACGAACAATCTCCAATGCAACCACATTAAGGCTGCTGTAGCCAGTGACTCATCACTCCCAAACTAGCGATGGAAAGAGTTAGCATCTTTCCATTGCCGTACCAGTCCGGATCAACGGAAATCTGTCATGGCTTTTTACAGCTAAGACCTCAAGAGTAATTGTCTGTGTGTGTAGAATCAAACGATGTTTGGCATTGCCCACCTAAGCGGTTATACCAGAGGAGAGTAAGCAATTCTGCGCATTGGTTGACAATACCTGCAACAAGGGCATCGACAACAAAAATGGTGAGACAAGTTGACCGCGTGTTTAACGGTCACCACTAGCGCTTATCTAAAATCTTCAATCTTCCAGAAGCGGATACTTGGTGCTGGTCCGTCTGAATCGGATAACCCCGTCAAAACAAACACACGGAGATCAAGGAGTATAGTACTGTATGTCTACTATATTACTGATTATCACGGTGCCCGGATAATACTAATAGTGGTAAGGCGTAAAAAGTGCACAAATCACCATTACAGTTGTCGGAATCATATGAAAATGAAGTGTTTGTACAATTGTGTATCAAGTACTTGTATGATATTTTCACTAACAACATTAAAAAAGAGTAAAAATGTGCGGGGATCACACTAATAGCGAGATGGCTTGGTGGATAGAGCGCGAATTTACTGACCGGTTCGAATCCGACCGTTGTATCCCGATTTACCCTGTCTAGGCTTGGGCAACCTGGCAGTATCCCAGCCCTCGTGCTTCCTTCGTGTGGCATGGTAGCTAGGCACGGAAAGGGTGTTACAGCTGAACGATTATTATTATTATTATCTATATATTAGTGACCAAGCAGTGTAAAAGAACAGAACAGCATTATAGATCAGGATACGCTTGGTATTCACCCGCAAACACCATCAAAAATTGGGAATTGTGCGTGTGATCGCACTACAAAATGTTGAGAACAACATCGTGTTCTTATATAAATATTTCCTTCGTCATTTGCGTCCTATTTCAAAACCGCATGTCGATAAAGCAGTGCAATGAGTTACATCACTGGTGTCTATTTAAGTGTGCATCATCCGATGTCCAGTAAGCTCGTCAAATTCTTCTCACTCAATTACATCAAATTTCATAAGAATCATTCGCTTATTCAGTCTTCATTACCGGTACCACACACGGGTTGGCCGCTGCACGGTGATCGGATTAGCCTTGGTTTACTCATATGGCCGATCTCTGTAAAAGAAAGGGGGCTTTTCACTGTATTCAGACAGTTCGTGGCGTTTCGCACATCATTTTTTCGTGTGCGTTAGCAACTCAGGCGGTTGTCGTATCCCGCGGGACAGAATCAATCCCATCCATCACTTGGATTGTTTTTTTGTTCATGAATATAGATAGCTACATTTTGAAAATTCCGTGAATGTATTAGCAGACTTATGGTACTGGATGAGCTGAAAAAATTAGAAACATAAATTTATTGGAAACAATTTTCTGACACGCACTAGATAAGTATTATGTGGAGGGGGAAGTGGCGAAACAGTTTATCCGGCTTGAAATCCCTTTTTAGGACCTGAATCATTGTAGAAACAGGTAGTCTGGATCGCTCAAGTGTTCCGGGGATAAATTTTTCATAATACTCCAAATCACAAAATAGGCTTATGTTTTGTGCGAAACACGCTGCGTCGACATTCGCCTGCTTTAAGGATCGTTACATCCAAGAAACAGGTATTTTCCAGCCCAACATATGTAACAAAGCGCCGTTACTAAACATTTCACGATTGATAGAATTTCGCACAACAAAAGGAAGAGAAAGCGCAGTCCCCGAGTTTCCGCCAGCCTTATGTTCTGCTTGAACCGGAACTGCACGAAATTAGCGAACTACACTCATTTGCATTTGGTTTTTATGGGAAATTCACACAGAACGCAGCTGAATCTCTCGTTTATGATGCTGTTTGTGAGTAGTGTATTACGTCTATACACGTATCCTCATATCTCCAATATCGTACCAACTGAGACATGAGGCTGCTTGGTGCAGCACATTCAGTCGGTTAAAAACGTCATAATCGAGGGATTCAGCTGAGTTCCAGGTGAGTCTCCCATCAAAACCAAACTGATATGCAAATGAGCGTATTTCGAAAAATGGAAAAGAACTTGTAACGGTGTTTTTGCGTTCTAAGGATTTTTTCAATCTCATTTGAGGCTGAGAAATTTCTGCTCAAAGAGATGGTCTTTAGTGTAAGTGATTTGTTGTGGAGTCTTTTATGCTCTTTTATGTTCTGCTGGTTTTACGGCTCACGATCTGAGCGCATCAGTCTCCTGAACACTTGAATGAATCTAATTGTTTGTTGCTGTAACCAACACGGTTTTAACTCGAAATCCAAGGTCAGTAATCGGTCGAGGTAGGATTGACCTTTACTTGGTGTGGAAGGACGTACCAAAACAAATCTTGGGACCATTGACAGGAAATGTGGTCAATTATTGCGGTGGATGGCACTTGTGCGCCTCTGTTCATTTATTTACTTTGAGTGAAACCAGTACTTTTATTTCTTCTAGAATGTGCTATCCAATAGGACTATGATTCTAAATGAGCACTTCGTTCACGTAGTGCTTAACGGGGTACGAATGCCGTCCAAACACTTGCTGGTTTACAGTCAGAAGCTCATAAGATCATTCCCAATGATTACTTATCACGTGTGAATATTCGGTGGACGTGGTGCGATTACGTTGCAAGTTATGCTCATTCGCAAGTTTTATACTCGATAAAACGCTTAAACCATCAAAGCTAGCTGGTTCACAAGTGTAAATTACAAAACAGTTACGAAGTCCTGAGTGAATACTACGCCAATCACGTATTTTTCGTGCGGAGAAGTGAGACAAGAGTTGTTTTGTTGGGCACTTGTTCTCTGGCACGCATAGTTGGATGGAAAATTACCCAGCCTTCATTGACTAACTGTCAGAATAATCTTCCTGATAAAAATCGGATGATTATCAGGGAAGACAAAATGGATCGCTTCTGAAAGTATCGTACTCATGGAAACCTTGAATCAGTGGACATAAAACTCGCATTTTCTGCTTTTCATCCTGATCATTGTCCAACAAACTACCCCATTACTAGGCAACTTAAATTGAACATCTGAACAATTCAATACCTAGCCAATTTACCTTGAGGGAAGTCCCTTTTGAAGGATGGATGGAAAGGGACAATTTTTGTTTGCTCTTTGTCATGACGAAAAATGTGTACGTATCTGTGCAAAATATCAAGCACAACTGTGCAAAACAACGACCGACTTGGGATAAATATCAAGACTGCTTTGTTCTGATCATCTTAGAACAGCAAGACGTCAGGGTTCATTCCTCGATGTTCTGGTCACGGCGGGTGATCCCCACAAGGAGTGAATATCGCCTCGAAGATGAAAATCTTTGTAGATGAGCGTAAGTCATTCTAAATTTGGTAGCCATGTATTTGCGTCCCAGACTTGCTCATCTTGGTTTGAGTGTGTCCCACTGTTCACAAGTAGTTGCTCAACTAGGTTTCCTCAGTTTTCATTGTTGACCAAATGCTTGGAGACATCGAAACTATGGTTGACTTGAATGATCTGGGTATATTTATTGCGCACGAACACTTTCGATGGGAACAGATCTTGTTGCCTCAAATTTCAGAATTAATCATGTCCCGTACAGCTGAGTTTCCCTAAAGATAAGGAACACATGGACAGAAGTACACAATCAGACCCCATTGAAGTGTAGCTATTTCGCATTCAAATAATGGGAGTTCATTCAACTGAACCATTTGCGCTGCAGCCTGGGTAACCCTAGTGATAGACTGTTTTTAAGATCCGGGCTATTTGGAAAACAAATCGCGATAGAGCTTATGACAGATAAATTGTGGAATATAGTGAAAAGATTCACCTCTCTCTCTCTCTGTAGACTAAAATCTGCACCTTTTAACGTTCAGATTGACTTGGGTATTCGATGAATATCCATAGTATCCATAGTTCAGTCTCATTACAACGCACTGTTCGTTTTGGGGAAAAATGCCGACAACCGACAGTGCCAGTTTCATCAATCCGTCGCCCTCAAAAAAAGAGTAGCTGATAGGCTGATACTCACAGAGAACTCAGTGACAACCTCTGCCTTGTTCCACGATTGAATAAACTTATTTCAAGCAAGCTGATAAGGTGCTGAAATCCTGAAGTGCTTGACTGCCCTCCTCCTAACAGCCCTCCAACCCAAAAAACTCAATATTTCAGTAGCTACATTCAACAGAACCGTAAGGGTCGGGTTCGTCGATCTTCATCGTGCCAGATAGGTAGTGATGAAGCCCAGTAGGATCATTTTCCGGGTGTTTCTATGACCCTGTGCAATTTTTCGCAATCGGACGGGTCCTCCAATGCTTGGTTCCATATCTCAATGCACGTAATTCCATTCAAGCCACCTCAGGAGGAATAGACTCCTGTATTGGCATTTGAAAGGTTTGTGCACACCAACGATCACCGGTTGAAGTGAGGCAGTCATATTTGGTGAAACGTATACAATAACTGTGTTAGATAGAAAGACGGGCGCTAGAGATCTTGTCACGTTTACAAGCTCTCGTCCTGTCAGACATCGACGTTCACCGTGACGACCACTGGCTAGAAAGACACACGAACATCGCTGATGCATCAGTTTAATCGCCAATTTTGTATGTTTACTGGTTTGAATCCAAGTATCGATATTTTTCTACTGCGGGTATACTGCAATCTTGACTCATCAGCTCAAAATTATGCTAACATAGGCGGTTCACGGAGTTTGGAATTGCTTTTCGGGTGTCGGATAGCACAGAAAAATGGCAAACAGGTTTTAATTAAAGCTTTTGTGGTGTGCGCGCGCCGGTGGGAGCGGGTAACATAAGTTTTGTTAATATTCTATTTTGAATCAAAATACAGACGCTTACAAAGTACGGTTTCGACGATGTCTCTTACAGAGAATTTAGTTAGAATATACCAAATGGAACTGTAAAGGTGCCGAAGGCTTTACAACAGGTCAAAAACAGAGCCACCGTGCAGTTAGATTGTTTACGGGAGGCTGTGATCGGTGGGTCAAGGAAGTCTCACGGCTGTCGCTTGCCTTTCGTAGGATGACGGACGTGTAATCGGGTGTAGAGTAGAAGTTGGGGCAGGTTTGCCTTCGAAAAACACCGGCTAGAACTGCGAGGAATTTACAGAATCGATTCATTGACGCTTGTATGGTAGTGCCCAGAGAGTATGTTGCTGGTCTCTGTTCAGACAATTGTAATATGGCTAACAGGGTTACAAAGGGGCAGAAAAACTCACAACAATGAAAAGGGGGCCATCTTGGGGACTACGATTGGTGGGTCACAGTAGTCTCAAGGTCTATACGCGACTTTTTGGCGATATAAGAAAGCGCAAACGACCTAACAAAAACTACCTTGACTGTTTCCAATGTTCCTGGGTGCAAAGATTTTGTGGCGCCCGAAAAATCGTTTTGAATGATTTCATCGTGTTGGTCTGTGTTTGCATCGATCTGGTGAGCGGCGGTCACACTAATCATGTACCTAACAAGTCAAGTTCTCAAGAAGCTAGTTTTTCGGTCCGCATTGTTCTCGCATTGTCAGTGAGTCGCGCAACCTAAATGGTTCACTGAATACTGTCAAATGGATGAATCATGAATCATGGACCAGAAACTTGTCCTTGGGGTTGATGTTGAACACGGCTTGAGTGTGCTGGGCGTGCCCAACCAGCTTGCTAACTAGGTAGTGATTTTGTTTTGTGTGGGGCTTTCGGCACCCTTTTAAGTCCTATTCCATACTTTACGGCTGAAATTACCAGAAGAGATGATGTGGGAGCTATATGCTCACAGACTTTGGGTTTAACAAATCTGTTCAAACGCAAAAAAAGAAAAACCCAGTCGTCAAATCGATTTCAAGAAGCAAAACGGACCCTCAATTTGTCAGTTTTACAACCGTGTACCTATGTACGGTGGTGTTGATCTGACTAGATCACCTAACAGGAAAAATGTCGGACAACATACGGGTTGTTAACAGCTCTCATATCCGTTGATTCAATACACTCATTCATATGAGTAGAAAGAATAATACTCACAGTTTCCCCAATCAGAATTCCATTCTAAAGTCCTAACAATGCTGTATTCCAAAGAATCGAGTGCGGTGAAGTGTCCTGTGGTCAACACCATTTACACTGAACCAGTTTGAACTTTCCCACCAACGGTCACTTGTAAGGATCATTGCACCTACAAAAAGAATGTTTGACAGCGCAAAATGGAATTCAAACAGCATTAAGAACGCGTCTTATTCAAAATGCACGACAATTCTCTATTAGTAGAAACTCCCCATAAAAGCCCCAAATCCTTACTGACGGTAAGGTCGGATACTGAGAGCTGTCAAGCATAACGACCGAACACACCCAAAAGGAAGAGTGTGCTTAAAACGTTTTTTTCCTTCTTTATTTAATTTTAAAGCCTCACTGTTCAAGTTTCCAGATTGCCTGAATGAGTGTCCGAGCGATTGTAGTAAGCCAGCACTAAGTCCCTTTCCCGTCCACCTTTATTCTTTTTTTCACAATAAGGTTTTCAAATAAATCATGGTTGTACGGCAGCAAAGCATCGGTGTTGAACACTGATTTCATGCTGCCGATGACGATGATGATGATGACTGTCCGAGTACATTGTTTATTTGGCCACAATACAATTGTAAGTCGATGCAGCCATTCTCATCAAGTGTGAACACTTCTCATCCCATTCGGAGCACAGCCCTGCCAGAGCGACCCATTCAACCGTTTCTGTGTACATAAAGGAGAAATCAGTTGGAAATTAATTTGACGTTGAAGAGAGACTCAACCGAAATTATCACCCGTTTATACTAATCTCTGACTGAACGTGTTGCACAAAGCCTGCCTCGTGTTTTACTTTTCATCGATCTTCTAAGTGGCATTGAAACACAAGTTGCTATCTCGAAAATGGTTCTGACTGAAACAGTAGGTCGCCTCTGTCAATACCTCTGGTGAAAGAAAAATACTACAAACGACAGACTGAGGGAAACTTAAACCGAGTCCCCCATCAACACAACCTACTGTACGAGTGTTCATCGCAATATATGCACAGATTAACATTCGTTTACGAAATAAGCCTTCGACCTAAAGCTGCCGGGGGGCGAAGTAGTAGTTGCAATGATTCTGCTAGCTATTCCGGCTGAAACCCAGTTCTTAAAGGTTCTGGCATGCCAGAAAGTTCAGCGGGGAACAGCTCAACGAAGAACAAAGTCCTCTGCTGCGAGTATTCGTATAACGAGACGGCTGGAGGTAAAGTCGTACTGTCTCTGCGATAGGGATGTCACGGCAGTAAGGCGTCTCCTTCAGGCGCATTATTTTTAGGACTGAACAGTCTGGTGTTGCTCAAAAGGCACCTGCTGTGCGCAGCCGCATTAGGATTCAAACAGTTAGGCCTTACTCCCTGCATCCTCGAGCCAGACCAGACCCCTGCAGCCAAGTAGGTCAGAGTATAGTCACTGGCTCCGGAAGGGGTCTCTCAAGAAAACCCTGACAACCGCCATCTTGCGGTCCGACCTTGGAGTCAAAGGCTATGGGAAGGTTCCCCGAACGAAACCCTTCACCCTCCCACTGCATTGCGGGTCAGAATCAAAGGCTCAAGGTGGGGTACCTCAATCAAGCCCTCTTCTTCGGCCTGGGGAACCTGGAAGTATCATTCGCTCTTAAAGGTCGTCAACCGCTGATTCCTCCCCAGACGTCCCTCACCTAAGTCCTTCTGACTTAATCGTTACCCACATCTAAGGTTCTGCCCAGTAAAGTGAACAGAACTAACCATTATTAAGGGGTCTGTTCCATATTGCTGCTCTCAACGCCCGCACTGTATCGAGTTAAAAAACAGGTAACTCTTCCTCAGCTTTCGTTCCCTCTTCCAATCAAAGTATGTCTCCGGAACACGAGCACAAGACCCCATTCCGGTCATGTATCTCAAGCTGCTCGGTACGAAATTGGATCCCTCGCAGTTTACTATTCGGGTGTCTAGTGAACCTGATGCAATGGTTTGTGGTATCTACAGCCTAAGATAACTGAGTGCGTCTCGGTGGACAGTCGTCTTTGTGCTGTTAGGTTGACTGGTTCGAACAAGATCAGTGGATCTCGAAGTGGTAAACGGTTTGATTGTTATGTCATCATAAGCTCCGACAGACGGCAGATCTGAGGCTGAGAAAGACAGCCTCTATCGAGATTTGTCACGGTTACTCCGGTCAGCAAGACGTACAGATATGGTATTTCTGGGAATTCCGGTTGGCCGATTAAGTTCTGCTAAAACCCACTTAGGCGAGCGATTCGGAGTTGGCGCTCACCGCACAAATAATGGGAAACGACTGTGCTGAACATCACTTGTTTCTAGTCAGCACAAAATTTCAGCACAGGAGCTCACACTGTGTAACTTGGAGGCCACCAACCGCAAACCAGCCGTGGACCATGTGACAATCAGTTGGCAGTTCAGAGCTTCGATACAAGATTGTTGTTCATGTTGACCCCAATCACGGCATTGTGTGGGCACGCGTATATATATGCCTCCCCTTCGGAACGCGGTGATGATGCAAAGGCATTCAAGTTCACCGCCTGCAAAGCGTCTCTGTAGCTCAACACTGTCGAAATGAGTTGGTTGAAAGCCTCCCAGAACTCAACGGTGATGACTGGATAAAAATGAAGAAGACCATGCTCACAGCCCTTGAAACCGTCTATCCGATGTCTCTCGCAAATTCCAATAAAAACTAGATATCGTCATTTTCCGCAGCTGACTACCAACAACAAACGACTGTGGTGGCGCGCACAGATCCCAAAAACACCGAATAATGAACAGCCTAATGACTGATAGAATGCTGGTAACTCGTAGATAAACCGGGAAATGGAGAAGGCTTTAGCAAGGAGGAGCAGTCGCATCTTGTTCCGAATAATCCTATTAACTGGTCTCCGGATGTTGGACGTCAGTGAAACGTGTTCGGAAAGGATGGGACCTCAATACATTCGCAGAAACGTCGTCTTGGACGATGGGCTGAACACCCTGAAGAACACTCCAGTTGGGCCTCATCGACTAACCCTCTGGAATGACTGACTAAACCCGAGTGGGACGTGGATACCAGCCTGCCGTCGTCGACGGAAGTCTATCGTACAATTTCGTTGCTTCAGCGCAACAAAGCACCGGACAGTTTGCACCCTACACTCTTCAAAAAGGCGCCGAAGTCCGTCGTGGCTAACCTAACGATCCTACTCCGAAATGTCTGGATTTGCCCTGACCGGGGTTTTGTCAATCATATCTTCATCTTGCGATAGGTGTTGGAATTGCGCCACTCTTTCCTACGGCCAACAATGGTCGTATTTCTCGATCACACATCGCTAATGACTCTGTGGAGCGTCAGAAATTGTGGCAGTGTCTAGCGATCCAGTGTCTCCTTTCTAAATTCTCGTCTCAGAAAGACCGGGTCGATAGGAGACTGCTGAGTTTCCGTCGACCTCATGATGATTACTGGGAACTCACTTGTTTCGGTTGGCTCTTCATTTTGGCTGCATCGGCTGAATTGATTAACTGACTACTTAATTATGGAGTTCACACAGTGAAAATGAACCAAGCTTTGGTTAAAAACAGAAAATGGATGTTTGATCGCTTCACCGTTGCCTAATTGTCAAGCGTCAAACGGACTTCGTATAGGGGTTGAGCACTTAGCGACGCGCAGTGCCACTTAGACGCATCACCTTGTGTTCCATAAAATGTTTCGAGATTGTTTTACTTTTCGCTACAATCGGCGATACACTGCTGTCTAGATGACATGCCAAGGTGAAGAAAACAGCCACCCAATAGCGAAAGAAAAAAGGCGCAAACTTACCGCACGAAATTACCGAAAAGGTAGGAACAAAGATCCTGATGAAGCTTTTGTATCAAAAACGAAACGTTTCCAAATTTAAAACTACCGATTGTTCACTAAGCCCTTCTGATCCTAGACTTTTGCAGTAATAAAACAGACAAACCTTGGAATTTGTGGGAAAACAACTTCTCAGCGATGACGCCACCCTAACCAAGCTGCGATCCAGTGCGGAGAGACAGATAAGCCTTAGTTACACAGGCCAGCTAAGAAATGACAGCCTACTTCGAATGGGCAGTAGTTTCGTGTCCTGACAATCGCGTCCAGGAAAAATCACATGGATTCGAGTCACGGAGGTCCGAAATTTTACCATGCGCAGCCTAACGGTAGACCTTTTTCGATTCGTGTGCTCCTCACTCTTTTCGCTAAGGGAGTAGATAAACATCTGCCTCAGTCATTCTAATGTACAAAGTTTTCATTTTCGGACTGGGAAGGCCACCTCAATACCCATTGGTCTTTTATGCATCTCACTATTGTAGGCTGGGATCTTTTCCAGATAAGCCCCGCCAAAAAGTTAACCCCCGCCACTCAACAGCGGTCGTGTGGCTAATAGATAATTCCTCTGAGCAGAATTTGATTTTTGCCAAATTTTTGGACCAGCAATAAATGAATAGAATTTATCAGGAAGGTCAGATTCCTGAAAACAACTACTGAATGCCCGAGATCTACTGAGACCCTCAGCTCTGCTAGGTGTTGACCAGCCAGACAACGCCCCCTCAATATACAGCGCCTCACAGCTTTCTGTCAAACCCAGACAGCGCAAGTCAGCGTTGATCAAGGTCAGACAACGCCCCCGCAGTATGCAGCGAGTCTCAGCCTGTACCAAGGCCAGACCGCGTGCGTCAGCATTGGACCAAGTTAGACAGTGTCCCACCAATGACTAACTTGAGTTGTATTCTCGCACTCGCACGTACACACACTCCCGCACTCGCTTGTTCGGAATATAGCTGTTGTGTTCCTTTCTGTGAGTCTTTTTTTTCGGCATTAGGCACTGGAGCCGGTCAGCAATCAGATACAGCAGATTAGCGAATCAGCAGACACAACAGAATTACTGTCCTAAACTCCATCCTAGACCGCTCCAGCCAAGTTCCCTTTCGAAGACTGATTTCTTGCCGACACTGTCGGGCATTACTCTTCCACCTGTCAGAAACAGTTGAAAGTGTCATTTAATGGCCATTGTTGCATAAACGTTACTGATGACGTATTAAAAACGTATTGCCGTCTTCTTCTCATGACCGACAGTTGAAGGCGTCAGAAAGTTCATTTGAGGTTTTACGTGCGGACGGAGAAAATTTTTGCACAAAATGAGCTTAGATGCGGATAAGGAATTGTTTTCATCAAAAATAGGTCAATGTTATGTGCGTCCATTATTTGGAGCTGGCAAAAAGTGGCGGGGCTTAACTTTTCGCACATGCACTTTCTGCATTAGTGGCGGGGCTTATCTGGAAAAGATCCGTAGGCTGGCCGATGCAACCTAACTCCGGTTCACAAGTCATCCGTGATCTTGCTCACAGAGGTGTCTCCAGATGGCTTAGTCTTTTGCGGGACGAATAGTATTCATTTAACCAATAGCAGACAGGAACCAATCCGAAAACTAAGTTCATCCTCCTGAATCTTAATTGTCATACGAGATCACTAGGATTTTCTGTTGTGAGCAAGCGAAGCGCATGACTGTCCGGTGGTAAGAAAAATTCCTTTCTCGGCAGATTACTTATAAGCGGTGAGTAGCGGGACAATTTTGGCGTCCCCGTTTTGGAATTTGCTTTGAGATCCAAAGCAAGTCGACCGAATCGCCTTGAAATACCCTTTTAATCGAGTTATCTGTGTAGTGAGTTTGTCAGGTACGATGCTTCTTCCTTGACGATCATTTCTCCAATACAACCGTGTGACTGTGCGCAGCTATTACAGTGTGAAACTACTCGCTGGGCAAAATACGATCACCCGTCTAGTGCAACCGAATTCGCTTGGTCTTTACGAGGTCGTACTAAGGACCTAGTACTGCACATTTAACCTTATCTTATCCGTCTGCAATACGAAAGAGGTATTCCAAGGCAAAGACGTGTCTCAGTTTGCCAGGAAGGTAGTTAGTTAAATGATGAGATATCAACATTTATTTTTGTCAATCAAGACGTAGTGGATTGGTATGGTAACAACAACGAATTTAGAAGAGTCGTAGCACGAGACCAGCCCACACAACAGAAAACCATGGACCCGCCTCATTCGTAACCGAGTATATGATAAACACAGGTCATTCAATGGACTCCATTGGTGATGATTCGTAAAACATGTTGAACGTTTTTGTTTAGGCTAACAACCACAAGGCACTGCAAGTATTTGAGAGACCGGCAATAGCTGATGCCAACTGTTGTAAAAGAGAAAAACCCAGAACCATCTGTTACCTACTGGGCTAAAAACCCACACTTTAAAACAACAAGCGGATGAGTTACCAAAACGGTGAGACGAAAAACTGTCTTTGTAGGCTGGCTGAAACGATGGACCTTACGATACACGGTAAAATTCGACCACAATCTTTATGAAAATCGATCCACGTCGGAATAGAACCTTTCCATCGACTGTTTTTCGACATATGAACATTGGACGCCGACACGGACACTATCCATCGGTAGTGATAAGTCTTCTTTGTGTATATAACCGTGTAACCAGTTTGATTAGTGTAGTTACGAAATAGAATTTTGGCGCCATATTACCTTACTGTAAGGTTACCGTCTGCGGTTTGCGAACGAACTGGATCTAATAATGCATCGTAGCGACCCAAGTACCGTGAGCTGAAACGGGTCAGCTCACATGTTGATTCAATTTTTAGTCCATCGTACGTAGTGTAGGTAGTAGAGAACGACTTTCTCGATATTTATTACGTCCAGCTGCGTATTGGTGTATCCATTAAATCGACACGCCCGATAACTAGATGTTGGTGGAAGCACCTACTCCAGGAAGGACTTCGTAGGGCATGTTAAACTATTGGAGTCGGTAAAGTTGAATCATTGTGCTCATGTTATGTTTCGCACAAGCTTTTGCGTATCGCTTCACTGGAAGGAAAATCTTGTCAGTAACCACTGATGTGGCTCATGGGAACCAGCGGCCAGAAACTAACTGATGATCCCCGGCTCATAAGGGCTAGGTCTCGCAGCTGTGTAGAAGAACAAAACGAGTGGCAGACTAATATATTTGGACCTTGGTATTAAAATCTGGCTGGTGTGTTTCAATATGAGGAGTAGGTGTATGGAATCCCTCGCCATCTTCATGGTGCATTTTTAGTTGCAAGAGGGAAACTCCCACAGCCAGTTCGCTTTGTTGAAGGCCAGAAAACCAGGAAGCACGACTGAGCCAGCGTAGCCAATGCATTTCAATGTGTTTGTTCGAGTGACTCACTAACTGACAACAACTCAGGAATTGGGGTTGCGTATGAGGTGAAGTATCGGGCCCCCGCGATGTCGGTTTCCAGTACAGGTTGGAGATCAAAGTTCACTGTCTCAAGATAAAATCAAGTCAACAGCGTCTCCAACGTCAGGATTCGGATGTCAAAGCTCAGATAATTTCCTGGATAGTTAATTACCGCCAGACGCAGAATCCACTTTATCGCGAAATCGAACAGCACTGAAGGCAGCAGGCATCTTTGCCAAACTCCGGTTTCCACAGGATTCTGAAGATTTTTCTTCTTATATACGGGTACGAGCCTTGATCTGAAAACGGCGCAACCTATGCGGAGTAGCTTGGGGGGAATAGTACCTGCAGATACCATGTTCCACAATGAACCATTACGAAATGAGCCGCGAAAGTCGATAAAACAGACAATTGTGCTAACGTGAGCAGTACGGACAAAAGGGTGGCGAAGACTTTTCCTAAAATGTTGATAAGACTTCAGTTGCGGTAGAGGGCGCACATGTGTTTATCACCTTTTCGAATAGGCATCGGAATAGAAAAGTACGTTTTTTCGGAGTTTCACCCACATCCATATTTGGCACAATAGCCCCTGAGCCTGTAGGAAATCACTGCAATTAGAACAGAGCATTTTTACCGACTCAGAAATCGCTCAACCGTAGCATCCTTTCGGTACCTAACTGCCACCAGGAGGAAGGACGAGGGCTGGGATACTGTCAGGTTGCCCAATCCTAGACAGGGAAAGTCGAGAGACAGAGGTCGGGTGCGAACCACGGACCTTACGGTCCGTAAATTCGCGCTCTAACCACTGAACCATCTCGCCCGACTCAAACCAAGTACGTCATATCAGCCATGAATTTAAACGCGCGTACCAAAAGAGAAGTGCAGGCAACTACAAGCTGAAAAAGGTGGTTAGGTGGTCCATTGTTCTGGAGGAATCATTGTGCTATATTGTATCTAGTACCAGCTCGCTGCAGTCGAATTCAATGGAGGGTGTTACCAAGGCACTTGGATGTAGTCTGTCCATTATTAGTACAGTGCGCAGACGACTACTCAAATGATGTCAAGCATTAGGGATAAAGTTCGTCAGCAGTACGGTCGCTGACAGTGAACATACTGAAGACAGTTGAGGAAGGTATAAACGAATAAATTCAACTAACTGTTATTCGACATTTACGTGCGCTTGTAATTATTCGATTGTTCTGGTGACATTTCATGTCCGTGTTTGTGTAAGCCACTGTAGACTTCAACGGTGACATGCAGAACTCCGACTGGTATAGAAGTCATTTAGTTACATTTCCTATTCAGAAACATCGAGGTATATCCTGGGATGAACGGAGTTCTTTCTGGTTGAATCTGAAGGAAGCATCAGTTCAAGTTGAAACGAATTTGCAACTCCTGGTCGAATGGAGTATAAAGTGTCACGTGAATGTTCAATGCCCAAACCAGTATCAAAACAGTCATGAGAACATCGCATTGCGGATTTAAATTGGTCTATTCACAGCGGAAATAATCGGTCAGGAAATACAAGTAACTGTACTGAGGGGACTACTACCAGGCTAGTGGGCCAATAACTCCAGCGCCATGTATCGCTCATTTCTGAAGCAAGAGATAAACAACAATAAGGTGCTATACAAAAAACGCTGATGAGCTACAAAGTTTTGCAATACGGAAAAAAAGGAAGGCGGGTAGGCCTTGAGATCCGAAAAAATCAGTATGAAAATAGCCTCATTCAGAGTTGGATAGCTACAAATAATGTCTTAATAACTCAGAGCGCTTGTAATCTATTTTTTGTCGGATGAAAAAACACTCAATCCTACTGTTCTATATGATGGAAGATGACGACCATTATACATCTCCACCATGTACAAATCACGCATGTGAAAGAGCATTGGATATCTAGAACGTTCCTCTGAGAAGAAAAGGGAAATTCTATTCCATCCTCAAAAGCGGTTGGAAAAGCCTGGGTAAAGATGAAACTTCGTTACCCGATAGCTGAAAGGATGCAATAGGCTCTTGTTGGTCACCAAGCCACGAGGTAACTCCCGTTGAAAGAAACCCTGAACCCCTCCCCCGAAGGTGTTTCATCAAGGAGTACCGATTTACTTTATTCAGTGATCGAATGCTGATACTAGAGCAACCGATCAACACATTCCGTGGAGCGTCTCAGTTGATTTAAACAATCAGGTATTAAGAGACGACCTACGGGCAATCTGCAGTTACACTGCCTCTGCAGAGACTTGGGTATCCTGATAGTGCTTTAACCCCGATGCGTCCCGCAAGATGCACATCAATTATGCGCCAAAGGTCACAGCTGAATGGTATTTTTTGGTTTTCGATGGTGGAGTGGCCACCAACTATTTTAGACGAGTCTTCATTGAATACGAAAAACGTGTCAGTTTATGAAATGCCATCAGGCTCGTTTACTGAAAACGAGCTCTGCCTTCACGACATAGCACCTCAGTATCATAGATTTAACAACTACTACTTGACTTATGAAACACTCTCGGCGAATCAGTCCTCAAACAATGGAATAACTACATTCGTAATACCTAGATTTTGATCTAAGACAAAAGCGGATCACCACAACATGGTACACTCTGCAAAAGACGAGCTGATGCAAAGCTACTTTGGGGGCAAACCTAACTATCGAAACACATCGACTCGTACAAAGATAGGATAGCTTCACTGTAAATCATGAAGGGGATGAAACAACAAGTCAGTTGACACAGTGGTACTATATTCCCATGTGCTGATTGGAGTCAACGACCATGAAACATCAGAATGCAAGAAGTTTTGAGTAGCCCAGGATCTTATCACCGAACCAATGTAAGCGAAAGTTAACGGTTCTGACAATTATACTGGAAATTCACCCTTTGATTAACAGCAGCCATCCATTCCACAAGCGCTTTGTCTCAATGTCGTGTTCACAGGCCTCATTTCCAACACAGCACTAGTCATGTGATTAACAAACCACATCATTCTATTCTAACAAAATTTCAGAGCAAGGCCCTCAAAAGCCTGAAAACCAAGTGTTTACCAGTGACCGGACGTCTGTCTATCGTACGGTTTGGATGAACCGATCTGATGCGGATGGTCAGGCGAGCTGTGGAACCGCACTCGACATATTACCAGAGTTGTTGCACTACCCAGAGGACACTGGAAACTTGAAGGTTAGAGGGCGTTTCTCGAGTTGACACCTAGGAATACTTGATGTACTACCTACTTGACCGACAAAGATAGGTTATGGGATTATCCAAATGAGCCCTTCGAATAAAATTCTTCAACAAATTGTTATTATTATTATTACTATAATCAGCTGTGAGAACCGCGTGCTTATCGTACAGTGGCTTTAGCTGCAAGTTTCGTTCACCGATGATTTGGAGAGGTGGAGGAGACGGGAGCTGATAAATTGGTGCGTAAATACAGTACTCTCTGTGGACTGTTAAGTGGGGGGAATGTGAAAGGAACTATGCATTGAAGGTAATGGCTTGGATACACGAGTGCCATTCAGGACACGCCTGGGACATGTCTGAGAATGTCTCTAACCATTAATGTGGTCCGTCTCGGGGTCCCCGTCCTGGGAGACGGCAATGACCAGCGCAGCTGAGTTTGCTGGTAATAGCTTTTATACTTTACTGCCAAGTCGTTTTGAACTCCTCTGGCTCGTCTTCACCCTTCGCGTGGTTGTAGGAAAAGAGCCCTTGGATGAATTAGGTCGGTTAGCATAGGATCACGTGGCTAAGCCAGCACAACCTAAACACTGTGACCAGTTTACCTATCGTGGGTGAGTCATTTCTTCCAAACACCATTCGACGTGCTTCGGTATTGCTAATCCGGTGTTCCCACCAGACTCGAGCAATGCTCCGAAGACATCGATGGTCAAACACTGAAAGTCTTTTGGCGACCTCGGTGCGCAGCGATCAGGTGCCTGATCTGTATAGTACTAGGAAGCGCACCGAGACATTGTAAACGCGACCCTTGACGAATAAGCTGATGTCACGCCTACGTCACAGGTGAAGCAGGTTCACAAAAGCTGCTCTGGCCTTCCCAATCCGGAAGCAAATATCATCTTTCGCGAAACCACCGGGAATGATACATCTGCCCAAGTAAACTACTACCTCAATCGGCTCATCCGCAGGCATGAGGTTAGGTTCTGAGCCCACCCAGTCTGGCAGTAGCACTTTACACTTTGCCGGTGTGAAGCGCACGCCAAACCATAGAGCGCGAATTCACTGACCGGAAGGTCCGTGGTTTGAATCCGAAATCTGTCTCTCGGCTTGCTCTGTCTAGGCTTGGGCAACCTGACACTATCCCAGCCCTAGTGTTTCCTACTGGTGGCATGGCAGTTAGGCACCGAAAGGGTGCTACAGCTGAACGATTTTTATTTGCTGGGAGCACTGTCGCTGTTCCAGAATCTGTCGGAGTGCAGATGTGTGATCGGTGCGCCCTCTTACAGGGTTGACCCCAGCTTGGTTTTCACGGATCTGTCTTTTCCTGTGTTCAGTCAACCTCCGAAGGATAAGACCAGAGAGCACCCACGATTCCACAGCTACCAGGTTGACGCCATGGTGGTTTTCACAGTGTCCGCGCACCCTTTTTGAAGATAGGGATAACTGTCGACATGCTCCATTCTGCAGGCTGTAGCACCTTTTCGGTGCCTAACTGCCATGCTACCAGAAGGAAGCACGAGGGCTGGGATACTGTCAGGCTGCCCAAACCTAGACAGGGGAAGTCGAGAGGCAGAGGTCGGGTTCGAACCACGGACCTTCCGGTCAGTGAATTTGTGCTCTAAACACTGAACCATCTCGCCCAAAATCGTTCAGCTGTAGCATCCTTTCGGTGCATAGCTGCCAGACATCGCAGGCACTTTCCTTCACTCCATATCGCACCAATTAGTTTTGTTATATTGGTCATTAGGGATTCCCCGCCTTCTTTGAAGAGGGCTGGATAGAGACCGTCCGGTTCTGGTGCCTTCTCACTTTTGGTATGGATATTTCCTACTTTGTTCCTTCTTCCGACGGGTGATCACGGTTTACATTTCATTCGCCCGATCCATTTTTCTCACAGGCTGTGTTGCAGGAGGCCAGCGGAACTGTTCTTCGAAGTGTTCGGCTCATCTTTCTGGTCGACGTTGTTGCGAGTGAATTAATGAGCCATTTTTCCACTTACCGTTTCAATGACCGTTGCTTTCCTAGGGTGAGTCGATATAGGGCACGGCTGATTACCATAGTAAAAGTCTTCTCCGTCTCCCGGGCTTTCGGTGTCCGCCAGAGCTCTTGGTCTTTCCTTAGACTTTGGCATTTGAGGGATTTGCTTGCACCATCGTTGCCTGTTGGTATGGATTTCCTGGTATCAATCATTGATGGTGATATCGATGAAATCCAGTGGTCTTGTGGTCGAATCTGAGAAGTCGGACAGACAGTACTGAACGCCGCTAACATGGCTCCTTTCACATTTTGCCACGCTTCACCCACATGCTCACTAATAGTACAGTATGCATTTACTGTGGAGATTTGTTGGGATAGCTCAGGTCGATACTGTTGAGCTATGGTAGTTTTTCGAAGATGGTGGATTGGCATGCTTCTTGCTAACTTGCGAGGACCTGAAGGGAAACGAATTGTGAGGTGTGCATGCACCATGGCGTGATCGGAATCAAGTTGTGTGCCTCAGAAGTAACTGCAGTCTTGAATTGTGGCTCTCCACCGATGACTGATGGCCACGTGATCCAACTGGGTTCACGATTGGTTTGCAGTGGGTGACCGCCGGGTTACGCGATGCGATCGCTGTAGCAGCTGGAACCAATGTGCCTATGGTACACGGTTTATAGCTGATACACTGATTGAATTGATTGAAGGAGTCAATCTCCGTTGTCTGTGCGGCGAGAATCGACTCTAAATCGACCGCCCATATGTGATTCCAAGGAGCTCAGACGACCTACTTGAACATTCATATCACCTGCAAGGATCAAAATGTCAGTGCCTTTTGCTTGACGAATGAGCCCGGATAGCTCTCGATAGAAAGTATCCTTCTCAGCACCAGAACTGCAGTCCCTTGGGACATAAGCCGACACTAGAAACAGGCACCGCCTTTTATGTCGAGAGGCATGAAGCTTGATTGAGCGGGAATACCGGATGGCACAAAGGAGACTGTTCAATGGGATGCAATCCAACAAAGCGCGTTCAGCTCTGGGAATGAGTGCAAATCCCACGCCATATATCCCACGAGTCGTCGCTTCTGGGTCACCGGACACACGGAGGGAGAAATGTGAAAGAGCTGAGTTCATCCTTGGCGTTCTGAGATGCATAACCACGCTTGGGTCTTGTATGCGTGTTTCGGAGACACAGTATACATCAATTTTAAGGGAGTATAAGGTCTCAGCAAGCATTACCAATTGCTTATTTGACAGAGTACGGGCGTTAAAAGTACCTACATAGAAAGGATCTCGTGGATTTAGAAAAGTGTTATTTTGTTTATTGTTAATAGTCAGCGGGGTGCATAAGGCCCTTCTGTCAGATAACTGACAGTCAAATGACCCAGCGACGTTTGCTTATGTGGTTAAAAAGGGTTGGGGAGGGACATCGGTGGACACCGAACTGCGCGGGCAAATGATACTTCCCGGTTGCCCAGGCCGAGGAAGGGGGTTTGGTTGAGGTACCCCACCTTGAACCTTTGACTCAAAAGTCTGACCCACAAGGAAGTGGAAAGATGTAGGGTTGTGTTCGAGGTCCCTCCTCGGAGCCGATGACTCAATAGTCTGACCTGCTTGGCTACAGGTGGTTGACCTAACCCGAAGTCACAGGTAATAAGCCATTGTTGTCTCAGTCCTGGTGCGGCTGCGCACAGCACCGCACTCTTCGGCTTTAAAAGTATTTAAACCGTATTGAATAACGCACCGGTGGTCACAGTCAACAGTTGGGCGATCGGAGTGTGCGGTTTTTGGGACCGACCTTTCTTAACCCGTCATTCCTCTGGGGAAGGCAGCATCGCGGAGGACAGTGCGGTTCCTTCCCCCCAGACCGCCTCGTAGCACGATTACTCGTGGTACGGGGTCGCGCTGCACTTGGTCTGACTGCTCCCCCTTGGCCTTCCTGGCATGACTGCGCCTTGTGGAACGAAGTTCCAGCCAGTGTAACTCGCGGGATCACTGCAGCACCAAAGCCCAACCACCACATCAAGGAGGCAGCTTTAGGTCGGGATACTGCATGCCGTAAGACGACAAACACGTCCACCACAGGACGCCATCAGGTGGTGCGGCATGGCCTAATTAAATATTTTTCACTTGCGATGTGTCTTAAGTCTTTGAACCTACATGGTGGCACTGCTGTAAGAATCAAAAGTTGCTCGTGTTCAGTTGACGCACTTGCCGAGTTCACACTCATAGCTGAACAAAGCTGGCTATTGACCGTTTTCATACACAGGCACAACGGTGGCGTGGGTATTATGTAGTAAGGCGTAGGTTGTTGCTACGCATCCCTGGGTATATTATGAGCTTCGGATGTTTTCCATCGCCGAGATGAAGTTTCCAACGATTAATACGTCATGTGTGTTGCTCATTAACTCACTATTATAGCAACCGTTCTGGAATCAACGTGGGATGTAAATTCTAGCTTGTAAACCCACCTGCCACCGTAGAAGTGTTGCTAGTTTGAGACATGAACACCAATTTTTGGACTTCTATCGCTATGTTCATGCCAAAAATATGGTCACTAACGTCGTCTAGTCCTTTATTTGAAGTTTGACCAGCGATTTTTACAAGAACTTCTTGCACATGCGCAAATGTCTGCTTGGCATCGGTTGAAATTATCAGGAAGAGCTCAGTATGTACCGAGTTGAACGACTGAAAGTTTTGCAGGCGTTATCAGGTCCCCCAGTCTTCTATGATTACCATATAACTTCTAAACTACTCTGGGGCAAACTTGTTTCTGTTTTTTCAAGCTAATAGAGAGTACATTTCATCATTTCTGTTTTCCTCCACACAACTTGAGTTAAGGATTCGAATGACGTGGACGTCCCGGTATGCGGTCGAATTTCGTGGCGACGGTTGGAGTGTGGTCGACAGTCCACAGGAGAGGAAAGTGGACGTAAGTAGTCAGTGGGAAGAGAAATCCACGGAACTTCCTGCTGACGAGTGCGAAAGATGGAGGATGCCAAATTCAACGGAGTGGTGTATCGAATGATACTAGCCAGAAAACACCACAGGTGAACCACAGACAAAAGTGGTTAAGCCGAGATCCTTGACCAGTCTCCTATCCACGAACACTGGATGGACTGTTTGGAGTCTACTGTCCTCTAAAGTTCAGGACTAAAAGCGGATGGATAGTATTCTCATTGAGGACCATTTAAACAGGGGTTTGTGTTTTCCGTAAACTAGTATTTTGATACAATAGTGTTGTAACGATGCTACAAACATGAGCTTGTAATGAATGATGCTGCCTACCTTTGAAAAATATTCCTCCTTCAACTCAAGAGCTTTCTTAGTTCCAACATTCCATGCTTTGTTCCCGTATGCGTACGCTGCTGCAGGATAACAGGCAGAAGTCGCCGCAACAGTAAACAGGGAGGCATAAAACAGCTTCCGAAAAATTCCACCTTTAACGAAACATTAGCGACAAACATAGTGCTGACCTTTGTAACCCATAATCAGCCCTCCTAAACCACACACAGTGATGAAACCACCACGTGCCAAAATTATGGGTTCGTCACGAACACGTTCGTAAATCGCTAATAATTAAAGACTATGACAAAGGAAGTCATTACAACTGGTTGCGGAAGAAGCCTGAGAAACAGAGTCTCCAGTATATTCCTTGGATTAAAAATGGCGTATCAAGTAAGAATACTTTACTTGTATGCAGGCGAGCCATTTTTGGACAGTACACCTCACCGGTTTCACGTACTGCACTAAATGTGTTTCCACTAGATTGAGTGGCCGCATTTCGAGCTCATATTCCACATCTTCCTCTGGATATTCCGAATAGACAGGAAGCTAAAAAGGCATAACAACTCGAAATTTTCTTCAAACTTACATCTTTTACCTTCATAGCAGCTGTAATATACAGATTGTGGAGGTACCGTAGAACCACAGTTCACGAAAATGTCTGCGGACAAAAGAGCAAAAGCCTCATTTAGCGGAAGACCAGTAAGCACGAGACAGCTCACTGGTTAGGGCGCGAACTTACTAACCGGAAGTTCCAACATCGGCATCCCGACTGATCCCATCTAGGCTTTGGCAACCTGGCAGTATCTCCGCCCTCATGTTTGCTGCAGATGGCGTAGCAGCTAGGTACCGCAAGGGTGCTACAGCTGAAGGATTATTATTACTATTACTATTATAAGGAAGGCAACGTAATTCACCACGGTCTATTGGTGTGCGCTGCAATACCATACCTCACTTTATTAAGAAAGACGTCCTTGGACTTCCATTGCTACCCGGTGACGAGTGTCCTGGTGCGTGCATTGTTACCGATAATTCGGACCATTGTAGTTCTAATTTACAAGCAAAATATTGTACCATTAAGTAATCAAGTGTTCAGGCCTGAATGGTAACTTACAACAATGGCGCAGCAGTATGTGCAGTCACATCAGGAAGTGTTTTATTCCCCCCCTCAGACATACTCGTCGCTCTGTCGTGCAAAAGAAAACTAACATGGCTTCCACGCCATGACAGCTGGTCACGCATTAAGGGATGTATGTGGTCGGGTGCAAGTTGAGGGAATGGAAGTGATTCTTCTTGAAAGCTGAATAATCTTCATCACCACTGAAAGTCATACATCGAGAGTATATAGTGCGCCAAAATGCCAAACAACCACGAAGGGAGCTTTGGTAAAGCGTGGAAAGATAAGGTAAGGTTCGAGACTTAGTAGATAGAAGTCAAATGTCCTTAGGACTAAACAGTGTTGGAATAAAATATCCGAGCATCATTTCGAAGTACGGCACCGTCAACCAAACTGACACAATGTCTTTCGCGAACTTCACCGGCTTAGCCCAGCGCGAAACGATAGGCGAACTTTACGTAAAAGGTCCGCCTCAGAAGTGACAGCACGCGACTCACTGAGACCGGTTACATGCCATATGCTTCAGGGTTCCTAACCATGTGAAAGGACAACCTGGATCCCTGTCAAGGTGCAAAAATCTAATTATAGCCACCTTTAGTTCATGGTGCAATGTAATGGTATGTCGTCTGCCGAACTGTCGCCAATGGTTGTGTGGAATGGAAAACTACTTTTTGGTAGATGCCGGTTTGGTGTGCGCAGTACATGTTCTGGCAACTTAATCTGGTGAATTACACTCAGTGATCTAACGATTCTAATTCGTTACCAAGCTTGAGCACATCTCTTTGTATACAAATCGCAGCCAGACAACTTGCAACGCTACAAAGAAATCATCTTCATCGACGGCACAACATCAGTGCTCAAACTCTGGGGCTTCGGGAAGACATCAGTGATTAAACGTTTCGGGATACTGAAAGACCCCAAATCTGAAGGACTGAGCTTCCCAAGTAAGCTTTGTAAAGTAGAACTGTTCTTGCAATCGCCTTGTATACATGACCCTTTAATTTCATGTTCGTTTCAGACACCACAAACGATGCTGGCGAGCATTACTAGAGCCCTGACTATGTGGACATTGAATCCAGCTACGGTGGTTAGACCATGAACTGCGCATGCGGAATCAGTGTCTGCCGAAAGGTGCTGTTTTCCGTGCGCCATTCAGAGTGGTTTAAGCAGATAGGTGGCTAACCTTTGACCTTATAGAGAGGTATGGAAGATTACGAGAAGTGTGGGTGTTTTCGGTGGGACGTCAGTGGCGTTCTTGTTGTCAGTTTCTATCTAGTGTCTGAATGAGTTTCTGAGGTGCAGCTACCCCGGAGTGGTTTAGATAAGCTAGATCTATGCCTCTTTTCTTCACAATAAGGCTACCAAATGAATTATGGTTGTGTCACAGCGAAGCATCATTGCTTAACGCTGTTGTTGATGATGATATGCGAAGCCCACAATATTATCTTTGATTAACTCACCCACTTGAGGCCTCATAGTTTCTGTTGTTCTGATTAGCTGGAACAGATCCCGCGCATACTCAACTGTGCTGGCTTCTATTTCCCAAGTTTTCTGATTCCGCCAAGCCTCTCTGTACACAAGAGGCTACACAGACGCCCCTAATCGATCATCTAGCTGAAGTGTACACCAAGCCCGAATGGACAGAGCGTCAAGGAGTGGTGATCATCCTGGGATTCAGTGGATTCCATGTAAGTGTTCAGAAAAATCACAGACATATTCGGGTGACATGCATAGTTATAAAAATTCCGAGTCAGTTGTCGTCGATTTCGTCTGAGTGGGCCGCTTATGTGGCGTCGTCCACAAAGTAATGGTGTGCTCGGTTAATTTGAGGTTCACGAAGTTTTCCTGCTAATAAATGGGGAGCTCCGAGTAAATTTAGTGATAATCCGAGCCGAACGACATGATCAGAATCAACCTGAGTATCCGACCGACAGTAAAAACTGAACCGTGCCATCAGTGGTTGAGGGTTACACAACCACTAGCCTTATATATAAGGCTACTCAAATTCAGGCAACAGGTATTACAGCAGCGTCCACGACATTTACACCTAGTGCTACCGAGAAACAACAGATGATCGGGACAAATCTACAGCGCTCACCATTATCACTACGTTTTGCGTCTAGCATAAACATTCTACCCTGGCATGCTACTGATGAACTGGGGCGTCCTACTCTGTGTTTTGAAACTGCTGCTGTTATGACCATACTGGAATTCTTCTTGGTGTGAAAGAGGGCTGTAGCGCCCGGTTAATGTCATTGTGACAGTCAGCAGTTTTACGCTGCATGGTCTTAATGTCGTTCCTTCTGTACCCTGCCTAATGAGACAACTGTGCGTTCTTTCTTTTACTTAACTAACTACTCAGACATTCTTTTACTCTTGATTTCCTCCAACACTAACGAACTCTGCATATGACTGACCGTCTAGTTAAAACAAGCACAGATTTTTTAATTGTTACCACGGTGTTCCTCTGCAGCATTGCTCCCTAATAAGAAAATTATTTTTAAAGGGTTTTCCGCCGCAGTTTATTTCCTTACTTCGACCACATACCTTTACGCCCAATATATTTACCTGGGATTGTCACAAAAGACTCTTCGGTCTACTTGAACGGACAGGCACCAACGCATATCACGTGGAAGAACAATTATGAGCGTACATCTGTTGTAGTAGATATCCTGCTGTTTCGGCAAGTAACCCTCTAAAGAGTAGCTAGTTCTCAATATAAGTATTATCGAAGACATGAAAAGGCGTTCAACCGATTTCACAGAAATAAAACAGGAAAACGAGGTCATATTGGTGGACGCGCAACGGTAGATGTGAGCGGCAGCGTCCGAGTGACGTACCTACAGATGGGAACGATGTGATGTTCCGGATATTGTGCTCGTATGTCCTGCTGTATGCAGCGAGGCAATTAAATTGACATCACCAGGCAACGGTTGGTGTGGTGCTGAGGGAATCCTATTAATGTGGGCTGCGAAATTGCCAAGCACCCGATCCTGGGTCGGAAGATGGTCAGAGTTGCCGAGCGGTCTTCGGACCAAAAACCTGACTGTATGACGGCGGTGTCTGCCGCAAGACCATAGGGAGTATTCCACATATGCAGAACCACCTGCTTTCCTTAGGTGGCATGGCAGTTAGACACCGAAAGCGTGCTACACCAGAACGGGAACCATATCCCTAGCAGCACACGCAGTCAAAAAAGTCTTCCGGTTGTATGACGGTTACATAACCGTCTAACAACCACCTATTATGGTTATTTGGTGGTTAGTCGCACCATCAGAACCGCCACATAACCGTGTTTGGTGGTTATATACCAGTTCCTTCATCTCCAAACCTTCATAACCAGAAGATTGTTTGACGGACATCTACTCATTGACCAATCTGGTGAGAGGAACCAGGTGGCCGGCACCTAACAAGGCAAAGGCATGGATAACTGTCCGGAAGCGAAACGCCTAAAAGAGACGCCTGGTCGCGTAGACCAATGTAACGACAACCGGCATGGTACCAAAATATGTCAAGACCCTTTTAGGCAGGGTATTCACCAATCACAATCGAGCGCTTTCAGGTATTCCGTGAATGATCGAACTCGACCTTGTGGGGCTGCTCCTTAGGCCGACCACTAGAAGCGCACCGAAATTATCTTCGCTGAAACTCTAAGGTTTTCGAAGTTTTGCGCTTCACATGGGGCTAGTCTAATCCATTTCTACCTTTCAGTGATATTTTACTCACGGCATTTTGTTTAAGTGATTGAGTTTTCAAGGTCACGGATCATCGCCGATTCGCATTTTGTTGCCGGTTTACGAGAGATAACACACGAAATCACACTTTACCATATTCTGACGTTCCTTAAGAGTATCCACAGAATATCCACTGCGAATTCCACCCAGGGAAATCAGTCATTGACGTTTGTATGCTTTATACTCCTCAAATTTAACAAATGAGATAATTTTGCTCAGTGAACTTCGTCGGAACACTTTTTCTTTTGAGCCTCAGCTTCCATCAAGTGCAACATTGTCAGGCAACAGGATTAATTGTGCAGTGGATATGTGAGGGCCATCTGTCTGCCATCTCACTCTGCCTCACGGTATGCCACCCACTAGTTAGGAATAAACATTATTATATACATAACTATCCTGTGGATAATACAGCAACAGGAGGTAACTGTAGGTAAATTACCAACACAATGGTATCATTTCTGTTAGGAATATGACTCATCATAGGTGTAGTACGTCATAAAGCGGTCATTATGATAACGGTAGCCGTTGTCACTCACCTGGACTACTTATCGTAACTGCTAGCCCCCTGTCCGCGCGACGTTAATCATGAAGCACTGAGTATGCGCGGTAACCTAATCCGTCATACCCATAGCTGAACGCGCTGTCGCCTATCTCTGCTACTCAAGGTAAACGCCAGCCAGTATTTATGTGAACCGATGAATACGAGGCCTCAGCGATGCACACAAACCTAATCTGACGGCGAACGATGGAGGTCCTTCCAATTACTGTACGCGATATCGCCTACCTTGGCTTCTTTTTGTAACCTCTAGGCCATTGCCTGTGTACGGCGCTGATTATTCAGCCTCAATTATGCTATCCCAATCTAATGGCTAATGTAGGTCCGTCATACTCTTAACCGTAGTCGATGTCGTCAACCTTGGCTACTTATCGTAATTGCTAGGCCTGTGTCTATGTGCAACTCTCAATATGAGACCTCAACTGTGCCTAGTAATCTAACCCAATGACCAATAACGGCCCGTCACACTCATAACCGCACTCGATGTCGCCTACCGTGGCCACTTATAGCAACTGATGGGCCCGTACACATGCTCGTACATGCCCCAACTATGCATAACAGACTACTCCAACGTCCTCCATATCCATACATGTCATTTGCCTGCCAAACCCATGCCTAGAAAAAATAAACAACCGCTTTTAACGAACCACGTTTATATTTATTGGTTTTATCGGTACAAACGTGGTCAATCCAGTTCTCAGCTTCGGGAAGCCGCTTTTACTCGTCAGGGGCGGGATGACCCTTGTTAGTTCATTCAAAAACACCTGCGCCTTTTCCTCCGCTCCGAAGATTTCAACGTTGTCTGCATACTCCATATCGATAAGGTTTTCATCATTTAGTTGGAAACTGGGGTCCAGATTACATTAGTCAGTTAGGAGTTGCGACCACCTTTGGCTGCTTGTTATTTCGGGACGCAGTCTTATTCACACCACCGTGCGCCCTCGATGGACCCAAGAATATCCCTAATCCATGCTGGTCTTAATTTGCAAGATTCCTTGGGGAATCCAAACTAAAATGCTAACCCTAAACGACTCACCCAAGATGTTCATGCACGGGGTTGTCCACGGACCCACGTCCACGGCGTCGCGATGATCGTACGGTGACTAGCATACCCAGTCTGCTGGCTTGCCCTTAGTTCAATACATCCCTAATATTTACCGGATGGGGGTGTTACATGCATCCACAAGACCGCCTCAGTCTGTTTAATTTGTGCCAGGACTTCAAAGCACTAGCCACCTTATTGTGCTGTCTGCTTGTTCTGCCCATACACACACTACTTATCTCAACGTCACTATCGATGAATCGATAAAGCCTTGTGCCCGATATGGTGTGTACTGACCATAATAAAAAACAAAAAGACTTACTAGCAGTATCCAGTTGAGACCTTCGTCATGGACCAGTTGACAACGAACACAGATTCCAGCAAGATGTGCAAATACTGCGCCGTACGGACCCGCGAGTTGTCCCTTATCTTACGGCCCACTGGTTGTATATCACCCGAAAATGGACTGTACATTCACAATCCGAGGTGGTTCACTCTGGTAATGTGACTAACAACCGTCTGGAGAGCGCAAACGGTCGCCCAAAATGCGAGTACTTCACTCAGTCACACTGGATCACGCTTTGGAGAAGGTGTCCCGGCACGCAGAGTGGCTAATGCCGAAATATGAGATGCATAGGTCATGTCAATGAGACCGAAGGGAAATCATGGAGGGTGATGGATAGGTTCTTGACGTTGTCTGCCGAATGACTACGTATGCGTGTTCCATCGTTTTGAGGGAACGCTACCTCAAAGGCTGTACCATCAACGTATTGGAACAGACAAGGTGAGGTCAACCTACGTCAACTAACTTAATTCCTGGTGGAAACACCCAAGTGCTCCAAGACGGTTAACACCTGTGCTGGAGAATGCACATGACCCTTCTATTAGGCGAGGTGCTTCCCCCGCATCCATCTGTTTTCTTTATTCAGGAATCAGTCGGTTCCAAGCAGTGAGATGTATTCTTCATAGATAGTTATATTGGGTTTATTTCCCAACTTACAACGAGAGCGTGGCGGACAACAACTCATCAGGGGGAGTTAAGACCAAAAAGGCAAGTTCGACACGCTATAAGTAGTCGTAGATCGTGGAAAATAAAAACCCAGAACGAAGTCTTCGAAAGAGGAGTCACGTAACTCCTCTTAGGTACCTTTTACGGTGTACCCTTTTGTCGCGTGAATAGCCGACCAGATTACAAATAAAACAGTAACGGAAGCCTCCAGGGCTCTTCCAGCAACTTCCTTCAGGCACGCACACCCAACGTTCAAAGTGGAGACAAACGGCAAGATTCGTCTCCAAAATATGATTTACACTAAAACTGGGGAGGCTTACTGGTGTCGCTGTCGGGAGAAGTCGAGTTTAAAAGTTTTTTTCAGGGAAGAGGTTGTTTTGGATGCATAGAGCCCAATGAGCGTTTTAAGTAGAATGGTTGAGAAAAGATGCTTGTGCTGAAATTACAAAACCGGGACGGTTAGGTCCAAACAAGGGGTTCAGCGAGTCAGATAGAACTGGTCCCAGAGTCGGTTGGGGCCCGGTAAACAATTTGTTCTCACTTTCAGGCAAAGGAACGAGTGGGCAAGAGGCACAGTCAAGAGTATGAAGAAAACAGTTGCGGGCGCACCATCAGACTTGGCATAGCAGTACCGAGCCATCACTGCAATGACATTTCAGTTTCCGGACAACTTCGTAACGGACGTAATATTGATATGCTGGGATTGGAGATGTGCGAATTTGTGAGCGGCGGGATTCCTCGGTTGGCCTTGGAGGTGCATTGTGGTAGAACAAAGTTGATGCAGGATCAAAGGCAGTTTCGGTTCGATTAAGAATCCGTTTAGCTGCAAACCGCAGACCAGATAAAATGGACACCGACTATACAGGGTGTTTTGAGCTTGGGAGGAGGAGGGAATGGGACAAGCTCAGTAAGGCCTGGTGAGTTCGAGGAGGTATCAGATAGGATGGAGTCCGCTAATAGAAAATATTTTCTGTAGCTTGTTACAGTTAGGTACCTAAGGGGGATTGGATGTGGGTGAATTTAGACCTAGTAGCCTAGCAATCAGGGCCTGGTCAAGCTTGCAAACATAATCCAATTATAGTACAAGAGGAATCTATATAAAAGCATCATAAGTATGCGGAGGTGCTGCTTCCCCATCCACCAACAATGGCTGTCGGATTACAACCTACCGGAATGAAGTGTACCCCGTGAACTTGTTCCCAAGTCACCGTCGTCAGCTTTTCGCGGCCTGCATAAAAAACTGAACCGAGTGGTGGACAAACTTCAGGGCTGAAACTCAGGAGGGCCACATCCGTCATTAAGCAGTTGATTGTTTGGGAGCGAATCTAGCGCGTCAAAGCGCGACGTATGCAAATGACGACGTGCCGTCGGCGGCCGAGGATGCTGCATCTTAACTCAAGTAGCAGTCTAGTGACATAGACTTGGGCTTTTGTTTGGGCTGGTGTATCATATCAAATCACGTGATGGTGAATCTTGCCTGCAGTGCGGCGATGCTCTTCAGGCTTGTTTCGCATGTGATCCCGCAGATGATTAATTTACTTTTGGTGCCTACCTCCGGTTCGTCCAGAAAACGCAAAGAAAGCATGTTATGAGGTTGTCCTGAACCAAAGCACAGATCCCCTGTCCCGGAAGTCTGCGTGCCTCTGTATTTTGGCTCCAAGGCGGATCTAATAAACAGTCGTGAGTTAATGGTTTATTACTTAGACTTATGCTCTGGAGCGCCAGCTATAGGTTACAGATGGCGATGAGTTTGCTTGACTCATGGAAGGCCAACCAAGTCCAGATTCTTCGTCTGCTAACGAGACACCATGCCCTTTATTTGAGTCTCGTAATTCCTGTGTCCTAATGGTCAGTAGGCACCAAGCTACAGGAAATAATACAACACGAATCAGCCGTTGAAGACGGCGTTGTGTAAGCAGGATTCTACGGGAATGCCACCGCTGAAGTGTTCCCCTTATATGGTACCTCTTTATATCTTTATATCTTTCTTTCATTTCAGGATGTCAATGAATGTTCAATGAGAATGGCCCACCAAGAAGGCCATATTCTTATAGTAATAGGTTTACTTCCCAACTGTAGGAAAGGACATGTGTTCTTGAATCTCACAATCAGTGAAATTCAACTTCTCATCTCGCACAATTAGGATCTTCAGCTATTTCCTGTACAGATAGATAAGCGCGCGTCGGCCAGTTGATTAGATAGCATGGACTCCTAGCTGCAAGTTATTTGTGTACGTCAGGTGGGTTCGTTTTGACTTCCGCTGTGGTCGACGTAGTTTCCATTTGGCTAGTTGCTTAGGCATCGCTGGGCTATATGCGCATGTTAGCCATGTGCGTCAGCTAGGTTCCTAGAGTTGTCCGCTATGATTGGCGTTTCGTCATTCGAAATGCAGAGCATTGCTGCCAGTAAAGAAGGCCTGAATGCTTCCAAGATGATACCAAGCCAGGAATCTAGACCTGTTGGCATAGGCTGTCAATGTGTGTAATCCAAACATTTTCCAAACATTGTAAGAGTTTTCCAAACATAACGGGCCTCTACCTTGACGATGACGCGCAATAAGAATTATCGAGGTCCCACAACACAGAACTCGGTTTGCCTCCAGGCAAGCAGGATATACACGGCAAAGCACGGAGTGTAGCTTTCGCAAACTTTGCGTCCACAGGAGGCTGAATCAATTGTTTTGGCTACTGAGATACCTGCAACTTTCATGCATTGTGAGCGATTCACGGCTTACCGAAATTCACGATCCTAGTACACTAAGCACCGTTTTTCTAATCGGTGGTGGTAGATAGCCCCACTTAAATAAATCATCCGGGCATAAAATTTACAGAAAAATTCATCACACCTATACATTCTTCAACAACCTTGAAAACATCTTAGTTTTCGAGGATTTGATCCCACTGCGCGAATAGTGAGCGGCATCCCTTCCATTTTGATATTAACCTTCAAACCCAACTAGGTCCTTTCTAGTTTATCTGGATCGTTTGTGGCTATGCAGTCCATCGGTTATGCTTTTGACCCTACGAAAGGTTTTCCGAAATACCACAGAAAATAGTGCTGACTAGTAGCGATTTTGCTATTTTGCCAGTTTCAGTAGGAAATTGCCCGGATTTTGCTGGTATCGGGAGCTGAATCACCAGCCTTTGTCGTGAGCAACGCAGTCGGTGACGCTCATGCATCAAAGCTATTGCCTTCAATGCTATCGCCTCCAAAGCTTGGTTGTATATTCCGCTTTCCTGTTTTCCGATGATCGAAACTGCAGCAGCTGGAACCAATGTGCCTATGGCATACGGTTGATAGCTAATAAATTGAATTGATTCCTCATTTGTCATTGACTCGGCGAACGCCTTTGCCATGCATGGTGAGAACTGACTGGAAGACATTGCGGGGATTTGGGTATCTGGTTCCCTGCAAACATGTCCTTCTCACTGCAGCATGAGAAGTCGGCCCAGAAGGCATTCGCCGTTCTACGGATGAATCCGTGTACCTTCTCCCGTATTATTCTCATGGACTTCCAGATACTCTATGGGGGCTATGTCAGACCGCTCCTTGAATATGCCAACCCGGTTGTCTACTCAGGACGCACGAAAGACGTAATCCTCATTGAGCGTGTCCGGCGAGCTGCTACGAAAATGGTTGCCGGTCTCAACTCCATAGACTACGAAAAGCGTCTCGTGGTGCTCGACCTCTTTCCCTTGGAGTATCGTTGCCTCCGAGGGAACCTAATTCTTACTTACGCCCAGTTTGAACAAGGTTTGGCCAACAGGTTTTTCACCGTTGACCCAACAAACACGGCGGAGACATAGTAAGATGATTTTTAAGCTCAGAGCGCACACCTTCAGTGGGCAAACTTTTTTCTCATTTCGGGTAGTTGCTGCGTGGAATAACCTTCCTGAGACGGTTGTCCACGCTCCCTCTAGAACTCAGTTCAAAACACTATTAGACATTTATTTACGTGAGTCTTCGCGCTGGCAAGCATACTGTTCCGTGCTGATAACTTAAAGTGGAGTACTACACCCGTGCCTTTCAGGTGAACGACAGCCGCTGAACGACAAGAACAAAACGGACCCGGGGAACTTGGGCGAAAGCATCGAGCCTGTGTATCAATCCGTGAATCCGTGACTGTGTTCCGTCGCTCTCGGCAGATGCATCCCCTGTAGCGCCCATTCGCATGCTGTCTGCGTTTTTGTTGCCGACGTTTGCAGCAGCGTAGCGCTGGGTAAGTTCAAACAGTAAGCAACACCCGTCATGCCCACTCCATTTCCAACATCCTTTTTCCATTGTCTTCCGCACATCATTTCCCAGTTACCTATCATCCACTTTCAACACACGCCTTGGTCTAAGGAACCTGATATCTAGAGGTCATCAAAGCACAAGTATCTCAAAATTCGAACAAAGAAAGTTCTCTCTCGATCATTATTCTTCTTCCATTTACTCACTACTTTATGCGAGAAGTCGTATTGTAAATATTTTTAATTAAAAGCTTGGTAATCTTGACAGGAGCAGCTTCTAGGCCTTATTGTCACTCGCTGAGCGCCCCCTAATTTTGATGGCAAGAATCCTCATGCTATCTTGGCTCAAGTTGGCCGAAACGCCAAGGAGGAGTATTTAACATGTGGATGCTAAACTGATCCTCCCAACAAGGCTTTAGTCCTCTCACCCGTCACATCCCAATCCTTTTTTGTCTGCTGTACCATTGTCTTAAGACATTTTCAACTGTCACATGTAAGCTATCCATGGCCGACAACAGCGCATGTTTACCGTCTTTCTCAGTGCCACCTTGAGACATTACTCCCTCAGATCCATCCGCCAGTCACTTCCCGGTCGAACTCAACAAGTCTATTATTTCCGTCACTATGTTCTGTTGGAACAATCAGACTAACTAATTAATCAACAATCACACGCCTCATTCAACACGGTATCAACCGCGACGTGGCTTGCGTGCCTCCGACTCAAACACGAGAGGCTTCCATTTCATGTATCCGCAGTAGTGATTTGGTACGTACACACCTTAATGCCATCTAGCACACCAAACTTGGCTACAGCCTCAAACTTGCGTTCACGGGATCCATGGATTTGCTGATTGATACACACGATCGATGATTTGCTCTGGTTTCCCGGGTCGGTTTTATTCTTGTCGTTCGGCGGCTACCGTTCACCTGAAAGACAGGCGGAAAAAGGGTGTAGCATTGCTCTTTAAGCTCCAAGCGCTTTCTAGCACGAGGACCCATAAAAAAGTTTCTAAACTGACTTGACCTGTGTTTCAGATTAAGCGTGGACAACCGTCGGAGGAAGAATATCCACTCAGCAACTACCAGAAATGAGGAAACATTCAGCTTATGAAAGTGTGCGCTCTGAGCTTTAAAATCTCCGTGCCTTGTACTCGCCGCGTGTTTGCTGGGTCGGCGTTGAAAAACGTGTTTGCCGACCCTTGTTCAAAAAGGGCATAAGTAAGAACAAGGTCTCGTCGGAGACGACATTACTCCAGGGAAAGAAATCAAGTACCACGACGAGCGTTTCTTAGCCCATGGATTTTCGGCCAGCAACCATTTGCGTAACAGCTAGTTCGCCAAGCTCATTGGGCGCCCCTTGTGCGTCCTGAGCAAACAATCTGGTTGTCATATTCAAGAAACGGGGTGATCTGGGACCCGTGGAGCATCTCCAATTTCATGCGAATAATACGGGAGAAGGCGTGCCGAACCATCCGTGGAACAGCAGACGGTTTTTGAGCCGATTTCTCATGGTGCATTAAGAAGGACATTGTTAATAATAATAATAATAATAATAACAATAATAATAATGTTTATTCCCAACATGTGAGAGGCATGCCGTCAGGCATAATCATAAGGTTACATTCAGAATAAAGGCATGAACCCAACTGAACCTCATGATAATTCTCCCATTCACTTGCTTACTCCGCCTATGTACTTTTGATCTCCAGTTTTTTGCTTATTCGTACCTACCACACACCTTGCAGCAGAGGCCGTCTCGTCGGACACCTGTGTATTTGCATGTGTGTCTGTGTGTACGCGAGCAGCTGACATATTTACGCGTGAGCTGAGCCTACCCTGACTTGTTTTCTCATGAGTCTCGTGCGATCGCACGCCTAATGAGAGACACGAGACTATGGACCATCATCTCGGCGGTCCCCCGGTGAGGCGAATAGGTCTGTAGCTTTGAGTGATAGGTGGTGGTTTGTAGATTGACGTAAAAATCGCTTTTTCCAAGCATAGGAAAGGTGGCCTTTGTCAAGCGGCTGACTAAACACCAGGCAGAAACCTTCTGCCAGTGTGGCCAACGTTTCCTTCGAGGTATTGGATGACTCGTCCAGCCGGATCTCGTCTGGATCTGATTTACGGCAGTTCTGCATTTAAAGGAATGCCAGCTCATCTTCTGCGTTCATTGTAGTCAACTTTTTGAAAAATAGTTAAGACCTCTTTTCCAGAAGACGTCGGATCCTTCTAGGTGGCCTGCGGCCAATCCGACTGTGGGCTGTTTTTTGGGACGAACAGTGTGCTAGCCCCGTGACCGTTCTGGAAAATGGTCCTGGATAACTCCTCTACTGACGATGGTCCCAGTTTAAATTGATCAAGAAGATGTGCGTTCCTAAGAAGTTTGTACGACAGAAGGTTCGAATCCATGTTTGACGTTCGGGTTTTCTGGGGCAGCAGCAGATGAAATCAAAAATCAGCACACAGTGGTCACTATGTCCCAGTGGGGCGTTGATTGTCACCAGATCGACGAAGTGCCTTTCGTTGATGATGACCAGACTCAGGAGGGATGGTAGTTGGCTTGCGCGGTATCTGGTGGGTGTGGCGACATTTTGAGTCTAAGCGCATTGTTGAACCACTTTGGTCAGCGCTGCTGCGAAATGTCCACTAGATTCGACGCCTTGGAGCTCCATCCGGGAGGTCTTAAAACATTAAAATCACCTACAAGAAGGAGGTGAGTGAAATGGCCGCTGGAGAATTGTCGCCCAAGGGTTTGTATGAGGACGTGGTCATCTTCCGGAGGGCTTGAGTGGCAACAATAGACCATGCCGAAATGAGAATTGGACCGGCGCAGCTGGATTTGAACCCACAGTGCATCGCAAAAAGGTGCAGAAGTAGTGTCGGAGAGGACACTGGGACTGCAACCAAGTAAATACCAAACCCACCAACCATCCCTCGTTTTGAGTCAGCTCGAAAAAAGGGTAGCCGTCTACCGAGATCTTCGCTCCAGAGATATCTGCAGCCAGGTCATTATGAGTGCGATTATGGATGGCTTGTTTGATATCGCAGTTTGTTGAAAACTCCGAGGCAGTTTGTGAACGAGCATCGCAACACTGCCTCCGCTGCCTCCGAAGGTGAGGGGACGAGAGTTGTGTAACCAGAGAGGTTGGCATATTCAACAGCGGTACGCCGAGGCCCAGCATGCCAATGGTCCTCCGCAGTATACTCTTGTGCCTCCTGCCTTGATGGTTCCGAGGGCTGCCTTTCATTAGCTGGGATTTTCTTCCATTTTACCCTTGGCGGACAAAGTTTATTGCCGTAGGCGAAAAGTTCGACCACTACTGCTTATAGCCCCCCAATATCGCCTTTTGGACGACCAGATTTGCCGCTGATCAAAGGACAATCTTGGTTTCATGAGCCTTTTGACGCGGTTTGATCGTAAAGGTGTCTCTGTAAGCCCCTAAGCAGCACCAAAAAGTAGTTCTTCTGGTAGCTCTCCCATGAGGTTTGATCTCGCAGAGGACCGCATCTTGAAGCCATCTGGCAGTTTTCTGATTTGGCGGATCGTAAGGGGCATGTTTGGCTGCAGTCGCCTTTCTTTCGTGCTTGTGTGGGCATCCGAGTCGCCCGCGATCAGCGTGACCAGCTGGGTATACGAGGGATTTTCCGGTTCACTGTGACCAGGTTTGAGGCTTTGGCTGTCGGGGTCCTGGGCGACAACTCTGTCCACAATAAAAGAGGGCACTTTTGACGGAGCGGAGGTGGCGATTGGCAGTCTCACATTCTCAGTGGTTTTACGGTTCTCGGAGAATTCCCCGATACCGAGGTCAGCGCGTGTTGTTGGTTTGCCGGTAGGCTTCGCTGCTTGACCCTGCTCGTCTACCCAGTCCAGCTCAGAAGTTATGACTTGAGTGTGGAGTTCGCTGCTGCACCTTTGTCGTCTGTTACGGAAAGAAGCGCTGATAGCTCTGCGTACTTTGAGCGCTCCGCTCACTGAGGCTTGCCTCCTCCAGAGCATCGCCGTCTTGGGAAGTCGGGGTTCTGCGGTGGTTGAGTAGAAACTGCAATCGGGAGTCGCGGTCGGTTGCGTTGGCTTGCCTTCTGGAGCATAAATGGCTATAAATACCATCGGTTTGTCCACAAAGTTGGAGTCGGCTGAGGTGACGCTAAGCAGAAGCCTGCTTTGCGAATCTGCCTTAGAATCTACACCGGCTTTTGCGTCTCTGGAGGGTGATATCCAGATTTAAGCTTGATCTTTGGGTAAGCCCTTTGAATGCTGATAGTCTCTTCAAGTTCTCGTAGACGGCAGATGGCAATAAAAGAGTGACAGGAGGCCCAAGTGTTTGTTTGCTCCCCTTGTGGCGTAACCAACCCGTGTGAAGCAATACGTGTTCAGCCTTTGTGGGGACAATACCAAGGAGCGACCCTCTGCTTCGTTGGCGTGATTTTTCTTGGAGAACAGTCCCCAGATGATAAGCCTACTTTCCCTCATGTGCCTGTCCGCTAAAGACACCGTGGCGGTCTTGATTACCGCACGAGAGCGCTGAATGACCTTCTTCGCGGCCAAAGATGTATAGCGAACGGTACTCGTTCAGGGAAGGAAGTTCATTATCCACCTTCGTGCAGGTCACTTTGTTGTGTGTTCGTGTCATCCAGAGCTTTAGAAAGAAGCGCCGGTTTTGCGTTGAGTATCCTGATTAAAGCGGAATATTCGCACTGATCCTTCCGGTTTAGCACTGGGGACTCGGTTTCGTTTTTGATGGCTCTTTTTTAGTTTCGGGATGCATTATAGCCTTGAGGTAGAGGCGGCTGGCGAAGTCAAACGGGTTGGGAGAGTTGGCAAGTTGGCTTATCTGGTCGTCCTGTAAACCCGTACATTTAAAATTCGACAGGGCCTTGCAGGTGTAGCATTGCATATCACGTCTTACGTTCGATGGACACCTATTTCGCCCACATCTGGTGTGGTCTATCGATAGCTGTAGAGAGTAGCCTGTTTTGACCTTTCATGATTGAGACTTGGTGCACCGCAGAAGTTGAGTGCAAACTGACAGAGGTTACCAAGAGTGAAAAAATTCAACAAGATGACGCGTGTGAACTCTGTAAATAGTTTGACCAGCAAAGGAATTCCTTCACAAATTTGCACGGGGGAAATACGGAACCGATTTCGAACGTACCGCGCTTAGAAGCGGTTTTGATACAATAAGTATAGGGAGGCCCTATGCCCTGCTCACCTACAAGTCAACTAAAGCACCCTTTTTACGGAAGACCTACCTGGGTCCTCCAGACCAGGCTTACGTGTGAACATATTGTTCCCACTCCGCCGACTGTTTTAATCGACAGGGGCGGACTCGCCCGCACCCCTTGAAAATATGGGTGATCGCTCTTCTGGTGAGTGGTCGTCCGTGCTGGCTGCTGTCTGTTTATTTTTGCTTGGTGCATGCTTGTAAAAACATTGTTAAAAGCATTTCTAGTGTACTTACCTTACGAGAGGAGTTTAATTACTCCCGTGCCGTTCAATTTAGGGAATCAAGTTCCCGTCTCAGCTGTTCGGATTCCTGTCTCCAATATTCGACCGGCCCCAAGATCAATTGGAGGATCGCCCAACGTTAACGTGAGTGTATAAGTCGATGATCAGCGGTTATGTCATGCACAGTCTGAGCTTGCAGAAGCTTTTTGTGACCCGTAGTTGTCTTTATTGTTTCCCTTGCTGTCTGAAATCATGCATAGTTTGCGACGTACAGGACGCTTTTCGCACATTACTAAAGGAAGCTGAGCATTTACCATAAGGACGCTTACGGACCTCATTCATTGCGAGCTTTACTACAAAGTCTTCCCATCTTACTGCATTTCGGAAGAAGCCCTCGTCTTCCTCATTGCCGAAACGAACCATTGAGTCGAACTCTGATTAGATTTGTGGTCTGACAGGCTTTTTGTCTAGGACGGCGACTGAACGTTTAAATTATTCGCAAATTGCATTTCGTGGGGTAATGGCTCTAGGTCCCAGGATCGTATCTCCCTCCTGAGCCGATTCTGTGAAACGCTGTGTTGGGTGCAAAGGATATTGATACCTGTTGCGAAACCCAAGGGAATTCTTTGGAACTACTTTTCCATATAAACTAAACATACCGAAGTCATTTATTTGAAGGGCGTCATTGTGAAACGAATAAAGGTGGACGGGGAAGATACTTAGTTCTTGCCTACCACAATCATCCCGGGGTACCTACATCCCCAGATACCCATTCAGGCATTCTGAATTGACATTGACATCGATTAGTAGCCATATATTGCAGTGTATCCAACCGGGAGCAATGGGGTCACTCGGTCCCCATCCTGCTGTTAGGAAGAGACGACCTTAACTTGGTGTGACGGTTTGTGTCTCCGCGACTCATCGAGCTCTACTGGGGGCGTCCGTGAGGGATTCGGATGGTCTCATACTGGATTTGTCAATGGTTAGAGGTCTCTCCAACACAATGTCCTGGCCTTTCAGGTTGGGTGTTGGAACATTTGTAGCAACCTCTTCTATAAAAACGGAAACGCACTTGTATTTCCCGCAAAACACCGCTTCATTGTGCTCAGGCTTTTGAGCCAAAGGCTTCAGTTGAGAGCTATAATCGTCTTCCTGCCCACGTACAACCGTGGATTGCACAATACGAATAATCTCCTGCCACACTGGCCGTCGCGTGGTGCCATTAGCCGGGTCACCCTGCGTGTTGCATACAACAGGGCGGGTAAACGAAAACAGGCTTCTGCTGACGCCTCCCTTCTTTCTCTTTCAGATACTTTTCTCCCCTCACCCACCCTGTTACCAACTACTAGTAGGTCCATCAGTTGGGATTGGTGACTCCGCTCGTTTTGCACAGACGTTTTGCAAGCAACATTTGGGCGTCATCAGGCGTCGATATCTTCAGGCATCCCAAAATCAATCTCCAAACCTTGACGCTCAGTCTGTCTGACCGCCTTCAATGTCTCTGAAGCAAGCAAGCACTCTGAAGCAAGCAGGACAACAAGCTGCTTTTTGCTCTCACCTTGGATTCACTTGACATTGATATATGCCGTGTCTCAGAAACAAGAATTCAAGATGCGAGCACAGTAGTTGAGCTAACCTCCCCCCATCAGTCTCTACTCGATTCCTACTAACCTCTGGTGATCCAGAGGCTGCTGTGGCGGGATGTGTAGGGATTGCTATCGTCCTAAGTCACCGGCGGAAGTATCCTTCCCTGACGATAGTCGCCTCTGTGCAGTTCGTCTGCCAATGTCTCTGAAGGAATCTCACAAGCGGGAAGTTGATCGATGTCTGCTTATCGTGTTTGCTTACACCCCAACTGACTGTAGCTCCGGTGCCGTCAAAGACAAGTTTTACGACGCTCTGAATACCGTGTTATGACGAGCTAAAAGCTCAGATTTGAATGCACAACTGGGCAGGCTTGGCGTATCTGAGATACCATTAGGAGGCCGACATGGATTGAACTCGGTACGTCCTGACAGTGGTGAACGATTGCTTCAGCTGTTGGTCGCAGGCTGTTTTATGCAGCACCCAGAAGGCCGTTTGTCCCGCAGAGCTCTTTTCGCTTAGCCCTGTGCTGAGTGGAAGCAACCGAGAGGTGGACAGTGTATAGTCTGGCAACGAAGTGCGAAAACGCTAACCAGTAAACTTAGTCGGGCGGGCAACTGCTGCCTCCCTGGATGGGAACCCCGGGACTCAAATCACCAGTGGTTAAAGACACTGGCATAAATGGCCCAATCGCGCAGTCAGTGACGTTCGTGCATCAAAGCTATCGCCTTCAATGCGTAGCTACCCAATTTCCGAACAAACTGGACGTACCTTCGCCTCCAAGGCTTGGTTGCATGTTCCACATTCCCGTTTTCCGGTGATTGAAACTGTAGCGGCTGGAACTAATGTGCCTATGGTACACGGTTTATAGCTGATAAATTGATTGAATTGATATGCAGCACTAACTTCCCAACTAGTTGAAATCGGCTGGCTACGTGGCATCCTCCAAAAGGGTACTGGCTACGAACTCAAATTGATCACATCACTATCATTTACCGATGTCGCAGATCAGTAATTGACTACCGCTGATTTTAGAGCACATTTGTGGGTCCCGACCACGTGCTCGTCTGGAGTCGCTTCTCCCATTCTTTTTCCAGAGTAGCGTAAGGTGCTGAAAAACCGCGTAGCGACTTAGTGACTGGCTGGATGTTGAAGGAATCTACCAGAATCATCTGCAGTCTTTTCGAACAGTTTCACCATCAAATGCTACTTCGTGCTGGAACTAGATCGCCACATCGTTGCACACTGCTGGGAGTTTGCCCTGTAGCACGGCGCTTCTTAAGCACTGGGTATGAAACCTAACAGTGACACTGCTTAACTCTCGGAGAAATATCCCAGACGGTCTCGAACACAATTTGACCCCACGAACGATCGAACATCAAGTGAAAGTGATCCTTCGGCCGGACCGTAAAGTCTGGATTTCGAGTAATACTCTAAACTTGGTCGAGACTGACGGAGAGTACAGTACAGCTCGACCAACCGTCGTGTGTCAGATGAAAAAGAGTATCTCCATTGATTGAGCAGTCCGGAAAGTTAAGGAGATGCAGAAAGTGGGAAACTCTTGGAAAGTCATTAGTCAGTTTTTCGACTCATAAACCACGCACTGAAGTGGATTGATCCCAGCTGCTATAATCGGCGTTCAAATCACCTTGACCGGAGGAACCGCGGCAAATAACGACAGGAGCTGTCTTTCTCAGCTGGTGTTCGCCTGAGTGTGTGGTGACACAAAAAACACCCTCTACAGTATCGAAATGCATTGAGCTAGATTAAACCAGCGAACCTAACAGCACAGGGATGACTGATGCACAGTAAGGAGCATCCAGCCGAACTCACCCCGTAGGAACCGAAGTCGAAGTCGTTCAGATGCAACATCCTTCCGGTGCCTAGCTGCCATGCCGCCTGAAGGAAGCACGAGGGCTGGGATACTGCCAGGTTGCCCAAGCCTGGACAGGGAAAGTCGAGATGCAAAGGTCGGGTTCGAACCACGGACTTTCCTATCAGCAATAAATTCGCGCTCTAACCACTCTCCGGATAGAACACTGTATGAACCAGAGTTAATGTGTTAAATTTTCGAAGTTGGAAGATTTCGGAATAAAGATTTAAGGTGTGGTTTATGACTGATAAATTGGCCAACATCGTTGAAACCACGAGCCATCGCATCAGAATCACCAGACACTCAAAGAATAAGGTTGAAAAATCTTATTTCGTCTCGAGCAGTATGAAATGTATGACAAGAAAAAAAACAGCGGTTGGTGACCCTGATGGATAGGGCTGTATCACGCGACCAACGATGGTCTTGCATCGAAGCTATCGCCTTCATTGTGTAGCTCTCACCTGCCGTACTAGATAAGCAGATTCATTGGCACACAGTTTGGGCCATTACCACCAACGCATGTCTAATTTTCTTCTCATCCTCGGTGAACAGAGCTATAGCAGCTGGAACTATTGCATTCGGTGCACGGTTTGTGAGCTGGGCAACTGAATTGGACAGAACTGAAAGGAGGATCAGTCAACGGAATCGAATGCGCTCTTGAGGACAAATAGTAATATTTTCGAGCCAATTATACGTTTGCTGTTACCTACTTGGAGGGCGGGTTGCCACATTTCGACCTTATACAGCGTAAACGCCATTGAGATTGACTGGCCGCTTGTTGTGTTTTGGTGTACTAGCTGAGTGATTTAGGGACTTGATGCAATTTATTCTGTCACGTTGATAGTCTAGTTACTTGAGTGGCAAAGCCTCAAGGAAGAAGACTAAGGACACCAGATGAAGATCAGCTATATTGTAGATGAACCAGTGGAAGAAAGAGCGCTGCAGCTCAGTTGGCTACAACAGAGAGAAAATGAATTCTCAATGAAATATTACAAAGGGTAGAACTGTTCGTTAGGACCTGACCGTCCTAACACTTCCCTTTTCAAAATGTATGTAGGTTTTCAGATGTGGAATCACCTGCATTGGTGTAAATGGTTTTGGGTTACGACTGGACCACCGTCTTGGTTGCATATGGATTCGACTGAGGCGTTGTCTGTTTGTATAGTGGGCACATTTGTAGATGGTATCTCAAAGGTATCCAACAATATGTCAAGAGGAATTGAGTTATCCGATGTAGCTGGTGCAGCGCATCCAGGGCGAAGTTGATTCGCGTGACGGACCCATGTGGTAGACTGCACGTCAACTTCGTATATGACGTTACCCACGCGGCGCTTGATGTAACCATGAGTCCGTCTCCACCGCTGCGATAGTCCTTAGCCAAGACCGAATCACCGGGATTATAGGCGGTGTGAACGGCACCATGATGGCGGTTGAACTGTCGCACCATTTGTATGTTCTTATTTCGTTAGACTGAGGATGGAATGGCGGTGATCTAACGTAGTGAATGCCATATTGCTTGTAAAACAAGACAAATTCTGCCGAGGTAAATGCACTGCCGTTGTCTGAAACCAACGTTTCTGGCGTGCCGAAGCGACCGAAGATTCGGGTGAGTTGCAAGATTGTGGAGCGAGAAGTGATGTGATCCATCATGATTATCTCCGGTCATTTACTGTAAGTGTCAACCATGATAAGATGATGCTGATTGTTAATTGGTCCAGCAAAATCAATATTTGGAGGCGACCAAGGGTTAGTTAATGCAGGCCACGAAGATAACTCGGTCTTCTGTCGCGATTTTGCAGAACACTGACATTTTGAACACACAAGTTCTTCCAGCTCTTTGTCCATACCCGGCCAGTATACATAACTGCGCGCCAAGGCTTTCATGCAGTTGATGCCTGGGTGTCCAAAATGAAACTGTTTTAGTACCCGCGGTTGCAGTTTGGTAGGTATTATAACACGTTCACCAATGAGAAGGCAACCATCGACTTCAGATAGAGAAAATCGTCTGTGGAATAATGACTGAATGTCTCATGTCACTGACGATGGCCAGCGTGTTCGGTGATAGTGTAATACTTGTTCGAGCACGGGGTCACATCTGGTTTCGTCCCGGACCATTGTCGAAGTAACTGGAAGGGCTCGAATGGATGCAGCGAGTACCGTGTAAATTTCCGGCTCGACAGAAATGGAAGCTACAACCGTACCTTCTGCCGGCTGTCGTTGTGAATCCATCAGTCTTGATAAGGCGTCTGCCTGGCCAATGGTATCTGTAGACTAGTATTTGATTGAAAAATCATAACCAAGGAGAATGGTCGCCCAGCGTTGGAGTCGATTTGCGGTGTATACCGGGACGCCTTTTTTCGAACCGAAAATGCTGACAAGCGGCTTGTGATCGGTGAGGAGTGTGAAGTGGCGACCGTAAATCATTTTGTGGAATTTCTTGAGGCAAATACGGTTGCCAGTGCTTTTTTTATTTGACTGTAATTGCGTTCGGCTGGTGTCAAAGATCGGGCTGCATGAGCGATGCCTTTTCAGATCCATCAGGAAATCTGTGGGAAATGACTGCTCCGATCCCACGGTTGGATGCATCTGACGCTAAAATGATATCCATAGAGGGATTGTAATGTGTAAGCAGCAAGTCTGATGACAGAAGTGATTTAACTGTGTCGAAAGCTGATTGACACTGAGATGACCAATTCCAAGGAACATCCTTTTTAAGAGATAGTTGAGGGGACCACGAACACGGTGCATATCTGGTAGAAAAGCATTGTAATGGCTCACCAACCCGAGGAAAGATCGCAGTGAAGGCACATCCGTCGGTGGTGGCATTTTCTGAATTGCATCAATGTTGTCCGGGTCAGGATGACGGCCAGATGTATCGAAAATGAAACCCAAATATTTGATAGACGTAAGAAAGAATGCACATTTTTCTGCTCGGAGATGAAAGCCGTATTCCTGGATTCGATCAAGTACTGAGGTTAAGCGATGAAGGAGTTCTTCCTGATCAGAGGCTGCCACAATGATATCATCCAAGTACGCCACGACGCCTGTCAACCCATTAAGCATAGCGTCCATGATCTGTTGGAATATGGCTGGCGCCGTTTTTACTCCAAAAGGGAGACGATTGAACTGGAAAAGACCACGGTGCGTGTTAATGGTTAGAAGATCCTTGGAGTCATTTGCAACTTCGATTTGTAACTAGGCATCAGCCAGATCGTTTAGCGAACCAGGTGCCTGAATGAGTGTTTGGAGGTGTAGGCACCTCGGAATGATTGCAGTAAGCAGCAATAAGTGTCCATCTTTATCACAATAAGGCTTTCAAATAAATCATGGTTGTACGGCAGCGAAGCATCGGTGTTCAACACTGATGTCATGCTGTCGATGATGATGATGATGTGCCACCGTTGAGTTTGGAAGTCTTCTGGAACTGGGTGAGAGGTACTGATATGAATCGAGTGCAGCATTCAATCCTGTGGAATAATCAGCACAAATCCTGATCTTCCCATTCGTCTTCTTGACCACAACAATGGGAGCTGCCCAGGAAGAGTAGTTGACAGGCTGGATAACACCTGAAGTCTGGAGACGATCGAGTTCAGCGTCCACAGATGCAAGAGCCACATAAGGTACAGGGCGTTTTGGTCTGAAGACAGGTTTACTATTTGGTTTCAAATGAAGTGTGGCTTGGGCTTTGGAACAATGTCCGAGACCATCTTGAAAAACATTAGAAAATTTTGGATTGGATTGTGCGTGTGAGTTGTTGGGAAATGCTTGTATGTGTGAGATGCACGCTGTCACATACAGACCATAGAGGAACGCAAAAAAGATTTAACTGATCTATCCAATCAAGACCAAGCAAATTCAGATCTGAACAATCTGTGAGGTAACAAGTGCCTTTAAATCGTACATTGTTGAGAGACACATCACAAGTGAGTTCACCAGTAAGCGGTATGTTATTGCCGGAAGCAGATTGCGAACAATGGTTGGTAGCAGGAAATGGTGGCTTCCCAATTGCATTCCAAGTGGAACGTGAGATCAGTGTGATGTCTGAGGCTATGTCGAGCTGAAGACGGACAAGATGATTATTCACGGAAAGTGACAAATTTTCTGCTGGATGTGAAATCCACTTTGAATGACGCAAAGACAGAATTCGACCTACATCGCTTCCGTTGTGATATGGGAGCCGTTTTAGGTGCGCTCTTTCGGTGATCCGTCGGCTTTGCTCTCTGTGGGAAACAAAATCCTTCCTTATGACCAGTACGGCGACACGTCTGGCATTTGTGTTTCCTGAAGGGACAAAAGCGAACGTAATCCCAGTTACCACAAGACCAGCATGGTGTAGAAGGTTTATTGTGTTTGACATGGGAGCTGCGCTGAAAAGCCCTATTCTGATTTCCGGAAACATGGTGCACTATGTCGTGTGAGGCAGATGGTGCTTGGCCAATCATTGTGCTGTCTTGGTTCAGTATCCCAGCCCTCGTGCAACCTTCGGGTAGCATGGCAGTTAGGCACCGAAAGGGTGCTGCAGCTGAACGAACGAACCTTGGTTCAGTTGGATGAAGCGGTGACATTCAGCACTGAGTTCCTTTATGGTTATCTTTGGGTTTTGTTCAAGCTAGTGCGACAATCTTCACCGAATGTTTGCATGACGAGAGGACTGGATGCCAGGTATAAATATAAGGCATTTAAATTGATTTTCGTCCATATCGCTGAGCTTTAAACACTCGCATTCTCGATTGGCAAATGTGGTAAAACCGACAAAGTCATCATCCTTCATGACCAATTTAAAGCATTGGTATCGGATGTTGAACAAGGACATGTCGCCAAAGATTTTCGGAAGGGTCTAGACAGTGCTGTCGAGGCTGAAATCACTGGGATGTTTAGGAAGTATGTAATTCGTGTAACGGTTATGTTCACGTGTGCCAAGTTTCCTAAGTAACAGCCGTACCTTTCATGGGTCATCTTGCTTGGCAAAATCAACTTTGAATATATCTTGGTACCTTTTGAACCAACAGTCGAATGTTCGATCTGCGTCCGCGTCAAAAGTAAATTTGGTGGTAGAATTATCAATAGAGTCTGCAGATGAAATTGATGGTTGACATTTGCTGCCTTCAGGAGCCTGAATACTCAGATTTTTGGTCAGCGCTTCTATGAGTGTGTGCTCAAGTTGCTTTTGTTGCTGCAGTTGCGCGTAGTCAAACTGCTTTTGCTGGTGTTCCAAGATCACCTGAAATTAACATCGTGGGAAAATGCATATTGCTTAAGTGGTCAATACCAGATGCGTGAAACCCCATTTGCGAGCAGTACACAACCATAGGACTGTTAGGTAACAGATGAATCGTGAATCTGAGGGGATGTTTTCAGGCAGTCCAGTGATAAAAAATGTACGCGGAATCGTCCAGATCAGCCGTAGGGTGAGATACATGTTGGCTGTTGGAAGAGTATCTATAAATAAAATGAACTGACGCTTTATGATTGTCACAAGCTACCCGGTAGGCTCACGAATGTGGAAGCGGCACATGATGTCGCAACCAAACACTCGTGGCCGTTCACGTTCGTGTCCCTGATGTGCTAGCAGCGAATCTCTTTTCTGGATGCTTTTCGCCCGTCATCTCTCCGAGCAAGCCAATACGTTCACGCATGGAAAAATGGCTTGATTTCCAAAAATAAATACATGACTTGGCGGCCGGCACCCATGCCACCTGTGATCGGGGTGGGGGGAGGGGGCTCACGAGTACCCGAACCTGGAGAGTGGACCACATCAACAACACCTAAACTCCTAATTTCCTTCACACCGATCTACCAGTTCACACGCTCATCTAGGATTTTATGCCATTCTGATGGAGGCGCTGTGAGTAGTCTTCGTCTTGGTCGACAATCGTTCGACATGGATAACGCAGTTGAACCACTGCAGTTGATGATCCTGGATGTTTTTCTCGGTGACTGTAGCTTGGTACACGCGATCCTTGAGACTCAGTAATATGCCTTTTTGACGACTCGAGTGAGGCAAATTCGTAAACATACTCGGCGTCCTTGACTTAATCAAGTGCACTTCGGTCAGAACTAATACAACTATCGAGGTATGTAAAATTCTCCACAACTTCCAGTGCTTCCCCTTGAATCCCAAAGAGCATTTTCAGAGATGAACTTCTGAAGCATGGCTTTGCACTTTGAAGGTGCAAGACCGAGTGAGAACTTCACTTCCTCCCTTGAACAATGTGGGTGCAAGGTCACATGGACCAGGAGCTCGGTGGCGCTTCGGAGAACATATGCAGTCCCCTTCCGAGGATGTGGGGTTTCCAGGTTCGGGCTCTAACCACTGGAGCAGGAAGTCAAGAAGCAAGTCACAACAGAAGTCGAGCGGCAATCGGTTATTGACCCGTACCATCGGTAACTGATGGTGATCTGATCAATTAGGTTCCGACACTGTTGTTCGTAACGAGATAATTGTGTGGTGATTATTTAATCGCGGGAAACGTTCAGCACCATCAACCAGGGTGTATCGGCCATATGCTACGCCTGCTGAAACGCCATCTATCTTGACTAGTGTGATGTGAACCACTATGGCTTTGCAGAAGGGTGTGAAAGAGATTACGAAGAGTTTGGATGTTGTTGGGGGTCGTTGTTACTCCTCGTGGGCTTGGCTGGAGACTGTGTAAAAATGACAGTTGATCTATTTCAGTGACTCTGTTACTGTCAGTTTGTTTCCAAATTGACTAAGCGCTTGGAAGTGTAGGCACCTCAGGATGCTTGCGATAGGCTATCACTAGATCCCCTCCGAAACTTAATCTTTTCTCATCTTTTTACTCTAAGGCTTTAAGTATAATTTGTAGTTGTACGACAGTGATGCACCAGTGTCAGCACTTATGTGTTCTTCCCCCTGACGATGATAGTGTTGGAGAACACCATGCTGTCAGACGAGCTTGGTTATTCCGGAAATCAGTGCTGCAAAGGACGTCCTGCAATCACCACGCAGATGAAGCAGTCGTCCGCGGTTTGTCTACGCGCGCTGATTCCAATCCAAGTCTCACACGCGCTAAGTGTGCCCCGTTGGGCATTCAGATCTCCGGCAGCCAAAACGATATTTGATTTCTTAGCCCGCCGCAACAGGCCATTCAAGGTGTCATAAGAGTTGTCTTTTATGTCATCAGAGCTACAGTCGATTGAGGCGTAAGCGGAGATGACAAACAGAACGATCGAATTCCCGCTTCACGGACGTTGCTAGGCGGACCACAAAGGTGAAAACGGGTATTCCGTCAAACAGGAAGCATTCCGTCTGGTGGCAAAACGATGTCGATGTGGGCTCTAAAAGCCGAAGAAATTGAAGAGGTCTAGGGAGCCAGGAATGCTCGAAGATTATTTCAGTTGATCTGAGCAACCGGTCCCCGGAAACCACCTGTGAGCGAATGATGTGACCATCTTGAATAAAGAAGAACGCCTCGACCGTTGGGCCGATTACTTCGAACAACACTTATCCCACCTGGAGCCCACAGCTGGATGGTGAACGTGAAACTCCCTGCGGCCTCGGAGGTTATCAACTGAATACGTTTTCTCGAGCGCCACCCGGTTCATGTTCCGGGTGACCTCTCACTCGCATTGCTCAAAGATGAGGGTGAAGTTCTCGGTCAGCGCTCGTCTGGTCTGTTTACGTGCATTTGGGAAAAGACTGTTCTAGACGACTGGGAAGAGTCGTGATAATGCCCGTTTTCGAAAAAAAGGCTTGTGGCGAGTGTGGTAACCGCGGGATCAGCTTGAACCCTGGCTCGTGAAAAACTGACTCGAGAGCAACAAGCGGGACCTCGGTTTGGTAGGGGTCGCGTTGACCAGACGTTCACACTCAGGTGCTAGAACAATGTCATAGGTACAGGCGATCCACTATTTTAGGATTTCTAGATTTCCAAGATGTATTCGAGTCCTTTGTCCAGTCTGGTCTCCTCAACACCCCTGCTCATCAAGGAATGCCCCGTAAGTTTGTGAACATAAGTTCTTAGTATTCTCGGACGCCTGGGCGTGTGAGAGTATACAGATAGCTCTCTAAAAGCTTCCGTACACAAAGTGGTGTCCGTCATGGATACCCACTTCCCCCATTCTAATATAGTTTAATGATCGATGCGATAATGATACGAACGCTGGAAGGTCTTCAATATCCTGGTGTTCTGCTAGCAGCTGACGAAAACGTTGTTGGTCTGGAATATGCAGATGACATTGTTCTCGCCTTCAAATAGGGGAAGGCGCAGGTGTTTTTGAATGAACTGATCAAAGTTATCCTGTCCTTCGGCATGCGCTTCGCATCCACAAAGTGTCTCTCGACTTCCCCTGCCTAGGCTTGGACAACCTGGCAGTATTCCAGCCCTTATGCAACCTTCGCGTGGCATGGCAGCTAGGCACCGAAAGGGTGTTACAGCTGAACAGTTTTTATGGGGATGCTCGTGGACATGCATGGGCTGGGAGAGTGGGGAGAAAACGCTTATGAATTAGAAAGGAGGCTTCAGCAATATCCTATTTTCGCTTTACTCTATTCAACAAGTAGGGCGACCTGGTCGATGTGGCATGACAGTTTGATGCTATTTTTTCCGGCGTTTTTATTGTTAGCTGTGAGTGATTTCAAGTTGGAACGGTAATTTTAAACCATAAGAGAATGGTGCCTCCAATCTGATGTTCGAATCGGATGACACTTGTCCTACTTATCTCGTGCTTTTTTATTACCTGATAGCTACCCATTCCCATGTATCAGTTTTGTCAGCTGTGTAGCCAGAATTTTTATATTGACAGTACAGGACGGGTTTCACTCTGTTCGGGTCATATCAGTGTAATTTTACCTAGGTTAAGTAATAACCTAGTACGAAATCTACCGACTGCACTTTATGTGCGTATGTCATTAGGCGCTTATACGTTTCGACCTCACTAGTCAGGTTGTGTGTACATGACACACAAGAACGGGCCCAAGAAATCCCTAGCTCGGAATGCCGAAAAAAGCAACAATTTCCTGCTCATCGTCGGAACGCAATCTGGCTTAGAAGAGGTCTACCGACAACATAGGGAGCACGCCAACGATAAGGGAGTTAGACCGAGCCTCGGATGCTGTTGCGTGTCCTGAAGTTAGGTAAACTTACTAGTTTTACTTGTCGTGTAACGAAATTTGATTTTACCCAATTGTCACAGACAGTTCTTCCGACCATCGATGTTAACGTCAGATTTCTATCACATAGCACTTTAGTGCCACTCTTGTGGACTTGTGTTTGGGGTGTGTGCTGTACAGCTCTGCAGGCTGTTCAGGCCCAGTTCGTAATTTAGCACAAATACGTTACGATGTGCATAGGGATGATGCGCACAAACTAGCTGTTGCTCTATTTGATGTCCTTCAAAGGAATGTCGCACTTCTTAACCCGTTTGTGGACAGCTGCATTGTCGTTCAACATGAATTATCCACTTTTCATACAGTTTACACGGTCACCGATGGTGAATCCCGTCTACCTTGTACCAAGATCGGGGCTGACTAATTCACCCAACGTAATGCATGTCCGCAGTGCTGGGTCTGGTCAAACCGTCGCACCTGCAAACGGAATACTGACGAACACACCCATTTTGCCGCGTGAGTTTCTTTTTTATATATTGTACTCCACAGCCAGAGTATTTGTTGGCAGTTTGGCACATTTCGGAGTTCTTCCGGTCAACGCATATTTTCAGGTATTTACGGTTACCTAGGTTTTCACCTGGGTTTTTCTGTTTGTTTTACATGGTTCCGAACACATTCAACTCGGCTGCTACCTTATTCTTCACGTCTCCCGAAGACTACTGTTCTTATCTCAGAGGCCGTAGTGAATGCATGTTCTTTGAGATGCTCCTACAATGCTACTTGCTACAGTAGGCTCTGGCCACAAAGTGATACTCATCCCCTTTTAGAGAGGTCAGGAGCACCATATTCAGGGTAGAGGAAACCAACGGTTGGAAGATGCTTCAAGGTACTGGCCAAACTTGACATCAAAGAGAGATCTCCGTTGGAAATCTTTTCAGAGTCTCGGTTCATCTAGTGTATTTCAACGTTTGGTGAAGTCAACTTGTTGGCTCTGTTAGTACGGTGTCTACAGCGTGTGACTACACTACTCATCAAAAGTGAGCATGGCTTCCCCACCACTGAAGTGCACCCCAATAAGCCACTTTTGTTCGAACGGGAACGTGCGCTTCAGTTGATCATTCTAACACATGTTGTCCTTCGTCTTCTCGTGTAATCGCATTTTGGTGGTTATATCGTGGCAAGACGACGAAGTCACTTCGAACCCCGATGTAAGTACCTGTTCAAACCCTATATTCATTGTTCCTTTGAACAGTGTTATGATCTGAGCAAGGGTAGCTTCGCCGCTAAACTGGATCGACGGGTCCTGAACGCCCTGATTAAATATATACCAAAAGTCTTCTGCGCTAGTCATTCTCCTCCTGGTCATCACTCGACCAATGGACTGATAAATTGTTCCAATAATTTCAAGCGCACGAAAACTTTGTATATCGAATTCAGTATTCCTTGCTTGTCAATGAGTTGCCGTTGGGTGACCTACCAAACCACTCACTGATGATATCCCCACGGTTGGTGACGAAACGTTTGCAAGCAAATTGTCAAGCTCGGCGAACAGGTCAACCGCCACCTGATCTACAACTAAGTGTACATCTTTCGCCGGCGTAGTAAACTGCCGTACATGATTCCAGTTGGCTCAGCTCAGTGGATCCGACACGCAAACCAAATTCTGCCGACACATTCACATATCCCTCCGCCGAACTAAGTAACTTGGGTCTAGAAGTGCTTCTGGACACTTTTGATCTTGGATCCACTGCGGTAACTCCGTTAGAGGCCGAACATTAACACGCACTACGATCGCGGCGCTGGACAGACATTATCTCTAACCCAGCGAGGCCACTGCAAGTCAACCCCCGACTTCAAAGTCACAAAATTCAGTATGTATGTATTAGGTGGAATTGTACGCCGAAATAGTCTTACCACTCGCGTTTAGGCAATCAGACGCGATCCAGCCTCAAGACGAGCTCTAACTGACCGGAGATGTGTACCCAACAATCAGTCGTGCTCCGATGTCTGATGAATGTTGGTTGCCAATGGCCGATGATACAGAAGCCGTCAGGATTTCCAGTGTTGTCTTTACATACACGTTAAATTCGAAGCGCTGCAAATGGGTTTTTGATCAGTTTCGGGACCTTTGAAGGTTCTGCTCCTGAAAACATTAATATGGGAGGATCAGACAGGGAACTGAGCCGAGGCACACTGTCTTGTCAGAAATAGTGCAAACGCGCCAAGTGTGGACATGGGACCGATCAGGGTTTTCGATCGTAGTCTTTATCTTGAAAGACCTCGAGATAGTTCAGTGGTTAAGGCGCCAGCTTACGGACCGGAAGGTCCGTGATTCAAACCCAACCTCAGCTTCTCGGTTGCTCTTGTCTAGGCTTGGACTACTTGATAGCATCGCATGAATTTTGGACGGGTCGAGCTTTCTAAGTCTCGAATAGTTCTCTAATGACTACCCTTGAGGGTAGTCGCACATCCCCAACTGCCAATTCGGACGATCTATAACCTGTCTCCATATGTTTGCCGTCTCCTACGTCTTGTATTCTATTCTTCTGGCCTATGTCAAGCATTCTGAGGTGCCTACTTCTCCAAGCGCTCAATCAGACAATCTAGAAAGAAACGGACAGCATGAACGCTA